>NWSH02000505.1:13764298-13778261 GCA_002382865.2 Heliothis virescens
GCCGCGCCCCGCGCCCTACCGCTCGCACTGCGTCTGCGGGTACAACACCACTGTCGGTATGTACAGCAGAACAAAGAAGGGTGATCATGATCGGCCATGGCGGCTCGTCTCATATAACAGCAGAACAAGGGCATCGCTAAGGTGGGGGGAGGAGGGGCAGGAAATCGCAGCTGCGCCCCCTCTAGAGATTCTAAAAAAGTTTTCTATTGTAATCGTAATGGTTATGAAAAAGCTATCGTTGACCAGAAATTGCATCTTTCAACCTTTTAGGAAGGCTGGCCATAATTTGAGACTTTGTATATACATTCTACAAAACCTAGACCACTAAGTAAATAACAATTTTATTTAAACGAACCATTATGAAACCATCCCTTTGTAAAATTACCGTTTCCCTACGACACAACATAAATCTCTTGGCACCCAACAGGTACGGACATGCTGACTCACTTACTGATGTGTGACCACAAGTCCGCGTACGCGTCGGAAGAGGACGCTCGCGCCAATACCATCGGCTCTGGTGAAGATACTACTGCTGCCAAACCTGTTGAAGATACACCACCTGCTGTTGATAATGTAAGTTACTAAAACCTTTTGGATAGTAATGTTATTGGTGAAGCTGTAAAAAATATGCATTTAGTATCGTATGTGTTCAAAATAAGGCCAATGGCCTACAGTGATCATGCAAATCTTGCTACTACTTCTAATTACTAATTGTTTTACAATAATGTAACTGTTCCGATAAAGAGTAGCCTTTATCTTATTCTCGTGTAAAGTTTGAGAGAAAAAAAAATTGTGTTGTAAACACTTCTCGAACAGGCTTTTTGTCTTATTTACCTCTATTGTATCAAATATTTTGCAGCTGTTTATGAACAAACAATGTATTTAGTGTAACCAAAACTGATATTCCCAGCAGCAGCCAGTAGACAACGTAGTGGGCATGTCGGACTACGCGCCCCCCTCCGTGCTTAACACCCAGCTCTCGCTTGACGACCTGGCACCGCCTTCTGTGCTGCAGTCCGATCAGGTATACTAAAACTTCTTTACTGTACTCGTTCATATATTATATTAGAATATACATAATTATATTTTTGGATAGTTATCTCCCTATACCCTGTTCGCGATAGGAATAGAAAGAAGTTAAATAAGGTTCTTTAAGGCGTTCACTTTAAAATAAAACTAGTACAAAAATGATTACGGTCAAGATTGATGTGGAATAAATATAATTAATTTAAATAACAGGTGTCACACTTAATTGTACATATTTAACCTACTTACCTTCTAAAATTACAAGATTTTCATTTAATATCGTTTATTTTTACATTCTGTTGTGGTGTCGACGTTAAAAAAATCTAAAAGAAGCAGGGGTAGATAGTACCGGAAAGTTTTCACGTCACTATAGTTGTACCAAGCCTAAAATGTTACGTTCTCCCTTCATAATTTGTGGCAACACGTTTTATTTTATTTTATTGGTTTAAAATGTCAAGCATCCGTCAAATAGCGTAAATATTGTGCAGTTACTTGTAAACGCTACACCTTTTCTTATTGTTTTTGCTGAATTCTCGTGATTTTGTTGTTAGTTATTGCTGTTTTTCTTTTGTTATAAATATAATTGTTTATTTTGTGTTGTCGGTGCATTTTGTGGAATTACGCATTCTACTGCATTTGGATTGTTTGAACTTAACTTGAAATAAAAGGTTTCGTACTCCTGCTTCTGCTAGCCTCTTTTTTCTAACGTTATCGTGAACAGAGTATAGCTTGATAAGAAAATTTATCTGAATTGGTTCTGCCATGTTACTAAAAAAACATGGGAGACTAATATATTATATCCAATCAGTTTATGCATTCCTTTTACACAATGTTTTTGAGACTTATTGTGTAGTTGCTGAAGGTAACTTTGAGGACACAAATAACAGAGTATTTATAATTCATACTGTTTTATTAACAACTTACAAATATACAAAAAACATACAACCATTATAACACTTAGCACAAACTAACTGATCCCCTGTATCATTCACCCAGCATGATCAAGAGCTACTCAAGGACACATACGACCGTCCGCTAGCCACGCCACGCCACGAGGAACCCCACTACAGTCTCGGCGACTTCGAGCCCTTGCCACAGGAACCGCCGCCGCAGCCAGACTTTGAACAGCTTTAGAAAGACATCTGCCATATATCCTGCTAATTGTATAGGGAGTATATGTTATGTCGATAATACAGAAACTCACATAATTGCTAGTTAAAATGATATCCAACAAAACTTGCTTGAGTTATAGTTCTGTAATAATATTATGGATGTTATACCTAGTAAGAAATGTAGTGATCATATATTATGTAAAATAATATGGCAAGAGAAAGTTTCACTATGGTGGATTGTGTAGAAAAAATATGTTAGCTTGCAGTCATAAGCACTCACAATTTTGCAATACTATGTGAACAAAAATTTCTATGAATATGTATTAAATGCATAACTATAATTATGTACATGATGTGTACTCATTTTATTCTCCACATTTCTTTAAAGTACATTTTATTTTAGTTTTACATTCGGACTGTTCCATTATGTTACTTTGAAGTAGAATGTAACAAATTATGTTTTAAGTAATCCTTTGAAATATAAAAATGTAGCTATGTAATAAAGGGTTTTAAGTTGAGAATTTTTATCTTATAATTATAGTAACAGAATATAAATAAATGCTTTTACAAATTATCTCTTTTTGTTGAGATATTATACTTTATTTACATATATTTACAATCACCTTATTCTATTACAAAAAAAAAAACTTAACCTAACTTAACTTCTTTTTGTTTCCTTTCTTTTTCTTGAACTGCAGTGTAACTTTGTTTGTGACTCCATAGTTGTGTATGGGAGCGTTGTCGTCATCTAAGGCTATACTGTCGAAATTCAAGTTATAAGTCTTCCAGATATATTTCCAGGATATCTTTGTTTTGATACCTGCCCTCTTTTGGTACAATTCAAAATGCCTCTGTATTGCCTTTTTTAGACCTCTCACTGAAGCGCTCTGTGGAATCTGAAATTAATTGATGACATTTTAAGCTGCTCCATTATGGTTCCAAGATCAACCAGCAGAGTACCTGCTTTTAAGTTCTGTATTGTGAATATTTCAAAAGTATGAAAACACTTACAATAACTTTTAGGGTTGGTTCAGTTTCCCTTGATACAAAAATAGTGATTGACTGCCCATGTTCAACAGCAATCTGTAAATAAGCTTGTAAATATTATAGTCACAGAGTTGCAATTTCTGCAAATGATACTATTTTTCTTCAAGCAGACTTGGGGGTACATGATATGAATGAATTAGAATTAACGATATTGAAATAGCGTTTAAGTTGATGCTTTACCTGTGATAAAACTTCTTCAATTAAAATGTCGTTCGGAAGATCTTTTAGAAGAGAATCATTACTCAATAGTGTCGCTAGGGACGATTGTGTGACTTCCAGTAACTCATCGTGTGATAACGAAGTTGCTAAGTCTTCTTCATATTCTGTTGTTTCAATAATTTCTGAACTCGCCATTTCAGAATGTTTGTTTACAAATCATTATTTTTATAAAATGGCAAAGGCATACGTCTTGTAGCTGTCAAAGTGTCAAATATTAAAAAATATAACTGAGTTGACATTATTCTCCAAAATTAAAAACCGTAACTAAACCTCAAAAATATTACCTGTACGATTACCTCTCTAAATCCATAGATTTTACATTTTATTAAGTTGCCAAATGAAATTAATCTGCCTTAATTGAGGTTAAATTTTAGATGCTTATATGTACTACTAGATTTTTACATGCTTTTAAGTCTGAGTACCAAGGAAACTACAAGGATAAAAAATATATCTATATAAATATACCTATCTCCATGCATGCCACTACCTACCTTCATGCCATAAACCATCTTAATTGTGTCTTAAAGGGTGTCAACTGTCAACACTCGAAATGCATAACAAACATACTCACTTATGACTTATGCATGTCTAATTTATAAGAAGTATCTGTCTGACAGATACTGGCATAGAGAAGTTGTTTATTTTGACTACTTTTCTAAGGCAGTATCTGTTAGATGGCTATCTAAAACTTTATCTGGAACCTGTGAAACTGGCCATTAATCTTGTCGATTTGTCAAATGCTCTTCGCCATCGTGGGGACTGGGGATCCATAAACCCATAAGTGGTGCGTCTGTTCTTTGAAAATAAAATGCGTTGAAAAAATAAAATTGGACTGAGTTACGTAATAAAACGAAACGAGGAGAATTATTTAAAAAAATGGCAACATAACTCTAATCCCTCGGCCGCCCGTCCGTTCTCCACTTGCTGTCAATTAGATTAGAAATTTGAGGTTATACTGTCATTATCCCAAAATTCCGTAAATTGTATCATCTGACTAAAATCTCAAACTAGATATTAATACAATGGATACTTTATCCACGGGTTCGCTCTCTGGAGCACAGAAAGAAGAGTTGATGGATCAGGTGAAACAGCAAATAGCAATTGCGAACGCTCAGGAGTTACTGACAAAAATGTCTGAGAAATGTTTCAAAAAGTGCATCAATAAACCGGGCACAGCGCTGGACAATTCCGAACAGAAGTGCATTGCGATGTGCATGGACAGGTATATGGACGCGTGGAACCTGGTCTCACGGACATACAGCAGTCGTATCCAGCGAGAGAGGAACAACATGTGAAAGCGACCACCAGGGACTTAGAGCCGTGTGCGAGCGCGTCACTGTAAATATAGACGACTTAGTAGTTACAAAGCATTTGAAATTGTGAGTTGCGGCTGCCGGTTATGTTAATGTGTTCAATAAAAGTACTTTAGGTTGTTACTTGTTTTTATTGATTCTACTGAGGTAGTTGGTGTATGACAGATCTGCAGCACTCCTATAACTTGTTATTGAATTGTGAAGTTTTATCAAAATATTCCTAATAAAGTGTTAGAATAAACTATAGTTTGTAATAACCAACTCTAAGCCTTGTTACATAAGAATCAGCTTTGTTTGACCTCAGAATTATTGTAAAACAAATTATTATATACATAGTCAAAACTCAGAAGATTGACATACAGTCACAATCCTCCACATTGAGGGAACAACCAGAAAGAAGTCAAAACTCAAACACAACAATAGTGCAGTAATTCTGATGAAATATGTTGAAATTTTTCACTTCAATGTGCTTGCTCACACAACAACATTGCTACAGAATAATGTTAAAATAAAAGATATTAAGTTTTGCTTAGTTACTATTTTAATTATAACTTAAATTATACACTATTGTTTATGTACCCACAGTTAAAAACCCCAATCTTATCCCAATGTCTTACAACTCTCCTCTAATCATTTTCTTTCTATAATGATAGAGTTTTTGTATCCACATCTCTTTCAACTCCTCTTCACTTGGTATTTCCTGCAAAAACAAGATCTAATTATCATACTTTATTTCCAATAAGCATTTTTTTTAATTAAATAAAATCTCAAGAAGCAATGAAAAGTTGAAGTAATTGAGTACTCATATTACTTACATCAAAATTAATAACTGAATCGTCATTAGGAACCTTGATATCAGATTCTGGTACTGTCACAGTCTGAGAGTTCAAGTCTATTACAATACTCTGTGACTGCTTCTTATTCCTAGAAGAAGTGAAGGCTTTTGGCACAAATGAGTCACTATTCAACTCAGCCAAGAGGTTCCTATCATGTATTGTGGGCATATCCTCTTTGACTTCAACCTCCTTGTACTCATAAGTTGGTATTTTGGTCATAGTCAACCCTGCAGCCGCAGCAGCCTTGATTGCTTTCTCCAGTTTAGTTTCTGTGTCATCTAGGTTTACCTTCTTTGTATGGGATGGTCGCTCTGTAATGTAAGAAGCAGAATTGGCACAATATAAAAGGCAATCTGAAAAAGACCAAGGGATGTAACATTTTTAATTTACTGCCTCCTTTAGAGAATATACTAAATAATAAATACTTACCTATATCAAAGGAGCTACTCCGGCTGCTAGAAGAGCGGGATCTCTTAGATTTTTTCTTGCTGTATTTCGTTTTACTCCGTGAACTCGAAAGTGACCGCGATCTATCGCGTTTGGACCTACTCCTCGAAGACGATCGTCTCCTAGACTTCGACTCGTACCTATCTCGTGATAAACTCCTAGTATAACTCCTTCTCTTGTGTTTGCTTCTTGAAGTAGACCGTTTTCTCTTGTGACTGCTTGACTCCGAACGGTCTCTAGAACGAGATCTACGCTTGTGCTTGCTTTTTGATCTTTTTCGCTCGTAAGATGACTCGGAACTGTATGAAGAACTTCGCCTGTCACGATATCGACTTTTATCCCGCGGCATAGTAGTACAAATAGAGAAAATAATTGTTTTATTTATGTGCCATAATAACCTCGAATACCCAATGACAAAAGCAATTCGCTGTCAAACAAACAAATCTATCAAAGACGTTTAGTTATCCCTTACTATGTTATGCGAAGTGGAAGATCGTAAAAAAATATCCTATACTTTACACTTAACAATGTAAAATAAAATGTACATTTTATTTCCTTTTAGACGTATAACGACTTATGAAATGATAAAATTACCTAGGTGTGAATAATTAACAACGGACAACAATTATTACGATTCTACTAACCAACTTATGAGATCGAAAAAGCTGTAAAGCTGTGGAATCAAATGTAATTTACATAAACAGCTATTCTTTAATAAATATGTTGGTTTCAAAAACATAATATGAATGGATAGCAGCTTTTTTAGTGAAACTAGCGGACCAGACCGGTGTGTTCAAATCAAAATTCAAATTCAATAAATACCAACAGAATTCGGTAGATGGCGGCGCAAACGCTTTCGCAGATATTCCATTTCACGGATATTTTGAAGAGCGTATCAAAATTACATTAAAATCGAAACCTATTGAAATAATCAATGGAGCATGTTTATGAGTAACTTAAACTATTTTTATGTACAGAATTTTCACAAGATATGTGTTTAGTTTGGTTTTAGTGCGTTGCTTTCAATTATTCACCATGTTTCATTGACATTTTACCATGCAAATGCGTGAAATGAAAATTCCCGCAGGGCAGCGACCGTCAGTCGGCCTCGATGACGGAATGTGTGAAAATTTTAAGATGGTGATCAACTGTATTTTTCGTTTATTAATAAAGAAAATCAAGTCTGAAGCATTGTGATTATGTCGAAACGATGAAAATGTGTTTAAAACAGTGACTGCGATTGAAAAATAAAGATCGAATTGGTGTAACGGACCAAGAGTGCAGTACGTGTTAAGTGCAATCGCTGACATTGTTTCGTTAAAAATTGTTGAGCCCATCGCGATTGTTATGTTTAGTATTCTATTGTGTGCTTTTATAACGCCTTGTAAATGGTATAAGAGATTCTGATGTTTCCTAAGTCATGGAGAGGCAGGAGAGATCACATGCCAACATGGAGGCCACTGACTGTGTGGACACAAAACAGGTGAGTCCTACTCAGATAATTGCCGGTTTTTAATAATTTCACCTTTGGCTTACTCATATCGCCTTGGTGCTTGTAAAATTTGCATTGGAATGTTCCAACAGCAGTGAGTTGTATAGTAAAACATGTACTTTGTGCTTTATGTTTTGCAGTTGAAGTTATTTTCTGAAGTAATAGTTTTGTGGATTACAGTACGTAATGATTACAAGTGGTCAATTATAATAAAACTTCATGATTTCATTGATGTAAAAACGTATCAAGGCAAGGAGTGGGCGCTGGAGGTGGCTGCCCACACTAACTGAATAAATTATTGGCATTAGAACATTGTTATGAGCCTTATTTGTCATATCACACATAATTGTGTGTGTGTGAGTCTTTGTGTTGCTCCTTTTATATACCATAGTCTTACTATCATTGGAATGTTCTTGAATAATCAGTTTGTTTTAAACCTGGTGTTTAGTAGAAAGTTAACTGAATTCTATAGAACTGAAAATCTGAGTGCTGAGTGAGTCGTCTCATAAAATCATAGATGGCAATTAAAAACTGAAGAAAGTTTATTTATTAGGTGTTGGAACTGTATATTATAGAGTTACAATTTTTTATTTAATGTAACATAACATTTCATAACATAAACCTGTTTTCCATGATTTCACCCGCATCCGGGCTCCAAACTCGGGATAGTCTTTGGTTTAGTTAGTTTGGTGTAGTAGATTGGTTTAGTTGTTTTGAAGCCTTTAGAGTACAAAAAAATATTCCTCTGTATTATATTAACATAGATAAACTTATTACTAATTTCTATTCTAAAAAATACATGAAAATTGTTGTGGTATTATTTACAAATTAGTTACCAATTAATTTACTTAATTTTATGGTTTCAAATGGTACAATGTATTTAATGTTTATTTTTGTCTATAATGTAATTTTAACTGTCAACAGTGACTCAATTACAGATGACTCATAAAACTGTAGTTTTAAGATTGGTGTAGTAGTAAGACAACCTAAAGAGTTCTTTTAATAAAAATAATATTATAAAACATTTACAATACAATGGCACCTGTATCTATAAATCTATACTAATATTATAAAGCTGAAGAGTTTGTTAGTTTGTTTGCGCTAATCTCAAGAACTACTGGTCCGATTTGAATAATTCTTTCAGTGTTAAATAGCCCATTTATCGAGGAAGGCTATAGGCTACTTTTTATCCGGGTGCGCTGAGTAATTCCCACGGGACGCGACTGAAACCGCAGGAAAACGGCTAGTTAGGTATATATATGAGATGTACTGTTATTGGGGTAGGGTAACCACTGAATACAGGCCACATACAACCAGTTTTTTTTTAAATCTATGGAGAGACTTACATTCAGTAGTAGACAACCTATGAGATGATGATGATGATGTTGTCTATGAATATCTATGAATATAATTTATTTACATTAAAAAATCTTCAACATTGCAGTAGACAGTTGTATGACTCAGTGTAGTTGCCAATCTAGGCGCAGAGAAAATGTGTCACATTGCATATTGTGTGCTAAGTACACATCATGTAATATTCACTAAGATTCATTAGTATTTGTGAGAGGTCAATGCTTTTTGAAATCAAGTTCTGAATTGTTGAGAAAGCTTTTGTAAGTGATTTTATTTGTGTAAAGGATATTCAATTACTTCTTTAAGCAACTAACTTTTTACTGCGAGCGAATTAACCCATGTCCCTAGGGAACTTCTTCCTATATCTGGCTAAAATACAGCCCATGATACTCTGCGACAGTCTAGCTTTGTAAGATTTTTTTTAATTGGTTCAGTGGTTTCAGACCCTAAAATGTTTCCTCTTTCTTACATTAATGTAGATAGACAGATGAAAATATTTTTTTCATCTGTCTACTGATGTACTGTGTTTTGATTAATTATTTTTACAATTAAATACAGGTAGGAATAAACTAGTCTGGCAAAACTTTTTATTAAGTAAACTCATTTTATCATCTCTTAAAAGGCATAAGAGTTAAGAAATATGATTAAAGAAAGTGATCTTATGTAAATGGTAGAATCCAAGGATGCATGTACCTGGCAGTAGATTTATCTACGTTTTTGTGATAAAAATGTTACCTGACACTGTCAGCAGATACAGGACATATAAAGTACCTTTTACTTGATAATAAAGATAAGACGCTGTGAAATTGAGAATGTATCAATTTTAAAATATGTAACTTAAATATGCATTTTTGTTTCTTAATTATGATTTTTTAAAAGGGAAAGGTTTTATTTTTATAAGAATATTTGCTGTTTCCTGCGGTTTCACTCGCGTCCTGGAGGAACTTTTGCCCGTACCTGGATAACATATAGCCTATGTTACTCGGGAATTGTAGCTTGCCAACCGTGAAAGATTTTTTTAAATCAGTTCAGTAGTTTCAGAGCTTTAAAGTAACAAACAAACCAATATAAAAATGTTTTCCTCTATATTATTATTATTAATACTTCATCATTAATTACTTCATCTAAATTATTAATAAATTATTCATACCAATTGGTAAATCATTTCCTTTGATAAGATATGAAAATAATAAAAACTTCGTAGAATGCACCTCAATTCCATATCTTTGCCTATCTGTTGGACAGAAATAGAAAAACGTCCGAACATAAGGAAGTCTTTCATAAAACGTTAAAAGTTGCGACGGAAGTGCAAACAAAACTAACGCGCTTATCTAAGTTCTAAGTTCGTCCAAATGTCGCCTATCGGTGTCGTGGTAGGGGGCGCGCGCGCCTCTCTGACTTGGGCGCGCAGTTGAAAACGCGTCGCGCGCGCAGGTCGCCGTGCGCGCGTTACCGCGNTACTGGTCCGATTTGAATAATTCTTTCAGTGTTAAATAGCCCATTTATCGAGGAAGGCTATAGGCTACTTTTTATCCGGGTGCGCTGAGTAATTCCCACGGGACGCGACTGAAACCGCAGGAAAACGGCTAGTTAGGTATATATATGAGATGTACTGTTATTGGGGTAGGGTAACCACTGAATACAGGCCACATACAACCAGTTTTTTTTTAAATCTATGGAGAGACTTACATTCAGTAGTAGACAACCTATGAGATGATGATGATGATGTTGTCTATGAATATCTATGAATATAATTTATTTACATTAAAAAATCTTCAACATTGCAGTAGACAGTTGTATGACTCAGTGTAGTTGCCAATCTAGGCGCAGAGAAAATGTGTCACATTGCATATTGTGTGCTAAGTACACATCATGTAATATTCACTAAGATTCATTAGTATTTGTGAGAGGTCAATGCTTTTTGAAATCAAGTTCTGAATTGTTGAGAAAGCTTTTGTAAGTGATTTTATTTGTGTAAAGGATATTCAATTACTTCTTTAAGCAACTAACTTTTTACTGCGAGCGAATTAACCCATGTCCCTAGGGAACTTCTTCCTATATCTGGCTAAAATACAGCCCATGATACTCTGCGACAGTCTAGCTTTGTAAGATTTTTTTTAATTGGTTCAGTGGTTTCAGACCCTAAAATGTTTCCTCTTTCTTACATTAATGTAGATAGACAGATGAAAATATTTTTTTCATCTGTCTACTGATGTACTGTGTTTTGATTAATTATTTTTACAATTAAATACAGGTAGGAATAAACTAGTCTGGCAAAACTTTTTATTAAGTAAACTCATTTTATCATCTCTTAAAAGGCATAAGAGTTAAGAAATATGATTAAAGAAAGTGATCTTATGTAAATGGTAGAATCCAAGGATGCATGTACCTGGCAGTAGATTTATCTACGTTTTTGTGATAAAAATGTTACCTGACACTGTCAGCAGATACAGGACATATAAAGTACCTTTTACTTGATAATAAAGATAAGACGCTGTGAAATTGAGAATGTATCAATTTTAAAATATGTAACTTAAATATGCATTTTTGTTTCTTAATTATGATTTTTTAAAAGGGAAAGGTTTTATTTTTATAAGAATATTTGCTGTTTCCTGCGGTTTCACTCGCGTCCTGGAGGAACTTTTGCCCGTACCTGGATAACATATAGCCTATGTTACTCGGGAATTGTAGCTTGCCAACCGTGAAAGATTTTTTTAAATCAGTTCAGTAGTTTCAGAGCTTTAAAGTAACAAACAAACCAATATAAAAATGTTTTCCTCTATATTATTATTATTAATACTTCATCATTAATTACTTCATCTAAATTATTAATAAATTATTCATACCAATTGGTAAATCATTTCCTTTGATAAGATATGAAAATAATAAAAACTTCGTAGAATGCACCTCAATTCCATATCTTTGCCTATCTGTTGGACAGAAATAGAAAAACGTCCGAACATAAGGAAGTCTTTCATAAAACGTTAAAAGTTGCGACGGAAGTGCAAACAAAACTAACGCGCTTATCTAAGTTCTAAGTTCGTCCAAATGTCGCCTATCGGTGTCGTGGTAGGGGGCGCGCGCGCCTCTCTGACTTGGGCGCGCAGTTGAAAACGCGTCGCGCGCGCAGGTCGCCGTGCGCGCGTTACCGCGAACTTATCGAACACGCCCGCGCGAGTGATGTCACAAGGAGAACCAGTGGTTACTGTGCTGTGATTGTGAATTAACTATGGTAGCCATGGTGGCATCAGCGTCTGGATATGGCACCCTCCGCCGTTTTCTTAGCGTGCCTGAGGGACAGCACTCCGTTGCTGAAGCAGGGGTCGGCCCCAGCAATTCCGTTGCCGTCTCGGTAAGATCAGTTGTTAGATACAGTTAAGCATAAGTCCACGATGAATGATAGCGTTATGCGTTTGGAATGCAGATGTTAATGAGTTGTTGATGCGATATGTACTTTATCGAGGTGTGACTCTAACGTAGGTACCTCAATCCGCGCGATGAATCGATGTCATTGATAAGTTTGTTTGCGATATCACTTATGCATTTTCATGTATTACCAATTATTTAATCAGTAGGCGATAACAAGTCTTCCCTGATACCATGATTGTCATCGATGCCAGAAAATTCCAAAACACTTATACTAATCGATTGCTTTCTATCAAATAGTTCGTAACGGATTATATTACAATGTGCAAAAATTTATGAAATTGACTGCAATTTTAACAATAAATAAAAACGCTAGAAAGTTTTGCTCTACAAGTTCCATTAGAATGTATACGTGCGTATTAAAAAAAATTACCAGACTAGTGCAAAAAATACCTACTCTTGTGTTCGTGAGTGGATAACGAAATCAGTATTATTACTAGACCGTTTCTCATTGACCAGTATTGCTTTAGTTCGGCGCTGCGCAGTGTTACCAAAATCTCGAAACTGGTTCGGCACACCGCATTATGGCAGCTAAAAAAAGAATCCGGACAAATCCATCAGTCTACTGACTAGCCGTCCACGGTGGGGTCATCAACCTAACTTTCCTTTTTATTATTCCGCTGTGTAATATTAGCATCGATCGAAAATCCGGCCTTGGCCTCACACGGACCATTGGAACAATACTTTTCGACGATGATGTCACCCTGATCTGCTGGGGTATGTACGGGATGGATACGGCCAAGGTTAGGCCAACAGACCGTGGCTGTTTCTCTAGCGGATCACGGCTCGTTGCTCACCATCCGCGAAAGGAGCGTATCACTCACTCTGTGGTTACCGACCCAGATCAGGCCGCGCTTACTTGCTTTTTACCTCACCCGAATTAATAAGAATTGTGTCCACTCCTATAAACCAAATTGGTTTAATAAACGGTCCACTTGCCTAACTCCACTAGACTACAACTGAAGTGACAACACTGGAAGTAAACTGATTTTGTGGGTGTTACGCCGCTGGACAGAATCTTGATCTCAGGCGTGCCTTCCTACTTCCTTTGCACTTTCTTGTACTAACCCACATTGGTGCGTAGAGAAACCGCCACAAATCCAATACGATAGCCATGATAATAATACACTGTCAATGGAAATGGAGAGTACCTAGTAATTCACCGCGATTGTTCCACGTAGATTTCTTTCCCACTCGCTAGTTTTTTAAACTGCGATAAAACAAATTTGTATAAGGGTGATTATCTGAAATTTGGTTAAATTTTGACGAAATTTTGAAAGTGGTGTTTTTGGTTTAAAATCAGAACAGTTTATATTCTTTAATATAGGTATGACTTCTACTTAGCTGCATCTACAAGGGCCAGTCACTTTATTAGATATTTTCTGAGAAATTCATGTTTTTTTTTAAATCAAAAAAAAAATTAACGTATCTATTACCTANGGGTGATTATCTGAAATTTGGTTAAATTTGGACGAAATTTTGAAAGTGGTGTTTTTGGTTTAAAATCAGAACAGTTTATATTCTTTAATATAGGTATGACTTCTACTTAGCTGCATCTACAAGGGCCAGTCACTTTATTAGATATTTTCTGAGAAATTCATGTTTTTTTTTAAATCAAAAAAAAAATTAACGTATCTATTACCTACAACTAGCCAAAATACAATCGTAAAAAAATCTGCTTTCTAGCTATCA
>NWSH02000505.1:13778361-13802243 GCA_002382865.2 Heliothis virescens
TTATAATATTGTGAAAATCGATGGAAACACCAAGTTAACCAAATTTCAGATAATCACCCATAAGCTATTGATGTTGATGTCAGACTTTCGCGTTACATTTGGAGAGAAACGTAACGTAAAATTGCAATGAAACTGATCTACAAATGATCCGCATCAAGAAATTATGAAAAAGATTTATTTCACGCTAAATGATGATTTGGTTTATCTGTTGCACATAACCAGTTGGACCACATCGTAGCAGTAGCATGGAATGTTCATGTTGACACAAACGAGGCCTACAACTTTGGCTTGAGAATCTAATTAAAATTATCGAGAGATGACGAAAAAATTCTCACAGCCACAACAAAACTTGGGAAAACAAGTTTTACCATAAAATGCCAGTTATTTTTAAAACATTCCACAGGTGAATTTTATATATCTGAGGGCAAGAAAATAGTCGTAGAGTTTGGCACAGATAATTCTAACGAAGGCAGCCGGACACGTTGCGACATGGTAAGATATTGTGGTGGCACCTCTTGGTGCATGCTTCCGCCCACGACCCTCTTATATGGCGAGGACCTTGTTACGGCTGCCTTACGTAGACACATCCACACAACTGGATTTTGCAATGTTATGTTTGTGTCGCCTCGTACGGAAGGTTGTAATTTGTTAAATGCCTTTACCTCCAGTGTGTCACATTCTCATCTTAATTGCTTGATGCATTCTTGATTGAATAGTCCTTTATGATCTTTTGTTGCTATTTGCTAAATGTTTTAAGAGCACCACTGAAATTTGAGACACTCATTGTTTGACCATAATTTTGGCCACACATAAAAACACCTTTGTTTTCATAGCTATCCATATAAGTAAGTAGCCCGATGAAGTAACTCTGGCTACTAGGTTAACATTACGCAAGATGAAAGCTCTACAACCAACTCATTACCCGATGCCTTTAATGAATCAAATACTTTCAAAAATGATCAAAGTGAAATGAATGGATGAAATAAATCTTAAGCAGTCATAATCGAAGGCGGACGTCGATCAAAGATTAGAAACGCTCTTAAAGCAAGTGTACGGTTCGCTGTGAAGATTCGTTCCCAGATTAGTCTGCCTAAGAATTTCTTCATAATTATAGCATGTATGCAACGTCTAACAATCGCGGTGTCAAAGAAAATATTAATTAAACTCGTCACACTCGGTACTTAAGTGTTATATCTGAGGGGAAATTTTAATTTAGTTGAGAAATCTCCGATTTCTTTTATCAGGTATGCTTTACTACTGAATTTTTTACCGAGTTTAACTATGATTCTATTTAACGTAGCATGGTCATAACGCAATGTATGTTTAACTCTGACAAATTGAATGAGTCCTTTTATGTAATGGCTTATGTCGTAATAGCGATAATTGTTAGTTTTACAATGTAGAGGCAATGCAAACATTAATCATCAGTGCCAAACACATCGTCAGGGAAACATTATTTTTGCCTGTGACGGCTATCCTTGACTTGTGCCATCTGTTGCGTCGTTTGTCCTGTTACCATATTTACATACCAAGTTATGTCTAAAAGCAGAAGTTTGGTATATTTTAAAGTCTTCATATAAGATAAATTGGTAAATTGTACCAAGATGTGCTGGCGGTGAGCAATAAATCACAGTTCCCCTCATCACGTAACAATTTTCGCCAACAAAATAAACCTAAACAAAGAAATTGTTTCACTCTCAAATTAATTTCTTATTACGTACTAAATGTTATTAGTTATTACTTAACACGGAATGCGGTTACGTGTCAACATCAATACAGGTATTGAGGCACATTCGATGTCCGTACTAGAGAAAGCTATAGAGGAATGTTTCACGCGGTTACTTTCATGTGGCCGAGCTTTATATTACATGCCGACGAAGAAATTGCCTGTTCAAATCATATCTGTCATGAACTTAATTTCGCGTACATGTGTTTTGCGATGCTTCTTGTTGTTCGTTATTGTGGGAATATTGCACTCGTGTGTCTGATGTAGTTTTGCGCTTACAGGAAAACTATGATGCTTTTAAATGCTTCATGTTTGTTTTTGCTTGACTCGTAAATTCATTTCCAGGGTCTTGGAATCCACCACATTTATGTCTTTGATCAATTTGATAACTATGTTTTTTTCATTTGGTATTAAAGAGGTCATTAGGTAGATGATGGAGTTAGTACCAAAAGAAATAATGGTGGTGTTTGAGATTAAACAAATTACCAGCAGTTGGGTCCGTCGTTGTTTAAATCAGTTTCCTGTTCTTGCTAGAAATAAACTTTTCCAAATCAAACTTTCTGAAAGGATTATTTTTGCATGAGTAACTTTTTGCCAGATACGCCTACATTTTATTGTAGGTATCTAATAATAGTATTTTCTACTAAAACATAAAATGTAATTACCAGTCCATCTGCCTGCGGAAGGAAGTAAATTACTTCGATACGGTAGACGATGAGCGAGCAACCTGTCATTACCTGTGCATTATTTTAATCATAAGGCTCCGATTCTTTATGGCTCCTGATTGTAATCAGCAGCATCTTATTTCTTCGGACTATCTCGCCATAGAATTTATTCCAACGGCGCACTGCACTAGAATGTAGCAATTGATAACAATTAGATAGTTTGAATTAAAACTATCAATTGCGACACTAATTTAGTACCATATGTTATTTTTGGATCAAATGTTTGACCAGCCGTGTCGATATTGACCAATAATATTGGTAACAAAAATGATGTCAATGCGAAAAGTGAAATTGGCTCCCGGAAGGCAGGTTGTTTGAACAAATCACATGCTAACAATTGAATGTTTGAGAGCAAAGTATATTGAATGGGACCGACGCCATTCATGAACAAAACTCTTTAATACTCAGCTGGTCATACAAATCACAACATGTCGCTGTCCAAAAAATACTGACGAAGCTGTTCTCGGTGTAACAATTCCTGTCTAAAGAATGGACGTCAATTGACAGATCACTAGCTGCTTATAATTTTTGTATACACAAGTAGGACAAGTGTCAGACTCTAACTAACCATTCAGCATAGTTTTAAGAATTTTCAACGGTTAGTGCAACGTGAAACTTTGCTATTTAAGACTAGCAGCAAAATTCGAATTGAAAACACATATCATTTGCATGAATTTAACTGATGTTGCTTTAACTACTTTCCTCTTGTTTTACTACACGAAAGATGGTTAAAACAAGACAAGTTACAAGTAAAATCTAAACAAGCAGAAGAGTGTGTATGTAATAGTTGCTTCAAGGTTACAACATCACTTTCACCAAAACTAAGCAGCTCTCTTGACGATGTTATCGTATTTCACTGTCTCTCTTTATCTCGTTATCGCGAACATCATCCATTTTGCATAAGAATTTACTTGTTATTCTAAATTCATGCACTTGTTATGTACATATTTATAGAAGCTAATTATATTTACTTGAAAGTTGAAACGCAGTTTTCGGAGATCAATAAATTGACAGAGAGATTCCGAGTTTCTCAAGTTCACTTGAAGTCGCTTCATCTTCTTTAGTCTCTGTAATATTTTGTGTTTTATTAAACCACCATTGGTAAAATGAATAATTAAAAAGAATGATTACCAAACTGGTGAAAATTGTGGTGAACAAAAGATGTTCTTTTAAGAATCACATTTCTTTACAAATTCGTGACTAATGTAATTCTTTTTACCATTTTTGTACAATTTGCGAAAGTGTTGTGGACGATTGTCGAATCTTAAAATTATTGTACCAGTGCACTTTTTCCTTCTTTTAATGTCTGATCACATTTTTCCTTTATGATTGCTACGTGTTTCTTTCTACAACCTGTTTTGTAAAAAATAAACATCTCCTAGTATAAAGATTGAGTAACCGTTTTGCCAAATAAGTTTTGCTTGTTGCTCAGTAGGAAATGTTGCGGTTTCTGTAAGATTTACAATGGCGCTCTTTTTTCTCAGATTTCAAGATCAAGGCCTTTTAATGCTTCTTCATCATGACTGATGTTCGTTTCTGTTTCTAATGTTTTTATAATAGCATAGCAGTGAGTGATTTGAGGCAATCATCTCTAGTGGAGTGTAACATATTATACGCTTTGGATAAGTCAACCTGTTTTTATTGGCTAATTTTTCCTGGTAATATTTTCAACAGTTGTGCGAGAAACACTCCCTTTGAATTAGCATTCATATACAGCAAAGTAATTGTAAGATCGAAAATGAATTCAGAGTCGAACAACGTGCTTGCAAAACACTAAGGAAACGATAAAGGAAGTACGTAGTAACCGAGTTGGGTGGTGGTGGGAAAACATTTAGTGCTTCCAGAATTCTCGAAACATCACAAGCTACGCCAGTCCCAATAGTGTTCCGAGAAAGTGCATTTCACGCATCTTAGTTGAAGATGCGAGGGATTCTTGTGCAATTCCCGCAGTGGGCCGGATTCCATGGCAAGTGGTAATGTCGTGCAAACTGCCAGTATTGTGCGCCGCAACATCCGTGGGAAATCTCTAAAACGAGCCTTGCATGCATAAGTAGCCGGCCGGCAGTACTGGGATGCAGTTTCGTCATTTACTATGTTGCTGTTATGAAAGTTACAGACAGGATTCTTAGGTTATTTAATGTGTTTACTGTACAGTTGTCAAAGGTATACTATTTTAGTGTGATCACCTATTTGTTGACTATTCAATTCGTCAGAAAGCCAACATAAACTGAGATACGTATTATCTTTTTCCATGCTTATTCAAGAGCTTCGTAAAAACTGGCAATAAACGTTTTTACTGTCATGAGTACCGAATCGAATTATGGTTGTTCGAGAGCTCTCGAGATACTGTTAAAAAAATCTCGTACTATACAATTTTGTGTAAATGGACGGAACCATTTCCTACCAGTATCAAAATGAACGTATTCCGTATTCATCACATATTTTATCATAAAGATTTGCATTGATCGAAAACACGACTTGATCCATAGCCCATAAAATTTGCAAGTAAAACTGGCTAGATGATCGCTTTATGCCTCTACTAGAAGTTTAAAGATATCCTCATGCATTGTAAAGAAGATGACAACTTTTTTATTTGGACTTAAAACCTTGACTGCTTAAACGTTTTGTTTGTTGATTTTATTACTGGTTTCTACGCCTACAAATATTTTTTGCAGTATTCAGAATATTTTAATTGTGTTATTTATTGTGGTATAGAATCTTTCTTTTGATCGATGTGTTATTTTAAAAACTTTAATAATTTACGTCTTATCTAATTAATTTATGCTGTTGTTATTAAAATGTATGCATGTAGTATTAGTTTTACAACGTAACAAAGTTTAAGTTTTACATTATGGATTTTTACACACCCGAAAATCGCATGTAAAACCATTTGTAGGTCGCACATTTGTAACGTCGCGTGTGGTGAAGTTAGGCTCTCCCCACATGGACTGGTACGGAATTAGTTGATATTGTAAGCTTTATGTCTACGACATAAGGATGTAAATGATATCGTTCGCTGAAAAGCATTGTGCTTTTCAGCCGGGAGCTCAAGCTGATTCCAATTCAATAAGTGTACTGAGTCCTTAATGCGGTAAAAACTTCCCCAAGTCGTTGGACCAGATGTCGGCAACTTTACACATACCAACGCCCACCATTGTTCACTACTATTCAGTAACTACTATATTTATTTAACATTCGTGTACTCTACCAACAATGTGATCAAAGAATTCGTGCGTGGAATTTTGATGCCACCTACGAACTTATTTACCTTAATGTTATTAACTAACTTTAGATACAAACTTCTCTTGTATGAGAGACGTCATCGTGTATAGCTTTCACAATACTTCCTGCTAATATAAAACTACTTTCGACACAAGTAATCATTTTATCAATATTTTGGTCGAGTGACGTAATAGACTATTTCACGTCTAATAAATAGCAAGTTGATCCGAACATATCGATCGTCCGCCCGTTTTGTACTAATAACGGTTACGAAATGTTTATATTAGTCGTTGCTCCCTTTGAATATAGGCGCCGTATCTCTGACTTTCACCGAGATATCTCGCTACTGCACCAGCCAACTGGGTCATACGTTGATATATAAATAAAATATTGTATTTAACGCCTAGTTAAAATTTTGGAGTAAATAGATATTTTCGCTGATACCAAGAGAAAGAACAACACGAGAGGATGGATTAAACAGTGCGATAACTTATCGGACATGACGATTTCACCTTAAACACAGTATTTGTTATCGTACACAGCAATGACGATAGACACGCAAATATTTTACCTCGCGATAAACTCTTTGTAGTTTATTTCAATCGTAAGAGGAACTTGCGATTCTAATTTTATTTTAAATCGGTTTGAACGGTAACTTCCTCCCACTTCTATAGTAGCATTCACAATAAGCCTTGACAGTGCTACGTTAATATCAGCGTAGGCTCTGAGGCCACTGTAATTTTCATTAACATCGTTCGCGTGTAGCTGATCACACAACACATCATATAAATTTTCATCCGTACCAGAGACATTCATCTGTGTAATTACTGTATGTAACATGTTTAGCTGGCTGTAAAAAACGCCCTTGCCTCTTAACGTCTGTTTAATGGTTTTCTACCATAATGCTTTGAGAACTCTTTTTGGAGTAATGATTTTTCCAAAACTGTTTTTTACTGTTCACATATTTAACACTCCGATCAACGCGCGGGGCACAGGCGTGCCCCAGTCATATATTTTTGCCAATTACTACTTAAAATAATTGACTTGGAATCTCGCCGTCTTCAATAGCTGCTGCTAGTGTCCTTGAGCATACGTAAGTGTCGTGGCAGCTGCATTGGTGCACAGACATGCTTTATATACTCAGTTTAGTGCTTCTGGGGCACACCTGTGCCCCGTGCGTGTAATTGCGTAACTATTTGAAGAACGACGGAGGTAAGCAGATTTAGTTATTTTCTCCAATAATAATGTAATTTATTGTAGTAATATTGTTAATAAATGAACATAAACATTATTTCCTTATGTTACTGGTGTGATAACATTTGTATTCTGCTCATTTCAGGTAGATAGATCAAAATGGACGAAGAGTATCAGATAATTGACTGGTTCCAGAAATCTGACGAGGTAGTTTAGAAGACCAGTTCAATAGTGAGGATGAGGAGGACCATTGCATAGATGAACCAAATTCGGAAGTGGAAAATGATAAGGAGGACCAGGTACCAGGGACCAGACCAGATGCCATGACTGCGGAAGGGCCAAATATCGATCGATCAGATCAGCATGTTACAGATGTAACAAGCCAGTTAGCAATGACCATAAATATAGTGTATCTATCCAGTGTTATGATCAAAGTGTAAACGATCTCGAAAGGTCACGTATTGATGACAAAGATCTCGAATTTAAGATCCTATATTGATTTTATTAAGTTTTTTAGGATGCAGAAAAAAAGGTTTTTATTTTATTTATTTTTGTTAAGAAGGCCCAATTTTTTATTTTTATCATAGATATCAATAAACACTGATTATGTATACAAAATATATATTTTTATTTCTTACCCTAATAATTAAAAATCTATCATTTACTTTGGGGCACGGGGGTGCCCCGCGCGTGATATCGTGTAATTATTAGAGGCGCGTGTAACGGAGTGTTAACAGCCTACTACAGCAATTGGGTCTACCATAAAGTTAATGTTTGACAGAGGCTGTGTGGGCTTGATATATTTATAGTTCTTGCTAGTTATGACTTCATCGCATCACTGCTCTGTTGACATTGTGCTCCGTGATCATAATGGCAGTGTTCCGCTGTTTAGATTTGATGATTTCTAAATAAATTCAATCAACAGTAGTGGAGAAATTATTTTTGTTGCTGATCTTCATCTTGCCCTCGAATTAGAGGTTGCGTTTTCCTTATCTTAATCTGAACATAAAAGATGCTAGTCTGTTTATTACGTTTTTGCTATTAACTTGCTGGAGGGCTTGTATGAACTTGGACATCTAAGAGATCATAGGGTATTTCGTTTAATCCTGTTATTTTAGTTTTCTCTTTCGAAATTTAGCGAATCTGTAGAAAACAGATAATACAGCAGTTTTAAAAAGTGAGTAGTCAGTTAAATGCATCAGCCACAGAATCGAGGTCACCATCACCAATTATTATCGTCTTTTTTTTGCTTAAACCACCATTTTAAGCAGAAATAGTCTGAGTAACCATCGGTCAGGTGGATCGAAGTGACTCATTGCAGGGTAAATCATTTTTTATTTCCTGCATCGCTAAACTAATTGTGTGTACCATTAGTTCCGCTAGCTGGTAAAGCTCAGTAATGCTGCGATTGCCTCTACAATATTATGACAGTGCCATGTTAATGCCATACAGCTCATAGGCCGTTCACAGTTTCACACATACAAATAAAATAAATTATGTACAATTTCTAGAGACTTCCTGCTTCCTGTTACTTGAGGGCTGAGTAACATCGTGAATTTTAAAAACTTTGACGTTTTTATGTATCTTTACAAATATGCAGATCACGTTCCTAGTGGCTATTGTATTCGTTGATGTTAAAGTTCTTTTATATGTACGAGGTTCATCTCTCTCGACATGACTTCGTGATTCCAGTAATTTGTTTCCTAGATACCAATTACGGTAATCCAATCGTCCTGCATAGGAGCCTTGCAAAATTCCATTCAGGTGCTTAGAATTAACTCGGCCGTTTGACCATGTTTGTATCTTCCAATGAATATGTATTTATGTATAAGTACTTAAGTACAAGAATTCTTTTTCTCAGCGCCGCTCACCCGAGTTGTCTCCCATATTTGGTCAACCCCATGAATCACTTCTTGTCAAACTTGTTGAGACTGTATGAAACGTATTTTCTGTTTAATCACGACTTGGAGCCTGGAGTTTGTGTTGCAGTGTTCCTTCCTTGAATTTTCGCCTTATATTTAAAGTCACGCCTTATTTGACTTACCTGTTGTTGTTTCTGTCCAGCTGTAGTTAAGAACTGGCGTTAGCAGCTGTTTGTTTAAAAAAAGTTAGAAAAGTTGGCAATGTTTAACAAAAAAGGGATTGAACGGCAGCCGGTGCCAGCAGATGCAAGGCATAGAGTACGATGTCGTGTGCCGAGACAGGCTGACCTATTAAAACGCCAAAACGTGTGGATTACAGAATACAATGCCGAGGTATAACAGTTAATGTAACGACTTGGCACGCAATGAGAAATTTATTCGTTCATTATTCAATAAGAATATTTTTTGTTTCGGCTTGTTTAACGCCAGCTTATATGAATTTCCTATTCGTGATATGGTACGGAACCTTATGGTTTGTCGGTTACAGTTTTTCGAAAAATAACAACATAATAATTGATGTTTTTACGATCTAGCAATTTGTAATTACAAGTACTGTCTTTGAATATTCATATCTTTCATAAATATTTATGTCACCGATAATAAGCAAACCGCCCAAGCATCTATTTGGTGTAAGCTAATTTGATCAATCACATAAGTGTCAAAATGTTAATAGTTTTGTCATCTCCCTTGCACTCGCTGCGGAGTGGAGAACTAAAAGCTTCAGAACCATAAGTTAAAGTGCTGGCGAGTTTGTGTGGGGGCTGCGTGGGCGCACGACCTCAGTGGATCGCGTGGGCTGCAGGTGCCAACGCACCTTTCCAGTTTCCACGCATCGACTGCTGTGGCCTGCGAGGCTCCGATCCGAATCGCCGATAAATCGACTCAGTTAACTGTTCACGATTGTTTTGCAACGATCCTTCACCCCGATTCGTAGATTGAATCTCGTTATTTACCCATTTTCTTATCAGTCCTAGTGCATTTAGCAACTTCCTTAAATTCACCAGCTTTTTTATGCGTTGCATGTTAGTTGGTTAGTACAATTATTTCCAAAGAAGCATTCAATGGATAATTGCGTGTTTAGTCTTGTTAGGTTGAAATGCACTGTGTTTTACATGTCTCCGTATAATGTTTTATTCTACAAAAAGAATAGACATCAAACCACAATACTTACTGCGAGCTGCGTTGCTCTTTGTTCCGCAGGTCAAGCGAGTGCACTTCGAGTACAGTTGGTCCTACTCCGACAAAATAATTTAATCCGTGTGAAGGATAAAGGCATTGAGGGCATGCATTCAAAACAAGTTTCCTTTGAAATCAGTATTTGCTACTGCGTGTCTGTACTTCAAATGATCGCGTAATAATTCATGAAGCAAGACATCTGTTCGTGAAAGCATTGATGATGTGGCGACAATCAGTCTAGTCATAGAGTTCCGCTTGGACTGAGCTGCCTCGATGCAAATCTGTGATGGTTACAGTTGACGACCATGGAGGAAGTGCATTCTTCCGTTAGCGGAGTCGATGGCACTAATGAGCCAGCGCCGACAATACTGTTCCTGCGACCAAACATCCGAATCAGGAGAGAGTGAAATGTGTGTTCAGCAGCGACTTCGCTAATTGCGCAGCAATTAACCACGAATTGAGTGTAGAGAGTGGCCTACCCGCTCCACTTGCTATATGTTATAGCGTGGTGTATGAAAGTACTTAATAGTCGACTCTTTACGAGCGAAACGCTCCTACGTTTGCAAATTGAATGCGTTTACCCCGAGTCTGTTTATGTTTTTTAAATGTGTGAACTCCGGGCTCGGATTGAATTCAATTTGCCTTTCTCACTATGCGGACAAAAATAATTCACTTGTTGAATCCACTGCTTCTATGTCCAACAAATTGGTAATTGCTTGAAATATGCATAGTGTGTAGCAATTAAAGTTTAATGTAGCATGACTTGTCTATGTATAGTGCCAAATAGGAGGTATTGAACTACATATGAAAGTAATGCATTGAAACATCCACAAGCGCTGCATGCTGCATTCCCGTTCTTACAAGCAATGTTTAACATAAATACTTAATCGGTGACGGATTCTTGACTGATAAACAATGTTAATTAATACGTTAGCGAATTATATTTGCATACATAATCTTAATGACCAGTTCATATCTAATTGGCATCAAAATATTTACATCAGACCAGTTTAATGTTTTCCTCTACGTCCGTGTACTTACAATCAGCTGCAAACGCCACAATGGCGCTTGTTTTAATCTAGTTTAAAAATGGTAGGATTGTGTAACCGTCAATGCAGTGACTGTACTGCGATTCAAAGCGAATAAAAAAGCGTGTTTTTAAACCCAACGCCGCGGGTAAAAGATAGCAATTTATAGGTATTTCGTTGGCGCATACCGATGCAATTAAACATTTTCTTTATGGTATAATGCACATGAGCTGTGGAGTTCCTTGCTGTCGGTACTATGTAGCAACAACGGTATCAATTTAATGAACGCTGATAAAAAAAATGCAGCACATACTCATCTTTTGGCCCAAGATTTAGCACCCTAATGGAAGCCTATGTCCTGCAGTGGATCAAATTATAAATATCTGATGAAATATTTTCAAAGCATCACCCCCGAAAATCAACTCAAATATGCAAAAGAGGTTGTCCCTTAACACTTTCACTGCCACTGACACACCTGGTGTGTTCTCCATAATTTTGTCGAGATGCCGGCGACACACCTGGTGTGTCACATACACGACTCGTGTGTTCTCGGCGATTTGTAGGCGGCATCGCTAAGGACACGGTAGAAACCGCGGTGGCAGTGAAAGTGTTAAGATAGACGTAAAACTTAATCGCATGTATTTATTTAACGAATTCAAAGCCTACAGCCTGAACCAATCGATCCTTTGTTTAGACTAGCTAGAATATACCCTAAATTGATTTAATATTACATTGGCACAAGATTAACGAGCCGTCGACAGTCTCTAGGGGTATTAGGTACAGGTGTAGGCGGCTATAACTGTTTGCCTAAGTGCGGTTGGCCTGTTTACCTCCTTTTTCAGAGCAGTAGAAGCATTTTTCAATACTCTTTCAGGTCCAATGAGACCAGGTTTATATTTTTGTCAAGTTCGTAATTGGCGTGCTTCAAGTTTAATATCAAATGTCTAAGGCATACCTAAAGAGGCAGGTCGTTTTGTCTCCCAAATATGTCTGTCTAATAATTAGTGAATCAATATAAATCTTTCTGAAGCATTACCATATTGAAATTGTCACAAAACCATTAGGAAGATTTTATTTGTATCACTCTTTATTTTGTTCAGATAGTTTTAAAAATCGGAGAAGAAATATGTTAGCCCACGCAAAATAGTCACAATTGGATTCGATTAATTCCAATCTGCCATTAATATGTATTACACGATATTCAATCAACTGATATTGTTTGCTTTTATGAGACCCAGTCTCTATTTCTTGCAAATCCAATCTAATTTACGTAAGAATACATTACTTCAATGAATGCCGATAAAATAATTTAAGATACGTTTGAATTTTGATAGGAACATTAGTTTCCATCAATCAAATATTTTATTACTTCTATTTCATTCATTGCACAGAAATCTAGGACTCTCAAAGTAGTAAATGTTGTTCTATAACTTCGAAAAATTATAGCATTTTGTGGAAATATCGGTTTCGTTACAATCAGTGATATATTTGTTTACTGTGACATTCTGGATCGAAGTCGTCCAAGTATCTTCCTATTTGGGAGTGTCTCCGTGCACTGGACTATTTTTAACCGTGGCCGCATGCGCCGGCACGCGCCCGACCTTTTAGCTTTATGATTTGTCGACGTTCTGATACTGTTATTGATAGCTAACATCGTCTTATTCCTTTTTTGCTCCGCATCTTCAATGTTTTAGACATATTTTTGTTATAATATTTCCGCTTTGGACGCAGCTTTATTTTTGTTTGTTATTCCGCCCTCATTCGGTTTGATGCAACTCTTTGATCGCGATAGTAAAATTCTACGTTGTTTACTGATATTCCCGCGATGGACTATAGATAACTTGCCTTTCATTTGCAAAATATGTATTACAGTCGCATGGCTGCAATCTCTATTATGATACCATCTAAAATTTCGTTTCTCCTTGCCGTGTAGCTTAACAGTACGTGTTATTAAAATTCTGCATCACAACGGATTTCTAAGCAGCGCGATGCGTTTGCATGTTTTAACTATTAGTTTACAGTAAATTAATAACAGAGAGTGATTGTTCGCGTGCTTGCTTTCTTTCTTGCATGACGATTGTTGCAGAGATGCGATGGGGCTATCAACATCTATGTAGGCACGGCCAAACAGCTTTAGTTAATTATTCGATTCTATCTACCTCACCTTGACATTGGACTCATTCGCATATGGATTATACTTTTCGCGGTCATATTTTATGACATCATTTTTATGCCGTCCCATGATGTAAGTTTTATTATCAGGCATATGAAGTAATGACATTTAAGTGCTCAAGGCGCGTTTGGCAAGTTATTCAAACGAAATATAATATGTATGAAACGAATTTGATCTCCATAAAACTTTGCTAGGAGATATACCTAGATAAAACATTACTTGTAAATACTACAGCCAGCAGTTAACGTAATTAAGAAAAGCAATTATCTGTCAATTATATTCTGTATGCTGCGTACAAAATTGCACTTACATACGGCGATTAATTTGTGGCTACGCCAGAGTCAATTCAATTGAACTTCTCTACAATCAATCTGCTATCACATTAACAAGTAGTGAGTGATGATAGTGTAGCTCTCAAATTAGGACAAGGACCACTTCGGTTCCACTTATTGATCAATGCGATCACAATAAGCNTGGCGCATACCGATGCAATTAAACATTTTCTTTATGGTATAATGCACATGAGCTGTGGAGTTCCTTGCTGTCGGTACTATGTAGCAACAACGGTATCAATTTAATGAACGCTGATAAAAAAAATGCAGCACATACTCATCTTTTGGCCCAAGATTTAGCACCCTAATGGAAGCCTATGTCCTGCAGTGGATCAAATTATAAATATCTGATGAAATATTTTCAAAGCATCACCCCCGAAAATCAACTCAAATATGCAAAAGAGGTTGTCCCTTAACACTTTCACTGCCACTGACACACCTGGTGTGTTCTCCATAATTTTGTCGAGATGCCGGCGACACACCTGGTGTGTCACATACACGACTCGTGTGTTCTCGGCGATTTGTAGGCGGCATCGCTAAGGACACGGTAGAAACCGCGGTGGCAGTGAAAGTGTTAAGATAGACGTAAAACTTAATCGCATGTATTTATTTAACGAATTCAAAGCCTACAGCCTGAACCAATCGATCCTTTGTTTAGACTAGCTAGAATATACCCTAAATTGATTTAATATTACATTGGCACAAGATTAACGAGCCGTCGACAGTCTCTAGGGGTATTAGGTACAGGTGTAGGCGGCTATAACTGTTTGCCTAAGTGCGGTTGGCCTGTTTACCTCCTTTTTCAGAGCAGTAGAAGCATTTTTCAATACTCTTTCAGGTCCAATGAGACCAGGTTTATATTTTTGTCAAGTTCGTAATTGGCGTGCTTCAAGTTTAATATCAAATGTCTAAGGCATACCTAAAGAGGCAGGTCGTTTTGTCTCCCAAATATGTCTGTCTAATAATTAGTGAATCAATATAAATCTTTCTGAAGCATTACCATATTGAAATTGTCACAAAACCATTAGGAAGATTTTATTTGTATCACTCTTTATTTTGTTCAGATAGTTTTAAAAATCGGAGAAGAAATATGTTAGCCCACGCAAAATAGTCACAATTGGATTCGATTAATTCCAATCTGCCATTAATATGTATTACACGATATTCAATCAACTGATATTGTTTGCTTTTATGAGACCCAGTCTCTATTTCTTGCAAATCCAATCTAATTTACGTAAGAATACATTACTTCAATGAATGCCG
Organism: Heliothis virescens; assembly: GCA_002382865.2. Taxonomy (NCBI): domain Eukaryota; kingdom Metazoa; phylum Arthropoda; class Insecta; order Lepidoptera; family Noctuidae; genus Heliothis; species Heliothis virescens. The sequence goes on from NWSH02000505.1 coordinate 13,793,123, forward strand.
ATAAAATAATTTAAGATACGTTTGAATTTTGATAGGAACATTAGTTTCCATCAATCAAATATTTTATTACTTCTATTTCATTCATTGCACAGAAATCTAGGACTCTCAAAGTAGTAAATGTTGTTCTATAACTTCGAAAAATTATAGCATTTTGTGGAAATATCGGTTTCGTTACAATCAGTGATATATTTGTTTACTGTGACATTCTGGATCGAAGTCGTCCAAGTATCTTCCTATTTGGGAGTGTCTCCGTGCACTGGACTATTTTTAACCGTGGCCGCATGCGCCGGCACGCGCCCGACCTTTTAGCTTTATGATTTGTCGACGTTCTGATACTGTTATTGATAGCTAACATCGTCTTATTCCTTTTTTGCTCCGCATCTTCAATGTTTTAGACATATTTTTGTTATAATATTTCCGCTTTGGACGCAGCTTTATTTTTGTTTGTTATTCCGCCCTCATTCGGTTTGATGCAACTCTTTGATCGCGATAGTAAAATTCTACGTTGTTTACTGATATTCCCGCGATGGACTATAGATAACTTGCCTTTCATTTGCAAAATATGTATTACAGTCGCATGGCTGCAATCTCTATTATGATACCATCTAAAATTTCGTTTCTCCTTGCCGTGTAGCTTAACAGTACGTGTTATTAAAATTCTGCATCACAACGGATTTCTAAGCAGCGCGATGCGTTTGCATGTTTTAACTATTAGTTTACAGTAAATTAATAACAGAGAGTGATTGTTCGCGTGCTTGCTTTCTTTCTTGCATGACGATTGTTGCAGAGATGCGATGGGGCTATCAACATCTATGTAGGCACGGCCAAACAGCTTTAGTTAATTATTCGATTCTATCTACCTCACCTTGACATTGGACTCATTCGCATATGGATTATACTTTTCGCGGTCATATTTTATGACATCATTTTTATGCCGTCCCATGATGTAAGTTTTATTATCAGGCATATGAAGTAATGACATTTAAGTGCTCAAGGCGCGTTTGGCAAGTTATTCAAACGAAATATAATATGTATGAAACGAATTTGATCTCCATAAAACTTTGCTAGGAGATATACCTAGATAAAACATTACTTGTAAATACTACAGCCAGCAGTTAACGTAATTAAGAAAAGCAATTATCTGTCAATTATATTCTGTATGCTGCGTACAAAATTGCACTTACATACGGCGATTAATTTGTGGCTACGCCAGAGTCAATTCAATTGAACTTCTCTACAATCAATCTGCTATCACATTAACAAGTAGTGAGTGATGATAGTGTAGCTCTCAAATTAGGACAAGGACCACTTCGGTTCCACTTATTGATCAATGCGATCACAATAAGCGGACGTTGCCATAACGCGGCAGTGGTTGACGGTTGACAATAATTGTGGCAATCGACAGCCGACAACTGGCTCAATGGAACTGCTATTTGCAATTATTACCTCGTTAACCGATAGATGACGATCCAAGATATGAGAGTCGAGTTTGTCATCACTGCACTACTTTACGATTCTATGTAGCGTTTGATATGATCAATAGAAACTAGATTTAGGTCAAGCCACTCGTAGCCTTGGATTTCTGAAGGAGCTAATAAACTTTATGAGAGCCAAGTTTTAATGAACACGCTTCACAGATTCGTATTTTAGAAAAAATACGATTCGACCCAAAATGTTTCAGTGTTTAATTCTTGTTATGAAATTGTTAGATTTTTTTGAGTAAATAAGTAACCTCGTTTTGTATTGTTTCAGTCGAAGCAACGGGCGTCAATTAAATGGCTGCTAACGAAGGCGTTCAACAACAGGGTCCCGGACAACCTCCAGGAACCCTTTTATAGGGATCATGAGGTGAGTTTCACTATGGAGAAGAATTTTCAGGAGTTTATTATCATCAATTCATAAGAATGTGACAGATGTATAAAAAAGCATTGTTGGAGCCTTACAATGTCCTTGACTTCATGTAACACTCCATTGTTTCTGAGTTTGGAGACAATTACGTTTTCCCCTTGATTTCTCACGCTCAGATGTTCGAAATGTCAACACACGCACACCTGTCGGTCAAATTTTGGCACAGCCATAGCGTTCTTATTGGATTTCGAATTGTTATTAAGGACACATATTTTAGTACCAACGGCTTTTCAATTTTCCATTCATGAAATCGTTCTTCAGCAGAATTACTTTGTCTAGCAAACACTAAATTAACTCTAAGCAAGTCTAGTGCAGTTATTCAAAATCGTGCCATTTTTATGAACATTACAAAAATTTTGAAATTGAAGTCTTTAGGCCACCGCAAATTACCACCAAACACGTGCGTTTAGCAAGAAACTTCTTTTATGTTGTAAAAAATGTTCCATTTGCATTCAGCGAACAATGGTGGCCTGAATTTGGCAGTAATCATAGTTAGGTCAACAATTTACGATAGCGGAGAGTGTAGCTATAAACTAACTTCTAACTTTACGTAACTACGAGTTACAAATGCATACATTAGGGTTATACCTACCACACACCAAAAAGGAAATGTGAAAGGCGTCCATCGTCAACAGTCGTCAATCACTATTTGGTTGTACAGTGGAAAATAAATGTCACAGAAAGTAATCAAGCTCTGCTATGATGCGCAAATAGCAAGAAAAAGTCCACACCCTTTTTGGATGACAGATTTCTAAGGGTTTTCAGAACCTAATCAACATTTTAGAAGCTTTAAAGCACTATATAAAATTATACTTCCAAACTAATAAACTCTCAGTGGCTGTTAAACACCATGAAATATTTGCTGAAATGCGGAACCTAGTTTTGGGTCAGCTATACGCTGGTTAGTTACTGACCATTTCCTCGACGTTATAGTTAAAACAGAGCGTCGCCCTCTTACCCCCTAATGATTCGCGTAGCCAGGCCATATTAACATAGAGGCATATTACTATCGCAACCATAATTGCTGGTTTGTTTATGGGTTCCAATCAATGAACGCTATGAATGTAACAGGCATTAAAAAGCCAGTCTATTTTACGTAAACGTGAAACGTTATCTTGAAATATATTTACTTCAACCACAACATTAGATTCTTTGATGCAGATAAAAGAACGTTGCCCCTAAACACGGTCAATGTTCAGACATTTCTCAAGTTGAATTTCCACTGCATTTGTACTCGTGTCCGTTTGTACACCACCATAGACCGTTTTAATAGATGCTTCCACTGTTGTAAACAGTTAATATTCCTTTTGCTTATACCTCGCCCCATCATTGACTAAAGATAATAAACACATAAGAAGTCTGTATGTTTATACAATTTTATGGCTCGAATAGTTTATACCGATATTCATGCCTTGTATCCGATTAGATCACGGATATTGTCCCAGATGGGAATCAGGTTCGTATTTCAAAACTGTTATTGGTAATGCAGTGTCACATTACATAATAACTGCCACTGTAGCGCCACAAACTGTGAGATCATTTATTTTAGAATATTCCGTTACAAGTTAACATCGAATTGCTTTTAATAAAAGTGCATTGTCGTTCGCACAGCAAATAGGAACAGTTACATAAAAGAGATTAGTTTCCCTGGTCAGACTGCTCTATCTGCTAATATAAAAGAAATTGCTTACAGCGCTGCGGTGGGTTGCCACAGACCGACTGCAGGATTGACCTTTTCATGGCGGTCTTCGCCTTTTTTTCCATCTTATGTTACATGATTAAATTATTTTTCATTTACAATATCATGTCTTATTTTATTACGCTTTTTTTGTTCAGTCTTAAATACCAAAGCAAAGTAAGCAGAACTACTTTCTACTATTTACAGCTCAAAGACTGAATTAAAGGTTGGACTTCCATTTATAGATTTAGCTTAAGAGAAGTTATGCAAATTGAAGTTTTTAATTTCAGTCAAGATAAGACCGGTTTTATCAATTGAGAGTGCTCTATATTTCTGCAATCTGGTTATGTCCACATGACCATTATAGTTTTTTTAATGCGGCAATAGATGTGAACCATTCTACCGCAAAGTTTAGCTTTTGGAAAGAAAGCAATTACAATCGAAATTCTATTCTAAGTCTCATGGTTAATCGAAAAATTCGATTTAACCTTTCATACGTAATCAATTTTATCAGCTGCTAGCTTTGCCCTTGAAATAAAAGTTCAGCACGAAACATGGTATAATATTGATCGCAACCATCCCGCCACAGTTGCTTTGGCTTGGTAACTAGTGTCACGCGAGCTTTCAACAGTGAACAAAATGTGCTTATAGGAGTGTTCCTAGTTATTGCGTCCTTATGAGTCTATTTGACCCCGCGGTGGATTGTGTCACACTATGGCCGTGACTAGGAAGAAGCGGAACCATAATAAACATGTAAGGCATTACGCTCTTCCTTATGATGCTCTAAGAAAAAAGTCTTGGAACTTCCAAACGATTGTGAGTTTTCAGTCTGTTACCTAACCTTTATTCAAGTAACGTTACCTAACGATAGTTTTCTAGTTTTCCGTAACCTTCGAAGTATTAAGGCCGTCTTAGCCAGATTATAAATTAAGATGATATCAAGGATTAAACGTCTTCATAGCTATCATGGTTACGTTATCTCTTTTAAATTTAATTTACTACTACAGCTGTATTGCCAACTCTGTGACAGATGTCCTCTTTTTTCGCATAAGGTTTATTGAAGATACAAGCAATTAGTTTAGCTGTCCACGTGTTCTAAAACAAGAGAATCGTATAGCCGTCGAGATCATGATTTGTTTTGTTATCCTTTCTCCGATGATTTCTGAGAAGCCTGTTCATTTATCATTGGTGGCACAGCGGATGTCCATTAACGATTGTTATTGCAAACCAGTTCAACGAGCATTATGTTTGGGCCAGATATATTTGTACTTAGGGCAGGAATACTGCAACTCTACGTTTTGCACCTATTTTAAGAAACTATATTAATTTCAAGAAAAAGTCAGGAGCATTTATAAGGTCAAAAGTATAAAAGTTGTGTTCCGTTTCTCAGTAATTCAATCCTTTTGAATTTTGTAGAATACAATCCGCACAGGACAGAGGAATAATAAATTTTGATGAACGTTTTGATGTCGATAAAGTCATGCTTCGTTGGAGTAATGTGTAATAGCAATAATTTAATTCTATCATCCGAATTAACTATTGTTTGCTAATATCTATGTTAGATAACTGTTCATTGAATGCGTGGGTGAATCGGTATTGATGTGTATTATACTTTGTCGGATGCTCCTTTTCAATTTTCGTAGACATTGTGTAGTTGGATGAACCCCAAACAAAGGTTACTCGGTTGATATTGCTTTGTTTTAGAGTTCGACAACCAGACATCGGCAAAAAGTGGTGACCAATTAATTCCTGGGGCCTGCGTTTAGTATCGGCTATCGAACAATAAAGATGACTATAACAATAAAATCTATTTCCTAAAGGCATAAAACGGCCAAAGCAATAAAATCACTATCCAGTTTGAAATGGCTTAAACAACCGCAGGGTTTATTTATTTCCTTGTTTTGTACTCCAACAAACGGATTTGATTCCATAAAAATAAACGTAATGTCCCTTTGAAATGTTATAAGTCGCGGTATTCTGGCTCATCTAAATTGTCTCAAACCGATTTCCATGTCGAAAATATTCTCTAATGAACGCACATTCGTCCTGTCTGTACAAACATATTTTTACACTTTTGGAAGTAATCTTCTGGCGAGGAAAATCTCTGATAATCAAGGACATAAAGTCGAATTTGGAATGTGCATCTGTTCCAAAAGAGGCAAAAGATAATATTGTCGCGTCGCTTTAAAAATAGTCTACGTCGTTTCCGCCTTCGGGAAACTAGTGATCTTTTGTTCTTTTCGCCGGTGACTAGTGACTCAGCTGGTTTTATTATACATGGCTGATGTTTTCCGGATTTATTTCAGCATTTAGTAAAAAAATTTTTTAGTCTTTTATATCTATGCTCATGATATACACACCAATGTTTGTGAATGCAAAATGTTGTGTTTCAATAGTTATTGTTTTCGTGTCGACGACCTCATTGTTAGTGTGTGTTTGTTAAACGGTAGAGGTTTCGACTTCCAGGTTGCGAACTTGCCACGCTTCAGTATTTCCATGAAGGTTTACTAAGTAGAAAATAGGTTTTGTGTGGAAGCCTTATTATAAATAACCTAGTTCGAAAGAAACTTCCAATATACATATGTTCTCAATCGTTTCTGTAACCTCAATAGCAAAGTTATTAGTGATCTCTATAAATGAAGCTAATGTAGTAAAGCTATTCCGAAGATGTTTATTGGATTCTTTGTTATAAGATTACGAAAAGATTCATGAGACATGTACTGTTTCGGATTATTTATTGTATGTTATCTGTCAACATTCATCACCATCTTGGTTTAGTGTCAAAATACGACAAAAATAAATATTATGCAATCATACTTAAGATTACTAATACTGTACCAGTTGACCAATATGTCCTTATGAAATTCGCACGTTTTTATTGTAAAGCTGGTTAGCTTTCGGTGAATGAATGAGTCAACGACATTACTGAGTTGAATGCGTTTGATTCAGCTTCACAAGTACCGAGCCCCAGGCTTATGGCAACATGTTCAAACTTTATGATTCATTCTCAGGTATAAAAGTAATGATACCATTAAGCCGATGGCTAATACAATACCAAAATAAGACGTTTCGATAATTTTAGATTGTAAAGCTGAGGGATTAAATTAAATAATGACCAGTGCCATACTTGGCTTCTTTTATAGCCCTATTTTCAACGGTAACAACATTTAATCGTGGTTTGCGGGAAGTCATGTTGTAACTGACAATAAAATAAGTTCTAATATTTTAACGTGAATAGCTAGGCGTGTACTAGTATCACCACTAAAGGCTATTCAGACTCCGCCTATACAACGCAGTCGTAGATAGGAGTAAATTGAAGAAAATGTGAGAATTACAGATTAAATAGTGGTATTTTGTCGCCGGCATCGCCTTTCTCCTTGACCCGCCTGCAGCCAGACGCTGCCGACTTGTCGCCGTCTCGATACGTCTTTTTGTCGTGCCGTTCGCGTCTCTTAATTATGTGCACGTCAAGAATCTCATCAGAATTGTTAATAAGGGTTTCATGAGCACATGTTTCGTGCTAATTGAGATGCTGTGAATGGTGCTGCTAATCTACGAAAGTGAGCGTTAATAGCTGCCTATACTAGGCATTTTGCCTCCAGCTCTCATACGAGTAGGGCTTGTGAACGCGTCGTAATTGCTTTTCTCTTCGTTTTATTAAAGTTTCTTTTATATCTTACCTGTCATCAAGTTATATGGCATGCCCATGCGTAGGTAAATCGCAAATACATTCTGCCTGTGAAAGGCAAAACCATGATAAGTGTCCAAGAAAGAGATTCAATTCCAATAAGGGCCTACTGGAATGTTCGACGACGCTAAAATCGTGAGATCGTACCTCAACCTTTGGACTGTGTCTCGCAAATTGATTTTACTACCTGATAAGCCATCCCTGGAAATGAATTATAGTCTACATTATGTGTGACGCTGTTTTCACGCATTTTTCTGCGCAAAAAGCTACGTATTTTTAAAGAAACAATTTGTAGTCAGAGTAATATATCTTATGCTGTTGTACAGTTCAATAAGAGTTCTCTTTTACTATTCGGGCGAAACTACAGCGCGACATCTAACAAAGGCAAAAAGTCGGTGAAGTTTCTTTTGGTCGATGGCACGTTGCCCGGCGTTGTTCTCACGAGCGTGTGAATGATCCGATCCGAAGATAAGTTAATTAGTTGAGAGCACTTGATTCAAATAGCGTAGAGTAACCGATATACTGCAGTTCTACGAATTCAAACATTTAAAGTACACAATACTACGTACTGAAAACCTACAAGGTGTGGAACGGCAGATCGCTTTGGTGGAAAGTTTGATTACTGGTATTGATTTCTTACACTCCATTACGAAGGTTACAAGTCAATTGGGAAGTTAGTTATGGTATCAGCGTGTTTAGTCTTCTGAAAAACTGTAAGCCGATTACGTCTTGAATTTTGTTTGTTATGTTTCTTCAGTAAAGCTATTTTAAGTAATGATTCCCTTATGTAATAAATCCTAACTAAACATTGTTGGTTCGGCGAACGTCGCCCACACAGACCTTTAATAAATCTATTTCAATTTATTATTACGTAATAGCTATTCGACATAAATCGATACATGTAATGTACTCGCTGTTTTCAGGGTTCTTTGTATCGAAGTAATATTCTGAAGGGTATCAAACGACTTGAGCCAAAAAGAGACTGAATATTCATTGAAAGTTGGGTGCTAAGCTATGAGTCATGCCTTAGAAGTTATTGTTGTAATATTGGTTCAGTCTAATATTTTCCACTGAAGATTTTAACTCCAACAACAAACTTCTGAAATTCTTGTCCAAATGTGCGAAAATTTGCCGTCTGGCAGCTGTCGGCTTCACTTTACGTCTCCGAACGCTGCTATTAGTGTAATGCATTTGCGTTAACTTGAAGCGACAACTTGCAATAACAGCATGAATTACATCTTTTGTCAAAAGTATAATAAAAACTTCGTATATCGTCTAACTATACAGCAGCGAAAGTAATATCATTTAGCATTCGTTGTGTAGAATTGCTTTCTTCTAACGTGGCGATACGTGCAAAGGGCGAACGGACCTTGTAATGGAATTTGGTTGTCCGAAGAGTATTCTATATTTGCGAAATAGCTTCGTGTGTCGCAAAGGGATTGTTAAGAAACTGTATTAGATAGTCCTTATGTGGAACTTTCCTTGTTAGTCAAGTTTCAAAGCCTTGACTTGGGTACAGTTTCCTATGTCAGACGACTCAACTGAGCTACTCAGTTATTTTGGAACATCAGATCCAGGTCTCGTTGCATCATAAATTCTAAGTCTTATTGGGCAGATAAATCGCTTTTGAATTAAGGTGTGGTATTTACATTCCTGAATTCGTAAATTCCTGCCATTGGGTCAAGGATCTATTCTTATCTGAATTATTTATGGACTCCGAATTAGGTGTGAGGGAGGCGCGACTTTATTCTGCTGTAGCTGCCTGGTATATGTAGTATATTTTTTAACCGACTTCCCAAAAAGGAGGAGGTTCTCAATTCGACCGTATTTTTTTTTTTTTTTTTTTT
>NWSH02000505.1:13806056-13816640 GCA_002382865.2 Heliothis virescens
CACCGACTTCTAGAGCCATGTGAAAAGTTTTATTTTATCCCTTTCAGTGTTTTTTTTGTGAAGTCGGTTTTGTTTTTTTGTAAAAAGTTTTTAAATGTCTGGAGTACAAACTGTGTAGTACCATTACTCTGACTTTAACTATATTGGTCTCTGCCACTTGCGGCCGCTTAAATAGCAAATGCCCATTTATCAATTTTACACAATATCGGTAGCCAGACAACTCTGTCAAATATCTATCATAAAATCCAAGACCGTGGTGGTCATTAAGAAAACCCATTCAATGCATGAAATTGCATTGAATGCGTGTGAATCGATACGAGATTATCGAGAATCGAGATTAAAAGTGAGAGCTATCGAGGCCAGAGTGGGCCGGCCATATTTCACACGTTTCGTTTGTCCAAGCTCCATGGTCAATGAGATGGTAATTTTATGTTGTAATATTTCGATTTTGCAATTAAACCGGTTTTTTTACCGTTTGCCTAATCTATTTTATTTTAGTCGTGCTGTTCGATCTAGGATTGTTGACACTGTCGCGGTTTATTCTGTCCTGATGTAATTATCGAGCTTGGCAATCGATATTTAGATGATGAAAGTCACTGACCTGTGAAATTAATATTCTTAATATTTATGACTAACTGTGTAACGGGTTTACTTACAAATAAAATACGATGTGATCTGCATTAGGCACATCTCGAAATCCCAACTGAAGATGTGTGTAGTAGCTATGGTTAGGCTTATTAAAAGCTTATTTACAAATGATGGCATAATAGCACTGTCTGTCTAGCCGCACCTGTCCCACCAAGGTTAATGTGTTCACCCCATTTCGTGACGTAGTTAGCGCACCTCCAATTACGCACTAGTTTATTTAGGACAGATTTTCGTAGTTGGGTTGATAATAGATGCGTGGTTCAAGTATGAAAAGAATATCGATTTTATTTTAATAGTTTGGAAAATGGGTGATATTTTCACCATGTATCCCTGGGCAAAGTTTAACTGTACATTTTCCGTCTCTTAACCTTTATCATACCCTCGTAAAATTCATTACCAAGCACAAACCAATGTTTTGCGAGTTACAAAATTAATCAAACTTCTTTAGTTAAATTGTGGAGCTCTAAACGTTTCTAACACGTACTGGGCCGGTTTTTGTTTACGACATATGTAGTGACAAATCATCTTTATTAGATGTAATATTATTCGTCCTTGACATTCTTATTTTTATGACACAAACAAAAACAACATAATATTCGCGTATTTTTTCGACGCAAACCAATTTTCTAAATCGATCACCGACATCTTCTAATAGACTTAAATCCTCTATCACATTATCGGAAACTTCTATCGCATCGAGAAAATTCTTAAAAGCTTCTAAGTAGTTCGCTCCGAAAAGAAATAGGACGTGACCTAACATTGATCTAGATTCAGGGCTCATCAGCGCTCTCAACATTGTGGGGATTGCGGAGTGTTAATTTGAATTCAACCTCTGTCATAAGCGAGACATTTGGAGGACCCTCTGCATTACTTGAATTCCTTGGCAGGGGCAAATAGTATGTCCCAAATTGGTGGTTTGTTGGAAATAACCTCCTCTTACATTTAGTTAAATATTTGTAGTATGGAATCCTAAGGTCATCATTTTCTTCTAGTATTTTCCCCTTTTTTTTTAAAAATACTTTGCGAGAATAACCTTGCAATTAATGCATACTTCCAGGAACATTTATCTTCAGCTGCAGTGAAAGTTAGTTTTAAAGTTACGGAGCTATCTCTGTGCCAAGCCCTAGTTCTCGTTTAGAACTGAACTTTGGAACGACAGTATTTCTAGACTTCCAACTTAGTTTACTGCCTATCGTAAAGTGGGTTTAAAGTCCATCAAGTTGTGTTTAATGTAATTTATAATTTCTTTTGCCCATTTTGGGGGGGTAACAGTTCATGTCCAAAATCGTGCTAGTATAGGTGATGTTTTATTTGTGCTGCGCTCTATAAAATTTTGAATAAGAGTTCGTGTGGAAACCAACATGACCCAAATTCCATGATGTGAGTGACGTCCACCAAACCGCATTGGGCTCGACTTGTGGATTGCGTCCCACCCCCACTCACTGGAGCTCTAATGAAGTTTATAAAACGAATTATATTTATATTTCATCTTGATAATTATGAAGTTTTCCCAATGTTTAATTTTTCATAGCAAAACAACTTCTAATGTTTCATATTTCGCATCTTCATAGTCATAAATTATAGATGTAAGCGTCAGTTTTATCTTTAAATCCTCATCTATCTTTACTGTAAATCTCGACGATTTGCGCAAGATGCGTGCAAGACTCACCGTTAAGCTTTTTACACCCTACCTTCAGTCTAGCAATTCATCAAGTTATCGTCTATTATTCCTTCAGCTGTTAGGCCCCTTCCCTGTATCAATAAAACATTGCTATTTTTTCTGCTTGATATTATTTAACCAGTTATTGTCTCAATTCCAGGACCAAGAACACCTAAAGCCGCCTATAGTGGGAGGTTTGGCAAACGCCGAGCTGTACTGCTTAGCGTTGGCCAACATGTACTCCGACCCCAACTACCACAGTCTGAACCACTGGAACATACTCCAGACCTTCGCGAGGAAGGGCGTGCATGTTCCCGACCCGCCTGACTGCGCGCTCACTGAAACAGTGCTCATACAAACCAATCCTCTCAAAATGGTAAGTGGTTTACAAAGTGGCATATTCTACAGAAGTTTCTTTGGATACATTCGGTTCTTAGTACGAACTTGTAATAGGTGTAGAGTACAAAAATGAGTTCGAGCGCAATGGTGATTGGAATAACACTCGCCACTCCATAAAGTTAATCCATAAGTTCATATTATTTTGGAAATAGTAATTTGGTCTTTCCACGGTGTTATTTGACTACATGTTGTAAAGGCTTTACTGAGTCTTACAGCATCAAACAAACATTACCTACTCAGAATAAAGAAACCATTCTTGCACTCTCCGACGTCTTATAAATGCATCAGTCGCTCGCGAGTTAACCATAACGATCCTTCATAACCTTCCGAGTACAATTCCATAACAGCTTCTTATTTCATACATACACGGTTATGATTACATATACAACTACAGAGAGTTATCCAAGACCACTTTACACCGTACAAGATAACGTAAACAAGCTTAAAACGAAAGGAAAACACAGAATATATCAGTTGTATTGATTGGAATTCCACTCACGTACTCGCTGTAACAGTCTGGGCCAGTCTAGTCAAGTAAACAGATTACTAAGTGTTGTCTATAACGGACTGGCTACTTGGTACCTGGTACTTGTGTCATTACTTATGTATTATTGCGGACTTTGCATCGGCACCTAGTGCATAGCTTCGCAGCCTGCGCTCCGGGCATGGACAATGAGCTCTCATTATTTCGCGTACAGGAACGTAATGCCTGTCTTGTAAGCTACACAGATTATTAAGTTGTTTTGCTTATTGGTTAACACTTCTTTAGAAATGTGTAGAAACTCTCGCAATTTGTTTGGAATTTAAATAATTTGCTGTTGTTCTGTTAAAATCATGCAGTTTGCAAATAAGTTTACTTCTTTTAACACACTTATCAGTTGAGATGTTACATTTTACGAATTTGCATTACAACTTGTACATCTACCTAAAAAGATGGACTATAAGCTTATACGTTTATCTTATCAATGAAAATAATACGAAAATATTTATAGATATCAAGCGCAATTTTCTGAGGTAACTTTTAAATCAGTCAATCATTGCTTCAATCATGTCTTGAATAAACAACAAAAACATATTTTTGGAATGTTTGAATGAAGTAAAAACTTTTTACAAAAAAACAAAACCGACTTCACAAAAAAACACTGAAAGGGATAAAAAAANGTCCACTGAGTGCTTTAGGTAAAGTGTGAGCAAGACAACAACAAGCAATTGATGCTATCGGACCTTGTTGGTGTTTAACATGGATCACAAAAATAAACATTGCGGCTGAGAATGCTAATCCGACAGATATCGTCAAGAATGATAAACACTAGGTATCTAGAATTAAACGCATTACGTCATCGACCATACCATTTTGTAGTGGGGACATTTTCTGTATTTGTTCGATTGAAGCGAAAACACAAATGACACAGTAATCCATTATTTTCTAGTCCGTGAATACAGGTGGCAATGTTGGTCAAGCAACATAAACAAATGAAATGCAAACACATGCAAATACCATGAGGATGTCGTATTTATAGAATGAAGTAGTTCTGTTGTTATTAATGCTCATTTATTGAAATTTTAATTAAATGTATGCTGGTGTTTATGCTAATATAGTGCAGTGTCTCAAGGCTTTGATTGTGTATTATGGGTGTTTGTTATGTCACTGCATTTCCTGCTACCTGATTCATTGTTGTGAGCAAAATAAAGGTTGCAAAGGCATAAAATTTTTCTTTCTGTAAACATCGTCACTGACTGAATAACTCGCAAGAGGTAGTATTGATAGAAAACCAACAAAATCACATCTTCTCACTTAACCATCTTTCCCGAAACTGAAGATGTTTTCTCATACACAATAATAGTTCTTGCTAAATTTAATGCCGGATCGCAACCAACTTCCGAGCCCAGGTACGCGCTTATGGTCATACCCCGAGAGACCTCCCTTTTTTTTCTCTTCTATGGGAAATCATCAGTATGACCCCCCCCGCTGTGGGTGACAGCGGGAGGGAGTGTCAGACTTTTACTGACTAAAACCCACCGTGTTCCTTCGGGAGCCCTTTGTGTGCCAGGGCCGCGGTAACTCTTTCGAACAACCCGCTGCCCCGACGGTCTCCTGATTCCTTGACACATTAAGTTTGACACGCACTATACAAATGTACGTTATGATTTCAGAGCGGTCACATGGCTGTGATAGAAGCACTGATGGTGCTATATGCGCGCGAGGTGGTGACGCCGGACCGGGTGGCGGCGGCGGCGCAGCGGTTCGGCGCGGGCGCTCCGCCCCCCGGCAACACGGGCACACCGCATGAAGACGGCCTGCTGTGCTGGATCAACGCCGCCTGCGCCGCGCTCAATAAGGCCGAGGTATGAAGAGTAAAATTATTGTGTAGTTTCTAGCAAAAGGTAATAGGAATCTTCTTTTGATAAAGCCATTAATTCGTAAATTTTGGCAAATGACAACTTATGAGTATGATGATGATGCCTTGCATTGGTGATGGTGTGAATTGGTGTCAGATTTTAAGAAGTAGTAATGATGATGATAATGTGAGGATAAGAAAATTACCTGGGTTGAGGAAGAGCACTGGTTACTTTTCCATTGTTCTTTTTTTTCTATCAATCAAGATCAATTGTGGGGCCAATTGATCATTACCACGTTATCAACTTTCTTTCAAATTCAATTCAATTTTTTACTGACTGGAAGGTGACATAGTGTCAATGTTTTGCTTCGATTTTTGGACTGAACAAAAATATTCCCACATTCCAGGAGGACACATCATCGCACGTACCGATGCTGAAAAGTCTCCAAGAAATCTGCGACGGCACTGCGCTCGCGGCGTTGATCTCATTCTACTGTCCGGACGCTCTGCCCCGGACGGCCGTGCGCGTCGGACGCATGGCCTCCATACAAGACTGCCTGCACAACCTCATGCTGGTCCACGACTTCTGTCGGACGGCGCTGCCTCACAACGTGTTCCATATGATGCCTGAAGATGTCACTTATATGAGAGGGTATGTGTTCGCTTTTGTTTTGGCGTTTGGAAAGGAGTGTGATGTAATGTTGGCCATTTTTGAGCTGGAGATGTGCTTCAGGCAGGGGTAATATATCTACAGTTGTTGATGAAATATGTTATATTTTTCAGGTCAATGCGTCAAAATTTAGTAGCAATGCTCGCCGATCTCTTCAATATGCTAGAAGTTCATCCTGTTAAATCTGTTAAATACCCTGGAAGCGGTAAGTTACAAGAAATAACCCAACCCCGTTAATCCAAATAATTCCCCCGTATTGCATGCTATATAGTAATGGGAGTATGTGGTCATAATATCAAAGATTCTTGCCTACTAATTTTAGAAATAAAAGAAATATCCACGGAAATGGTTGAATAATGCTTTAATTTTATTTACTGGCAATACTAAATTTTAGGCACATTCGGGGTTATATTACAGTGACCAAATTACCAATACATTTATTTGACTATTTTTATATTTACTACTATCTAAAATTGCGTGTAAAATACACTTTATTTATTAAACGTTGCAATGAGTGTGTGAGGTAAGTTTGAATTTGAATTACAATACAAATAAACGAATGGAACGCTTCGCTGAATGAAATACAAGAAATCCTAATGTTTGTCACCCTGTCTGGCTTTGCAACCTGTACGCTTGGAACGCATTTGAGATGTATCGAGCGCACAGATTCGTATTTGGAACGCGGGGCGCGCGGGTAGTCGGGCGGGCTCGCTAGGCGCAGTGAGTGACGTGTGTGTCCGCAGCGGGCGGGGGCGGCAACGCGCACGGCGTGCGGCACCGGCGCTGCCTGCCGCCGCCCGCGCCCGTGCCCATCCCGCAGCTGCGCGCCGGCGCCACCGACGCCGCGCTGCCGCCCTTCGCAGGTACCACGCACACACCGCTTCTTAGCCAAGGGGAAGGCGGGGACCTACCTACGCAGGATTCCTTTTTTGAATGTCACAGTCGTCTATTTTAGAGATAGTTCTTGAACTTTTGAAGGCACTTTGGGCTGTATTCTGTTCCATTTTTGAAGTATAGAAATTCTTCTTCTAATATTGTGGATGAGCAGTGTAGACTATGCCGCTTCTCCATTCTTTTTCTTTTGAAAGAAGAAAAAAGATTAAGAAAAAAAATTAAACGGTTAAACTCAGCTAACTTATATTCAATTTGCAAGTTAAGTTTTCAAATATGTCAGTGTATATTTATGTAAATACCTGCATTTGTTTCTATTAGTGGATTTAAACAATACTCTTCTCACTATTGTCTACTTAGCTCTTAGTGTGCACTCGCCTTCCCCATGAAAAAAATAACATAGCGTCAAATGTGTTTCGTTTGTTTTTTTCTTTTGTTTCGTTTGCGTGTGTGAGTGTCATACAAATGTCGTGATGTGTATATTACATTGGAATGTGTGTTTGTTATAGGGTGTACCTCTAAATGTAAGTTGTATTTATTTCACACGATATTGAGCTTTATATTAACTGGAATATAACACTTTATGGTTTGGGCTTCGGATGTTGCGCTTTGCATGGGAATCTAATGCTTTTTGAGGCACTTCGGAGTCAATGACGTTATGTCCTCACGGCTCCCAGCTATGACGTAGTGATGCCAGCACTGTAGATTTAAGCTATCGAGTTTTACTGTATTTATCGATAATAGAATCCTGCTTTATTAAAGGTTGGATTGGTAGTATTTGCATTCAGTAATAGCATTTCATTATCGATAAAATTTAGATTTTTTAAAAATAGTATCCTTTCTTTCCATATATTATTTTAGTAAAACTTGATCAGTATAATGCTGTCAACTGATTAACCTAGTAAACTGTTTGCAGTGTCGTAGGGGTAATGATTTTCTTTTGCAATGTATTTCGAAAAAGTAAGTTGTTGTTTTTTTATGATTTCTAGTGCTGTGTTTCTAGGTGTGTTTTTCTTTTTCGAATGCTGTACTTCTGTGTTTTGATTTTAACGATTAAAGATTAAAAAGGTGCATTTAAAAGGTGTCTATCTCAAATATTTTGTAAATTGATGCTATTTGAATGTTCCTTTTTAATCGTGTCGTTTTGTCACTATAAAAAAGTCGCTGTTGGTGGGATGAAAAAATGTTGCACACGTCCACATAGTGACGTGGAGGTTAAGAATTACCATTAAAGATCGCAACGTTTATCGTTGAATCAGATTTCAATTATATTGTAAAAACACAAAAACAGTAATAAAATTAAATTGATAACATGTACAACATTATTATCGATAACATTTGCATACAAACAAAATTTCTCCCACCGGCATCGATAATTTACCCTTCAACCATAACATCAAACTAACATAATTTTCAACCCCCCAGTGCCACGTTCCCCGTCGTCGCTAAGCGGTCGCGGTCGCGCGGTGCGGTCGGCTAGCTCCACCCCGGAGCGGCGCTCCGCCAGCCCCGCACGAGACGACTTCGTAGTACATCGACCTAAGCATGTCGCCACACTAGCCGCTATGGTGCGGAGGGATGATGATAATGGTGAGTGTTGTTGCTGTAATTCCACAAAAAATCCTCACACACAAAAAATATGTCATTTAATTTTATAAAATCAAAGAATTTGCGTCCAAAATATATTTTGTCGAATTAATAACATATTCCAAAAAAATCAATTTTATTAGAACCCACCGAGTTTATGTGATGGCTCTTTAAACAACACTTCAACAATTATTTTTGAATAAAACCAAAAAAAGTTATCTTGCGGCCCAGATTCTTATGAAACATTGTAGCTAAAACCTATAATTGCATGTCATGCACCTAATAACATAGTGGAGAATCCATTAGTTGATACCATACAAAAATCACGATTACAACATACATCATTTGCAGCGTTAGAAATAAACATGACAGCGGCCGGTCGTCCGTCCAACTGGGCAGAGTCGCGCGACGCGTCCTTCGCCGGCCGTCGGTCGCGTCGGTCGTCCATCACGGACGACTCGCAGCTGACGGTGGAGAACTTCGGTGGCAGTCAGGACAGGCTACACTTCGCTGGACGAAACCCTGAGAAGGAACTGGCTACTGTCGCTAATGTTAGGAAGATTTCCGCGCCTAGTGGTGAGTTGGTCTGGTTTAGGAGTAAAGAAAAAAAAAAAGGTCGAATTGAGAACCTCCTCCTTTTTGGGAAGTCGGTTAAAAATATATTTGCTGAAAATAAAATATACAAGAATGTAACCAACGATCCGTAAGCTCGATAGATGAATTAGTCATTTCAGACTTTCAAGTCATTCAACTGTCTATATAGGGTGACTGGTAATTAGTGACCGATACTTAAACACGTGATTCTACCCATGATTACAAACAACTTTCCCAAAGAAACTTTTTTTTTTACTCACTAGTTTAGTCACAATAGCAAAATCACTTCAACCTGCACACGCGTAATGAAAGTGTCACTTTTCACTACCTCGAAACTGTTTTCGATCCTGGTTTTAAGTTCATCTAAAGTATTCACTAGCCCACTACGATTGCCCATTGCTTCACCATTGCCCCATTTTGAATAATAGCACATCACCATATCGCTGTCCTCACTCGCGGAGTAGTAGTACGGCACAGTGCCGGCGGGTGTCAAAAAAAAAACTAATAAATGGCATCCGATGGATTTTACGGCGTGACTGTTATTTTTAAAATAAGTTTTGTAAAATTAATCCTGAAGGAGACGAAAAATAAAAAATTTCGCTTTTCCCTGTTAATTTGCAATGACAGATGAGAATGATTATTAATCTAAAAACGTGACAGATTGTTAGTGGCCAATAGAATACAAAGAGTATTAACACAATTAACGTAATAGCTCATCGGGAGAAGGCGCGACTGCTAATTTACAGTTTCAAACCGTTATTGTGACTAAACTAATGAGTAAAAAAAAAAAGTTTCTTTGGGAAAGTTGTTTGTAGTCATGGGTAGAATCACGTGTTCAAGTATCGGTCACTAATTACCAGTCACCCTGTATACTTTTTTCTTTTTGGCTCAGGTGTTTTGGTTCAAGATGAAATTAGTAATTTTTGTGAAATTTGGTGTATACCTAGGGATTGCAATCCGGTCCGGCGGATCCGGTAATCCGGCGGATCCGGCGTGTTTCTAGACCTACCGGATCCGGCACCAACGCACCGGATCCGGTGCCGGATCCGGTTAAACTCTAAATCGCGAAAAATACATTGAAAAAGGTACTAGTAATTCAAATCCTTAAGAAAAAGAAGGTTATCGGAGAGTCAAAAGTAAAAGGAAACAGATTACATATGAGAAAATACTTAAAAATTAATGACTTCGTAAGAAATAGAGGGTTCTCCCTCTATTTAAAAGGGAGAAATAACACTTTTCCACATGGCTCTAGAAGTAGGTGTCTGCAGGTCAGTTGATTGTGTTTATTTTGCCACCGACTTCTAGAGCCATGTTAAAAGTTTTATTGGTTCCTTTCAGTTTCAGTATTTTGTGAAGTTGGTTATTTCTTTTCAGTTTTTGGGTCTAAAACTATAGTATTTTAATACCCACTGTGGCAGTAATTAAGCCATAATCAACTCAAATCAAGTATCCGTCGGTGCTTGCCTGCAATGTTCATGAGTTGCCCTAGATTTCTCAGGGTGTCCATCATCAGATCCTGACCTGACGAATATGGGACCGGTCAGACTTTGACTAAAACCCACCGTTGTCCCTTCTGGAGCCTTTGTGTGCCAAAGCAGCGGTAACTCTATCGAACAATCCCGCAGCCCGACAGGCTTTCTGCCCTAATGGTTTGTTGACCTATTTGAGGACGCGTGTTGCCTCCTCAGTATCGTCTCCTAGGAGACGGAAGAACGATGTGCCACCAGAAAACTCACCGCGCACAGACCCACGCCTACGGTGCCCGGGAGCGTCTCTCGACACCCGGCCGACCGTGT
>NWSH02000505.1:13819685-13857076 GCA_002382865.2 Heliothis virescens
CTCCTCAGTATCGTCTCCTAGGAGACGGAAGAACGATGTGCCACCAGAAAACTCACCGCGCACAGACCCACGCCTACGGTGCCCGGGAGCGTCTCTCGACACCCGGCGACCGTGTTTACCACCAGGTCCACAGCGGCGGCTGGGATGAGCGGCGCGAATTCGCAGTCGCTCCGCCGCTTGCTTCTCTAGCATAACTGCTCCGCAGAAGGAGGCGACGGCATCCCATTCCCTCTCGCCCCTCACCATGGCTTGAACCACGGCTGGGCGCGAGAGTTTGCCGCCGCCAATTGCCGCCACGGGGACAGGCAGGTACCTCCCGAAGCAACCGTGCCCGGTGTGGACCCGTCATGCCGAAAGTACATATACCCTCCAGCATATTTGCTAATCCGGCCGGATCCGGCCGGATCCGGCCGGATTCACGCCAATCCGGCCGGATCCGGCCGGATTGAAAATAATACCGGATTGCAATCCCTATGTATACCAAAATCAAACTCAAGAATCTGTAATAGGTATAATATCGGGTAATCTGTACATTTATTTGAATTTGCGGTCTTTACTTACACAGGTCCACTGGACTACAACCCGCCTCTCCGATCCTCCCGTCAAGACATCAGAGGCTCAATACAGTTCTTCCACGGCGACTTCCAAAACGGATCCCAAACGGAAGACCGACAAAAAGTCGAACGACAAAACTCACAGCCACAGAACACAGATAACGAACCTTATTTCCCAATTCGACGGCAGTTGAGCAGTGATACTATTACTTTAAGAGAAAGACAGGAAAGCTTCGGCTTTCAGTGTAAAGGTGGCGGGGACGGCGGGTTCTTCCTCAACGACCGAGACTCCACCGACGGCGATGCCACCAAAACTAGCTTCGCCGACCTCAATAAAATCAGGAGTAACGGTGACCAGTCAGGTTTGTTGTTTGCGGCGCGCAAAACCAATGGGAGAACACTCTTGTTACAGCATTACAGTTTTAGCAGCTTTCCGCACGCGCATGCTAACAAATCTGTTCTCCCATCTCAGCCTGTGACTTCGCTTCCGCGGCACTATCGAAACTTCGGCCATTTAACGCTTTGTATGTTCGCCTTTGATTGCGCTTGAGTTTAACGGCACACTGTATTCGGTATCTAACAATAAATTTGCACTTATTTAGTTTACAGTCTGTCGTTAAAGGACCACATATTCCCATATTCCAAATTCAAAATTTGTGACCAGTATGTAGATTGTAGAGATGGTACAGGCTGGTTGTGATATGAAGTGAGTGAGAGATGTGGGTTGGTGCGCAGGTCAGCTGGAGCCGGAGCGGCGCAAGAGCACGTCGTTCGCGGCGCCGCCCGCCAACACCACCACGTGGCAACAACAGTTCATGCAGCAAGAAAATCATCCCAGTTAGTAGCGATCTTGTACAAAATCGACGAACACTTTTAAATCTACCCACAATATATCCAAATAATTTCTTAATTAATCGTAATCGATTCCTGACAGCTAAAATAATTTGTAAACTCATCTACGATACGGGAGCAGCTTGTGGTCTAGAAGTCAAGTCGTCATATATGTAGTCAAGCAGGTTCATAATCACCATCCCAAATTTAAACAATCACCATCATACGCCGAATGACGTGCCCAAGCGAAGTTTCCACCCAAATATTTTTGGTTCTCCAACATTTCCTTCCACATTCCAGACGGCGAGGACATAACAGATGAAACATCAACGCAGAGCGGCGGCCAAATGGCTGCCCAACTCAACAACATACGACTCAAGCTGGAAGAGAAACGGCGACGCATCGAGCAAGAGAAACGACGCATGGAAATGGCCGTCAATAGGCAGAGGCAGCAGCTAGGACAACAGGCTTTCTTACAGGCTGTTACTAGGGTAAGTTGTGGTGTAAATTGGTGGGGGATAACGTCATCGAATTCTCAAGTCAATAGTGGTGTACGGTATCGATATTTGCGATGGGAAAATATCGATATTGATTGTGTGTCAAAAAATTCGAGCTAAATACATAATCGATTTTTTCTTTCAAGTTCTTGTAGATAACGTAAATGTTTTGAATTTTATATGTTCGGGAATAGTGTTGGGAATTCGATGGTCGTGTGGTTGATATTTTTTGTCGCAAAAGGGAGAGTGGCGTTAATTTTTGTCCTGTCTTTACGCCATTTGTAAGTCGTTGAGTTGATAAGGATTGTGATTGTGTGAGTAATTTGGTAGATAGAACTGAAATGGATATCTTGGTTATGGAATAAGCATTTGGTTCTGTCGATAGACGCAGTTATCGATAAAAGAAAATAACAGAATCAAAGTGCCCATTCAGTTTGACGTGAAAGTAATTTAGTTTTAGTAGATCGACATCTATTGTTCAATAATTTAGTTGATTAACTAAACAATATAACTAATAAAAGTAGTGAATAATATAGTTCGATAACTCCAAACTTTTGTTATTGATTAATTATTATTTAAATGTTTCTGTTTAACAGACTACACACACTTGAAAGAACACATTTTCCAAAATGTATTTTTTGACAACATTTTTGTAAAATGCGTTCGTATACAGCACAATGATGACTAACTTTATGTTCCTCTCTCAATTTGTTTTCTAATACTTACGACGGATATATAAATTATAATTTTCTTTCTATTTCATTAGGATACATTATTGCAATACCAGTTGGCCAACTTGGTGAGTGGCCGGTTCAATACTGAGCCCTTTCCATTTAGTTTAGACCTTTTTAATAAATACTATTTTACGTTGATTTTATTATCACTTCGTTACCATATTACTTTGTTATTTTGTACAGATTTTAGTTCGGTACACGCTTACACGGCTTATTCGATACATAACATTCAACCATTTAAATTTTACAATTTATTAAAGTATTCTCGTGTATAAATTTGAGTTGAATTCATTTAAAAATCGCATTATCAATTTGTAATTTTTATAATAAACGCTTTAAATAAGGTAGCTTCCGCAGAGCCTAGAAAATTCTATGATAGAAGCAGCTTTTTTCTAAGATCATTATTATTATATCGAAATCATGAATATTTTGCTGCGCATCATTCTCTAATAATATTTAGTACTACAGAAATTATTAAAAGGTAATATAAAATTCCTATTCATCATGTCAGAAGTCCCAGTCCACTTCACGGTACATTTGACTCACGTTGTGTAAGCACATTAATTTGTAGGATAAACCCATACTTTACACTTATTTGTAAGCATGTCTCCGTTGGTTGGTGTATATCCCTTTCCGAATCATAGGTTTGTTTACCAAAATTCATGTTGTTTACCTCATACTACCTACAATAGGAATATTCAAACACCACTATAATATTCTATATAAAGTTTGTCCATACAATACTTGTTAAAGCTCCATAAAATACAATTGGTTCAAAACATTATCTTAATCCTGCCCTATTCCAAATTTATTGTGGGTAGACTCAGCATGTAATATTTTTCCATGAAATATTTATCCAAAATTACTGGCAACGTCTTTCACAAATTAACATCACACGGTAATCCAAAAATGTTCCTATAATTTCTTCTATTTATAAAATAGCACACCTACGTCCTAAAATAAATATGAATATACCTTTTTTGCTGTCCACGAATGCACTTTCCTCCCATTTTCGTCAGTTTACTCAATAGTTTCAACATGCAAGTGGAGTTTGAATATTCACCCAAAATGATCCATCCAATAATTCCGATATACCCCAACCACACGCGCATGCGGCATGGGTGAGTACGTCCGTGACGGTGTGGGTTGCACGCGCGTGTTGCAGGGCAAGGGCGCGCGCACGCCGGCCGACGACGACGCCAAGCCCGAACTGCCGCAACCACAGGTAATGTTACGAGGCTGCTGCAACGATACGGGTTGTTTGAGTCCCTATTGTGCGAGTTTGAGTTGTCGATATATAAATTGAAATTCGACTGAATTAATTTACTCTTAGTATGATGGTTCTACAGACCAATTCCGGTAATAAAGGCCAATTTTATTGAAGCTAGCTAGTGCAAGTAATAGTTTATTGCTATTTGCGTTTGCGCAGACACAAATGCACAGTCATTTCATAATCTTGGATGAGAATTCGACAAGGCTAGGGAAAATTTGGCACAAAAGACACAGCCCCCAATTCAATCCAATAGTTAAAACTGGCGTAAATTGTGGCCCGCCTGGAAGTTGACTTCCGCTGACAGCCATCTTCCATGAGGCTGTTATTTAGTTTCAATCGCAATCACTAAGGAATAGCGATTGATGTGTGAAAATCAGGCAATGGTGAATATTACAATCTAATTTAGCCGATATATTTACATATCGACAAATGCTCGCACCTCTTTTGTTCACATATTTAGCTTTTGTGTTTGTTAGTCTTGGGTGTGGTGGGGAGTGCATAGATTTGTGTTCAGTAATTTTTGTATGTGTGATTGTTATCTGCTTATAATGATTACACTCGGGATTTATGTTTTTCTTAAATAAAATAATTGAAGATAAGATTAAATAAGTAAAAAGTACTATTAAGGAAAATCATCGAAACTCGTTGCATCAGTCAGTATAAATTTAAACTGGTAACGGGAAAGCAACAAATAATTCACGAATCAATAATATCAATTGGCATGAAGTTTGTGATTAAATTGCATGCAAAAGAACAAAATTCAATGTTCAAAAGTAAACTATACTTTAAATAAAATAAGATTTTTCATATTCAATTTAATTAGCCGCTTAATTATATAATTATAAATGTATTGTATATTCATTCCCAAACTGGTCGTGTATAGGAAATGGTGGTGGAGCCACCGAGTCAGCGGGATTCAGTGGACACCGCCGTCTTAGAACAGTACCAGCAATCTATTGCCAAGTAAGTACACAATAATTAGTAAAAATCTGCGTAGTGCCACGCCCAGTCGTCATGAAATTAGGTATAAAGTAGGAAAAGGAATAAAACTACTATGCGAATTGGGCAGTATCGATTGAAATTTTAAATTGATTTTAGAAGACTTACATTGGAACCTCGTGTATCACATTACCATTTTGTTCATACCATCATTCACAATCAGCATAATATTGGCTTAAAATCCAATACGATGTGACTACACGTGACTTACAGAATGAACTCCAGCCTGCAGGACATACAGAGCGACATCGCGCGGCTCGCCAGCCAACAAACACAGCTGCAGCAACAACAACAACAGCAGCACCAACAACAACAACAACAGCAGGCAAAACAACTGTTCCAACAACCGCAGCTGCAACAACAGTTACAACAACAGCTGCAACAGTTACAACAACCGATGCAGCAACAGATGCAGCCCCAACAACCACCGCAGTCGCCTTATCAGCATCAACAACAACAATATCAACCAAACATTCCACAATTGGTGAGTTTTTTGTACTTATATTACGGTATTGTTTCTTGTGTGGTTTGTGTTTGAAATGGGAAGTTTGACTAATACCTGAAAATGTCATATCATCGATGTTCTAGGTCATATTCCCATCAAACTTCGATTTTCATTCACATAGCTTCGTGTGTATGTGAAAAATAATCTTAGCCCAACATACCCTGATTAAAGTTTGAGACCTGTTTGAAATAATAAAATTTTCATATTAAATGAACAAAAAGAACAGCACAGCTAACCTAAATAACTGCGTGGAAATAAACTGAGTTTTAATTTGTATTTAATTGATAAAGTTTCAGCGCTTCATCCCACTATATGTAATCACACATTCACAAGCATTATACATAATATTGAGGTGACGTTTCACAATTCTCTTCAGCCAAAAGAAAACAAAATTTTCAACAAAACCTTTAAACAATAATACAATGGTCAAGAAAAGGCTACGGCAGTTATGAATAGCAAAACACAATAAAATATTTTTCATTTTGAATTTTACTTTATTGTTTTGCCCTATGCTTACTTTTGTACCATTTAAGTTATCTTAGTGAGAATTGTGAACATTGCCTCGTTGCAACATCGCTGACTCGCGCCTAACATTGCAGCACAGCCAATTCAGCTCACAGCACAATGTGTCCCGGCCCGGCCTCGCCAGCTTCGGCTCCACGCCGCACATTCCGCGCGAATTCCAACACCAACAACTGCAGCAGCAACAACAACAGTTCTATAACTACGACCAACAACAACAACAGCAACAGCAGTATCAATACAATCAGTATAGGGATATTGAGGAGTACGGCCGGCAGCAGTTTTACCTGCACGATGCCGCGCCACCGCCGCGCCGCACGTGGGCGCAGCATGCGCAACAACAGCAGCAGCAACATCAACAACAGCACGACAATGAGTTGCGGGGGTGGCAGGTCGGTTGCACGTTCATATCATGTAGATAGACATAAATTAAAAGAGATTGAAGCCTAAATAATCTGAGACTTAAACCTCTCTTAAATATTTAAATCGTAAACAGTTTTTTTTTATTAAAGCCTCCGAGATTGTAATTTTTGTATAAATTTTATTTTGGAAAGTCAGGGTGCAAGCTTACAGCAAATCGTCACACTGCACCAAGGTGTGGGTTGCATACGAATAGTAGTACCAATACGTTTTGTTTTAATCTTGGTTTCACTATTCCCTTATACATTTCCAGCTGCACCAACAACATCAACAAAATCACCAACAGCACCAACAGTTCGGTCCTTCAACGCCAGAACCCGCGCAAAGGACGTGGAAGTCTCCATCACCACAACCCCCGCCCGAGCGGAACTGGCAACCCCAAGGCTTCGTTCTACACGACCGGACCAACACGCAACCGCAGCCCTTCCAAGTGCATTACAACAACGACCGGTACCAGAACGGTACTGAGAACATTCGAGAACCACAAAACCATTTAAGCTACACTGTGATAAATTCCAATCAGTACGTGTCTCAATCGCCGCCACTGGCTGCCAGCCCGCAGCGCCGCGCTAAGACTCCTCAGAGGCAGGGCTCCTTACCCGAGGTCGCGCGGAGACCTGAACCTGTTAGCTTGCAGCAGCTGCAGGCACCTGCGCATGCGCCCTCACAAAACCACCCACCTGACGATATGGAGCCTCAGAATATTTCATTTATCGGCAATGCTGAAGATGATGCGTTAAGACAAGGCATCAACAGACTGAACATTTCTTCAGGCACGCGCACCTACCGCATTCCCTCTCCGACTCGCCCCTCCCTCAGCAGGAACTCCTTCCAGCAGCTGGAACAGGAGGAAGCGGAACACAACGAGAAAGGGTTCTACATTTCGTTCGATAACGACCAGCCGAAGCGGCCGAAGCCTCCTTTGCGGGCGAAACGGGGTTCGCCGAAAAAGGAGCGGTCGACTGAGATTAGTCCGGAACGATCTCCCGAGAACACGTGGAACGAGCGGCTGGGCCAGCCGCGGGAGGACGAGTTCGTGGTGCACAGGAGCTCGGCGCTGGAGGCGCGGCCCGGGGACGTCTCCGCCGAGCGCCGCCAGACGCCGCCCAGGGACCGCCCGCAGCGACCCAGCAACGCCGAACCCGCCGCCTTGCTTATCGGCGAGTTAAATCCTGACCCGGTGAGTACATCTCTACATTGGTTTATTTGAATGATGGTTTTACAAGCAGTATTACAGCCTGTATTATAAGCGCTGGCATTTTATTGATTTGTAATGTAATTCATTTTAAAACACATTTAAATGTCAAATGCATTTAATTTCTCAACCTTTTTTGGTCATACAAAATTTATGTAGCAGCCATGCATAGATATCTTGGAAGACCAATTTTTTCATCTAAATCTAGTGCCTAGGATCTTGTTCAAAAATCATTCCCAAAGATCTCATACTTACAACACCTCATTGTGTTTCCAGAACTCAGCCGAGGAGATGGAACGCAAGAAGGAGCGGATAATGCTCCTCTCCCTGCAGCGGCGGCAGCGCGCGGACGAGGCGCGGGCGCGGGCCGACGCCGCCGCCGCCGCGCGCCGCGCCCGGGAGGAGGCCGCGCAGGAGCTCAAGGCCGCCCGCAAGGAGGAGCAGGCGCGCCGCCGCGAGATCATACTGCACCAGTATAAGCTGAAGAAGGCCATCGAAGAGGCGGAGAGAGAGGTAACGTAAAAGCCTACAACATTGAACGCTATATGATTTAGTGATAAGGTTGAAAATATGTTTAAGAATTTTAGCTTCATCAAGCACATCACTAGCGTCTGTACAACTTTTGATATAGCCGTTATAGATTTTAATTTGGACCATAAATAGCCATTTAGAAAATTGTGCCAAATTTTTTGTGTACAGGAGTTGAATATTAAAAATGTGTATGTGGTTGCATAAGTTATAGGTAGTGCATGAGAGTATGGACAAAATTCGTAAGAATGCAAAAAAATTACAGTTTACGAATCTAAAAAAGAAAATGTTTTTAGACTTAGTACCAATGAACTACCAAAAATTCCAGGGCAAACATCTAGATAAGACGGAATTCCTAGAAAGCCTAAACCGCGGCGGTACAGTGACGCCGGCGCCCACGCCCACGGGCGGCGCGGCGCGCATGCGCAGCAAGCCGGCGGCTGGTCGCGCGCGGCCCAAGACCATACACGTGGACAGCTCCGCGCTACACGCCGCTGAGGCCATGCTGCCGGCTAAACAGCCCTCGGTTACTAACCTTACAGGTAGGTGCGGTAGATGTTTGAGGTGTTCTCTTGGCTGTTTAAAATCTAGAGCGCCTTCACACTAGCGTTTGTCCAATAAATGACGTTGCGACAACGCGACGTCTGCACCGTGTAGTCGCGGCGTCTGCGCTCCGCAAACGTTCATTGAACGCCTACGCTGGACAATCGCTAGTGTGAAGGCGCTCTAAGGTAAGGCATTTGTAGGTGACGAGTAAAAATGAAACTTTACAGTATTACAATAAAGTTGAGATTTCGGTGAACGAAATTTGTTAATATAAAAATAAATATCTATAACTTTGGAAGTTTGTCCATTGAAATTTTTACTTTATTTGCACTCTAAATTATATTTTTATTCGTCGCTTAAGAATGTCAATGTGTACCGAGCCATATTGTCCCCTACAGAGTACAAGTATCTTCCTATACAGGCCTGAACAGTTGCCTAGTTTGCTCTAAGCGGATTGGCGATTTAAGTTTTTTGATTTATTGTCAAAAATAAAATGTTACACAACTTTTTAAATCTAGATGTGGCCTTATTCGGCGCAAAATTG
Organism: Heliothis virescens; assembly: GCA_002382865.2. NCBI lineage: Eukaryota > Metazoa > Arthropoda > Insecta > Lepidoptera > Noctuidae > Heliothis > Heliothis virescens. Next base: position 13,828,834 of record NWSH02000505.1, read on the forward strand.
CACTGCTTTCACAATGCTTAGAACAAACACGCGATGCGTTTGATTTTTTTTGTGTTACAATTTACACTCTACAGTAAATACATAAAGGCCTAAGCCTAGTGATCTGAGTTATATTCCCAGTTCGAACAAATGACAAAAAAAATGTTTTTTTTGCAAACTATTTCAACCAATTTCAAAAATACTGAACTGAACACGTTCCCTTTGCCTAATTCCATAACGTTTTGGAGCCGCACTAAATGTCAGCTTTGTACCTTTTTCCCAATATTAATTTGCCGACCGGCATGCTGCCAGTTTTTATGTTCTCAAACCAGATGTGCTATGCTGAATGTTTTCATCTTGTAAATTCTGTGGAAGTTATTTTAGAAGTACATGAAGCATTTTAGAAGTCTCAAGTTGTGATAAAAAAAATGAAATTATGATTCTTAAACCAATTGGTGTTAGTTAAAAGGTGTTAACTTAGAACTTTTAAAATTAAGGCAACGACTGGTGATAGGCTTTATACTAACACTAATAAACTAAAGCCTAAATTAGCTATCCAAAGGTTATCTTTATCGGAGCCTAAAGAACTTCAAAGCACCTTTAACTGAGCCTACAATTTGTTGCTCTTTAACATAGCCTTCGAGGAGGTCCTTAATTCGACCGGTATTTTTTGTGTCTCATCAACTGTTAAAAGAAAATAAATAAATGAATTAGTAAGAAACATTGAGCATGCAGCTGGACGCTTGACGTTGTGTTGTGTGTAGCGGGCGGCACCATGCGGCGCGACTACTACCGCGGCTCGCAGGACTCGCTTGCAGAACGCGCCGGCCTCTATCGAGGTGAGTCAATAGTATGGACTGGATGGGGTAACCGAAGAATATAGAATTTATTCAGAAAAATATAGATGAGTTGTTGGGCCGACCCTGCATTTGATAAGAGGAGGGTGATAATGATGAATATGAAATTGGACGTCAACTCTATTAATAGACAATGACAATGTGGCTACCATAAAGGTCTTTGAATTCGATTTTGACTGTAGTATTATAACTTGAAATGTTTTACTATTGTCGGTTATTCCATCAAGCTAATTTGAGCGCTTAACGCTTTTACTATTAAGCTTTATTTTAATTTTTGAAGCATGATTATTAATGTTACCTTTTTAATTTTTTCACTTACAGCACACTATTACAAACACATGCCAATCAAAAATGAACTTTATGCTAGAATAATACGGTTGTCATTCCAGAGTCGCCGGTGGAGGAGCGCGGCGGCATGTCGCCGGGCAGCGCGTCGAGCGGGCCGCTGGGGCGGCGCGGCTCGTGCAAGACGTCGCGAGGTCAGTGCCCTCTGCAAGCCTCGCTCGCACACTAACACAGCGCGTCCGCTTCGCTGCCCCCGAACGTTTACGAATGACGACCGAAGCGATTTCAATTTTAATTCTTATTGGTCGGTTATGCAGTCGTTATTCGTAAATGTTGCTACATTTTGTATTTTACATGATTTGTTCTAAAATCGAATACCAGTGTAAAATCGACTTGTTTTAGTCGCGAAAGCAAGAAATACACACGATATTGGGACAAATCATGATTTTTCCATCAATGTTAGTTGTGTTCCAGACATGAAAATTTATCCTGAAAGAATCGATATAATTCGGAATAGTGGATCAGGAATATAGTAAAATTTCATGTCTGTTAGCTACAAGCTGTTTCTGTAATCTTTTAAGTTGTATTGTATCACAGACAGCTATTCCCTTTAATTCCGCTTGAAATACAATGAACTCCCAACTATAAGGTGACGACTCGACCAGATTCCATAGTGTGTATGAAGGCGCTTCTTTTGATTTTGGTTTTAGTAGAACGCTTCGATTTGAATTATTTATATTTATAATCGATTTATTTTATATGTGTATGATTTCAGCATCGCATAGATTATAGACACCACTCCAATCTGCAAAATTTATGCTTCATACCTTTTTTGGCCATTTTATACGTAGTTGCAATTTGAATTTGAGTGGTTACAATATTTTCATGAAAGCTTTTTTTCCAAATTTTCGATACGCCCTAGACCTTCCGCGCATTTACTAAATTGGTTCCCGAATATGTAAATACAGAAGTGATGTGATACAATTTTTATTATCGCGGCATAGCGTTGATTTTGTTTGCCATGTTGTGTGCCGAGCCGAGGCTGGCTTGTGTGATGCATGCTTGCGGCGCGGCCGCGGTACGAATGCTGCATACATAACCGAATGGAGTTCGCATTGCATGAACTTGCGAGATGACATGTATAGGAAACATTTCAGAGCGCGTGAATGAGGAACCACAGTCTTCCCGTGGAAGGTCTAAATATACCAGTTACCAGAGTAACTTTAAGGCGGGACGGAAGTCAAGCTCTCTTATGAATTTGTGCGGTAAGAGCATTTGTGAACACGAGATAAAGGCTTGACTCACGTTGGTACGGACGGTTTATATATTGGTGCCGTCGCTTGTGGTGCGTTGGGTTACTTTCTGTTGCTCCGCGGCCGGCGCGGCCGCTCTTGGCGGGGGTATTCTGTGTCTTCACTATGCTGTCACCTACAAACNGCAGGAGCTCAAGGCCGCCCGCAAGGAGGAGCAGGCGCGCCGCCGCGAGATCATACTGCACCAGTATAAGCTGAAGAAGGCCATCGAAGAGGCGGAGAGAGAGGTAACGTAAAAGCCTACAACATTGAACGCTATATGATTTAGTGATAAGGTTGAAAATATGTTTAAGAATTTTAGCTTCATCAAGCACATCACTAGCGTCTGTACAACTTTTGATATAGCCGTTATAGATTTTAATTTGGACCATAAATAGCCATTTAGAAAATTGTGCCAAATTTTTTGTGTACAGGAGTTGAATATTAAAAATGTGTATGTGGTTGCATAAGTTATAGGTAGTGCATGAGAGTATGGACAAAATTCGTAAGAATGCAAAAAAATTACAGTTTACGAATCTAAAAAAGAAAATGTTTTTAGACTTAGTACCAATGAACTACCAAAAATTCCAGGGCAAACATCTAGATAAGACGGAATTCCTAGAAAGCCTAAACCGCGGCGGTACAGTGACGCCGGCGCCCACGCCCACGGGCGGCGCGGCGCGCATGCGCAGCAAGCCGGCGGCTGGTCGCGCGCGGCCCAAGACCATACACGTGGACAGCTCCGCGCTACACGCCGCTGAGGCCATGCTGCCGGCTAAACAGCCCTCGGTTACTAACCTTACAGGTAGGTGCGGTAGATGTTTGAGGTGTTCTCTTGGCTGTTTAAAATCTAGAGCGCCTTCACACTAGCGTTTGTCCAATAAATGACGTTGCGACAACGCGACGTCTGCACCGTGTAGTCGCGGCGTCTGCGCTCCGCAAACGTTCATTGAACGCCTACGCTGGACAATCGCTAGTGTGAAGGCGCTCTAAGGTAAGGCATTTGTAGGTGACGAGTAAAAATGAAACTTTACAGTATTACAATAAAGTTGAGATTTCGGTGAACGAAATTTGTTAATATAAAAATAAATATCTATAACTTTGGAAGTTTGTCCATTGAAATTTTTACTTTATTTGCACTCTAAATTATATTTTTATTCGTCGCTTAAGAATGTCAATGTGTACCGAGCCATATTGTCCCCTACAGAGTACAAGTATCTTCCTATACAGGCCTGAACAGTTGCCTAGTTTGCTCTAAGCGGATTGGCGATTTAAGTTTTTTGATTTATTGTCAAAAATAAAATGTTACACAACTTTTTAAATCTAGATGTGGCCTTATTCGGCGCAAAATTGCACTGCTTTCACAATGCTTAGAACAAACACGCGATGCGTTTGATTTTTTTTGTGTTACAATTTACACTCTACAGTAAATACATAAAGGCCTAAGCCTAGTGATCTGAGTTATATTCCCAGTTCGAACAAATGACAAAAAAAATGTTTTTTTTGCAAACTATTTCAACCAATTTCAAAAATACTGAACTGAACACGTTCCCTTTGCCTAATTCCATAACGTTTTGGAGCCGCACTAAATGTCAGCTTTGTACCTTTTTCCCAATATTAATTTGCCGACCGGCATGCTGCCAGTTTTTATGTTCTCAAACCAGATGTGCTATGCTGAATGTTTTCATCTTGTAAATTCTGTGGAAGTTATTTTAGAAGTACATGAAGCATTTTAGAAGTCTCAAGTTGTGATAAAAAAAATGAAATTATGATTCTTAAACCAATTGGTGTTAGTTAAAAGGTGTTAACTTAGAACTTTTAAAATTAAGGCAACGACTGGTGATAGGCTTTATACTAACACTAATAAACTAAAGCCTAAATTAGCTATCCAAAGGTTATCTTTATCGGAGCCTAAAGAACTTCAAAGCACCTTTAACTGAGCCTACAATTTGTTGCTCTTTAACATAGCCTTCGAGGAGGTCCTTAATTCGACCGGTATTTTTTGTGTCTCATCAACTGTTAAAAGAAAATAAATAAATGAATTAGTAAGAAACATTGAGCATGCAGCTGGACGCTTGACGTTGTGTTGTGTGTAGCGGGCGGCACCATGCGGCGCGACTACTACCGCGGCTCGCAGGACTCGCTTGCAGAACGCGCCGGCCTCTATCGAGGTGAGTCAATAGTATGGACTGGATGGGGTAACCGAAGAATATAGAATTTATTCAGAAAAATATAGATGAGTTGTTGGGCCGACCCTGCATTTGATAAGAGGAGGGTGATAATGATGAATATGAAATTGGACGTCAACTCTATTAATAGACAATGACAATGTGGCTACCATAAAGGTCTTTGAATTCGATTTTGACTGTAGTATTATAACTTGAAATGTTTTACTATTGTCGGTTATTCCATCAAGCTAATTTGAGCGCTTAACGCTTTTACTATTAAGCTTTATTTTAATTTTTGAAGCATGATTATTAATGTTACCTTTTTAATTTTTTCACTTACAGCACACTATTACAAACACATGCCAATCAAAAATGAACTTTATGCTAGAATAATACGGTTGTCATTCCAGAGTCGCCGGTGGAGGAGCGCGGCGGCATGTCGCCGGGCAGCGCGTCGAGCGGGCCGCTGGGGCGGCGCGGCTCGTGCAAGACGTCGCGAGGTCAGTGCCCTCTGCAAGCCTCGCTCGCACACTAACACAGCGCGTCCGCTTCGCTGCCCCCGAACGTTTACGAATGACGACCGAAGCGATTTCAATTTTAATTCTTATTGGTCGGTTATGCAGTCGTTATTCGTAAATGTTGCTACATTTTGTATTTTACATGATTTGTTCTAAAATCGAATACCAGTGTAAAATCGACTTGTTTTAGTCGCGAAAGCAAGAAATACACACGATATTGGGACAAATCATGATTTTTCCATCAATGTTAGTTGTGTTCCAGACATGAAAATTTATCCTGAAAGAATCGATATAATTCGGAATAGTGGATCAGGAATATAGTAAAATTTCATGTCTGTTAGCTACAAGCTGTTTCTGTAATCTTTTAAGTTGTATTGTATCACAGACAGCTATTCCCTTTAATTCCGCTTGAAATACAATGAACTCCCAACTATAAGGTGACGACTCGACCAGATTCCATAGTGTGTATGAAGGCGCTTCTTTTGATTTTGGTTTTAGTAGAACGCTTCGATTTGAATTATTTATATTTATAATCGATTTATTTTATATGTGTATGATTTCAGCATCGCATAGATTATAGACACCACTCCAATCTGCAAAATTTATGCTTCATACCTTTTTTGGCCATTTTATACGTAGTTGCAATTTGAATTTGAGTGGTTACAATATTTTCATGAAAGCTTTTTTTCCAAATTTTCGATACGCCCTAGACCTTCCGCGCATTTACTAAATTGGTTCCCGAATATGTAAATACAGAAGTGATGTGATACAATTTTTATTATCGCGGCATAGCGTTGATTTTGTTTGCCATGTTGTGTGCCGAGCCGAGGCTGGCTTGTGTGATGCATGCTTGCGGCGCGGCCGCGGTACGAATGCTGCATACATAACCGAATGGAGTTCGCATTGCATGAACTTGCGAGATGACATGTATAGGAAACATTTCAGAGCGCGTGAATGAGGAACCACAGTCTTCCCGTGGAAGGTCTAAATATACCAGTTACCAGAGTAACTTTAAGGCGGGACGGAAGTCAAGCTCTCTTATGAATTTGTGCGGTAAGAGCATTTGTGAACACGAGATAAAGGCTTGACTCACGTTGGTACGGACGGTTTATATATTGGTGCCGTCGCTTGTGGTGCGTTGGGTTACTTTCTGTTGCTCCGCGGCCGGCGCGGCCGCTCTTGGCGGGGGTATTCTGTGTCTTCACTATGCTGTCACCTACAAACATCTTGGATATGTTGTATATACTTTTTTCTTTTATTACACGTTTGATGTGGTAAAAGGTTCTCCCATTGTGGCGATGTTCTAAACTCATAAAAAATAAGAAAACTCAACAGCGCATCAAAATAAAGCGTTTGAATAAATTGAAACAAAACCTGTGGAAATGGACTGTACCATATAAACAAAATTGTTTGTACATATTGATGAAAAAAATAGATAAAATTGGAATTAATATGAATAAAATAGAGGTACAGTCGTCAGTTTTTAAGCAGAAGACACAGTACCACATCGCATGACGGCGCGTCGGCTCGCGTTCTTTCGTCTTGTGCACATTTATTTCATTTGGGTCATCGGTGATATATAAGTACTACACTACATATTATTATATTTACTACCCCCTTACACATATGGACCATGATCGACAGTGCCTAGGTATTTTTTTGATTAATTTCACAAGTAAATGGGTCTATCTTCATTTAAGCTCTTTTTACTTGTGATGGCAACGTTCGTGGTCATTAAATGTCCATTGTGTAAAGGGTATCTAAGGGTTACGGTGTATTATATTATGGTTGGGTAACTCGGTCCGAGTTAGCGCATGCTCTATATTTATATGTTTATATCTTGGTGTTGGTGTGACATCGTCTTTTATTCGTTGGTTAAACACTTTACAACCTCCTTTTATGAAACGTCAATAATTCTTATGTCGATAAACTGCTAGAGTGGTCTAAGTATTATGATTAACTAGTAAACCTGTTCTAAGGAATCTCACCTCTATATTTACGGTAATCTTGTTCACAACTGAGTCTAATCTCTTCAAAGTGACTAAGAAGTATTACAAGGTGTTTCTAATAATATTACTTTCAGTATTTATTTTTAAGTTGGGTATTCTCACAAGGTAAGAAATAACAAAGTATTTTGTACATTTTTCTCCATGAAATAAAATCTCACAGAAATAATTTGTAGTTATATTTCATCCATATAAAATGATATATTAACATAGATCAGAACACGGCTGCAATATTTGAAAATAATAGTGCAGTCAGTGCAGGGTGTATGTTGAAATTCACTAAATAATAACTATTATAGGATTTTTAAATTACTTTAACTTTTAGTCTTAAATGAATATGAATTAACACCTTAACAAATCTTAGAAAAACAAATATAAATAATATACGCCCTATATCAAGCAGTAACTCATATAACATCTATGGTTGTAAGTGTTTACATTTTAGACCAAATTTATACCTATAATACTTAAATATGATTCGTATGTATATGTTTATTATAATATATTATGTATGCGTAAAATACAAAATGTCGCTTCTTTTGTTGAGTTTCGCCTTTTTAGTTTTGCTTAGCGGCAGTAGAACACCCTATGTAGTTGTGACACACATTTAGTATTTTACGCTTCCTTTAACAAAATATAATGTAGGCAACTTATACCTGAGGATATAGGTATTGACAGAATAATTTTCTATACTAATTTTAACTTTATGCTAGTCGATAAAACAATAACTCCTAATTCACTAACTGGAGGAACAGTAATTTGTAGGTAAAATAATCAGTTCTGTGATATATTGTGCTTTAAATAGTTTAGTTTATGTGGGTATTTTTGAAAGTAATTTGGGATATAATAGGATAAAAGTTACGTAGGTAGATTTTGTGTAAATTTTTTTTTTTTACTTTTTTGGGGTAATTAATAGTAATCAACAAACTTAAATTGATTTACTTAATTTTTAATTATATTTTAATTTTAATTTTGTGTATTCATTCATTGGTTACTTACACCATTATGAGACATGACAAATTTTCTGTTCTATACAAACATCAAATAAAGAATTATTCTCTACATCAAAATTGACTTACCAATGATAGCATGGACAAGTGAGTAGGAGCATATAGCTAGGCGGCATTAGACTACCCCCCGCAGTATAAGGTCGGTCGCTACAGACTCGGGGCTGGGCCGCGCCACGCCGCCGCGCCGGGCCGCGTCCCCCGGCGTGCGCGCGCTGGGGTCGCCGGCCTCGGGCCCCGGCTCGCTGCCGGGCGCCATCGGCAAGCGCCGCGCCCCGCACGACGACGCCTCCGACGTCTCCTCCACGCACTCCTCCATCATGGACTACTCAGGTATGGAACTCTCAAATACTGAATTGATAATGTATCTTTGTAATGACTTGTAGTTTTCAATTTTGCCTATATGTTGCTAGATAGGACTATGGGCAATCTTGATTTATGCAAGATATCTTCTATTAGTCGATAAGGTTTTGATGACTACCTATAAACCAAGAATACAATATGAAAATTTTAGATTTTCTCTCGCATTTTTGGTTTCGCTATTTCTTAAGATTATAACAGTGGATTATTTTATCGATATCGATAAAAATATTTTAAACAGCAAATGACCCAAATAAACGCACAAATAAGAAAGCACTAACTAAAATACAACGAACTAAATAAATGCACAATACCGTTACAATTTGTACCTAAACTCCCAACTTAACCCTTTAGCACTTATTACAGAATTATTTGTCCGTCTAGGCAGCTCCGATAGAAGCCGACGCAAAGGTCCTTATAATATTCCTAGGTAGCTAGTAGACACGTATACTAGAACAACCGACACAGTACTCACTGAGGAAGTTGAAACACCGTAATACAGCGATGTCATGCCAACTCTGAATCATCGTATCTATAAGGCATGGTTTTGAAGAGCATCGATATAACAAACTTGCATTGTGTCTCGCTTCCAACTCGCTTCTCACCAGACTTGAGATTAACACATAATAATCACGGCACTTAACTTTGTGCATTCACTGTGCATTTTTACATCGTTTTTGTACTAATTTAGCTGTAAATAAACATACATTAAACATAGCTGAGAGGACTAACTTTCAGATGTGAGCGTTATTACTAAGCTTAAAATTACAATACTTGTCTACAATATTTGTTAGGTTTTTCATGAAACCTTCTGCAATATAAGAATCGATAAAATTTATTACTACGTACTTTGGAAGTTGTCCAGCACTATAATAGTAGATTTAAATTTCGATACAGATTTACACACCTAGATAAAATAGTATTAAAAAACCAGCGTTGATATTTTCTTATTATTTTGCGAATTACACATACCATAGCCACACATCTATAGGAAAGTTGGCTTGTAACGTAGAGTTTCAATTTCGTCACAAGTATTTTTACAACATTTTACAGAAACGAACCAATCATGACTTCTTTCTGTAATACGAACTTGATATTTGAAGTATTAATGAACGCTCCACGACAGGTCCCCGGCTATACAAGCAGCCGACGACAAAATCGAACCGCGGCATAATGCTGAACGCGGTGGAGTACTGCGTGTTCCCGGGCGCGGTGAACGCGGAGGCCAAGCGCCGCGTGCTCGAGGAGATCGCGCGCTCCGAGAGCAAGCACTTCCTCGTGCTGTTCCGCGACGCCGGCTGCCAGTTCCGCGCGCTCTACTCCTACTGCCCCGACTCCGAACAGGTCGCCAAGCTGTATGGGACCGGCCCTAAGCACGTTAATGATAGGATGTTCGACAAGTTCTTTAAGTAAGTTGGTCATTTTATCTTGAAAGGTGTAGTTTGCTTGTTTGAAAAGACTGGAAGCAAGACTGGGATTTGAAATATTTTTGCAAAATATGGTAACTCAATTCTTAGGTATCAATTTTACATCTTTTATCATAATTACTTTCAGTTGCATATTTAGGTTTAATTTAAAAACATATATCGTGCTCCCTTTTCCAGATACAACTCGGGCAGTAAATGCTTCTCGCAAGTGCACACGAAGCACCTGACGGTGACGATCGACGCGTTCACGATACACAACTCGCTGTGGCAGGGCAAGAAGGTGCAGCTGCCCAGCAAGAAGGACATGGCCCTCGTCATATAGACGTCTTACGTTAAACAACCATTATCTAGTCGCCAAGGCAGTCGAGTCAAGCCTTTTTACTCTTCAGTTAAACGCTATGTAGGGCAATAGTGCCAGTGTCCAATATTTTAAAAAAGTCGGTTAGTGCGTTTTCCTCGGCGGAAGCTGTTTTATTGAACATGAAAATTATGTTAATTTTTGCTTGTGTAAAGGTGTGTTGTCGACCGATGTGTTCTGTACCGGCCGCCCTCGCCGTAAGCTGTAATCAGTCTCGAGTCATAGTAATCAATTGTAGGTAATGCGAGGGCGGGCGGCCCGCGGTGCCTGTGTCATATTGTACAGTTAGAAGGATGTCGGCTCGAATCGAGTTTGTTATGTTTACTTGAATCGGTTCTGTATTGGTAAGTGTATCGCGTCGCGTGTTTGTGTTGTGTTTAGTTTCCGCGCCGAGCTGTCCGCGCTGTCCGCGTCACCCGTGTGCGTCGATTCATGCTGCGTTAGTTCCAATGTGTTACTCAGTGTATAATCGCAATGTTTGCCATATGTATTAGTGAGATGGTCGATACGTTCCAAATTTATTAAATTGTCTCAAAAATAGAACAGCCTGTATGTCTGACGGTCGATAATTTAGATACGTTAATTTTGTTTTAGTAGAACTGTCTCCTCACACATAAGTAACAAGTTCACAAACTAATAATATCGCTTATTCGTTATAATATTTAACTCGTTAGTGATTACGTTCAAGTTGACTGGAGCTAAGATTTGTTTAACTGACCCCATTCAATGTTAATTCAATTCCCATTTTTTTACTGCTTGTATAGCTAAAAGTAAGACAAGGCACATTTTACGTGGTAATTGTACTGCCTTATCCTGTAAATAATTGTTTTTTTGTATACAGCTATTTATTAAACGAATGTTAAAGGAGAATTGATGAATATCATTTTTCATTGTTTAATGATTGGTCATCAATAATATACTACCGATAGTATATGGTATGCAAATATATTGTATTACTTAAAACCATAACGAAATAATATTGAATTTCATATTAAGTTGTTGTTTTATTTCCTATGCAATTACTGAAATAAATTATTCGTAATGAGTGTAGANCCATCGGCAAGCGCCGCGCCCCGCACGACGACGCCTCCGACGTCTCCTCCACGCACTCCTCCATCATGGACTACTCAGGTATGGAACTCTCAAATACTGAATTGATAATGTATCTTTGTAATGACTTGTAGTTTTCAATTTTGCCTATATGTTGCTAGATAGGACTATGGGCAATCTTGATTTATGCAAGATATCTTCTATTAGTCGATAAGGTTTTGATGACTACCTATAAACCAAGAATACAATATGAAAATTTTAGATTTTCTCTCGCATTTTTGGTTTCGCTATTTCTTAAGATTATAACAGTGGATTATTTTATCGATATCGATAAAAATATTTTAAACAGCAAATGACCCAAATAAACGCACAAATAAGAAAGCACTAACTAAAATACAACGAACTAAATAAATGCACAATACCGTTACAATTTGTACCTAAACTCCCAACTTAACCCTTTAGCACTTATTACAGAATTATTTGTCCGTCTAGGCAGCTCCGATAGAAGCCGACGCAAAGGTCCTTATAATATTCCTAGGTAGCTAGTAGACACGTATACTAGAACAACCGACACAGTACTCACTGAGGAAGTTGAAACACCGTAATACAGCGATGTCATGCCAACTCTGAATCATCGTATCTATAAGGCATGGTTTTGAAGAGCATCGATATAACAAACTTGCATTGTGTCTCGCTTCCAACTCGCTTCTCACCAGACTTGAGATTAACACATAATAATCACGGCACTTAACTTTGTGCATTCACTGTGCATTTTTACATCGTTTTTGTACTAATTTAGCTGTAAATAAACATACATTAAACATAGCTGAGAGGACTAACTTTCAGATGTGAGCGTTATTACTAAGCTTAAAATTACAATACTTGTCTACAATATTTGTTAGGTTTTTCATGAAACCTTCTGCAATATAAGAATCGATAAAATTTATTACTACGTACTTTGGAAGTTGTCCAGCACTATAATAGTAGATTTAAATTTCGATACAGATTTACACACCTAGATAAAATAGTATTAAAAAACCAGCGTTGATATTTTCTTATTATTTTGCGAATTACACATACCATAGCCACACATCTATAGGAAAGTTGGCTTGTAACGTAGAGTTTCAATTTCGTCACAAGTATTTTTACAACATTTTACAGAAACGAACCAATCATGACTTCTTTCTGTAATACGAACTTGATATTTGAAGTATTAATGAACGCTCCACGACAGGTCCCCGGCTATACAAGCAGCCGACGACAAAATCGAACCGCGGCATAATGCTGAACGCGGTGGAGTACTGCGTGTTCCCGGGCGCGGTGAACGCGGAGGCCAAGCGCCGCGTGCTCGAGGAGATCGCGCGCTCCGAGAGCAAGCACTTCCTCGTGCTGTTCCGCGACGCCGGCTGCCAGTTCCGCGCGCTCTACTCCTACTGCCCCGACTCCGAACAGGTCGCCAAGCTGTATGGGACCGGCCCTAAGCACGTTAATGATAGGATGTTCGACAAGTTCTTTAAGTAAGTTGGTCATTTTATCTTGAAAGGTGTAGTTTGCTTGTTTGAAAAGACTGGAAGCAAGACTGGGATTTGAAATATTTTTGCAAAATATGGTAACTCAATTCTTAGGTATCAATTTTACATCTTTTATCATAATTACTTTCAGTTGCATATTTAGGTTTAATTTAAAAACATATATCGTGCTCCCTTTTCCAGATACAACTCGGGCAGTAAATGCTTCTCGCAAGTGCACACGAAGCACCTGACGGTGACGATCGACGCGTTCACGATACACAACTCGCTGTGGCAGGGCAAGAAGGTGCAGCTGCCCAGCAAGAAGGACATGGCCCTCGTCATATAGACGTCTTACGTTAAACAACCATTATCTAGTCGCCAAGGCAGTCGAGTCAAGCCTTTTTACTCTTCAGTTAAACGCTATGTAGGGCAATAGTGCCAGTGTCCAATATTTTAAAAAAGTCGGTTAGTGCGTTTTCCTCGGCGGAAGCTGTTTTATTGAACATGAAAATTATGTTAATTTTTGCTTGTGTAAAGGTGTGTTGTCGACCGATGTGTTCTGTACCGGCCGCCCTCGCCGTAAGCTGTAATCAGTCTCGAGTCATAGTAATCAATTGTAGGTAATGCGAGGGCGGGCGGCCCGCGGTGCCTGTGTCATATTGTACAGTTAGAAGGATGTCGGCTCGAATCGAGTTTGTTATGTTTACTTGAATCGGTTCTGTATTGGTAAGTGTATCGCGTCGCGTGTTTGTGTTGTGTTTAGTTTCCGCGCCGAGCTGTCCGCGCTGTCCGCGTCACCCGTGTGCGTCGATTCATGCTGCGTTAGTTCCAATGTGTTACTCAGTGTATAATCGCAATGTTTGCCATATGTATTAGTGAGATGGTCGATACGTTCCAAATTTATTAAATTGTCTCAAAAATAGAACAGCCTGTATGTCTGACGGTCGATAATTTAGATACGTTAATTTTGTTTTAGTAGAACTGTCTCCTCACACATAAGTAACAAGTTCACAAACTAATAATATCGCTTATTCGTTATAATATTTAACTCGTTAGTGATTACGTTCAAGTTGACTGGAGCTAAGATTTGTTTAACTGACCCCATTCAATGTTAATTCAATTCCCATTTTTTTACTGCTTGTATAGCTAAAAGTAAGACAAGGCACATTTTACGTGGTAATTGTACTGCCTTATCCTGTAAATAATTGTTTTTTTGTATACAGCTATTTATTAAACGAATGTTAAAGGAGAATTGATGAATATCATTTTTCATTGTTTAATGATTGGTCATCAATAATATACTACCGATAGTATATGGTATGCAAATATATTGTATTACTTAAAACCATAACGAAATAATATTGAATTTCATATTAAGTTGTTGTTTTATTTCCTATGCAATTACTGAAATAAATTATTCGTAATGAGTGTAGAGAATAAAATTCAAAAATACTGTCGCTGGTCAAAATGTATGGGAAATTGCCCCAAGGCTCTCCGGCGGTGGGCTGCGGGTTGTTCGAAAGATATAAGGGTTGGACCACATCTGGCAGCACGGAATCGCATTTGTTCCGCCTGTGCTACCACGTGCTGCAGTATGCTGCCGCAAATGAACGCACGCTGTCGCATTCCGCAGACAACAACATTATAAAATGCAATGAATATACATATAGGATAATACAATGACAGCAAGTGATCGGCGGTGAAAGGATGCGTTAGCATGCTATCGCGCGCTTCAGCCTTCCGGAGTCTCCCTGCCGACCATTGCATTTTGTCCGTGATGCCGATCGCCTTGAGGATTCCACCGCGTGCTATCGCATTACGCTTTCTGTCTCGGTCTAGCAAATGACAGTTCTAAGCGACAGAAAGAGAAAGGGCGACGGAAACGGTGCTGCCAGATGAGGTTCAACCCTAACGCGGCCCTGGCACACAAAGGGCTCCCGAAGGCACACGGTGGGTTTTAGTCAGTAAAAGTCTGACACTCCCTCACGCTGTCACCCATAGCGGGAGTGGACATCTGATGATCTTCCATCGATAAAAAAGGCTCTCCGGCGGTGTGCGGTGTCGTGTGAGAATTGCGCCAGGATGGTGTTGATATCTCCATCATCAGCCTTTTTGTCGTCCCACTGCTGGGCACATGCCTCCTCTCATACAGGATTGAAATAAAAAATATATTTAATCATCAAAAATTAACTTTATTCGTATTTACATAACAATTATTTGAAATTGAATTACAATAATACTGTCTAAAAACTTGCCCAACTAATTGTGACTAAATTATTTATTGTACTAGTGTTACATTGGCGACGGCATTTCCACAACTAAATAAAATTAAAACTGTTATTTCCATTATTTATCATTTAAATTATAATTTACGTATCTTAGTTAAAATTAATAATATCTAATTAAGAGATCCATCAATCAACATTGCGACAATACAGGAAGGTAGCAACTTTTATTTTAAAAGAGTTTGCTTCCAACACAACAAACAAGACAAAAAATAAACCTTGCTCGAAAAACGATTTAAAATCGAGACATTCTCCATACATAACCATTTTATTACAATATTTTCCCCATACCTACGATCCATACATACTCATTTTTCCCCAACATTAAAATCAGACATTAATTAGAATAATTTAATGAATCAATGCCAAGGCTGTTCCTGGCTCTTCATCAAATTAAATCTACAATTAACAATAATGCTTACAAAATTATCCTTAGACATGGTAACCATTTTAGCAAGATTGAATTGTTAAATTGAATTAAATCACAAGTTTTGTAATCAACGTACCGCCGAAATATGCCGAAGCCCTTTTCATAAGTTTGCGACTGTTATTTTATATCAATGTTAGTAGCGCTATGGCCGTTTTAGAATTAAAAAAAGCGGCCAAGTGCGAGTCGGACTCACGCACGAAGGGTTCCGTACAAAGAATCACCTTTGTTGTATGGGAGACCCCTAAAATTCTTCTGTGAATATGTTAGGTGTCTAGCTAGCATGGTTCATGGGATGGTGACAAACGGACGACAGAAGTCTTAGTCTTAGGTACAGAACCCTAATATAGTAGTATATTTCCTACAGACTACAACACAAATCTATTTATACAACCCGTGGCGACTAATAAATTAAACGATAGTAAAGTAATGGGTGACAGGGGAAGACACGTTGGAATCGATGCTCTTCTGAAGGTTCAGCTGGTGAACTATTGTGTCTGGATTGTCCACCTCCTAGAATAACAAAAATATATATAAAGGTGGTACCGTGCAGTGTAAATTGGATAAAAGTTTCCAGTTTAAAAAAAATTTTACCTCTTCATCAGCATATCCGTTTATCTCGACAGGTATCGTCTGGCCATCTTGAGTTATCACCTGAAATATTAAAATATGTTTGATCCGTTTTATTCAAATCGATTTGGAAATTTTCTTCTTCAGAAAGTAAAAACATGTAAATAATAAACTTGCCTGTAAAGATTTCCCGTCAGCAGACGTGATTGCAAGTCGTGTGCCATCTTGCATGGTGAAGTGCAGTGGATTGCCCTGCTCATCCGTTACCTATAAAATTTCGCTCTGTAAGTATCAACATCGAGCCTGAGGGTTGCCTAATTGTGAGAGGAGCGCCTATAAAATTTCGAGACTGAAAGCTGAGACATGAAATTGGAAACATATAAAATGTTACTCGCGATCAAACTATGAAAGGTTTTACGATACCTCTTTTCTCTCGACAATATTGCCGATAAATATGCCAAATTGCACCGACCGTGGTCCCGTGACCACGGTCGGTGCAATTCGGCCGAAACGTCGGGAGAAAAGAGGTATCGTAAAACCTTTCATAGTTTGATCGCGAGTAAGACCCGGATTGTTGTCTAAAATCTGTGTACAAATCGCGAAAGTTTAAAAACATTTAAAATGTTACTGTTAATTACATCTGCAAAATATTGAGACTATTGGAATCAAATGCTACCTATATTTTGGGAACACTGAAACATATAGAACAAAATAACACGACAAACTTCACCAAAAACTTTGGCAAGAAATAACAGCAATCGAATTCTTAGTTTAACTCACCGGTATATTCTGATCATGTCCCTCCAAGACGAGCTCCTCAGGCAGCTGCTCCAGCTCCTCGTGCTGCAGCGGCTCCTGCTCCAGCTCGAGCTGCTCGTACTGCGGCTGCGGCACCAGCAGCGAGGGGCCGGAGTACAGCTCGCACGTCGTCAGCATCTTACTGTCTTGCAGACCTGCTGCCTGGGGGGGAAATGTATGGTTAGGAAGATAATATTCGTACAGGCACATGGAGGATTTAGAAATGGTCAATAAACAGGCAGTGTGAACTTACTTGCTTCACTTGTTTTATTGTGGGGACCATATGATTGGGATAAGAAAAATTTATCTCTCCAAAGTTCTCAAAGTCAAATCATTTATTTCATTTAGGCCTTTAAAAGCACTGATAAATCTCATAAATTTAAATTCGAAATTGCAACAAAACTTGAGATCTTTCCACAATGGTATAGTTCTCTCCAAACTTTTTGTCGTCACGGAACATTACGCGAATGGGTAGAAACCATTTCTGTGTATCAAACGTACGGACTTAAGTTTCGGAAGAATAACGACATTTACGAGAACTGTATTTGGCATAAAAAGAAGCTTTGGCATAAACAGGTAAATAAGCAAAACCGAGTTCTTACCCGACTACCAAGATGGGTTATGTTTTTATAAATCAGTTTGACAGCCTTAGAAGACTGGCTCCCTTTACTTACCTGTTCCGGATCCAATATATGGAAGGCAGGCGAGTCAGCCTCATCAACATCATACGTGACGTATATCACGCGTTCTTCCAACTCATCGTCAGGGGTTTCCTCCAGCAGTTTGACAGGCGACGGCGGTTCAGGCAGAGAGATGGTTTGTTCGGCCTCCAGCTGTATTTGTGGAGAGTCCACCTGCTCGATCTTGAGTGGGTCGGCTTGTAGGTTTGCGTTGGCGAGTAAGCTGACCTGTTTGTGAACTTGCTGTAATCAAATTTGGGTGGTTAGTTTAGGAGTGTAAATGAATATTTTTTACTACTAGCTTACTAGCTGTGCCACGTAGATTCACTCGCGTTCGGGGCCACTTTTTTATCACATAGCCATTTTACGCGGTTACTCCCGCGTCTTGGGAAAACATTCCCGTACGCGCAAATTATAACTTTGTTATTCATATGATGGCGTCCTAGCCAATAGGCATGACGACTAAAAAAATCTAATTAGTCCGTCATTTAGATTATAAAAAAATATTGCATACGTATTTTTTCGTTTTTGATCTAAACAAATAATTACGTAGTTATAGACCGCTGAAATTGCGCGTGACGTCACGCCTACGTACAATTTTGACATAGGCGTGACGTCAGGACCCCCCACTCCTGAACTTTGATACTCATTATCTTTGTTATTATTGATAGATTTTTAAAAACAAAAATATATGTCAAATATTTTGCGATAATCTAAATTACGGACTAAATGGATTTGCTTATTTTTTACCCTGTCGTCATGCCTATTGTCAGCTACGGCGGCTGTTCTCCTATGAGGAGTTTAGCCAGCTGCGCAGGACATAAATATTAAAGTGCGCATTCAGTTTATCATATATTCAGTTATTTATATATTCGTATGAAATACAAAATATTTTTTTTGCTGTTTTTTTTTTAATTTTTCCCAAAAAGGAGGAGGTTATCAATTTCGATATTTCTAATTAAATCATCACATACCTTCTTATGCTTGCTCCCAGTAACAGAGTCGGGCTTGGGCCCGTGCGGGCGGTGCGCCCCCCCCCGCGCGTGCGGCCACCGCGCGCACCACGCGCGACGCACGTGCGCCGCCCACGAGCCGCGCGACACGAACCTACAGACGACATACTGCTGTTATATACATATAACACAGTCGGGCTTGGGACAGTGCGGGCACCGTGCGGCCAGCGACGCACGTGCGCCGCCCACGAGCCGCGCGACACGAACCTACAGACGACATACTGCTGTTATATACATATAACACAGTCGGGCTTGGGACAGTGCGGGCACCGTGCGGCCAGCGACGCACGTGCGCCGCCCACGAGCCGCGCGACACGAACCTACAGACGACATACTGCTGTTATATACATATAACACAGTCGGGCTTGGGACAGTGCGGGCACCGTGCGGCCAGCGACGCACGTGCGCCGCCCACGAGCCGCGCGACACGAACCTACAGACGACATACTGCTGTTATATACATATAACACAGTCGGGCTTGGGACAGTGCGGGCACCGTGCGGCCAGCGACGCACGTGCGCCGCCCACGAGCCGCGCGACACGAACCTACAGACGACATACTGCTGTTATATACATATAACACAGTCGGGCTTGGGACAGTGCGGGCACCGTGCGGCCAGCGACGCACGTGCGCCGCCCACGAGCCGCGCGACACGAACCTACAGACGACATACTGCTGTTATATACATATAACACAGTCGGGCTTGGGACAGTGCGGGCACCGTGCGGCCAGCGACGCACGTGCGCCGCCCACGAGCCGCGCGACACGAACCTACAGACGACATACTGCTGTTATATACATATAACACAGTCGGGCTTGGGACAGTGCGGGCACCGTGCGGCCAGCGACGCACGTGCGCCGCCCACGAGCCGCGCGACACGAACCTACAGACGACATACTGCTGTTATATACATATAACACAGTCGGGCTTGGGACAGTGCGGGCACCGTGCGGCCAGCGACGCACGTGCGCCGCCCACGAGCCGCGCGACACGAACCTACAGACGACATACTGCTGTTATATACATATAACACAGTCGGGCTTGGGACAGTGCGGGCACCGTGCGGCCAGCGACGCACGTGCGCCGCCCACGAGCCGCGCGACACGAACCTACAGACGACATACTGCTGTTATATACATATAACACAGTCGGGCTTGGGACAGTGCGGGCACCGTGCGGCCAGCGACGCACGTGCGCCGCCCACGAGCCGCGCGACACGAACCTACAGACGACATACTGCTGTTATATACATATAACACAGTCGGGCTTGGGACAGTGCGGGCACCGTGCGGCCAGCGACGCACGTGCGCCGCCCACGAGCCGCGCGACACGAACCTACAGACGACATACTGCTGTTATATACATATAACACAGTCGGGCTTGGGACAGTGCGGGCACCGTGCGGCCAGCGACGCACGTGCGCCGCCCACGAGCCGCGCGACACGAACCTACAGACGACATACTGCTGTTATATACATATAACACAGTCGGGCTTGGGACAGTGCGGGCACCGTGCGGCCAGCGACGCACGTGCGCCGCCCACGAGCCGCGCGACACGAACCTACAGACGACATACTGCTGTTATATACATATAACACAGTCGGGCTTGGGACAGTGCGGGCACCGTGCGGCCAGCGACGCACGTGCGCCGCCCACGAGCCGCGCGACACGAACCTACAGACGACATACTGCTGTTATATACATATAACACAGTCGGGCTTGGGACAGTGCGGGCACCGTGCGGCCAGCGACGCACGTGCGCCGCCCACGAGCCGCGCGACACGAACCTACAGACGACATACTGCTGTTATATACATATAACACAGTCGGGCTTGGGACAGTGCGGGCACCGTGCGGCCAGCGACGCACGTGCGCCGCCCACGAGCCGCGCGACACGAACCTACAGACGACATACTGCTGTTATATACATATAACACAGTCGGGCTTGGGACAGTGCGGGCACCGTGCGGCCAGCGACGCACGTGCGCCGCCCACGAGCCGCGCGACACGAACCTACAGACGACATACTGCTGTTATATACATATAACACAGTCGGGCTTGGGACAGTGCGGGCACCGTGCGGCCAGCGACGCACGTGCGCCGCCCACGAGCCGCGCGACACGAACCTACAGACGACATACTGCTGTTATATACATATAACACAGTCGGGCTTGGGACAGTGCGGGCACCGTGCGGCCAGCGACGCACGTGCGCCGCCCACGAGCCGCGCGACACGAACCTACAGACGACATACTGCTGTTATATACATATAACACAGTCGGGCTTGGGACAGTGCGGGCACCGTGCGGCCAGCGACGCACGTGCGCCGCCCACGAGCCGCGCGACACGAACCTACAGACGACATACTGCTGTTATATACATATAACACAGTCGGGCTTGGGACAGTGCGGGCACCGTGCGGCCAGCGACGCACGTGCGCCGCCCACGAGCCGCGCGACACGAACCTACAGACGACATACTGCTGTTATATACATATAACACAGTCGGGCTTGGGACAGTGCGGGCACCGTGCGGCCAGCGACGCACGTGCGCCGCCCACGAGCCGCGCGACACGAACCTACAGACGACATACTGCTGTTATATACATATAACACAGTCGGGCTTGGGACAGTGCGGGCACCGTGCGGCCAGCGACGCACGTGCGCCGCCCACGAGCCGCGCGACACGAACCTACAGACGACATACTGCTGTTATATACATATAACACAGTCGGGCTTGGGACAGTGCGGGCACCGTGCGGCCAGCGACGCACGTGCGCCGCCCACGAGCCGCGCGACACGAACCTACAGACGACATACTGCTGTTATATACATATAACACAGTCGGGCTTGGGACAGTGCGGGCACCGTGCGGCCAGCGACGCACGTGCGCCGCCCACGAGCCGCGCGACACGAACCTACAGACGACATACTGCTGTTATATACATATAACACAGTCGGGCTTGGGACAGTGCGGGCACCGTGCGGCCAGCGACGCACGTGCGCCGCCCACGAGCCGCGCGACACGAACCTACAGACGACATACTGCTGTTATATACATATAACACAGTCGGGCTTGGGACAGTGCGGGCACCGTGCGGCCAGCGACGCACGTGCGCCGCCCACGAGCCGCGCGACACGAACCTACAGACGACATACTGCTGTTATATACATATAACACAGTCGGGCTTGGGACAGTGCGGGCACCGTGCGGCCAGCGACGCACGTGCGCCGCCCACGAGCCGCGCGACACGAACCTACAGACGACATACTGCTGTTATATACATATAACACAGTCGGGCTTGGGACAGTGCGGGCACCGTGCGGCCAGCGACGCACGTGCGCCGCCCACGAGCCGCGCGACACGAACCTACAGACGACATACTGCTGTTATATACATATAACACAGTCGGGCTTGGGACAGTGCGGGCACCGTGCGGCCAGCGACGCACGTGCGCCGCCCACGAGCCGCGCGACACGAACCTACAGACGACATACTGCTGTTATATACATATAACACAGTCGGGCTTGGGACAGTGCGGGCACCGTGCGGCCAGCGACGCACGTGCGCCGCCCACGAGCCGCGCGACACGAACCTACAGACGACATACTGCTGTTATATACATATAACACAGTCGGGCTTGGGACAGTGCGGGCACCGTGCGGCCAGCGAGCGCATCCCATATTTCTGTAAATACTTCTTACTATGATACCTCTTACCACAGTGGGCACAAGTGAACATACCTCTTGCCGCAGTGGGCACAGGTGAAGGGCTTGTCAGTGTTGTGTCGCCTGGCGTGCAGGCGGTGCTGGCTGGACGTGGTGAAGCGCCGCGGACATATCGTGCACGCGAACGGCTTCTCTCCCGTGTGGATGCGCTCATGTTCCGATAGGTTGCCTTTCTGACTGAAGCTCTTGCCACAGGTCGTACACGAGTAGGGCTTTTGACCTGAGGAATAATCAATGTGAAATTACCTAACATGTAATGCAGCTATACTCAAAGTGTGTTCCGCGGAACCCTGGGGTTCCGTGATACCTTTGTTGGGGTTCCGCAAGAATTTAGAAAAAAGATCAAAACACATCTCTCTGGTCGCTTATAATCAATTTTATCAAATCGCGACCACTACAATCCCGATTGTTCTCATTATTGTGTGAAGATTATGGCAGCAAACATAAAACACTGCTGCTTCATACAGAAGTGCGATGGCTGTCTAGGGGTAAAACTTTAACAAGGCTATTTGAACTTAGAGCCGAGTTACAAATGTTTCTATCAGCAGATACTTCTTTTAATTTGAAGGACCGTTTGTATGACAAAACTTGCTTGTTCCGATTGTATTTTATGGCGGATATCTTTCAAAAACTTAACGAATTGAATTTATCGTTGCAAGGTAAACAGACAACAGTGTTTCAGGCCTATAATAAAATAACTGCTTTTAAAAGAAAATTAGATTTTTGGATCATTTGCATTGGTAAAAAAGAAATAGAAAGCTTTACGTTACTCAGTGAGTTTGATAGCGAAAACGACTCAGAAATGTTTGAAGATGATGTGTTTGAAGAATTGGTCTAATATCTCAGGTCGATGCGCGCATCTTTTGAAAAGTATTTTCACGAAGAACACAATACAAAAATTAAAGTGAATTCATGGATTCATAATCCTTTTTTACCCAAATTGGAAAAGCCTGAAAATATGTCAAACGAGATATATGAATCTCTTTTAGAAATGTCATCAGACACAAGTATGGTTCAAAACGACGCCTCTCAATGATTTTTGGTGCAGAATCCAAGATGAATATGCAATGCTTGGCCAAATGGCTCCGGATATTCTTCTCCCGTTCCCAAATACATATTTGTGCGAAACAGGATTCTCTACCTACGCAGTCACGAAAACAAAATATCGCAATAGACTGGACGCCGAAGCTGATATGAGACACCAACTTTCTTCCATCAAACCTGATATCAACCAATTGATGAAAAATATAAAACAGTTTCATACCTGCCACAGTGCCACTAGTTAGATTTTTCTTTTTTAATGTTTTCTATTCGTGATTATTGTCCTTGCCAAATGGTGAAGTAAATAATTATTATTAGTAACTGTTACATTGTACTTTTATTATGCTGATTAATAAAAAATACACTTATAAAAGCAATTGTTTTGTCGTAGGGTTCCATCAAATATTTTGCTTCCCAAAAGGGTTCCGTCATTTAAAAAGTTTGAGAACCACTGATGTAATGGATAATCTTAAATAAAATCAGGAAAGAAAGAAACTGATAAGGAGATTTTATATTTAATGAATACTTTAGATCCTCACCAGTATGCCACCTCATATGCAGCGTCAGGCTAGTCTTGTGCGCGAACTTATGCTTGCAGATCTCACACGAGAACTTTTTCACACCGGTGTGTAGGAGCGAGTGGTTGAGCAAGTTCGCCTTCGTCTTGAACGAAGCGCTGCATACCTGGAGAATATGTTATATGTTACATTCAGAAAAAACAAAATTGGCAGTGAATCGCAAATAAACAGCATTTAATGATTTGTCAATAGTTAATTTCGGAGTTTTTCATGGTCAGGCTAATCTTGTATGGGGATTTTGGTCACGTGCCCTGGGTCCGTATACAGTAGTGGTCCCTACTCACTGGCCCTGAGCACCTAGCACGGTCAACAAAACGTCTCTATTCACACTCTACTCCTTTGCAAAGTCCCCGCTTTAGTAAAATTATCTCTGTAGTACAATGGAGTGAGTTTACCTTACAACTGTAGGGCCTGTCCTGCGAGTGTACGAGCTGGTGTCGCTGCAGCAGCTGCTTGTGCTTGAAGCACTTGCCGCACTTGTTGCACACGTAGCGCTGGCCCGCGTGTTCCGCTTCCTTGTGGTATACCACTGATGATGGGTGGTTTAGTACCTGGAAATATGATGATATATGGTGAATATGCTTTTTCTAATGAGCACGGGCACAAGTGAACACACCTCCCGCCACAGTGGGCACAAGTGAACATCTCTTTTGCCACACTGGGTAAAAGTGAACATACCTCTTGCCACAGTGGGCACAAGTGAACATACCTCTTGCTGCAGTGGACACAAGTGAGCAAACCCTATTGCCGCAGTGGGCACAAGTGAACATACCTCTCGCCACAGTGGGCACAAGTGCACACATCTCTCGCCACAGTGGGCAGAAGTGCCCATACCTTTTGCCGCAGTGGGCACAAGTAATAACAACAAACACAAGCTACAGTACCTTCCCGCACAGGTCGCAAGCGAAGCCCTTGGCGTTGGCGGCGCGGTGACGGCGGTGGGACACGGCGTGCACGGCCAGCGAGCGCGGGTAGGCGAAGCGGGCGCCGCACTCGCCGCATGCGTACGGACGCTCGCCCACGTGGGCCGCCTACAATGTTATGGACGATATTAAACACGTTGAACGCCAAGTGACCGACAAACATAAATTTTGTATTGTATCTGCGTCCCATGGCGTTCAACTTGTTAAAATTTTAGAACATATATCTATTTGTTCGACTATGCTGCGGTGGTAACTAGAAAACGACTGAGTTAGACAGGGGTTACACGATCAGTCTGGCGTCAGTCCAGTCCATCAGTCTGGTCATGAATGATGGGAGAATGACGGGCAAAAAATACGGTCCATTTTGGACCATCAGTCCGTCAGTCACCCGGTTACACGATCAGTCTCCCATCATTCATGACATGACCAGACTAATGGAATTGACTGACGCCAGACTGATCGTGTAACCCCTGTCTAAGGGCCTGAGGCGTGCGAACAAGAAGTAAAGAAGCAATGACCGGCACGCGCGCGCGGTTTGCCTTCTTTCATTCAGATTGGGTTTGTCGTGTCCGTTGCCCAAATCACGTGAAAATTGAATGTCTGACATCACATTTCATAGTTGGTAAGATTAAAAATAAGTATAAATAACACATACAAAAACCATTTTGGGAACTGTGTTTAAGAAACTTGCTTGTATAAACACTAAAACTCACCTTAATATGCAGAGACTTGCTCTGCTTGCTGCTGAATGTCTTATCGCAGTGGTTGCACTTGAGCCTCGGCTTGCCAGACGGACTGGCCTCCACCTGCTCTACTTCATCTGACTTCTCTGTCACTATGGCTTCAGGAGTTGTTTCTGAAATATGTAGGTTATAAGGTATATCAATAATTTCTGTAGTAAAACTATTAGCTAAATTAGACAGTCTTTTGGATGGTTAAATTATGAAATAAAACCTTACAAATTTACTTTACGGACAAATTTGGTCAAGACTCAGAATCTGCCTGAAATAGAAAACTAAACATAGTATTGTTTATGGCATTAATTATGTCATTGCATCATTATGTAAATGAATAAAAACAAACTCACCAACAATTTTTTCACAATCAACACTAGGACTAGAAGTAATATCTATGGTAGCACCCTCAGTCTTGAGGAACTCTGCACCGCTAACAGTATCCTCAACAACTATTGGTTCGGGATTCAAGTCCGGCAACGAGTCAGCTATGGGTAATATCACATTTTCTATTATTTGCACCGGGGGAGATTCAGTCTTGTTTTGCAATGGTTCATCTGGTATGATTATTGTTTCTGTGTTTGTTTTGTTTTTCTGAAACATATGAAAGAGGAGTATTTACTACATTATTCTATCATTGATTTCATGAAAAAAATTGTATTGTTGTTTTATCAGATTTAACAGAAATACAACAAATTTTCATCCTTTCATCAGACGTTTCTTCAATTTCTGTGAAGCCCAATTTTATGTTTGGTAAATCTTGTCATCAAACAAGTAAAATGATAGAAATGGGAGTAATATAACCAACCTTAGCTCTAATTCTATCCAAATTCTTCTTGCACGGTATAATATTCTGTCCTGTATGTTCCTGCTCTTTCTGATGGTTGTTGAAATGTAACCTCGTGGTGAATGTCTCAGAGCATTGTCCACATTGGTACATAACGGGGCCATGTTGGGCCACATGGGACATGTAGCGGCCAGTGCAAGTAAACTCCATGCCACAGATTGCACACTCTTTACGAGTTGGCCTCATCGGTCCTGGAATGAGTTTCATTTGTTTTTAAATGAAGTAAATTAAATCAGATTCATGTTTGTATGCTTTACAAAAGAGTTTAAAGAATTCAATTGAAAATTGAATTCCTTTTTAAGTCTGTTGCATATAAGACAGGCAGATTTCTAAATGAATGAATGAATCATATCAGTTATGATCAGGGGCGTATTTTATGATTGCGCGCCCCGGGCTCCTGTAGCTTTCCGCCCCATCAAGGAATGAAAGATTTTTTTTTATAGATTTTATATTTTACATTATTTTTCTGTGGACAACATTTTTAACAAATTCGTTTAATACATCGTCATAGTCAATTGCATTTGTTAAATCGGCTTCGATGTTGAAAAGTTGTTTTGTTTGTTTGTTTCCGTAGTCAACTAGGAACGCTTATTTAAAAAGAAGAAACAATATTTGTGGGGAGTCAGTTTTTTTTTCATTCCAACCCTAACGTGTCACATATTGTTGAATAGATATTTAAAAATTAATAGGAGTTTACTTCAATAATTTTTTGGTAGTGTGAATATTTTCTGAAATAATCACTCCGAAAGTTGAAGAAAATGTGTCTTCCCCACTCTTTTGAACTGTAAGTTAAAAAAAATATCTAAAAATAATCTCACATAATATAGAACATTATAAAGACATTTTAGGAACATTATTTTGAACTTGATTAGTTGAACAGTTTTTGAAAACTATTTTCTGAACTAAGTTCGTAATTTAACCGTGTTTGCAGTAATTTTTTTAACGTAGTTTAAATATTTTATAATCCAGAATGAGCGTTCTGCTCTACAATTCATTACTAACTTACTACAGTACAAAGGAACATATGCAACGCAATTTCAATGTAAGGAAACGCCACTTGCAGGTCATTTTTCGTAATAAATAAGTTTAGTTTGCGTAAACTTATTTCAGTTTCTTGTTCCTGAGACAGGAAAAACTTTTATAATTCATCCTGTATATTCTAGATCAGTGATTTTAAACCATTTTCATGACGTGTTGCATTTTTCATATTTCAAATGTAAGTACCTACACAATATGTTTTTTCATTTTCATTATTAAAATCGGATAGGACTAAGATGCAAATTAAGATTTAGATGCATATTGCCGCAGTTTGTCCAAATCGCAAAATTGCTAAGTTGGGAAATAAAGCGCATTCAGCCCTTATAACGTTGGGGGCACATCAAAAGTTAGTAATAGAAAAAAAATCTTTTTACAAAAAAAACAAAACCGACTTCACAAAAAAAACACTGAAAGGGATAAAAAAATAAAACTTTTCACATGGCTGAAGTCGGTTTTGTTTTTTTTGTAAAAAGTTTTTTTATTTTATGCTTTTCAGTTTTCGGCTCTAAAATAAAACTATATCTTTTTAATACCCATACCCACCCACAGTGACAGTCGGGCCGACTGTTATAGTATCATCGACGTAAAAAAGCGTACGAAATTTGAAGAGTTCTCTCAATTTCTCCAGGATCCCATCATCAGATCCTGGTCTCCTTACCATGGGACCACCTGTGAAGAACACCCTTTCAAACAAAAAAAGAATTTTGAATATCGGTCCAGCCATCTTCGAGTAATCGGTGAACATACATAAAAAAAAAAAA
>NWSH02000505.1:13867834-13883239 GCA_002382865.2 Heliothis virescens
TTTTTGTGCTCACTATGGAAGGACTTACATCAAATCTTGATATATTTGTGTTCATGCGGCAAAATAGTTTTGATGCTAATATACTTTATCAAAAAGTACTGGAGTCTGTGAACGCTTTGCAGTCAGAAGAAAATAAGAACACTTTGAAAATATTTTGTTTTACGTTTACAAGTAATCTCAAGAAAAAGTGGAAATCGGTTAACCAAACAGTGGAAAATTTTACAAAGAAATACGCAGACTGGTTAGGCTTGGAAGTAAATTGGCCGGCATTTGTTCAAGTCAGAACTGGAATGAATCATGAAACTCAGGAAATGGAATTAGAACCTGCAATTGAAACAATCGAGTGCGCACCAAGTACATCCTTTTCTTTACCTGCTTTAACAGCATCTTTTTCAACTTCAACTGCGACACATGCAGCAAGGAAGAAGTTTGTCGATTTGAGTCCACTTCAAAAAAAACGCAGAACTGAAAATTTGGTTGCCGACAATGACTTCGACACATTGGTTTATGCTCTAATAAATAAAGATAGTGAAAATGAATACCAGAAAGAGATAGCTGAATTATTAAGGCACTTAATCCGTCACCCCGAAGATGCATCAGTACTACGCGCTTGTATCAAGCCTAAACAGCGAGTGATTTCAGCAGACAAGGCTCTTGGGCTTTCAACTTCATTAAAGTTATCAAAATGGCAATACATAACCTTAAAACAAGCAACGAAATCTATGGGTTGTAATGTTTTCCCATGTTACGATGCTTTATCTGATGAGAAAAAGAAGTGTTATGTAGATCCAAATGATATGCAGTATAGTTAGTTATCTGCAGATTCACAAGTCAAGCTAAAATCAACAATAAAATATATTAAGGGGGCTTAATATATTTTATTAGATTTTTTGTATATGTAGTTGTAGCGGCAACGGAAATACTTCATTTGTGAAAATTTCAGCTTTTTAGCTATTACGGTTACTGAGATACTGTCTGGAGACAGACAGACAGACAGCAGAGGCTTAGTAATAATTTACTCTTTGGAGACGGAACCCTAAAAAGAGATAATCACTAATTAGACTATACGATTTTTTTTATAACTGTAGTATAACAATGGATTATGACAATATAGTATAACAACGGATTATGGTTGAATAAAGGGTCAGCGCATGGTGGTCATTAGTACAGTCGGTATTTATGACTTTGTTTGCGCTACCTGTTTCTTTGTTTTATAGTAGTAAAGACCAGATTATGGAATAAAGTAACAATAGGACCATTCAAGTGAGTAATTTAGAATAAATGTATTCTCGGAAATGCAGTAAGTGAATGTCAGTAGTGTTGTTCTATGGAATTTGTGATACGGAACACGTGTCGCACTCAATCAGTAAATCAGTACTGTTATTTGCCGACAATTTTAGTAAAAAAATAATATGAAATCAATGCATAGTAAAGAAACAGCAACAAATACTATAATCCAGGTATTCCTGTACCTATTTCCCGTAGAGTGGGAGTTTTTTAGGTTAAAAGTAAATAATTATAGTACCCTGTACTTGGTAAGATGCATAAAAAATAAATCACTGACACTTAAGTACCTAAATATGAAGGTTAAAGATCCTCAAAATAGGCATTTTTATTTTGCCCAGAACTTTTAAACGGGGTCGTACGGGGACAAGGTGCTTGGCCATATGCCTTCACTAATGTCTGAAAAACAACCCCTGAAAGTTTCATCTTGACCGAACGCGGGACCGAAAGCTCATTTATGAAGAACGAAAAAAAGTTCCATTTCCAATACATTAAAATGAACAAACCCGTTTATTATCGTTGATGAAATATTTTTTAAAGTGTCAGATAGAACCCATTAATTTTAATGTATGATTCGATGTCTCCCAAACAATCCTACATATCAAAATTTACCAGAAAAAAACTTAAATGTTATATCAAAAAATTCCTACGGAAAAGGCGAGCGAATTTTATCGGCCACCGTGCGCCGCGCGTCGTAGATGCCCCAATACCTATTGACCGTACGTGCCATCCATTACTGCCCACACTATATTGAACTTTATCACATTGAGGAATTACAGGTCAATGTCCGAAAATCGTTGTGGGTACCCGTCCTGATCCGGAAAATGAATTATTTGCAATAATTTTGTCAGTAATGTAATGTAGCAATTATAACAGGCAACTTTATTTATTCATGCATGATTTACTTCATTTGATATTTCTTAATCCTTCAAAGCCGCCGTGATCTAGGACAAAATATATAAAATCAGTGTTCCTAGCTACCGGACAGGGTTCCCATGCGACGCGAAGAAGGCTTAATCATATTATTATTAAAGTATTATTTAAAATAATGTGTAATTAAAATATTGCGATTCTAAAGTAATACTCCACTTAATAGACAATTTAAAATAATTTACACAAGACAAAAAATTGTTAGAAAGAAAGTTTAATAATATGTGTATTGGAAACTGTACTCAATGTAAAATGTAGTAGAAGTTTACAATTCAACATTTAGATGGTTTTCTAGGTCAAAAGTCAAGCAAAAATTGGACTGATATTGGGCACTATTTCAAGCACAATTTTTTGAGACGTAAATTGTACCTATAGCTCGTTCGATATTCGCGCACTGAGGTGAGTATGCTGGGCGTAGAACCTACGCCCAGCATACTCACTGAACGAAGCCTATAACTCCGAAGTTATTCGAGCACTGTTTTTTCTTTTTGGGCACCGTTTGGCACTATTTGGGAACTATTTTTTGAAGTATGAATTATGTTTGAAGCGTATACAGATTCTCCGGACGGAGGTGAGTATGCTGGGCGAAACCTTCGTCCAGCATACTCATCGAACTATGGCTATAACTTCGCAAGTACAAGAGCACTATTTTTTTCCTTTGGGCACTATTTAGCACTATTTCAGAACAGTTTTTTGACATTCATGAAATATCAGGATTCCATGGTGAGTATGCTGGACGAAGGGACACAAAATATGGGCTTAGAATTTTTCTTTACGTGTAAGCGCCATCTAGTGGATGTTTCTCTGATACGTGTTAGTACATTACTATTGTAGAATTACTACAGTTAGTAGGTTGTAATCAAAAGGGAGCTGTTTCAATCTCTAATGGCTAACGAGAACAAGTAAACATTTTTCATTCGAATCTGTTTGTTGAGAAGTATTAGACAAGTTTTTCATGTGCTGGCATCGTGCGACGACAGGTCAGAAGAAAGACTAAGCAAAAACAACAGTCCTTTGTCATTTGTACAGATGGCGCTGTTTGTAGAATTGAGTAACTGGCTGTTTCTACGTGGTTTCCCCACTGACCTCGGTTTCCACCACTGTACGCCCCTGCATATTTTTAATTCAGTAACTGCCTCGTTGGTCTAGTGGTCGCATAGCGCGACTGCCGTGCCACGGGTCTCGGGTTCGATTCCCGGGTCAGGCCCAAATCGCTTTGTGGGTTTTAGAAACTTTCACAAAGCAGCCTGGAGTTTGGAAGTTGGCGGTGTTACACCCCCGTGCCTGATTGCAATTATACTAATTGATACGGGCAAGTAATTTGTATGCATCACGCCGGCAATTGAGATCCTATTATCATTTAATGACAGTTTTAACCATAAGCAAAACGTTTCTGAATAGATCACACGTTATTCATACTATGGACATTAAAAAAATAGGTAACAAAACGATAATTAACATAGGTTCGTTACAGTGAGAATAATAAGACATCGTTTACTTCGTTAACTTCAATCTTAATAAAATTATTACATACAATATTAGGATTGAGCATAAAAGTGTTCGAAGATGTGTTCATATTACAAATAATGGGTGCGTTCGTTCTTACACAATAAGAAATGTAGTGTAAGTAGGTATTTAATTATAGGTAGGTAGTGACAGACATAAGAAAT
Organism: Heliothis virescens; assembly: GCA_002382865.2. Taxonomy (NCBI): domain Eukaryota; kingdom Metazoa; phylum Arthropoda; class Insecta; order Lepidoptera; family Noctuidae; genus Heliothis; species Heliothis virescens. The sequence continues at coordinate 13,871,719 of NWSH02000505.1, forward strand.
CTCGTAATTAGGATATCAGTCATTATAGCAAACAATACAATATCCCGAAATAATTTTATGATAATTTTTAGAAGAACAAGATTGTATTAAATTTTATAAATATCTCAATATAGTATAAATATATTTACATTCATTAATTCTAATATTTTTCATATTGGTGTCTTATTTAACGCACACTTACTCGTACTTTATTCATAAATAAAATATTAGACATTAAAAAGATATCATATGGAATGGTTTTTTGTACAAAATCAAATACAAAATCCACCGCACTGGTAGAAAAAATTACAAATCACAATGTTTTATGATGTACATCATAGAGGAGGCTCCCCGCCGCCCCCCCTCTCGTCGCGACTAGTCTGTACATTGTACCGTGCCTCGTGTGAAAGTCTCACTTTCATACGCCCGAGCCCCCAACGTTCCATTGAAAAATAGATCCATCACTACTTAAATTTATAATTTACAAATAAGGTACTCTTTTAAAACGAATACGATACAGGATAGTCCTCACTGGTCGAACGTACACCGGACCCGAAATACTAATGTCACGCTAACCGCTCTAGAGCACTACGTCCGTCACCACTGACTCCGTCCATAGAAAACTTAATGGAATGAAGATTTATTGCTAGAATTACAAGATCACAAACGATTGAGAGAGTTCGTGCGCACTCAACAGTTGAAGGTGTTGGAGTGCGCGCAGACGCGCGGGTAGTCGTCCAGCGGCCGGCCGTAGCTCTCCGGGATGATGGAGTACTCGGGCTCGCTGTACTCCGCGTGCTCGTACTCGCGCTCCGTGCGCGGGAACCCGATGATGGTCTCCGAGTTGCGCATGTAGCCGTTCTCCTGCTTCCGCGAGTAGCGCGTGTCCAGGTTGCGCTGGAAGTTCTCCGGGTGGCACACCACGCCGTTGCGGTTTTTCTTTTTATCGGGCAGGGAACGCAAGGAGCCATTGTTGAGGTGATGAGCCGGTGCGCCATTGTTGAGCGTGAGCGGCTGGTGCGGACGCGTGTCGCCGCCAATGTACGTGAAGCCGTTGGCGGGCAGCGTGCCGCCGCCCCCCGAGCGCTGCGGCCGCCGCGCGGAGCCCTGGCCGCCTGACATGAAGAAAACGCTCGGGGAGGCGTAAAGCTCTAGCTACAGTTCCGTCACCGGAATAGGCCTGAGGCCGGGCGTGTGCGGCGGCGCGGGGTACTGCGACGGGTGGATGCCGCGCACTATGCAGTCCTCCTCAGTCGAGATGGGCTTGTGGTACTCGAGGTTCTTGCGCCCCTTGTTCCACTTGTAGTCTTTCAACTTCTCCTGCATGCTCTTGCGATACCTATACAAAATTAACACTAATGTGGCAATCACCGCTACGCATGCGACTACTACAACACATATTATGGTCTGTTGTCGTGTATCGTGGAGGATACAGCCCAAGTCTTCGGCATTCAAGTTTCTCAGGGGCTTGTCTTTTAAGTGTTCAGGACTCGCGCAGTGCAATTGTGTGAAGTTGCTTTTCTCATACAGCAACTGTTGGAGCCATAACAATTGACAGTCACAGAAGATGGGGTTGTCAGTTAAATCCAATTGCTTCAACTCTTTGCCAATGAATACAGTTTCGCTAATTGTGACAATTGCGTTATCTCTTAGTGAAACATGCTTCAGTTTCGGTAAGCCCAATAGTGTGCAGTCCTCAATAATTGCCAGCTTTTTGTTGTTTGCCAAGACAATTGTTTCTAAGTTGATATTGTCTTCGAATGCTCCTTTCTCAACTCTTTCCAGCTGGGTAGCGCCAGTAATATCCAGCATTTTAAGATTTTTCAAGCCCTTGAATGAATGGCTTTCCAAAGAGAGAAATTCGTTTTGTCCGATGAACAAATCCTCTAATCTTGTAAGACCAGATAGCTGGATTGTTGGAACTGTGATTAGTCTATTTCCAAATAGATTGAGACTTCTTAATCCTGGAAGACCTCTGAATGCAAATTCACTAATGTTGGAGAGACCTGCTCCATTTAGATCTAACACTGTTAGTCTATTGAGACCGGCGAAAGCATCATCTGGTAGGTAAGAAAAAGCATTCAACCCTACGTGGAGCTCCGCCAAGCTGCCTAGAAGGCTGAAGGAAGTAGTTGGAACTGAGCTCAGTTGGTTATCATCCAAATACAAGATTCTCAGAGCTGAAAGGCCAGCAAAGGCCCTAGGCTCAATCCTTGATATCCTATTCTGACCTAAGTTAAGTTCTTCTAATCTTGGCAAGGTAGTAAAAACTCCATTGGTTAATTCCTCCAAGAAGTTTCGTTTCAAATTCAATACGGTCAACTGATTGAGTCCTTGGAAAGTTGTGTTAGTTACTGAGGACACCTTATTGTGGTTAAGATGCAGTTCTTGCAGTTTGCGTTGATATGCAAAACTCTTCGTAGGTATATTGACTAGGTGGTTCTGGGATAAGTCTAAGTGTTGGAGCTCGGCGTAGAACTGCATGGAGCTGTCGATGGTCTTGATCTTATTGTTGCGGATGATGAGCCGCTGTATGGAGGGGTTGAGGGCGATGGGGAGGACGTCCAGGCGGCTCTCCTCGCACACCACTACGAGGGTATCGTCGTTGCAGTTGCAGCCACCCGGGCAGTTGGCCAGCGCGGCTGCACCGCTGCGCGACGCTAGAAGCTCCAGCGATATCAACAGCACCTGGAATTTAGAAAACGAACTATATTAGCATATTGTTGGTTTGAATAGAGCACGCAAAACTATCTAAATTCCTATGTTTATACAATCATTGACTGACGTCAAACTGAAACTGAATATACAGTAGATCTTGAAGCCGTACGTGGGATTTCAATGAATATATTTCGTTAAAAGCATGGCTGTATCACAGCTGTGTATACAGTCTAAACGTACGGACGAATGCTATCTCAATTCCGCCGGCAACATTTCAGTAAGCGTGAACTGGACCGCAAACGTTAGGCCGGCCGTTTGCCCACTAACGTGTAAGTGAATCCGAATGATTACTGAACCAGGTAGGTTCGTTTCTTTGAAAATATACGGCATGTTTTTAATACGCGGAAGTACGTAGGTAGATTGATGGTCTTTCAGTAAAATGGAATCAATGTAAGGCGAGCGGGCTCCGGACCCGGCGCAAAAGGAAAATAAAATGATATTGAAATGGGAATTTTGCGCAGTTTTAATTTATTAAAATACGCTCCTTGGAGGCGCTCGGGGCCAGCTTCTTTGCTTCAAAGACTAGCACTTTTATTACGTTTCCTCTCTCCAACAATTAGCAAGGAGATCTGAGTGTAGTCGAGATTCGACTTTACAATTACAAAGTCGAGTTTAATTTTGTTACAACGAGATCGCTGATAGATGCAACGTCGACAATCTCCTTACTTTAAAAGACAAAGCTACCAGTAGTTTGTCGGGTAAGTGGGTTTATTAGCATTCTATGGACGAGCGGCACAGGATGAAAACTCAATTGGACATCCAAGATAGCATCGAGCAAGTTTCGAGTGTTTGCGTTGCTCCTCCGAGGGTCGGTTATTGCAGTGAGGGCCGCGCGGACTTCGCTGAGATTAACTTTTTAGCGAAACTTTGTCTAGTCCGGCTATACACTGTTTATATACGTTGTTTAGATGCGCAAACTATTTTTTCGGATGAAATGTGCTCAAAAATGCGACCTATTGTTTGCCGTATTTTTGTTTGGAAAAACTTCCGTTGCATACGTTTGGCAGTTTTATACATGCAACGCAGATTTCAGTGTCCGGTAGCTTCCGCAACGTTTTGCATTCCATTTGCGCATCCCATGCTGGCCTATTTATAGGGTCGGTGGTTGTTCCGATACAAATCAGGAATCAAAATTCGATATGCGGAGGTGATTCGCAAACAGCGTTGTTGTTTTGCTCGTTTCGTCCCGTGTGCGAGTGAAATTTCCGCTAAAATCCAATAAACCCGTGCTCCAACGTGTTGTGTTTTGAACCGTTTTGCACTATGCTCGCCGGAAATTTGAATTTTTTGTAGATAGCAACGTATAATGATACCTTTTAACGGTTTTAGCTTTGTCTTGTATTGTTTTTCTGTTTTGCTCTAGTTTAGCAATAGTTATTTTTAGAACGTCGCTTGCTTGGGGATTAAAGTAAAACTAAGCTGTAGAAACTGCGTCTCGGCGTAAGATCTCCGCGATACTTTGACCTGCTTTCATGAATTGACTTTTACATTTCGAGCGCTGCAAAATAGGCATCTAATTGGCTCTGTCGCTTTCCTTCGTTATTTAACTGCAAATAAAACGACTTGCATGAAAATGTTGTCGTATTTTTCTTCAGTGGACGTAACGTAATAGTGTCGCTCTGTAGTGGTCTGTTTCGCAGGTAGGACCTAAAACTGGCTGTAAATTTCCGGTACGACGACACATACTCGTAAAAGCCTCACTTTGTATGGTACGCCAGCACTTCCCTTCATGTAGTTACAAATTATTTCAGCCGGTGTACACAGGAAGGGCGTAGCGGGTAGGCGTACAAAAACGCGTCGCGTCGAGTGCCGGCTGCGATAGGTATGCAAATCGCATAATTGTGGTCCCCACCCGTTGATGGAAAAATTGCGGCGAAGAGTGCGCCCGCGCGGAACGGTGGGCCCGTAGCCTGGGCTAACGGTTTTAATTATGAACCGGTGTAAATTGACTGTGGGCGTGTTCGTAACACGCTTTTGTGTTCAAATTAGGTTTCGTTTTAAAGTGTTCGTTTTTGGATAGCTTTTTTTTATGGGGTTGTAAAGTATAACAAAAATGACCTATCTAATTAGTTTGTTTATTTCCTCAACTGGCATTGGGCCATCTTGTATCGTAGGCCAGTTTAGTAAGCACACCATAATATTCTATTACTTAATAAAAGTAGGCTGCAATAGGCTTTAAAGCGTACATTCCGCGGCCCTCGAGCCATTAGCTAAACAGCTTAATCCCGCGCATCCGAGGCGGCCTCGCTAATAGATCCGCAACAATTTGAGACCAATAACACATGCCGTTTAAAATGCTAATGTCCCAGTTTTGGATGGCGGTAGTGAGGGGATGTCGTATCGATGTGTATTTAGTTTTGGAATACGTACCTTCGGAATGATTTTGATTAAGATAAGACGATGTTGCACAGAAAATATTACCTAAGTATATAAAAGCAATGGATTGGAAAGGACACATTTTAAAATAACATTTTAAATCCATTCATGCGCGCCTCATATAACGTTAGAATATCCTAACAATAAATCAAACACAAGGAAATTAAATCCACCCAACGAAGTTAATTATCTCTGACACAACGGTATCCAAAATTTAAATTAGACCGGACCAGTTATCGATACCGACACCGAGACCCAATTCTTGGTCCATCCTTAACACAAGCTATTACGACGACCGTTCTCACGTTTATTAGTGCGGTACCCTAAAACAACCCTTTTGCTGTCCGTTATTCAAATTAGCGTTCCAAGGGTTTGTTGATTAAAAATGCGACTTATGAAGATGTAAGCCTAAGGCTGAATGTAAATAAAATCGTGGAATTGGGTCATGGTTGCATTTTACGCCTTGGGTTATTTTTTTGGGAATATTTACAGCGATTTCGAAAAAAATAAGAGTTTTTTAATTATGTTTTGAAGTCGTTTGTTTAACAGCTTCGAATTTGTAGACCAGTGATATCTTAATTCAGGTTATTTATAATAAATTAATTAAAGAATAAGAACAAATTATTATACCATCTACCGGCCCTCAGTAACATATCAGAAATAGAATTTTCATATACTTAGTTACCTAAGGTTTATAGGAGGAATATCATAATCCTATCTTTAGATACTAAATATACCGATCGATCCTTTATTAATTTAGGGCGTTAATGAACGGTGAGATTTGGGGACTTCAAAGGAAACGGAAAGGGCATTTTTACCAATATAAAGCACGTTGTCAAAGTTATCTTTGAAAAATAAGTAAGTGGTGAAGCGAAACCTGAAATATTTAAGTAGATACTTATCTAGATTCCTTTAAGATAAAATATGATGAGACTAATCTAGATAAATAAGCGACGTTAAAAAAGATTATAAACGTAGGTGAATATCCGTCCAGACCATCAGAAATCAGAACCTACGCATTTTTTATCCATATTAGATCTTTTATCTATTGGTATTTGCAAGAATAAACACAGAATATAAAACATCAGCTGGACATTAAATTCAAGAAACGTGATAAAACTTGACTACAAAAAAAAACAAATACCTACGCTAAATTAATCCTTAAATCAAAGAAAAGTTTTATTAAAACTCTCCGAAATGTCAAGCTGCATCGAATTAAAAGTTAAACTTCAAATGTCAACGTGCTAAGAGTTCTAATTTTGAAAATGAAGAATTCTTATTTTTTACTTCTGAATTCCCGAGGTTATCAACCTCCTTGGTTATAATCTATTTTGTTTATTAATTAACACCAAGAATGTTATTGAAGTTTGTACAACTGGAGACCTATGTAGGACCTTAGTTTAATCAAGCTACAAGTTTACATAGTTAAATTATTATTACTCCTTTAGCAAAAACTTGACTCAAACTCAATTACGGAGCCTACGAGCTTGTGTAGTCGCACATACATAAGTTATGTCTACCATACACCAACTGCGAGATAACTAAACCAATCATCTATTAATTAATATGGCTTGTACTCTATTGGTAATGCAGGTAATATTGTGGAACACATTAATATTGTATAAATGTACCTCCATACGTTATAATATTGGAATGCTTCGTGTTATTAGGAAAAAAGAATAAATTAACAGTAATTTTGTTGATTGAAAAGCACGGATTAGAAGTATTTTAATTTTCATTAATTAAAGTAGACCACAAAATACAAAAAAAAATACTTCAAGATTTTTTTATTTTTATAAATAAACCTGCACATTTTTTAAGCAAATTCCCCTTCTTTTACTATTATTGGAAGTTGGAAGTTCGCAGGTTCATACATAGAATAACTACATAAAAGCTTCATGGAGTAGAAACTAATAGTGTAGGTACGTCGGATCGGCTTGTTATTCAACAGGGTCTATTTCAGCACCGAAGGCTTTATTACAAATTGTTTTGTCTCAATAAGCGTTCGTAATAGGATTCAATTTGATTGTATTATTGCTAGTGAGTAGAAATTCTTCGGGTGCTGTAGGTACCTATCACTATCTGTTGTTATTAATCATATCTCGGATATTCATTGGTTTATTTGAAATTAGAACAGTTTGTGTTGTGTGGGATATTAATTTGTATTTTACTTCCGACTCCAGTAATTCATTGTAGGTTTTGGTGTATTCTAGAGTTGTCGTTGCCATCGTGGTGTCTTGTAGCGTTCTCTTTAGTTATGTATGAATTCCATTAGTTATTCTTTTATTTTTAATAATAATATGTACTTTATATGCAGCAGTTTTTATTTTAAATTTCAGTATGTAGCAGTTTTCAAAATTGTTGTTACTTTTACTGCGTATACCGCCATTGTATTTAACGGTAGTGGCTTCTATTGCGTTCTGTTATCGAGTGCAGTAATGCCTAAATCCAATACGCACTGATGGCTAACGTGGTCCAACCGGTATCTACGCACTTAGCATTATTATCGTATACTAGTTAAAACGATACTGACTTAGCAAGCAATGTTACGTAAAAGCTTTGAAAGCTTGTTACATTAATCCGTTATTTACGAAAACAATTTTATTAAATGTCGCATTTGCTAAAATTCGAATATATGAAATTCGAACAATCCACAAAGAACGCATCGATACGTAAAACAAATAAACGGACAACATCCCAAGCGAACAATCACTGGGTTCACGCGCTATTAGACATGCCACAGTTTTGCGAATATTTGCGTTTCGGCCGCGCAGATATAACCAGTCGCGGTTGACATCTCACCGCCTCTAACTGCTTTTGAAGACATAGCTCTCGTTATGTTGGACGTTTTAAACATTTTCAGTTGCGCTCGCTTCATTTGTCGCTCACAAACGGTCGGTAAATGAGTGTCGCGCATTATGCAGATTGCAGGAACGACGCACTGGAGCGACGGCCGCCGTCCGCCGCGCTTCGTTTCAGCCGGAATGTTAATTGTCCGCGCACTAATAGGCAAATAATAATTTGCTGGAGATGTTCACGTTTAGACTGTTAGTGGGGAGCACAATTGGCATATCCACGTCCTTTGAATATTAACCGAGGGTTGTTACGCTGTTTTAAGCAAATAGTCCAAGCTTTGTTAAATTGGGCCTTCCAGTGTTCACCACCGTCGCTGTATAATAGCTACATCTGTAAGCTAGATAATATCGTCCGTCTGGCGGTGATTCGATTGCCACAGAGCCTGAGGTGGACTCCTCGACCGCACTCCCCAAGCCAAACACACCATAACTGAATTAATTACATAAACGGTGGGGATAAATTACATACACGTTGTTTACGCGCGTTATTCATTGCACGATGCGTCACAACGTTATCAATATTTCCATCGAGATTTATTACGCGAAGCCTTAATTGGTAAAGCTTTTGTACGTAACTACGTAGTTTCGTCTGAATTTTGGTGGTGTCTGTAAATAAATTGTCATATTATTGAATAATTACTTACGATTATTGGCTGGCTTTGATTTAAACTTGGAGCGGTTAATTAATCCAGTCATTGTCACGCGTAGCGTTAATCTAGATCCAGTGTCTAGACGGTGTATACATAAATCAGTTGAGTTACTATTGCAACCATTAATTATAATTACAATGGCTACAAGTACAAGGCTCTAAGACAATAAATTCATAATGTATTTGTGAAGAAATAGTTCCTATTTGTCTGGAGCTATCGCTTTTGTGGATCTCTATTGAGTGCCTTTCAGTTACAGTTCAATGGAGATTTTTGTTAGAAACTTCAATTAGAAACAAGGCTACTATCTACTGTGATCTATGCAGCTTTAGTCTCCCTCTTTTTTGTCAAGAGTAAATAGGACAAAATACCACGTTTGCTCGCTGATGTAGTATGTTGAATACCAAAGATAGATACTTACCAGGAAAGCATTGGACGTGATGAAGGCAGCTAGCCGTCTTCCGGCACGTAGTGGCGACATCTGTGAACAATGACACAAACTGAATTACTAAAACATATTTCAAGACTGAGACATCACGTTTTATCGTATAACAATTTTCTTACGTATAAGGATGAAGTAGGATAAGTAGATAAAGCTCACACATTGGTGATAATAAGCCTCCTATTGACCTTACACAACTTTTCTATGTTTTTACATAATTATTATTAATATGAATGGTTTAAAAACAATACCACAACAGCCAAGTAACCAATTTTAAAATTCAAACAACACAATTGAATTTCTTTCAACAATTCCTTCATTCTAAATTCAAATAACACAATCCAATTGTTTCAACGATTTCTTCATTCTAAATTCAAATAAAACTGTTTTCAATTACAGGCTATTGGCAGCCTATACGGCCAGGCACTAGGGGTGGTCTGGTAATCCTGGCTGAAGGGTAGCACGCGACGGTTTCAATCGCGCAAATTACCTACGTCGTGTTTGAGGAGCAAATACTGGGATTCGTCGCGCTCTATAATTTCCATGTTGGATACGTTAAAACGGAACGGGCTTATTATAGAGAGCGTGTGGAGCTGCTAAGTTAGCGGGTTGCATGAGCGGTAGCGAGCGCAAGTTATATAAGCCAAACGAGGTACTGCAATTTTTGTGTTGCCTTATTATGAAGTTATCACACAAATGCTGATATTGACTTAAGCGATTTACTAGCAGACTTAAATTTTACCGACGGTATCTGAAATATATTATGATTGTTTTGTTCCAAAAATTCATTCCATTTTCACAAGTTTCCAAAATAAAAAGATTATTCTAATTCTTTATGACAATCATCTAATATCTATTTCATAAAGTACAGTCACTTTTGTACTCTGTATTTTTTTCTACTTCTGAAAGTATTTACCTAATACAAAATTCAAAAAAGTGCAATGGCCCCATTTTATCGGATCACATTAACCATCGTCCGGCCCACATGGCGATTCCCACAACCCGCGATTATGATACACCCGTGTTTATAACAATTTCATTAAACGCACTCACCAGTTCCCACAAACGATCCCCGTAAACGATCGGAAAGCTTTATTTCCTTTTTAACCTGTCATTTCTCATAGCAATTTTATAGTCTGTGCATGTAATTCAGCGAATCGCGGTGTTTATGTCGTTCATATTGAGCGATTTAATGCTGTAGTTATTAATAGGCGCGCTTTCAAGTGGCCAGTAAGTCAGCGAGTTGTTTGTTTAATTGATTTTGTTTGTGCGAGTTGTGTTTTGTTTTAAGTACGGTTTCACGGGTCATGTTATAGAAGTATGAATAATGATTATGGTAGATCAGTGAATGAATGTAGTAGTGAAGTAAGTGTGTCATCATCCGAATAACGTTCGCACTTGCATAGAGAATTAGTTCGAAGCGCCTCAACTCCGTTCTTCCACACCATTGCCTATCACAAAATCACAACCCACAATCAGGAAATCTATACCGCACTTACACATAAAGACACATATAGACATCATAGTGCAGATAATGCTATATAATTAGTAGCTGACTCCGGCATGCAGTTATTGCGCTCATTATGGGCAGGGATGACGCGCCGCAGGTCGCCACGGACCAACTATTACGCAATTCGTGAACAAGTCCGTAAGTTAAACTTTTAGTTGGACGGCGCACTATGGGATGCTTGTATGGAGGTGCATGCCCATAAATGCAAAATGCAAATTTCATCTGCTTACAATTTAAGTAATATAATTCGATAGCCTGATAAATTCTCTATTAGAAACTACCCTTATTTTTCAACTGAGGAGTTAAATTACTGAGATATCGAGGCGCAAAGTTGTCTTTTCTGTGAAGTGATTTGTAGCGTACCTTTTGTTGGAAAATTTCGGTGAACTTTCCTATCGTTTCTTTTTTAATTTTTGTTAGTAAACATATATATGTTTGTATTGAATACTGTCGTTAATAGTAAGTAGTATTTAATTTTACTAGTAAATGGTTTAAAACTTGTATATTTAATAAATTATATATACGTAAAACGTTTATATAACAAACTTGACTTTTTCTACGATTTCTTGAAATTCAAAAAGGTTTATATCAAAAGTAGGGCAAAGTAGGGCATTCATTGTGATACACAAATGAAGTACTATTATTGGTTATTCAGAATATGAAAACAAAAGTTGCACAAGTTTGCACTTTTAAAAGATATGCACTTTTTTGTTTCGTAGGGAACGCAATAACAAATTTAGTTANTTCGTAGGGAACGTAATAACAAATTTAGTTAATTTTTGCAATTAATTATGAAATATATATTTTTTATTGATTTTCAATTAGTATACAAAAGTTACTCAAAAAAGAATTGTTTAAATTGTTTCAATTTTAATATTGCATGATCATACGGTCATCAACATGCAAATTCGGGCAGACATTCAGCTAACTATCCTGTAGGAGGCCAGCGGAGGCCAGAAAACTTCAGACTCAAAATTTTTAATTTACCTTCGAA
>NWSH02000505.1:13903657-13944654 GCA_002382865.2 Heliothis virescens
AAAAAAAAAAAAAAAAAAAAAAGATACGGTCGAATTGAGAACCTCCTCCTTTTTGGGAAGTCGGTTAAAAATAGGTATCAACAAATAAATATCTTATACTGTATGTTTTTTATGATGGCATTATGTAGCAAGTAGGTACAAATAAGCTACGGTTCAAAAGGTCGCATGGCAAAACGTCACAACTCTCAAACACGACTATATAAACCTAATTACGGACATTCTCGAATTTTCACTTAGGTCACTTCATTACCGAGGGTGCGAAGTAATTCACTTAAAGTCTTACAAGATCAGATACACTTCATTAGTTTAATTACAGGGATTACAGGATATTTCTATCAGATTCTCTAGCTCCAAGTTTGGGCTTGATTTCATCTTGTGATGGACACGTTTTAAATGGAATTATGACGGGTTCCATTTGGGTATTTGCATAATGCTAATTGAATAATTTGAATATAAGTTTTGTGATGTAGTTCGTTTGGGTGTCTGGCGTTGTCTTTTTAAAGTTTATAACTGCATATATTTCGCTGAAGAAAATGTTGAGCACCATTTTCACATGCTTCAGTAAGAAAAAATGTATTGGCACAACACTAAGTGAAAATTATAAGCATCTAAACAGATAGCGACTAGTGGTTACCAAAACATTAATTAATTTATGCTGTTGCTATTGCTATGATAAGTTTGAAGATACATACTTAATTCGATACTTTATATTTTACTGTAAAAGCTTGCGAAAATAAATCCGCAAAATCTCTTTGCAATGCCTTTAACCAAATATTATAACAAAAAAGCTACCAAAATGTGAAATGAAAATAATTTCCACATCTATAAAATACAATACAGTATTATTCACGTAAAAGTTTCATTAATAAATTGAGTTTATGATAAAAAAAACATAGTTATTCCCAGAGCAGATGCAAACACAGCATAAACCGCGCTAATCCGATTCGCGATCGAGTCGTTATCTATCCTCTAACTCACCGCACGACAAATACACATTATTATACATGCATATTGCAGACATTAGCATTTTATCTCTTATTACGTTTAATATTCATGCATGCGACGCAGGCGCATAGCATGCCATGAATTCATTAACTAACCTGTGATACACCCTGGGCTAAGCAATGTTTTGGGTCACTTTTGATGTTACCGCCACAAAGTCAGCCATTTTGCATGATTATGATACTGAATGTATAAATAATATGTCGTATGCAAATACCATAATTTTCGCTTTTATGAATTATATTTATTAAGTACCACAGTATAATGCATTTAGTTAAAACACAAAATTACACTTAACGTCAAAATTAATGAATTGAAATAATAAAATAGTGAGCAATGGCCGTAATAATACTTTATGACAACATTTACATGTAAAAAGCTTTTATAGTATTCCCCAAAGAGAATTTATTTCTTTTCACAAAAACCGCACTTCTATTTTAAATCAGAGCGAGCTAAATGGATTTCAGATAATTTTAACGGCAGACAGAAAGTTCGTTATTAATAATTACCAATTTAAATTCATTCGAACGTTAATGTGGAGCTGTCATTTTGGGTAATTAAGGAACTTTTACATTGCCGTATGGCTTATAGCCTTCTCATTGGCTAAGAATAGATCGTAAACCCGTCTCTTAGGAGCCATAAAATAAAACTATACCTAGGTTTATGTTAATATGGACTTCGTAATCTAATCAAGGGCGAATACAGCGATAATTATGCATCTTGGGATGCACAGCTAGGTGTAGCTTTAATAAGCGCCTAGTAATGCCTAACCTAGGTAACTGGGTTGAAGAGGTCAGATAGGCAGTCGCTCTTAAAGGAAAAGGCTCGGCTGATGAATGCTCTACCAGTTTTTTTTTGTTTTTGTATATATTTCAAAGGGTAATAATCATTTACGGTTCGACTTCTAACACACAAACACAAAGTTTCGCAGTCATTCTTCCAAAATGACTTTTTGAATAAGGAAGCCGAAACTCCGAAAAAGCATTATAGCAAACATATATATATTTAGAAACAACATTTTAATAACATAAGTACATTGTACAAGTTATAACGAGTCGCAAGTCACACAAGGTTGCTCGCGAACTCACATTACCGGCAATTCATCAAACCATCGCCAAGTTTGGCGTTTTCGCGCCTTTAATTCAGTTTTATGAGTTGCGTCGCCGTGGCTTAGAACATTTAACCAAACTGGAATCGCCACAAATCTGTATGCGAAAAAGTCTGACAATTTTGGTACAGCAGGCAAGGCAACGCAGCTGCCATTTGAACGTCAGTTGTTACGAGTATTCAGATGCCAGAAAATCTGATAAACAGTTTTACTAGAGGTATCGGGTTGCTCGGGTAACTGGGTGGAGCACAGTAGATCGACGCCATACAAGCGTTGGGACATAGGCTATTTAAATATCCAAATGTCAATTTTTGAAAAACGAGTTATGCCATCGTATTTGTCTTCTTATTAGCTGTTAAAAATGTTCCTAGCATTTTCCGATTGGACTCTTACATCAAGAGCTATAGTGCAAAATGTGATTTATTTGTATGGGAAGTGACTTAAAAACTGATGTATCTCCAGATTCCCTTCGCCTTTCGACTTGATTTTTTTATATGGTAATAAGACATGTATTTACCACATTTTCTTCAAACAAACATGGTGCAACAAATGTGCCCGTTTTGAGATACAAGTATTGACCGATTTTTGTAATATCATCCACATATAAGTTATTACTTTTACATATTTTATCTCTAAATCTCACTTCAGTGGTGACTCACTGATATGGTCAGGTCATAACTCGTCGGTGCACCGATAACAGATTACAGGTAAATATTTTATTGCACTCTTAATATATAAGTTATATCAGCAGTTTTGGCTGGATCTTGAAACAACCTTCTAGCTGAGTTTCCGTTGTTTGCCGTCCCACTGCCTTGTTTTACAACGTCTAATAATAAACCAGTTTCTTTTCTGAATCTGTCTTGAATGTTCTTTTTTCTTTCATCTACAGATTTTTTTGCATCGTCTCCTCTTGATTGCCAGGATTTAATGTCTAATCTATATGCTATATGAAGCAAACATTCCATGGCACGGATCCATGCATGAAGACTGCTTAATCCATATTTGTACATATCTTCGTCCACTGGTTTCTTCTGAACCAATTCTATATTGTTCATTTCCTTCGGACGCGCCTTACACAAATCGCAACTGCTGTAGAAGTGCCAGAGATATAGGATGCCACTTTTCCATCTATCATTGTCAAGAGCAATTTATGCTTGATAGTTGCATTTTCACATTTCGTTGGATTTAAACTTTCTATTTCTCTTTCTATATTAGTCATTTCGTTTTTAACATTAAACTCCGTTTCTTTCATGATTTTCCACATAACAAAAATGCTGTGACAGTAACAGAAACTTCAGTTAAGATTAAACTTCAAGCTCTGTTAGATTTAACTGTAAATAGACTTATTCNGGATGCCACTTTTCCATCTATCATTGTCAAGAGCAATTTATGCTTGATAGTTGCATTTTCACATTTCGTTGGATTTAAACTTTCTATTTCTGTTTCTATATTAGTCATTTCGTTTTTAACATTAAACTCCGTTTCTTTCATGAACTTCCAAATAATGGGTCTTTATAAACTTCAAGAAGAGAAAAAAAAGTGCTACCCTGACAAAAATGCTGTGACAGTAACAGAAACTTCAGTTAAGATTAAACTTCAAGCTCTGTTAGATTTAACTGTAAATAGACTTATTCAGTGTTTGGACATAAGTCTTGACAAAGATGAACTCCTGCTAATAAGCAAATGGGGGTTTGATGGAGCCTCAAATCAAAGTGTACATCAACAAAAGTCGGATTGTTCAAATCAAGAACTACAAAGCGTGTTCATGGCGAGTCTTGTGCCATTGAAGCTCACATCTCAAGATGGATGTATTATTTGGCAAAACCAACGGCCTTCATCAACGTCTTTCTGCCGACCCATTATTTGGAAGTTCACGAAAGAAACGGAGTTTAATGTTAAAAACGAAATGACTAATATAGAAAGAGAAATAGAAAGTTTAAATCCAACGAAATGTGAAAATGCAACTATCAAGCATAAATTGCTCTTGACAATGATAGATGGAAAAGTGGCATCCTATATCTCTGGCACTTCTACAGCAGTTTGCGATTTGTGTAAGGCGCGTCCGAAGGAAATGAACAATATAGAATTGGTTCAGAAGAAACCAGTGGACGAAGATATGTACAAATATGGATTAAGCAGTCTTCGTGCATGGATCCGTGCCATAGAATGTTTGCTTCATATAGCATATACCAAGTTCAAGCAAAGAAAACTGGGGCTGGCCAGCGCCACGTGTATATTTACACGAACATTTGGTGCCACTTTTTACTCCTCCATAACTCAAAACCTATTTAACGTAAACACTTGAAACTTTACGCGTGTTTCTTATGGCCATTAAGGACACCTAGAAGTCCAAATTCATGAAGCTTAGGTCAAGACGGTTATAAAGATATGAAGGTCCTAAAATTCCCACTGACTGACTGACTTATAGTACCTAAACCTAACCTACTTCCAGATAACCTAGAAATATGAAATTTGGAACCTAGCTCGGTAATTATGTGTAAGCGTAGGAAAAAATCTGAAAATAGAAAAAAGTTAAAAAATAGGGGGGGTCTCCATACAACGTCACACGTTTATTGTAAGGGGACCCCTCCTAATTTTAATATTTTTTAAATTTATAGTATTTCTTGTTATAGCGGCAACGGAAATACATCATTTGTGAAAATTTCAGCTTCCTAGCTATCACGGTTTATGAGATAGGCTTAGTAATACGGTCCCATTCTACCCTTTGGGTACGAAATCCTAAAAAGAAAACTATACAGCGGAAACGCAAGAAAAAAATTTAAATCTAAACCTGCTTCTTTACAAAAAGTAATGCAATCCCACCAAAAACATAAATGTAAAAAAGGAAAGCCAAGTTCAATACAAAACCTATGCTTGGTTGTGGGCTTCGCCGCAAAAAGAATGGAGATCTAAATGAGTACCAAGTTCTGTACAAAATCCAAATATGTATTTATAGGAACAAGATATGACTTGGCCAGTTTTTATCAGGATTAAAAAAATGTTTTATTATATTTTATTAATAACTGAGGTAATGAAAACTGGCCAAGTCAAATGTTTTTGGTGGGATAGATTAGACATTAAATCCTGGCAATCAAGAGGAGACGATGCAAAAAAATCTGTAGATGAAAGAAAAAAGAACATTCAAGACAGATTCAGAAAAGAAACTGGTTTATTATTAGACGTTGTAAAACAAGGCAGTGGGACGACAAACAACGGAAACTCAGCTAGAAGGTTCTTTCAAGATCCAGCCAAAACTGCTGATATAACTTATATATTAAGAGTGCAATAAAATATTTACCTGTAATCTGTTATCGGTGCACCGACGAGTTATGACCTGACCATATCAGTGAGTCACCACTGAAGTGAGATTTAGAGATAAAATATGTAAAAGTAATAACTTCTTATATGTGGATGATATTACAAAAATCGGTCAATACTTGTATCTCAAAACGGGCACATTTGTTGCACCATGTTTGTTTGAAGAAAATGTGGTAAATATATGTCTTATTACCATATAAAAAAATCAAGTCGAAAGGCGAAGGGAATCTGGAGATACATCAGTTTTTAAGTCACTTCCCATACAAATAAATCACATTTTGCACTATAGCTCTTGATGTAAAAGTCCAATCGGAAAATGCTAGGAACATTTTTAACAGCTAATAAGAAGACAAATACGATGGCATAACTCGTTTTTCAAAAATTGACATTTGGATATTTAAACAGCCTATGTCCCAACGCTTGTATGGCGTCGATCTACTGTGTGGAGGTCAGATAGGTAGTCACTCCATGCGAACACTGGTACTCAACTGCATCCAGTTAGACTTAAATCCCACTGCAACGTAATTGGAAAAAGGTTGGCTAGATGATAAGGCGAGGCTATGTAACAAATGTCTTAGACGACAGAATTGTCAAACACACGCATGAATTTGACTATGACTGGCTCGTACCATTGGCACCCCCTGCCAATGGTACATTGGCGTCTCCGTTTATTTAAGTACTCTAAGCATGTCCCGGATTTTACTAGATATGCTAAGGGAATGAGATTCATAAGCACGTGTTAATTGATGTAGGGGATGACTTTAATGACTGCGCGAGATGGGTACTTAAATATACGTGTAGGGTAGACTTGTCGACCTGGGTACTTAGTCTGTTTTACGACCCATTGCTGTGTTTCTGACTAATGAGGCGCCTAGTCAAGGGGTACAGCCCTATAGTGTTGCCAGGTGGCAAATGTACTAGAAAATATATTAAATATTTACTTGCAAAGCGATTTTGCTGACTAAATATTAAGTAGTGGAAATGTAAAAGTTATTCACCTGCATTCTACATTTGATTTAATAAGTACCTATGCTTATTCTCTACTATAGTTATGTGTAAAGAAAATAACATCAAGATTATGTAAACGATCATAGTTTTCCCATTTTTTTCTAACAAGCGCTAAAACTCAAGTCGTATGTTATAGAGATATTACGTAACAGTTTCATAAACTAAAATCCTCACACACCATAAACAAACATCTAACGTACTACAAAAAAGTATGTAAATGCCAAGAAAATCCTTTTTAGTTTCACAAGCCGCTTCCAAAAGTTTTAATGTCGCGTTATGAAGGAGACAACAGTTGCGTCGCTCACGACAGAAATGAAAGATGGCTGCCGTCAAGTTGAAGGTAATGAAAAAGGTTTATAGCCTTTGTCGAGCAGCTTGAAAATCTAACAAAAAGTTTGGAATGTTTTTCTTGTTTTTATTATACGAATATAGTGGCATTGTCTGAATTACTGTTGAAGAAGATTATTGTTTGTTGTTGCTATTCTGTTTAGATATACTCGTATAGTTGGGGGATTATGGGGATGGGCCAACAATGATTTTTATTTACGGTAAAAAAATTCTATTTTCTCTAATAGAAAGCTGTGCCATTAGGATTGTTATAAGTGTTTTTTGAAGTTTTCGTTTTAAGAGACATGACAAGAAGCTTATTATTTCTAGACTTTTATGACAATTATCCAATGTGGGCTCAGACATGTTTCAAAGTAGTTTTTTGTTATACTCACTAAAACTCCAAATGAAAGACAAGAATGTAGACTTACCTGAAAAGATAAATAAATTATTATTAATACACATATTTCAAATCATTAAAAAATCACAAAAAATATAGATATAAAATCATCGATAGAAAATTACGTGACTATCGATATCAACTCTATAATAAAAATGAGGCAAAGATAATGTTGCTATACAGCCTGAGGTAAAAACTATTACATTCCAGTTCCAGTTTATCATGACATAATATGCGCATTGCCATTCGCATTCGGCCGACATTGGCGTTCACAGAAAACCGCGGTCTATCGATAGATTAATTAGCAAAATTGCATTAGCAATCCCGCCTATATCGTGTCTATATTACGGGCTAATTGTCGAGTGCGTTCGATTTAATGTGAATGCTTGCGGACGCTATGTGCACTTGTATCATATCTGCAACGCAGCAGATATAATGGCCGCACAGATTATATCTGCTGCGTTTAGTATCCTCACCTGCTAACCCGTTAGGGTTGCGTTGACTTCATTAGTAGTAAGGAAATGTGTTTTATTTATGTACAGCTTTCTAGAGTAAATAAATAAAGGTGTTCAAGCTTTTCGAGCTTATGTTTCAAACCCTTTTTTTTAATTACTGACGGAAGAAATACTTCTGAAAATTAAAGATCAAAAGCACGGTAGCCCTAAGTGCAGTCGTAGTGGTATTGAACTTGCGAGAGCGGAAACCGAATGCAGTTCGCACGATTCTAAACACTTCCAAGTATTAGGAAAATGTTTTCACAGAATACTCAACCGTGTGCCGTCGAGTTAAAGGTCACGGTGGTCCAATGTTAAGCTAAGTATAGTTCAGAAGAGATGCCGCCTTCCGCCACTGTCTGCTACTAATGAGTCGGTCAATTAACCGGCACATTAACGGACCATTTTGTAATACGTGCGACGAAGAAACAAAACGCAGCTTCGTTCCAAATTTAAATGTAATTCGGCGTTCCAATTTATTTAAATAAAGGCTTACTTTTTTAAAATGATACAAACATTTTTTATAACAATACCTACAGCACAAAATGAAACTTTACGATTTTATCGCTGGGAAATCTCGCCTTGTTTGCTTTAGCATACTTTAATCTATTCTACTTAGAGCTGGCTTTTTCGCACCTGAACCGGGGGTGTTTTAAAACGAATTTACCGCCTCTTTGTTAGCGAGCTACGTGTCTGTTAATTCGTTTACTCTTTGCAAAGAGGGCTCTAATGGGAGGGCTTTTCTTGCAATTAGCCGCAATTAAGATACTTCGTAAGGAAATACCGCGAGGGATTCTCGCGTATCGAATCACGGGAACCGTTTCTAAATCGTCGATACGTCGGATGCCGACGTGGCCGGGGCGGCGGACGGCGGCCGGCTCGCGATGCGGATTTGTTTGGGGCTGCGGTAATTAAAAGCCGATTACGTTGATATTGAATGTTCTCACACCAATCAACATTACACGAGGGGCAAATTGGTAAATGATATGACGACCAGCCTCCCCTGTTTATTAGTGGGTATGTTGGTATTTTTCATTAATTACGGGAATGTGCCACGTTTTTTGCATATTCACTTGACATCAATAGCGAGGATATTGAATTCCCGCAGCGTGAAGTAGCGGCCTCGCCTTTGTGATTCCGAACTTGAAGCGTCCACTTATGAAGATAAGAATTGACATTCCCGGCTACTGTGTATACTGTCACTTGAGACCAAGGGTCTTCTTGAATTTTGAAGCTTAAAAATAATCTCGTAGCGACTTTCATAACATGAATGAAATAAAATTGAATGGAGCATCAATACCGGTGCGGCTTAACTCGCTCGCTATCGACTATCAAAATTGTCGTAGCACAGATAATAAAAGCAAACGTCAAAATAAATCGCCGCCGAGGTTATCTGTGTAACATTAAGCTTCCTTGTCGCACTATCTCATATTTCTTGGTCATCGATAAATAGAGGCGGCGGCCACCTATTATAATTAAAGCGCTCGATAAAATCGACATGTAACGCACTTTAGTGGGGCTAGTGTGGTGCGTTATCGATAACTGTGATGTGGCTGGGTGGCCGGACCACCCGCGTACTTGCGCAAGAGTCTAGCGGTCATAAGACAGATACATACAATAGGTCACACTAGTGTACACGAGAGGACGATAACGGAACATCATGTTCTTAGTACAAATAATAGCTTAAGAACAAAAGCGCATCAAAGGTTTGTGTAGAATAACTTTACTGGAGTTCTAAATTCAAATATTCCATAGTTCTACGATTTCTTGGAAAGTGGTTCTTCTATTGTTTTTCTGTTTAGTGTTGTCGGGTGAACTAAATTAAGTGGACATTAGCATGTAAGATATTTTCGAGACAATACCCCGGGGCATGTCGCGGTATACTGTAGTACAATTATGTGTTTTCGGGTACCGCTCGGTCGTGGGCTTATTTTTATTGTCACAAGATCTCCGGTATTTTATTAGATTTTAAGTCAATAGATAAGTTTGACTGAGCTTTCAACATCGCGATTGGGTGTTTGAGATATGGTTTTTGTATTGTTGCAATTGTTAGATAAAAATATTTTGTAATCTACAGATATGAGTAATTTTTGGCAGATAAGAATTAAAGATGGGATCTGGTAAATAAATCGAAGTTAGAAGTTTATTTAATAATTCTACTTGCGCGAACAAGAAAATACAAAAAATATTTTCCTCCTACAAAATCTTAGCGCAAAAATAAAACGTCAACATTCCAAGTTCAAATTCAGATACCAGCCCAAATTATTAATATTAAGTTATTATTTTGCGAATAGCTCTAGAGTACCTTTTGAATAGCAACAATGTATAATAGAGGTACAATTACGAACGAACAAGGAGCCAGCGAAATAAATGACTGAAACGATCTCGAACTTGGCGACCTTAGAGTATGTAACCAACCGGAGGGTTATACCATATAACTCTCCAGCTTGTTTTGCTTGACTTTTCATAAGAACCTGTACTAGTTTATTTGAAACTAGTTTCCGCCAGCAGTTTCACCCGCGTCCCGTGGGAACTACTCCGCGCACCCGGGTAAAAAGTAGCCTATAGCCTTGCATGATAAATGGGCTATCCAACACTGAAAGAAGTATAAAATAGTGTGCGTAAAGTATATACATATATGCTAATATTTGTAAACTGACGTGTGTCTGCGTGACGATGTGTTCAAAATACATGACTTAGTTACCACTATTCACGTATCCGCGTAGCCGCGAGTTTGAAGACTTTTTTGCAAAAAAATACATGTTATAGCAATCATAGCGATTCCAGTTGGTAGAACTCCATGTTGGCAACGCATTATCTAAGATTTCTTAAGAGGCAATCTGAGGTGAATTATGTTTTGACGTAAAATACAAGCGAGAGAGAATACAGAAGATTGATAAGAATGGTTTATCAGTTGGCTGGTACGTTGTTTATGGGTGAAGGGATATTTTTGATCATGAATCGGTATTTTGTTTGTTGTATGGACTATTGGGACATTGATAAGATACGAATATACGTACGTATGTACGCATGTATGTATAATTTGTTAAAACAGTTAGATGCCGTAATAGTACAGACGACAGCACACCAAGTTACCACAATCTGTCAAATTTCTGCAATAGATTTTCAACCTTATCACAATCGAGGTAGGGTAATGTTTGACTGGTAAAATTTGACAGATTTGGGTACCGTGACCTGCTGTTATCTGTACAAAATTGTTATGCTACATATTTCTTCAAAGTAAGGGTGTATGGTGTAAAGAAAAGGGGCGGTTACAACATTATGAAAAGTACATCTTTATAAGAGATTTTTTTTTATGTGTCTTGGTCATGGCTCAGGAGAAACCTTTGATAATGCAAGGACCAATTTTTTCAGGCTACGTAGACACTATAGTTGTTCTACTTTATTTTAGCTTTGAACTTTCTATATCTATACTTCTATACTAATATTATAAAGAGGAAAACTTTGTTTGTTTGTTTGTTTGTTTGTTTGTTTGGTTGTAATGAATAGGCTCAAAAACTACTGGACCGATTTCAAAAATTCTTTCACCATTCGAAAGCTACATTATCCACGAGTGACATAGGCTATATTTTATCCGGGTACGGGCAGTAGTTCCCACGGGAAAGCGGGTGAAACCGCTGGCAGAAGCTAGTATATTATAAAGAGGAAAACTTTGTTTGGTTGTAATGAATAGGCTCAAAAACTACTGGGCCGATTTTAAAAATTCTTTCACCATTCGAAAGCTACATTATCCACGAGTGACATAGGCTATATTTTATCCGGGTACGGGCAGTAATTCCCACGGGATGCGAGAAACCGCGGGAAAACGGCATATATTGTTGAACAAAACAAGCGTATACATAAGCTCTTATATAATGTAAGTGATGTGAGTTCACGCATATTTCACGAAACTAATTTAAACATACCGCGCCCTTGTCAGTCGTTCGTACCACTTACCTGCACATTAAGACGTTTATGATATACTTACATACTTTGCTAGTGTGGATATGATATTGTTTTATGTAGCTTATATAACTGTATTAAAATTTTGGTGGTAAAATACTTGGTTTTTCTATGTATACCAAACTTTTTGCTGGTTAAATAGCATTTTTTTTCTGACTGTACCAGTATTTTTGCTGATAAAACAGCAGTTTTTTTCTGACTGTATCTGTATTTTTGCTGGTAATATACCAGTTTTTTTCTGTCTGTACCAATATTTTGGAAGTAAAGGAGCTAACTATATTCTATTAGCAAGCCAATATCACTAGTTTAACGACAATTACATTATGGTTTAACACACAATTACACAATTTTGTAAATACAAAAGTACCAAACTCCATTACGAAACAAGGCGAAAAAAATAGCGAAAACATTGAAAAAGTTACCCTTCCACGCCTAAAGATGAATTTAACTATACAAACATCTACACACACACACACACAAGCGACATGTACTATACCTAGTACATGCTATACACACAGACCTCAAGGTACATAATCTCATGTGCACATACGGGAACCCCGACATCCCAGGTATGCAGCACCGCGAGCCACGTGCGTGCTCCGTGCGAGATAATACCACTATTTTATATATGTACCTACATATAGTATATAGGTACATAGTGATTTGTAGGTCTTACTGGTCCTTAACATGGTGGAGAATGAGATAATTTTGTCTTTTACATTCTGTGGTTTCGAATACAGCGCTTTGTGAAGAATCTTAATAATGAGACATTATCTCAAATAGGTCTTTAGTTTCGCTTGTTTATGATTAAAAATGTTAGAATGACTAGAGGTAATTTTGCGACTAGCTTCATCTAGCGGTTTCACCCATGATCCGTAGGAACTACTCCGGGCACTCGAATAAATAGAAGCCATATCATTGATAAATGGGCCATCTAACACTCAAATATTTTTTCCAATCAGTCCAGTAGTTTCTGGGATTAGCGTGTTTAAGCAAACATACGAACAAACTCATCGGTTTTATAATATAAGTAACTACAGATTTGTTCTTCGTATCAGCAGCACTTAAAAAGAAGAAGTCATGCAAAGTCCAAGTACGCATCTGCCTATCTTCTTAAGAAAAACAAGCGTGGTATTATATAATGTCCCGGTTTTATAAGCACAGCCATAGTAAAGTATATATTAGGAAGCTGTATCCAGAGCACTGGCATAATATGTCGTAAATCATCGACAGCAGTTTGATAAGAGGAAAATGAAAGGGCTATTAAAAAGTTGGCAGCACCCGCTCTGTTCTGCCAATCAGCCAGCATTGTTCAGTAAAGTCAATAAAAATTATAATGTTAAAGACGTACTTATAGAGTTAACCTACAGTACTGTTCTGCTACAAAGACTATTGTGAAAATCTCTCGAAGCAACTTTCGGTCACTCTCGGTCGTACTACAAGAGCGCCACTTAGTATTATACCCATGTATTTAAACAATTTGCCGGTGGAATTTCGTAAATTTCACCGAAGCTATTTCGTCCACCCTCGCCGACTTCCTGCATAGTTGCACACCAAATACTTTGGACTCCGGCCGTCCGGGACCGTCTGTCGGCTACTTTTTGCCGTTTTCAATTCCTCCGGCGATCAATTAGACATGGTTTAATGGATTCGGGTGTCGTCTGGGGTGATCGATCACGTGCAATAAGTACATTAAGTAGTAGTTGGATGTGGACCGGCAACTGATCGATGGGGTGACGCCCATCACGGTTTTTCATACGAAAAGTAGCTTTTGCCCTTAACTTTGTGAGTCATTTTGTATGTCAACTTTTCTGTTGACTTGTTCCAATATGCTGTATACAGATAATTCCACAAGTCTTTATTGTTAAAACGTTTGTAAAATCACTGTTATTCCTACAAACTGAGTTACAATTCTCAGTAACAATTGCATTATTACACTATTCTGTAACGATGAAATGGAAAAAATGCATTACGAAATTACATAGAGCAAATACGTTGAAATTATAACGAAACGGATAAAGTAAAGCGGGTTCCGTGCATCCGCGGTAAGTGTTACAGTCACGGAAACGTCAGTTGATTAAAAGCTATAAATAAGAAAATAAATATTTCTGAATCACGGCGTGCTCGCCTAGCCGGCCGTGCAATAAATTTTACGCTGTTGACGCATAAGCATAAAACTGCTGCTTTTTTATAGCTCTTTTGACGATATTTGAAAAGACAACTGCATATAAATAATTCATCGTTTGTGTCGTATTTGTTTTCCCTATCGATCGGTTTTATCGGATTTCTTGAATTCCGTAAATAATTTAAGAATTAGGCACGTCAATCGTGTTCCGTCGTATCCGCCACCACATGCGGGCGTGTAAATAACTCAATGTAGGCGTTAATTATGTCGAGTGATCTTGAATGAGTCGGGCTTAACGCGCCTTCGTGTTAAACGAAACGTAATCACTTGGAACATTCGAATTCCGAATTCTATTATGTTTTGTTTCCTTTGCCAACTTATTATTCTCATTGATTTCTCTATTCTCAGTTTGAATATGCGAGCTTTCATCTTGATAGCATTTGTGTTGATTGTTCGAAATTCAGTTCGAAGTGGGCATGATTTTTCTTCGTAAACTACATACAATACGTATTCGAGACATCTTTAGCAGCACGTGCGACAAAGCATTTGTCCCCAACAATACGAGCCTTAATTTATTACATTGAAGTTCCTACGAAAAACATTTTACCGTCACTTGTGAGAAAATGGTTTAGGTCCCAGACACGTTTATTTGTGGGATAGATTTTTTTCTTGCGCTAGTATGAAATATCTTCGTTCAGAATGACCGAACGTTCCTCCGCGTCCCGAGGAAATGGAAGTGCACATGACTGAGATGGATTAAAGCCCATTAAGGGTAGCTCCGTGTAATACCTACGTAGACGCAATATGTGCTCAGATACCAATAAACGCTTGTGCTTAGGCTATACATCTTTCGTCTTTATTGCGAACATAGCATGCTGTTAGACTGTGTACCTACTACGTAGACTGTTCTTTTTTATTCAAATTTAGAATTTGTTCCATTCATTTTTCTGGATTTCAATCGTAAAGTGGAGTGAATATTACCATACGTAATAAAGTAGCAGTTACGTATGACAAAAGTTAAATGAAGTCATACCAGCACTGAAAAGAAGAGAAATACCTAATTAATTTAACAAAAACCCCTGTCTTTCATATAAAACAGAATTTACACGATGTGTACTTTAAAACACGGCAAATATTTACTCTTTTAAAAACATGAGATGACGTTAACATTTATTGCGATTTCACAATATTTCATTTGGTAATGGCAGTCGCGCGGTGTTGCCAGCTTTAAAATGGTAAAAACAAAATGGCGGGGTGGTTTTCCATTGAGTTTAATAGAAATAAACAAAGACAAATCGGTGTCTCACATTCATTCGAGCGCAGATTAAACGAAGTACTGTTTATGTTAATGAAATGAGATCTTATCTGTACACATTTAAAGTTGGCGTGGAACTAGAACTCGTCCTAGGGCCAGTGTTTTTAGAGCTACACAAAATTATTAGTACCATCTGTTTTTTTATAGTGCACTAAATACTTTGATAGTTCACAATACAGCTGCCTGGTTGTTAAAATTCTTCATTGTTGCTGGCACCAACTTGATTACTTTTTAATTAATTACAATCGTTTTGTTACTAAGTCGAGTGGATTTGCCATTAACAGGGACTGTCATTGATAAATATCTTAATCAATACAATGCTGAACCTTTGTTTAAGATATACATCAAGTTTTGACAGGTAATCTATCAGACTGAAGTGGCGTGCCTAGGGGCTAGACAGACTACTTTTTAGATTTTAATGAATTGGTTTTACACTATTTTTTGTTGCGTTCCATTTTGAAGCCTTCAAACATTTTTAGACTAAAAAATAAATGACAACTTACAGCAACACTGGCAGCATAGACAATATTTTTTTTATAAAAAAGAACTGTCAATAAAGTTTAATAATAAAATCAAAGTAATTGGACAAGCAACACCTTTAATCCGTTTCAATTATAAATCTAAAAGATTATTTTTGAAAATCCTGTGTACAATAATTAATGGAGAGGACTGGCGGCGCATTTCATCTGTCAGTAATTTATTGTCCGACAAGTTGTGACATCGGCCCATTGAACGACATTATTTATGCACAATGGAATTTAAGTTAAAACTACCGGTTCGAATTTATACACTACAGCCAGGTTCAATTAATAATGAAACTATAAATTTAGACGATCGACAGAGCATGGAAAATGGGCGGAGCTCGCTTTTATATGACTCGAAGAATTTACTGGTTCTTGATAAAAAAAAGTTAAATGCTTTTTACTGAATAGTGAACTCTCAAATCTGAAAGGATTTTCATACATACTGACTTTAAATAAAGGCGAAATACATGTTGATTTAATATTAAAAAAAACCTGTGCGTTCCATTTACAAACAAGAGGAAAGCATAAACAATCCGCCATAAAAAAAGCAACATTTCCTCTGGCATTGTTACTATTGCTGACAGAAAAGAGGTTTAACATAATAACCAGTAGTTTACGACTGGAAAGGTTCCCAAGCTATTATAAGCATTCTCTGTAACGTTCGCTATTTCTACATAACACATAGTTTCGTAATTAAAGAGTCAGAAACAGCATTATGCTAACGACTTTATTTTGTAGTAGCCACGGCCGTAAGAGAAAATGGCCGCCGTTAAAAATGTTTCGGGTGTAAACTGGAACGTTATTATGCTGAAGCCATTAGTTTTTCTTGTTACCAGAATTGCTAAATTGTTGGGATAGTTTCGCTAATAAACAGAAGGTGCTTTTGTAAACAAAGTATCTATTTGGGTCGTATGTGAATTTAAATTTTAGGCGCTACAATTTTCCAGTAAAGTGCTGAAAAATTTACACTAGGTATTGCAAAAAATATTAAATAAACCTACAAAAGTTATTATACATTGTCAAACTGAAGCTTTATTTATAAAACAATTTAACACTTCCAAACACATAGCCTTGAGTAAGAATAATAATTTCAATCAAGCAACATTACTCACATTAGAATTAAGATCCGAAGCTCGGAATTAAACGTAAACAAAGAGATTATTAAAAGGCTTCAGTGACGGTGTTTAAATTGATCAAACTCCAAGTAAGTGGGATAATCCGGCGGGATTAACACAACAACAGACAAGCCTGTTTGTTGAATATTGGAGCACCCACTTGTATTAGCGTGGTTACGTTTTGATAGCATTGCAAATAAAACGAGCCATTTCTGCGATGCTAGCGGATGAACGTGTCCTGATTCCCGCCAATTTTGATGTCAAATATGACATAATGATTTTTGACGGCTAAGTGACATGTCAAGTATCAGTGTTGCTATAAAAGTAATTTGACAGAAAAAAATATGTCCACTCCATTCGATTAATGATATTAGTAAATTAAAGTCTCGTAATGAATGCGGCTCGCGCCCCCACTAATACCCCGAACACTTATAAAGATAAATGACCGCACCCATTCCGCCGTTACGTTTTGTACCAAACGGGGTTAAAAGGGTTTTCAGTTCCTTAATAATTAATTGAAGGGTAGTCCATTTTCGAAATTAGCATGATTCCGTTTTTAGTAGCTGAAGGCAATGTCACTGACCGTTGATAAGATTGGGGTTTGATCTATTAAAATAAATGTGGATATTAAACTTGGAATTACAATGATCTGCGAAATGTTACAACCAAGTGATGCTTTACAGTTTTGATCCATATTACAATCTTACAATGTAATACGGTTTAATTTTTCACTTACTACAATGAAGGATGTTCACCTAAGCAATAACAGCGTGCTCTGATAGTTGTTTATCACAATATCGAGTCCGGCGCGATAGAAAAACACTTGCCCGAAATATCGAGGCGACCGAGCGGGAAGGGTACTGGTGCGACATATTCATTTTTCCATAACGCCGGACGATTATTCACACGCAAAATAATACCTATCGATTTAAAAAATGAATCCTTTTATAAGCGGAACGAGCGTTATTCCGCCGTGAAAATAGCTCCGATGCTCCCATTTTACAGCGCCGAAAGGGTTCCCCGCGAGCGAGTAATAAAGTAATTTATCCACTTCCGATAACAGGCCAATAATCCTCCAGCGCACTTCGTGGAATATGAGGAATAAATAAGAGGAGTTAGGAGGAGTTGGAAGGAGTTCGGAGGGGGAGTGCGCCGCGTGGCGACGTCGATAACACGCGCATCCCTCGATGCACTCCGGAGGCGATCGGAACTGTAATTCTCATTGAAGTTAGTTAGCAGATAGCATACAGCCGACTTAGTTGTCACCGAGTATTTTTAACGAGTGTAACTTCGTGGATAGTCGCCATGTCTTCCTATTCGTTACACTAACTTTGTTCGCTAGACCTACGAACGAGCTCTAATGTGGTTTACTCGTATTTGTTTTGTGCAACCAAAAGTGTAAAGCAAACAGCATAAAGCTCTGAATGGAATGTTTACTCTCCGAATTTTAATTAAGTTTTCTATTAGCCGGTTCCGATGAACGGTAAATCAAACACGGTAATTACGTTCAAATTCAGATTAATATCACGTAACTGGTTATAAATTGCTTCACTGTTCTCAGAATTCGGGAATCAATTCAGTATACAATCGGGTTTCCCGGGCGGCACTATGGCTGCGGGGCAAAGTGTATCATGTCGTACATCCCGCGAACTTTATCATGCCATTGTATTTCATACACATTATCCCCTAAATCCCGCAGTGGCTAGGATTCTCATCATGCTCCAAGTACTGTCCCGAGGCACTCAGAACGCCCTAGGACTTAGTAGTGATGTACTCACTCTATCGGAGTATTCGATTACCGAGAACTCGACCATATACAAGCTGATTACTTAGCCGAGTCAGTTCAACGGGTAGTAATGCTATTAAGTAGTAAAATGGTGTCGGACGGATTTATTGTTGTTTTATTTTACGAGTGTAGTGTGCGTTTTCACATTCGAGTCGTAAAGTTATATCGTTAATTTAATTTTCCGGTTATTGATTGCTTATTCACAAAGTGTATGTTAACTTGAGTGTTAATTGATATGGTTTGGCATCTGAGTAATGTGCTTATGCAAGCGTATTGCCCATCTCTATGCACACGGGTTTGTAGTTCTCTGAGTCAAGTGCACACCGGGCGATAACGATCATTGTTTCATGAATATATTAAAAGAATGGAGTTATTTTATTAGTTGGCCACCCTGTTCATTTGCGTTGTATTTTAGACTGTACAGGCTTTACAGGCCTATGGGTATAGAATAATAAATTCCTCGCAGTTTTTACTTGGACGTTTTATTTGGACGAAAGTTTATCTGTACGTATCTATGACACGGGCCATGAGTTTTACTCCTGTACGAAAAACATTAAAGGTCAGTAACCCATCCTGCGATACAGGGAAAAGTATTCCGCCGAAATTCATTTATGTTTCCGAAACTCCTGTTTTACGCTGCTCGCCTGGTATTAGTCGTGACCAGAGTTATACAACATAAATGGTTTTGAAAAAAAAAATGCTATGTACTGGATCCAAGGGAGATTTGGACCTATTATAACTAAAATATAGAAGACATTAAAACTATTCACACTATTATCTGTCTAATGCTTATATTCTGACCCCGCCATTACACCAAAACCGTAACACACAAGGCCACAACATATCATTTTATTTAATGTCCGAAATTCGTATTCTGAAGTGTTTAATCCCTATTACAGTGAGTGGGGCATAATTTCCTAGGCCGACTTAGATATGGGGTCTGGAAATTACACATAAAGGAGCACAGGGTCCCTACGTAACGGTTATGACAACGTTTAGCGGTACAGGATAATCCCATATCACAAACTGTGCCAGAGGAATTCTAATTAATCCTACCAAAAATGTACGATTTAAATCCTTTGGGATTAGTTATGGGGGCCTTGGGTTCTGTGGTCGATGTTTGCGAATTGCTGATTATTATCTTAATAGGATAGCCGGAGATTTACTGGGGGGGCTCACATGTGTACAATGGTGGATACGATGCAATTAAACTGTGTCAATTTTGGTCTTTATAGTCGATGATGTGATGGCTTCGACTCGAAGGACCACATTTTTGACTAGAATAAATGCGCCTAAAGTGAAGTCCAAGACAGGCTAACTAATTTAAAGAATATTCGTAGTGACAAATACCAAGACCAACCCAGAGTTGAAAAGGCATTTTTTTCACAAAAGACCTAACCAGTTTCTGCGAATCACTCATAGCAAAATGCGACGCGAACAATTTTAAAAGACCTTCCCCAGTTTCAATGTCCTAATATTTCACATTTTGAAGGCTGCGAAGGTCAGAGCCGCGGTTATGACGTGATGGTGTGACAAATGTCAGTAGTTGGTGTAATTCATGGCGCCTCGCAGGGATCATTTGTCGCACCCCGATAAGGGGCCCGGTGTTTTCGCTGGGTGTGGCTGATAAACAGACTGTATTAATAATTCGTGCTGTTTTTGGATGGAACAGGTATTAGATATATAGGTGGAATTATGGTATATTAGGTGTTGTTTATGCGTAGCATGAGGCTGTTTAGAATTTATTAGTGTTAGTCCGGCTAGAATTTGGCGAAGTAAAATAGTTGTTTAACGATGTTGTGTTCTTAAGTGGTTTGTGGTGGCCTGCTTCAATAATTCTTTAGATAAAATGTAGATAGGTAATTGTTTAAGTTTCTTTTTCATGAAAAATCGCTTACGTATCCGTTCTTCCATACTTCAAATCAGGAAAGAATTAGTTATGAGAATAATACTTTTCTTGTTGCCAACACTTCCTAACAGAATAATTCATAAACCACCCAGACCTCAACTTACCCCACAGCAGAAAAAGCGTGAACCTACAGTCCGTGATTCATGGGTCCCGGGATCTGGCATTTGTTGACCCCCGCTAAGGCCAATTGCCAGTATAGTCTATGGTCCGAAACGGCCATTTGTCTCGACTGTTTGGGCCGAGGGAAATTTATTCACTTCTGTTTATTGGTTTGTATTGAAATTGAAATTAATAGACGCCATAGTTTTATGTAGTTTGGTAGTGTACTTATTGGACTGCGTCAGTTGTTCGGCCTTTGTTTACGAACCATGTGAATATTAACAGAAATTGAGTGAGAAAATAAGAAGACTATACAATATTACTAATTAATTTTTTTCTGACTTATGCATAATCAAGATATATTAGAGATCATAAGTAGATTATTAAAAGCTACAGCTTAATTATCGCAAAACACTAATCAGTGCAACTCGATATAATAATCAGAGCAAAACTTGAATAACCATTACTCGAAAAAGAAAACGTTAACTTTTTAGACCGTTCCCAAATACCTGCAACGCAATATTTAATTCCCCCAATCACAATACGATATAAATAAAACATACAGCGATAGTAATCACATTACAAACACGTTGGAAATGCAATAATTGTTTAGATTCACGTTTGATAATGAATAATGTCGTGTGAACAAATTCTCTACAACGTGAACACTGGTACTACTGTCCAAAGCAATTTATAGCCACTATCCGATTATGTGGCCTCTCTAACTACATTACGTATTCAACCATTCAACCTTATGTTGTAGGCTTTAAGGTCGACTTTGCATTAGCAGTGAATATAGGTTAAGAATATTAAAAAAATCTTAACGTGTAAAAGTTCCCAAGGTTCTAATGCGTTAAAGTTATGTTGAGAACATATTAGCAAGGTGTGCTTTAGTGATTTATATTATTTTTTTAATACGAGATTGCGCATATAGGAGCTAAAAGTTTAATATTACTCGACCTGGGAATCAAACCTAGGACCTCAAGCTCAGTGGTAGCATATGCAAGTAAACTTTAAAAGATCATCATCTGCCTAGTCTTTTCCCAACTATGTTGGGGTCGGCTTCCAGTCTAACAGGATGCAGCTGAGAACCAGTGTTTTACATGGAACACTGCCTGTCTTGACCTCCATCAACCCAGTGTACCGTCGGCAACTCTTGCACCTCCTTTATAAACTGGTTGTCAAGACTTCGTGATTCTGACTACCCGTAACGACTGCAAGATGTTCAAATGACAGCCGACCCACCAGTTTATCGTGCTTCCAAAACACGGAAGAAACCCATCCACGGACCGACCGCGCCAAGCGTTGCTTAACCTTATGATTGATCGATCCGCGCGGCTTTGACTTAGCCACGAGCTCTTCGAGCAAGTAAACTTTAAAAGATATTTATCTGATAATCTCATATGTAAATTTTATTGAACGCACTAAGAAAGTTATAAGTTGTAGTTATTTTATAGTTTCATAAAAATCTAATGTTTGGGCTATAAAAACCGTATGTGATCATTATGGCATATCAATGCAGATGGGTGTCGTTTATGCATTCTATATGGAAGTGATAAAAATATTTATTTTTATATTATTCTTCCATTTGCACTTTGAATGCGAGTAGATATAACGATAGCTTTATTGAAGGATATTTAAATATTACTAACTTCTGCCAGCGGTTTCACCCGAGACCCGTGGGAACTACTCAGCGCACCCGGATAAAAAATAGCCTATAGCCTTCCTCGATAAATGGGCTATCTAACACTGAAAGAATTTTTCAAATCGGACCAGTAGTTCCTGAGATTAGCGCGTTCAAACAAACAAACAAACTCTTCAGCTTTATAGCATTAGTATAGATTAGTTGAGCATTATATTTCAGCTGATTTCGTATGAGTTTCAGAGGTTGCACATAAGTTCTAGATAGCTATCTGTCAGATAAAGCCATAGAAATGTTTGTAACTTTGACTACTTTTCTATAGTATTATTTGCCAGATACCTATTTAAAACTTATTTGCAACCGCTGAAAATTACCTTCAGTTATGAAACAGGGCCATGGAGTGTGTCTAAATGGATTTTTAAGTAGCTAAAGTATATTTCGAGAAAAATACACCGTGTTCTTGAGGTTATACATTAACTTCGGCATGTTATTCAGTCCATTAAATTGACCATTTTTTACTATGGACACAAAATTTACAAACTTAATGCTTAGATGAAATTTATCTAATATGAATTACTCTTATGAATTAGTTTTGGCTGCACAAAGTGGCATCATCTCACAAAAAAAAACTTTCTTAAAGCACAACATAATTAAATTGGTTAAACTTAAATTACCAATAACTTAAAAACTATGCCATTTAAACTACTACTTCTTTTGTAGCTATAGAAGTATTATTCAAAATTAATGCATATCCTCAGGAACACGGTGTATAATTTCACATGGTTCCTGTACTGTATGATATTTGCTTGAAAATGCTAGCCTAGAACAAAAGAATAAACTCACTATGTATATTGCTTAGCTAGTTATTGTATGTAATAAAAACAACAGCTGTTCAGGTCAATGACCGCGGACTGCACAATCTGCGGTAGCTTTGTTTAGTTTTCTAAAAGTTTTAGTTATGAGTTGGGAAAGAATACTTAGTATTTATGAAATACTAAATTCTGCCAGCGGTTTCACCCGCGTCATGTGGGAACTACTCGGCGCACCCGGATAAAGTAGCTATAACCTTCTTCGAGATCTATCTAACACTGAAAGATTTTTTCAAATCGGACCAGTAGTTCCTGAGATTAGCGCGCTCAAACAAACAAACTGTTCAGCTTTATAATATTAGTATAGATTAAAGTCGTTTAGTTACCCTTATAATAAAGGTTATTGTTTTAATTTTAAATTATAAAATTTTGATATCAAAAAAATATTTTTTTTTTCATTAACTACAAGAGAACTACAACTTCATAATCGTACTTTTGAATTGTGCATATTCACATTTCTTAGCAATATTTTTAATGCTATTAAAACAGTTATAATAACAAAGCAAAGTTCGCATACACTTGGCCTTACGCCAGGCCATACTTTTAACTACAAGGATACATCCTTGATTGTATTTATGGTGGTACCCTCTATGACTCAACTGCGTGATAGATGATCGCAGTAAAACGTTATATGAGTTCGCAGGTGCTTTCTGCCTACCCCACTTTGCTAATTTATATTTAGGGTACAGCTTTCATAATATTTGGTCCTCCCCAAGGCATATGAGCCCCACAATGTATAAAAACAAAATTGCAATTTTCGTTGCAATGCATTGCTACGCCGTAGCTGACATGATGATTGACTACGACAGCTACGAGATCGTAGCTGAAGATTGACTACGTGTCATTTGTATTACTGAATTTTACTGTTTTTTGTTATTTGGATGAAATGATTATTTTAGTAAGATTATGAAGGAACTTGGTTAAGGAGCTGTAATTACTCTATAGATCAAAAATAAATAAGGCCCTATCAACAGTGACATTTAATAACTATTATGTGTTAACTCAAAAACACGGCACAATCTATACCAAATATAATCTATTTATCTACATAACAAAGACTACCTACCTACATAAGTACATACAAACTCAGTCACCACCGAACATTGGAAGCAAGTTTATTACTTCCGAATAACTGTCGAAACAATTAGTTTGTCGAAACTCCGTCATTGTTCCGATTCGTTACTGTAACAGCTAGGTTTGTATGCATCTAGATTTAATCTAATTGGGGCCCAACGCCGCAAACTGTCGTGCGATGCGACCGACAATCCGACGCAGACCGCAACTATTAAACTGGTAGTCCCAAATCATATGTATAATGTCTCTGGCAGTATAGGTACGACTTTATGAGGTTGGGATCAGACCGTATTGTCTATGGTTATTGCTAGTTCGAAGTTGTGTTTCAGAAGTTAGGCGTGTGATGTTCCGTTTTTGAAATTTAAATTAGGAAGCGCTGATTATGTTATGAAAGCTGATTAGCAAAGAGTTTTTATATCGTGGGTGAAAGATAAAACCTTTGTAGTGACGGATCTAGAATTGGTTCATGAAATTAAATGGATAAAAAAATCTAATCTCGATACCAAACGGTTCTCTTTGTGCTCTCATAATAAACTTGTTTAATTCTGTTTAGCAGAACAATCAACTCAAATATTTGAACGAATTAACGATTTTCATTGAAGTTCAATTACAAAGCGTTCAATACATATTGTACTTTTAAGCGTTACACAAACGAAACGAGGTCAAGATTGATGTTAAAAGTAATTATATCGTGCATAGACTGTTGGGCACCGAGTCGAAATGTGTGCCGCGGTAGATAGAGCCAAACTACGAGTACACATCTCACTATAACTTCTCATTTATACACTCGAATAATAAATCGATTGAATCGATTCTTTTCATGCGAAAAGTAGTATCTCGGTACAAAAGGAAAGCTTAGTCGTTTAATATCTGTTATTAATCGTGATGACGTAAAACTAAGCCAGCGACATGATCAAAAATTCTCTTTCAAACACAAAATATATTTTCCTAGAATCCGAGTTGGTGAAAACAAAGAACCGTCAACATTATACGGTAGACGAATCGATACTGCTCTAATAGGTAAATGAGAAACGTCCCCTGGCTATTTCTATTCTAGTGCGAGACAAGTAAATAAAACATGAGTGAGCACAGTTGGACGGGGGTCCATTAATTCGTGATAATTTTGGCGCGTCCCATGGTACGGGGCGGACGCTATTCGACGGACCACGATTGATTAATCGTACGGTTGTCGGCGCAAGATCGGCAGTCGACTTAATTGAAAAGTCAACATCTCGATGGTACACACGATCGATTACGATACGTGGAGTTAATTTATTATATTTGTTACGGCCGTGCCTCTACAGCAACCGATTAATATGTGAGAGCGGCACCGCTGTTGGATTTTTAATTAGGCCCTCGCTTGACAGCCCAAACACGGAATAATATGGTGTCGCGTTACAACAAAATATTTTACTCAAATCGGTTCTCAGTACTAGTCTTAATAATACGTATTAATTATTTAACTAAAGCTTGAATTTAACGTCGTGCTAGTAATCAACTAATTACGATTCCCACCGAGCATAGCAACAAATAATCGTGTTATTACTGAATGCCCGTGTAAGTGCTAAATACGATTATGGAGGGAAATTATAACAAATGAAATTATTGCGAATTAAATTACGTCCACAGTTTAATGCTGTGCTTTAGTTCTGGTTTATTTTCTCTGTTATATGAGAATTTTTATAGCGAATAAACGTGCATTCAACGGTAACAATTAGCGGTTTTATATCGGCGTAATGTTCACACACCGTGCTCCTGGATAGAGGACAAAGGGTAAGTGATGGTCACTGGCGGCCATTTTGTACAAATAATTCAACAAGATTCGCGCGAAATGGTCGCCGCTTCCGGCAGCCGGGGAAACAACTTTATGCTTATTTTAACTACCGTTAACGCACCTGAAAACAGACGTCAAGCTTAAATGTCAGCGTTGTTTTGTGGGAAACTCTCTGTTAGAGAAACTAGCAGTTAGCTTTCACATTTACTGGGAAAATATGTTAGCATTTCTAAACACGTCGTTGTTCAAACAAAGAAAGCTTTATCCAGGTACTTCATTGAACATAAACATTACTACCGCTTATTACCGCTATTACGTACTGAAACAAAATGAAAATTTCGCTGCGCACTCCAAGCAAAAACGCCACGATCTTTATGTTCGAATTAGTTTTCTTGCTCAGGGTTTAGTACGCATAGATTACACACACACGAGCAGCGAGCAATAAAGGGGGTTCTTTATGTGGCTCGGAACGGAACAGAGTTCAGTAGGCGATGCGGACGGCGGCGTCGGGAACAATACGCGAGTGACCGGCCCGCCGACTCGCGTACGCCGAATAACTCCGCTAAAATCGGCCAAATGCACTGTTAGCTTCCGTAGCTCGTGCTGCACAGACATAGCTGTGTTTTACTGCCAACAGTATTTGGGCTCGTGGTCTATGCACTATGTGTAGGGCTCGTGGTCTATGCACTATGTGTAATCGGATAAGTTTAGTTGAGTATCGATGGCGCGATTGATTACGGTGCTCCTCTAGATTTGAATCTAGATTTTGGTTAGCAATGACGCCATGTCTTAACTTCCTATTTATTAGGTGTGAGAGTTTTTACATTAAATTATTGAAATATTTAATATTCGTTATAACGGAAATTAGTAATTAATAATTTACATTAAAGCTCAGTAGACAAAATTTATGAACACCTCCATCAAAATATTTAAAACGCATTAAAAAATTAATTGAAAGTATCATCAAAGCAAATACTTTATGGGCAAATTAAAAAAGCATTCGCTGCGATAAAGCATCGCCGTGGGAACAGTTAAACCGCTGTGAACGCATAAATTCCGTTCCGTTGCGATAAAAAGCCTTATAAAACTTGCATTTATTATCAGTGTGCCATCGGGCATCGGTTACGAGCGTCGAAATGTCGCAATATAAGGAACGCGGTCATCCGCAGGCAGAGGTCATTAGTTTGATGTATGTGCGCGATAAAACACGCATACGTGTCCCGTGTTAGATTTTACACACGCAGGGAACATTTCTTGGCAGCGCAGCGGCGGAATTCGGAACTAAATTCAAATTACGAACTTGACGTCTAGTTGACGTTTGGCAGTGGCGCCATCATTAGATGTCAAATTATATTTTACGAAAGACTTTATGATGCAGTATGTAAAGAATTAATGTTGGCTGCGACGCGTTTTAAAGGTTAATTAAAAGTTTCGGTGTTGCTAGTGACACCTTTATGGTCTTTAGCTGGCCAGTTAATTGCTTGTTTGCAGTTAAAAAAATACCGTTAGTAAAGCGTAGAATTTAGGTAAGTACCTACATTCATAATGAGAATTATAACAATTTTGGTACTGCCATAATCTGCTAGAGACCTGTCAATTTTCATTTCTGTATTATTTCACGAGTTAAACTAATAACTTTCAAACAACAACATGCTATGACATATATATTGCAATGACATGATTTGTCAGTCACATTAAACCAATTATATTTTGTGGGACATTGATTGTGCAACAGTTGCTGTTCGTAATTGATTCCATAAGAGCTGATAGAATATGATTGATAGACTAGCTGTCACACTGTTGATGGTATAATCAGAGGCAATGTTGCAAATCACGCCTCATATGAATACGGCGGCCATTTTGTGTTCGGGTAATGGCGCGAATAAATTATTCCGCAATAATTTGATGAGTATAAATGGTTATTTTTAGTTGAATGGGAAGTTATACGGTTAAATACGGTTCAATGTTTTTGTACGGTATTTTTTTTTTGGTTTATGACAATATTATTTATAGCTTTTATGTAAAGTTTGTCTAGCTGGATAAAGTACAATAAAATCTACAAAACACCAAACTAAACTACGAAATTATAAAGCTCTTATTCCAACAACTAGAAAATTAAATATTCATTGAAAATTACAACAAAAACTAACGACAAATTAATTATTAAAACTTCAAAGACAACACGATTCTTTGAACAGCCATTATTTTTTCACAGTGGCAACAAAACCGCAGTTCATTATTAATATTAAATTAAAACCGATACCATCTGCTTTCAAAATTAACAAAGGTTAATTTGCCCTTAAAATTAATAATATGGCTACTATCTAACAACTGTGATAGTTTTAAATGTATTACATTTTTTGTATACAAAGATAGCATCGGAGTAGAAAAAAAAATTGAAACATTACGTCCCTTGCGTGTCCAAGTAGGACGAATGCGGCCCGACCTTTTTTATTTACGAACATTAAAAAAAGTAGTTGAGACGTCACGCAACCAAGTGGGTTATAGTGAAAATGAATTATATATCACGTCACTCAGGGTGCCTATGTAAATAAAAATAATAAGTTGTGTTGCCATACACAGTTTTTCACGTCGGATATTAATTGACGTCACAGTATTTAAATATAGATTACAATATGAGACGTTTAAAGTAATCTACGTTTTTCTAGGATGAATAAAAAACTTAAGATATGCCATAGCTTCATGTTTATCGTTCGTCGGCATCCCTCGCAAGTTGTAAAGGTCAACAAAAGTTTATTAATTTTAGGTCTCGCCGGGAAAGATTACTAGTCAAACACTTTACGGTGACTTGAGGGTTTAAAACTTTCCACTATGAATTAATATTTAAAATGAGAAAGTTTGTTTATTTAACCGGATTTTAATGTTAAATTCAGATGGTCAT
This sequence comes from Heliothis virescens, assembly GCA_002382865.2. Taxonomy (NCBI): domain Eukaryota; kingdom Metazoa; phylum Arthropoda; class Insecta; order Lepidoptera; family Noctuidae; genus Heliothis; species Heliothis virescens. Next base: position 13,932,412 of record NWSH02000505.1, read on the forward strand.
AATACTGCCATGAGCTCCTTCTGGACTATAAATATGCACTTAATCGGAAAGCATAAAAATAAGCTTATATTTTTATTATAAAAAAAAAGTACGAAAAGGGTTAATAAAACCTATTTAGTAAAGTCCAATGCAATTTCTTTCGGCCTATTAAAGCAAAGTCGTTTCGCACTGGCCGTTCGGATTTTACGTTCGAAATTTAAAATAATCGTAAAAATGCGCGCCAATCGCGTGCACCGGTTGCAAACGAAGTGAATAAGCATGGCGACGAAGTACGGATACGAATAAATAACGTCAATGAGGATATTGCCGCTTGTGTGTGCTAGTGTATTTATTAGCGCTAACGTACGATGTATTCACGATTTAGATTCATATTTGCAATTAAACCGAGTAAGCTTTTCATTTTGTTGTGATTTTCAAGCAAAGGAAAATGTTTTATAAGGCTCATTGTTTCAGCTGCTTGTTTATATTTTGAGGAGTTTTTACACCTAGGAGGCAAAATTGTAACCTTTTCTCTTTACAACAGTAATAAAATACAGACTCGAAAGTAACTCATGATGTTAAGCTTCTAGCTAACCTATGTCAACCTATTAATCTCCCTTAAAATTATTCACAACAAAAGTAAAACAATGTTGCCGCAAACATAATATCATACCAACACTTTTGTTTAACAAACACACGCACACACCTCTCACACAATAAACTATGCATGTGTGCGTGACAACAGCGTCACAGATACAAATTGCGCGTAACGTCAACTCTCTTACATTCCTACAAAACAATGTCTCCAAATATTTTCCCTTTAAATCCTTATTCTGTTTCAAATGGGCGCCTTTCGTAATAAGCCTCTTTTGCACCCCACGGTATGCCGTGACGGCTGAGTCGTATCTAACAACCCCGCCTGCAATTAGTACGTCAAAACGTTCGCGTGCGTTCCGAGATCGGATATAATAAGGTTGGTGCACGATATTCGAGAATCGGACCCGCCCTGCGACGGGAATTTTAATAAAGCTTATGAAACTACGGCCAGGTATATGCGAAATTTGTTGCCGGCCTTATATGTAGCTGTGAATAACTTTATGCTTTTTATAGCTGGTTTCTCGTGTGATAACACGTTATTTGCTAATTGCGACGTTTTAAAGGCCTCTTGTTTGTAGTGGCCTTATTTTAGTAAAGTTTATTCGGTGTAATTTAAACTTGTTTAAGCAGTGGTTTGAAACCATGAATATCAATTAGTAACGAAGAAACGGTTGTCGTATTGTGTTAGTGAAGTCATAAATCAGGGATTGTTATAGGGCTACTAGTGAACTTTAAGTTTATTTATACTGTATCTTATCGAAAAAACATAATTTAAAGTTGCTTAACGTTAAAATAAAAGGTCAAACAATAAAATGTCACATCGAAAAACGAACTGAAGCCATTTTGTAACACTGGTCACATCACTGATGCCATAAAATGTAAAATAACAAATGTGCTCAAGTTCCAAATTTAAAAGTACTCGCGCGTTCTCAACCATAAACAATAAAATTGTTGTTATTTTAAATTTGAAATTGTAACATTGTAAGGGGCGCGTCCTGAGGCCGGGCCCGGCTATTATTCATAGTCGAAACACGTTATTTAATTTGCGATATGCGGCAACAGTACGTAGCGAAATAAACGGATAACAGTGTTTGGACTCGCGGCGTTACACTTATAACTAGATTTGCCTTTGTGGAATTCTGCAAACAGACGCCCTAATGGGACAAGGGTTTAAATTCAAAATATATTACGACATTTTGATGTAAATAAACGTGAAACTGCATAGCCGTAAAGCTTTGTTTATTAAAGCACCGCCTTGATAAACAGGAACAAATTTATCTTCGCCACGCCATGTCATAAATTAAGGCTTATGCACCACTTTGAAGGAGGAAATTAAGAAAACGTGAGCTTCTTTCACGGAAATGTTACATTAATCTCTAAAAAAGGTAGCTACCAGCTTATTCATTAATCTTGAAATGAATACGAAAAGTTGCGGCGACGTGTAATTTCCACAAATGACCTATGTAAAGCGATCTGCGAGAGGTGCAATAACTCGATTTGTGAATAAATGGCTCGGAAGTTGATCTACCGTACCGCCCTGCTCCAGCGTTAGAACAGCAGAATTCCACCTCCCATTCCATCGCTGCTTTAGTTACGGCGGAAACTTTCCACACTCAGATTAAAGCTGCAATATAAGGGGTTTAAAGGGGATTCTCGATGCAGTTTCGATGTTTGCGCGCCCTCGGTACAAGGAAGCTTTTTTGTTTCGAACGCGACCTCTGACTGCGCGATTTTCGCTTGGATTCCACTTTTGAACGTTGCGCGCTAAATGAAAAATGGCGGCTTAACTGTCAAAATGGTTATTGATGTGCGAGTTGAATTTACTTTTACTGATATCGGATTAGCCAACGTGAGGCGGGATCGACAATTGTGAACCGATTTGTAGAGGAGGGCTACAGTGCCGTGTATCATTTGTTAAATGTCGATGTATCGCCATTTCTTTTGTAAGTACGATGTATGCTTGCGTAACTTCCACTCGGCTTTGATAACAGTTTGAAAGCGTGTTCGAGAAATATGACTTGTTTGACTTTGATAAATAAACGTTGCTTTCACGTTCACATGCTTATTATTTGTTTGGTAGTTATTGCTTTATAAAACTTTCGCTGTGTAACGAGAAATTTTATTCCGAGAGTTTCAAAACCGTTTCCTCTCTTATCTATCAATTGAAACCTTAAAATACATCAGAGTGGTCTTCAATTTTGTGCTGGAAGTACTCCCAAGAGCATTGCTAATCTTATGAAGTCCCAATCTGCGGGCTCGCTACGTTCCGCCGCCAATTAGTTCTGATAGGTTCTGTTTAGTTCCCGAATAATGCCGAGTGCGGCCGAGCACCGACGAGAGGGTCCGAACAGTGCCGACGCTTGAGATAGGGTTGGTCGTGATTCAGCCTTCACTAGACCTAGATTTTAATGACTGTTTAGTGTTTGTAGCCTAAGTGGACGGACATTTGGGTCAGAGTAAGGGTACTGTGTGTAACTTAGTATAACGACACCCTCTAAATGTGTTGCCGTTAGTTATTATGTGCTATAGCTGGGGTAAATATGAAATTGGACTGTTTCTATTTAGGTCTTCGTAATGGAAAATTCTGACAAACCAGGCTGGAGATTATCACAGGTTTTGAAATAACCATATGTTCTATGATATAACAATCAATGGTGGTCAAATTTTTGACCCATAATCAAGACTTGAAATTGGTGTGCAGCCCTAGGGCACGGCAGAGGCGCAGACAAGTGGCACTAAGTTAGCAAGGGGCGAGGTCGCTCGAGGCCCCGGAGTCGCAAGGATCGCGAAATTGCTCGCGTTTCGAGTGCCCCGAGATTAGTGCGGGCTACGATGATATACACACACTGTTATAGCTGCCTCGCTCCAAATTTACTAGTTAGTACTCACAAACTACTGAAATTCGCGTCGGGATAGCGTGTTTGGACCGAATTAGGTTTAGAACAATGTCCCATTCGTCTGTATTACTTATGCGTCCAATGTTACGACTAACGATGGTTATGTGGAAAGTTTTATCTGCATTCATACGCGGTCTGAGCACGACTCTGATTTAACGAGATACACCAATGTTAAAATGAAGACCTCCTTAGTACAAAATGTTAATTTTTCAAACTTAATTATGAAAGTGTGAACTTGTCTAATGCAGAGAAAATGTTCACACTACGCAGAAGACAGAGTTAAGTAACTATCATACATATTAAATGAACGAGAAAACTTTTTCTTTACATGCTACGGAGGCGAAGGTGCCATTACCAAAGTTACTCAAGTAATTAGCCGAAAAACTTACAAGCCTTTGTATCAACGGTTTAAACTTGGAATTCGGAAACTTCCCAACATCATTCAGGGGAAAGCAAAAAGGGCGGGAAAGTCGTTCGGAAATTAACAGATTTCATTTGAAACTCGCGGACAAGTTGTATAACAATCTCTTTCTTATCTGCGTTGGGTTTGGAAGGAATCTAAGCACGTATTAATTCGCAAGTTTTCGGGCTTGATGACTGCACACCGCGGGTGCGGGGCGCGCAGGGCGGAGGGGGTTGAGTAGAGACAGGATCGTGACAAGAATCGCGAGTGGCCACAATAAAAACCTGGGAAGGTGGAGCACTTCTTTTGGGAAATTAGTTGTCGCATTAGGTACCTATTACTGGCGTTCGGGTGCTGATTAACCACTGCCGAATCGAATTTTGGGGGGCGTACGTGTTCGGAACGCAGCCATTGCTAATTATCGCATCGTTGATGAATGTTTGCGAACGCACCTCAATCAATGCCACGGCGGTGCTGATGTCAGATCCCAACAAAAGATTTTTTTCACTTTTTCCTCTTTGTTTTTTTTCTTAGTGGTGAAAATACTTATTGAAACTAGCATTCAGTTCACCTAAAATAAATGATGACTGAGTTTGATGAATAAAATAAACAACGTAAAGTGAAAAAGTGAACAGAAATGGCGGACTCGTGTCGTTGTGCAACAAACATTATGCAGATTAATTATGAGATATGGCAACACTCGAAAAACTTTAACATGGCGTATCGAGGGTGCATCTCTGGGTTTTAATGTTCGAGTGTGTTAATGTCAGCCATAAAATGTAATAAATCATAATTTAAGTAGCTATGGAGGCTCTCTGTTGCTATCGGCAACGAGAATTTACTCATTTACTTCTAAAAATATACACAAGGGTCCTTTTTGAGGCCGAACAAAGTTTGTGTCGTAAGGAACAATCCCTGGAACTTTGCACTCAAAAAGTTTGGAAATTACGGAGTGCACGATGAGTAATTTATTTTAATTACCTAGTGTGAGTGCATGAGCGCTAATGGTATAAAATGCATGTATATAAACCCACGAGTGCAGTAAAAAGGTTTTACACATTTTAACACTCAAAACACTAGATTCAAAATAGATAGATTTAAATTTAGAACCCTTCCATCGTCATAGACAAAGGAAAGTACATTCCGATATCGGAACACTTTTAAAACACTTCATTCTAATTCGAAATGAGGACACGGAACAAAAAAGCATCAAAGTAGGTAAGAGCGGTGTCCCCGCTCCACAATTAAAACAAAAGAGGTACAGAGTGGCTCTTCAAAGCGCAATCGATTCTGAAACACAGCCGCAACTGAATTAAAGAACGTGTGATTTGAGAATATTGCTACTTATTCGCATTCCTCTTTTGTACGGAGTTCAACCGCGTTTTCGAATGAGCTCACCTTTTTGACAATTTTTTATTCGTTTTTGTGATGTGGTAACCCTGTTGTAATGTCAAAGAGAATTACGTTAGCGAACATCGATTGAACCTTGCTTCAATGGCTCTTTTTTGCTGTTTACAATTTGACTTAGGAAATGTTTAATTCAGTTATACATGTAGCCAGAGTTATTAAGTTGAAAACTAAATCTAAATCATAAACAGATACAATATCCATAAATCATAATAAGAAATATCAAAGCGAATTCTGAACCCCAATACGTAATAACTCAAAGCTAATAACGATTATAATTACATTAATTGAACAGTATCTGTTTCACTGAATTATATTATCTAAATCTAATTATTAGAACGTGACGTCACCGTAAGCGGTTTAATATACGATAAGACGTAGAGTAATTAAGCGACAGAATCTACTGAGACTTACGTAGGGCGGCCATCTTGATTATTGACAGATTAATTATTGTATTTTTGGTGGACAGGTAAGCTGTATTTATCCAATTCAATGTTATTGTTACAGACTATTACAGTGTATTAATTTTCAAATACTTAGTTTTCTGGTGTTCTTTAATTAATTAAAAATATTCAGTACTAGAAAATTGAAAATTTTATTTGAATTGACCTCCACTTTTGAGGATTTGTATATCACCACAATCAAAAAAGAGCATTTTAAATTTGTTTAGCATTGGTTAAATTCCATAACCATTTGTTGTAAGTAAAATACATTTCAGTTACTGGCAACCCTGGTCAAGACAGCGCAGTGGCAAAGCAACTAACAATTTCGTCTTGCTACAAGTTTTCGGCAATCGCTTCTGCAAGTTTACTGTAGTAACGAGTATACTATTTATAATTACGGACAGCTTTGTACGTTAATTTTTAAGTAAAGCAAGTAAAATGATATTAAAGATGAATTATACTTTCGATACCAAGATCTTTTAAATTTCCATTTTCTACCTTTCTACATAGCTTTCTCCCAACTCTGTTGGTGCTGGGTTCATCATCATCATCATAAGGACGTACATATAAATATTGCATTGGTACTTGAGACAGAGACTATTTTCACTATAATTTCTCCTATGTTGCTTTTATACTTATACAGGCTTTAAAATATACTAGCTTCTGCCAGCGGTTTTACCCACGTTCCGTGGAAATTACTCGGCGCACCCGGATAAAAAGCAGCCTATAGCCTTCCTCGATAAATGGGCTATTTAACACTGATTTTTTTTCAAATCGGACCAGTAGTTGCTGAGATTAGCGCGTTCAAACAAACAAACAAACTCTTCCGCTTTATAATATTAGTATAGATAAGATTGTATGTACAGATTCCTGATCTAAAATAACCTTAATGAACCAAAGCAAACGTAGTACCAACGAACGTAATTCAATTCCCTTGTGTCGCGAGACTTATTGGCGTTAATAATTACTAAATTGATAAACTCAAAGAGTTCTTTGTTCTAGAATGTTCTAGTGGAACTTACCGTTAATTTGGGGGTATTTTGTGAATGCATCTTCGTTGTTTTCACCTGCAACAAATAAAAAAATATCGTTAGTCTATGAACAGGTAAAACGTGTTAGTTTACATAAAAAAGGTTGTCTTTGAAACTGCTAAATTAATTCTGAATAACAGTTTCATTCAAAGCTTTGCAACAATAAATCGAAAAAAACCGGCCAAGTGCGAGTCGGACTCGCACACGAAGGGTTCCGTTCCATTATCTATGAAAAATAAACATACTTATTACCTACAATTAGCCAAAACACAAATATATGAATAACAAAGTTATAATTTGCGGTTACTGAAAAAGAGCTATATCTCAAAAACCACTAATTGTATCTTGTTCAAACCAATTTTGGTTGGTAGTTTTTATTGAGATCTATAACATATATTTTTTTCAGATTTTTTACTTTGGTAGTTTAGAAATTACAGGGGGGGGGACACACATTTTGGCACTTTGGGAGTGTCTTACTCTAAAATGATTGACTTTAGGAAAAAATGGTTTTAGAAACCTCAGTACCATTTTTTAAGACCTATCCATAGACACCCCACAAGTATAGGTTAGAAGAAAAAAAAAAATTTTAGTTTCAGTTCCATGTATGGGGAGCTCCCCCTAATATTATAATTATTTTATTTTTGTACAAAAATCGTAAAGCGGTTAATATAATACATCTACCTACCAAGTTTTAACTGTGTAGTCCTAATAGTTTCGGAATAAAGTGGCTGTGACATACGGACGGACGGACAGACAGACAGACAGACAGACAGACAGACAGACAGACAGACATGACGAATCTATAAGGGTTCCGTTTTTTGCCATTCGGCTACGGAACCCTAACAAATAAAAATACCATTGTTTAATTTAATTAACTGCGTGTACTAATAGCTAATTGCTTTTGATTATGTAAGGCAATTTCTGATTATCTGCATGGATAACTAAACGTGTTACATAATGTAACTATTAACATATGATAGACGTGACGTCAATTCACAGACATTAACTTATTTTTTTATCGTTAATAAAATAATAAAACGCAGCTAAATAAGCGCAGGTCTGCAATACATTACTTTTAAATGTAGCAATTACTGAACGGATATTAAAATTAAACGTAATTAAGAATTCCATTTCAAGTGCAAGGGATCCGGGCCTTGCGTTTTATTATCGCTTGCACCATAATTATATCTACACTTGCGAATAATTGCCACTTAAAATAAAGCGGATATTTCAAAACATCTATTTTTGTTTAAATCAATCGGCCACAATAGCCGTATTGTGCATTTGACGTGTTTAAACGCGTTTACGAAGCTCGCTGCGTTCCGGACGCGTGCCCTTTGCAAACTCACTTCACGGATGATTTGCTTGTCCGTATTCAAGTTGGAGTTTCGGAAATTTCACGGTTGTATTGCGAGGAATATTATCGACAATCCGTGTGTGCTTAACAGTTTACAATTAATTATTATTCAATTTGTGTGCTTAATTACAAATTACGCGTTTGATTAAAACCTGGAGGACCAAATTGTGCTTTGGTTTATTTTAATATTTTGTTACCAGAGAAACCGATTTAATTAAATTCATTGGCGTAGGTATTGAAAGTCTTTAGGAAATCAATGTTACAAAGAGAAATATTTAAGTCACTCGCAGCTACCGTTTTGTTTCGTTGTGACTTTTATTGCGCGATATTCTTGTTTCTAAAGACACTTGTTTGCCATAAAACATGGACATTATGCCCTACAACTTTCAATTTAGCTATGAAACAAAACTAATCAAGTAACGTAACAAGATATTTGTAGCACAACCCCAATACCATATCGGCCTAGATGTAAGAGCCGACGCAATTTGCAGTAAATAAGGATATCGGTTTAGCGTCATTATCCCGGCGCGGCTCGCGATATAGCGGACCTCGTAAACGCGCCTCGAGTTAATGAGTTATGCCCTACCCGCCTCTGTTGTGTGTTACACTGCGCGCTTCTTACCCACGATTTATTGTACTCGCTACGTAAGCAATTTCTTTAAACGATTTTTCATCTTATAGGTAAGTATACGTTTGAGTAATGAAACATGTAAGTAATAAATTACCGCCTCCTTAAGAACATGCGTAGCGTGTTCCGTGGGACTTATTTTTCATGTTAGGTCTGACGCGAAAATTGTAGCCGACGTTTGTGGCGCGTATATTAAAATTTTCATTACCTGTCTGCTTTAGATTAAATTAAAATACAAGTATGCTTTTGTTAGTCTGTTGGTTTAACAAGACTGAGTGGTATGAATTGTGTGTGACGTACCTGCGGAGTGGTAGACCTAAAACCTCGCTTTATTAATATTAGCTTTACTCTGTAAGTAATTCTCCAGACAAAAATAACATCTAATAAATAAAAGGACTTTCCAAGCTTAAGAAATAAATGTTTTATTAGGACAATTACACCCTCTCAGGAGTTTAATATCAGCGTACTTGAGAAACAAGATGCACATTTTATTTTAATTCAGTAGGATTATACAGCTTATCCTGTGAGCGGCTAAATAGAAGGCGTTTGACGTTGTCCCCTCCAGACTTGACGGTACAAAGGAGGGACGTCCGAGATGGTTTCTAATTACGACACAGACCGTTATGCAAATCGGGGGCCGACGCGGCGGCTCTTTGTCTCTAATAAACATGCGCGGCTCTTGCGGTCAGACCGCCAAATTGCTCGCCTTCCACTCGCCCCACCGGCAATAAAACCACTTGAATTGCACTGCCCTCTCTGTACAATTAGTACTCTTTGATCAACTACATTGGAGGATTCCAATATTGAATTTCGTTCAGTATTCGATTCTTAATTTTGTTTTAATCGGCGTTCAACTTTTGAATAGTGTACCTACCCGTTTACGGCAGCGTTTATTAGGAGCTAAGACGTTCCGGATCGAGCGCGGGCCAACCTATTTAGTTGGCAGATGCGTTCCGGTAAATTGAACGGCAACGCGGTCCGAGGAAATCGCCAGGTCGTGCCGTGACTTCGCTCGTTGTGAAACTAGGCTAAAAGCACCGCTTAGCCGCCATTCGGCGGTAATTTTTCACGGAAAACTGTCCGACCGTCCGGTGGACATACCACCGATTTAAACGAGTTTACGAACGTTTCGACAATCTGCTCGAACGTTTTTGTTCCAAACGCTATTGTTTTACGTCTATAAATTGCGAGGTAAATTTCGAGCGTCAGAATTCTCACAACTAACGCTGGGGACGCTCAGTTGGAAAAATATTCATTTTTCACACGCTCGGCAATATTTCCGTTTTTATTGGAACAATCGATGTGCCTTTTGCTCGTGTCTGTACAAAGGTTTGCTAAGCGACGCGTTGGCGTCGGTATTCGCGCGTATTTCGGAATCGTTGCATTTTCGCTTCGCGTTTGCGAGGGAAGTCGTTACCGGTGTCGTGATCGCGAGCAAAAAGTACAAACTGCTCTATCGGCCTTTGTAAACGCACACGTTGTAGTTTATATGTTCCTTGTATCTCCGTTGTAGTTTAAACTTTAACTCGGGGGTAATAAGATCGTTTTGCTATGGATAAACATTCGTGTTCGCGGGGCGGTTTATGTGAAATGAAATTGTAATAATATTCATTTTTCCGGAAGCGGGACTCTATCCTTGTAAACGTTTATGTTTGTTGCACATGCGTTATGCAATTATTTTGTAACATTGTAATGTTTATATAAATAGGTAACCATAACAATAGTTGTGTTTGCTAGTTTCTAAGTAGTGTTAATAATACATAATAACTTACTTATCTAAATTAGTTGTCTTGTTTTATGTAGGTAAATGTGAATAAATTCCTACATTTACTTAGAAGAACATTAGCTATCAAGCAGTCTCACGATAATTCATTATGTGAGTAGAAATTTCTACAGTAAAAAAGTGAAACATAGAACTCAAGACAGCTCTGTCTTGAGAAAAGTAATTAAAAATAAGACTTTGCTAAGTAATAGCTACACAGATCGAGCGATCATAGAATTAAGCAACGTTTGGCGCGTCAGTCTCTGGATGGGTGCGGATCAGAACTATCTTAAGAAAAATCAAAGTTAAGCTTTTCTATTCCGGTTTTATCAACACAGTATGCCAAAATAATTTAATTTTTGAACTAAATACCCATCCGTACGGAGCAAAAGGGAATACACCGTCCCATCACAAGATCGACATTGGATCTAAACCCAGATTAAACTTAATCCCTGGTTCAAATCTCATTTGTTTCGGGACCAGTCACACGTGTAGTTACGGTGAATTACTACATATTACTTAACTTTACTGAAACTAATTACTGGGAGACAGTCAACGTGGATGGTATCCACTTAATTAAACCTTATTATATATTTGAACGCTCGGGATATAGGTAATGAGATGGGTACGATTTTGGTGAATGTATAAAGGTGTATAGTTTTATCCTTGAGTTTAGGATTTGACTCTCAAGTCTCAATCCTGATATTAAGCAATAAAGTAGCTGTCTATTTGGCTGTATTTATTGTCATAAAATAATCAAGCAAGCAAACAAGCAAGTTTTCTCAATGTAGACCAATCGTGAAAATATGTCTATATAAAATTCTGCGAGTAATTCATCAAAAATAGCCACTCAGATCCATTAACATCAAATACAAGTAAATGACGACGTACCACGGCAGCCATTTTGAATAAAGTCCAACAATAAAACGAAACAAAATCAATCATATCTAAATAATATTTGTGACATAACAGCGTACAATTGGAAAGCTAAAAGCTTAATTATTCAGTTGTTAATATTTCATAAACCCTGTGTGGACTAATGAAACTCGTTTCAATATAATAAATTATTTTCCACTGCGAATGACTGTGAAATAATACACTCACAATTAGCTATGGTAGCTCAGAATGAAATTCACTAACAAACACAGGTTGCATTTGCAGGGTTAAGTTAAAAACGACAGCCGTTTGAAATTTATTGGTGTGCTCGGTGACTTGTTTTGCATATAAAGGAGTAACTATTATTAATATTGATTTATTGTTTGTTTTATTTTCTATCTATACTAATCTAGACACACGGCAGTGTGTCCGCCAAGTTCGAGCAAAAAAAGCGACACACCGGCCGTGGGTTATATTACACGAACCATTTCGGGCCAATTTCGACCCCCCTATAACTCAAAATCTATTTTAGTTACGCATATCAAATTTCTAGTATCTGTTGAGACCCCCTTACTTATCTAAAATACAAAATTTCATTAATATACCTATTGTAGGTCTTAAGATATTTACGTCAGAAAATCGCTATTTTTACTATACACTGACTGACTGACTGACTGACTCACCCATCAAAAACCTAGACCACTTCCAATGGTCGTATTGACTTGAAATTTGGCATGGAGGTAGGTCTTTAGGTCAAGGTAAAGGAAAAAATCTGAAAATGGCCAAGTGTGAGTCAGTTTCAAAAATAATGAAGGTGTAATACTCGGTGTAAATTTATCTACGAACTAAAGTTATTTATCTAT
>NWSH02000505.1:13948283-13970149 GCA_002382865.2 Heliothis virescens
GTAAGTATTAGAATTTTAGGTTTTTAACTGAGGTATGTGTATGGAACTTGGTACTTATTCAGATCTCACTTCTTTTATAGGTGAAGCATTCCCATATTATCGAACTTGGCAGCCTTTCACATTTTTGTTTTGGGTGGGATATTATAAAGCTGAAGAGTTTGTTTGTTTGAATGCGCTAATCTCAGGAACTACTAGTCCAATTTGAAAAAAGATTTCAGTGTTAGATAGCCCATTCATCGAGGCAGGCTATAGGTTACTTACTATCCGGGCGCGCCGAGTAGTTCCCACGGGACGCGGGTGAAACCGTTGACAGAAGCTAGTAAAACATATTATTTGAAGTTTAAATAGAACATTCAGAATGAATACGATAGCTTTATAGACTAATCAATTGTGCCTAATTTAAACAACACATACTAATAAATTTAATTATTTACTGTCATCCACCTCTGGCTTTACGCGCGTCCCGTGGAAACTACTCCGCATACCCGAATTAAAAGTAGTCTATTATTGCCTTTTAAAAGCCCATTTTACACTGAAAGAATTTTTCAAATTGGTCTTAATGTTCTTGTAATTAGCGCATAGAGAATCTCTTCTACATTTTGAAACATTGGCCAATAAGCAAACCAAAAATGGATGCATCTAACAGGACCACAAATACTAATTAAACTTAGCTTTCATCCCCAACATTTATACTCTTATTGTGGTTATCTCTACTCATAATACTGTCATGGTGAATCCCATGTTGGGTCATGCCACGGCTTATTGGCTTAAAATTTAAACCCCAAAGGGCCAAAAGGACCCGTTTCATTTTCCAAAATGTTTGAGATTGGTCCGGTCATACCTCATTGGGTTGTCTTCTTAATTAATTTATGTGATGATTAGGGGTACGTAAATTTCGCAAATAAAAAATCGTGATTTCGCATTTAAAAAAACTCAAAATAGAAAATTTCGCATTTATTTCGCAAAAACAAAAATACAATGTTAAAAACTCAATTAAAGGCTAGCATTGTTGTAATTTCTACATTTTCATCTTTCATTGTTTGCCTGCGATCAGTTACGACAATGTTGTAGATACTAAAGTACCTCTCGGCATCAACACTATTGACAGGGCAATTGAGACATTGAATAGCTGCTTTTGCAAATCCAGGGTAGCAAGATTTTGATGCAACTAAAATTTGCGCGTCTGATCAACATTTGAAGGCACGTAACGTAAAAAGGTGCAAAAGTATTTAATTTTCAAATTTCGCTTTTATCGCAAATAAAATGCAGATTTCGCTTTTATCGCATCTATTTCGTAAAAACGAAATTTACGTACCCCTAGTGATGATCTATGTAATTACGTATAGACAGCAGGTCAACCCAAATTTGTAAAATTTTACCAATCGAACATTAACCTTCTACTATTGTGATAAGGTTGAAGATCTATTGAAGAAGAAAAGAAATTTGAAATCTGTCTTACTACTAATATTATGAACGCGAAAGTTTGTATGTATGTGTTGTTGTATGTTGTGTTTGTTCTTCTTTCACGCAAAAACTACAGAATGGATTTTGATAAAACTTAGCATTAATGTAGCTTACATGTATATGAGCATATCACATAAGTTACTTTTTATCCCGATCCGGTGAGTAGTTTCTTAGGGACGAGGGTGAAACAGCGGGCGGAAACTAGTATCACGCTATTAGCTTGTTAGTTACACCATTACAAAATTAAGCTCCATTGCAAAATATTGACTTTTAAATATATGTCATTACGACGAACCTGCATATTGTATGGCTATGTTTGTTTGTTTGTTTATCCGGAATAGTTTGTAAGTGTGTTTATGTTTGTTTGGCATATTATATAAAATCTGTGTTTGTTCAATCAAATCATTAATTTAGTCCGCAATGCAGGTCCTTTGATAGGAGTGAATTAATAAATTATTCATAGAAAATCATTTGTAAGTATGGGTATCAGCTTCTGATTTCTTAGTTTTCTTACTATATACGAGTATCTACATATATATCGGTAGCCGTTTGGTGCAAATTGCTTCAAATCAATTGAAAGGTATAAAGAAAACTAATTCAATCAAGTGTAGGTTGAAATTAGTCCATAAAAAGACTTACAACTAAGTACCTTATTTGCCGAAGTATGTAGTTTTTCCATCTTTCCATAGCCATTTCTAACAAAATTATTCAACAATACAAAACAACATGTCTCCCTAAAACAAAGTTCCGAACTCCCCTTATCTGACCAAACAAACAAAGGTACACTGATTGGAAGTCCACTCCACAGTCATCAAGCCCAGCGTTTGCCCACTACCCAAACAATAGTGGGCAAAACAAATTTATCGCGGTGATAAATCGTGGGACGTCCGCTGAATAAGTTCAGCCATTCTTTTAGTTCGATTGATTGCCGATAATTTTGGATTGGTGAAAGAAAATTGCCCCATAATCGGTTGAATAGCTTACGTTATAAGAATTGTGGGGGTTTTTCTATGATTTGATTTTATTTTCTTGTGTGTTTTGGTACAATACAGTTTGTATAGGCGAGTTTGCTTTTATGATGACGATAAATACAGTAGTAGTTAGCAATTTATTCTTCATTCCTCTTATTGATAAATACGGAGTAAAGTTATACTAAGTTTAAACCTAGAGTTAGTTATTTTTTTATTCCTGGTTTAGGTTACTTTAATCCGAGAATAATAAGACAGTAAATTAAAAATAGAACGAATCAATATCTAGTCTCTAAAGAAAACAATAAAATACAAAATCCATATAAAATCCATTACTGGAATTTTCATAAAAATCGCAAACATCCTCACAAACCCAGTTTTACGACTGAACCCATTCATAAGATCGGACAGCATAATATAACGCGGTATAAAAGATATCAAATGTTCGCGAGGTCCTTGCTCTGAGATGCAGGACGCAGCATCTGTGCAGTTCCGACTGAGATTAATGGATGGCAGTGCGGGGCGGAAACCACCCGGTGTGGCGGCTTCATTTGTTTAAATATTGTTATTGGATACGAGTGGGGAATGTAGAATGTTCAACGAAGATTTTCGAAATAAGTTAGTAGTCCGCAAGAGTGTTGATGTAGCGTCACCCATTTCTTGGAACCGTGCAACTAGCTTGACGTGTCGTCAGAGCTTTTATAAGATTATTTGACATTGGTACAATCGACAGCAAGTCAGTGTATCCAAAATCCATCAAATCTGCAAAATTTTACCAATCGAACATTAACCTTCCACTGTTGTGATAAGGTTGAAAATCGATTGCAGAAATTTGACAGCTTTGTGTACACTGACTTGCCGTCGACTGTAATTGCCTGACCTGGAACCTGAAATTTTATCTTATAAATATTCGTATGTGCCTTCTGATTGTACTTTGGACATTGATGACAAATAAAAGTATCTATATTATTCAGCCGAGGCTTAATTAAGCCTAATACGGCACAATGGTGATGACAACTAATTCCGCTTAATTTTTCAGTCTAGCTCACAATGTGTCATATAAATCCTAGCTAAATTAATATAATTACAAAACCGCCATCCCTAAACACATAATAACAATTTAAAATTAATGCATGCATGAAAAATAATGTCAAAATGGATTTTCAGTGTAAAACGCAGAACTTTTAGGAACACCAAACACATTTGATTACACGCTAATTAAATTAGTCAAATTCAAAGTTTGAAACGTTTCATAGTTTTAAAATTGTTTGAAACATTTACTTGAATATGGTTGACCAAAATATCGCGTTTGACTTTTATAATTTCGTTTTGTTATTAGTTTTACAGTAACGAGAATAACTCCATTGGGGTAAGCACTTAACTAAATATAAACACTCTTGTCAGGAATTTTTATTAAAAACTCAGCTTAAAAAAAACGCGGCAAAAAATCTATGTTAACACAATAGGTACTATAACTTATATTTTTTTATTTCAGGCAATAGTTTATTTGTTTAATATGCAATTGTTAAAATTGCAACAAGATTGTTGACCCTTAGCAATCCAAAAGCAGAAAACTATACAATGAGAGACAGAAAAACCAAAGAAAAATTGTTCGAAAGCAACCCTTTTCTCCCCGAAAATTAACTACAGCAAACCATAAAGAATGGGCAAACAAATACATTTCTCTTTCATGTACGCATATTTTGTGTAACACACAAAAACTTATTCGATACTCTACCAAAAATATTTATCTCGTAAAGTAAGAAAACACAAACATGCAGAGCAGTTTATACATATATGTGTAAGAAGTATGGGAAGCCATGGGTTCTTTACTAACCCAATAAATAGAAAAGCTATTGATTGATGGTGAAAGAACAAACGCTTTGAGGAATGGAAATTAGACAAGTTGTTGGTTTACTTCCCAATCTTTTTTTTTGACATAGCTTCATCCTAATAGAGTACTAGTCGTAAAACCCGTTTACTACTTTAAGATGTATCAACGTAGGTATATGTTGTTTATGAAATTATCTACTCAATAACTTAGTCAACAGGAAAAATATAAAAAATGATTGCAGGATTAAAAACTATAGTACATCATGTATTGGTTGTTAGATCTCTTCTGAAATCACCCATCAAACATTTTTTTTAGAATACACAAATTCTAAACTTTGTACCAAAAGACCAAACTGCCAAAGCCTTTTAACCTAACTCCCGATAACGGCCTCTTATTTACGTTCACTAAATAAAAACATAACCGTACATACCCGGGTGTACCCTAAGACCCGGGTGTCCTATGACCCTTGACAAACATCTACCCGCACGCGACAGACAAATATTTGACCTCGTATTATTGACCCCACACCTAGAGTTTACCGCCTATATACATTATTGGGGAGCGAGTTATAAGCTGAAGCGGGAGTGAAAGTTATTGATATTAATTTTAATAATAGGCCACTGCAGCTGAGAACACAGTATATTAAGTTTGAAATGTATTACTATATTAATAGAAAGTTTCACAGATTTCAGAAAATATTGCTATAGAAAAGTAGTAAAAATTTAAAACATTTCTATGGCAGTATTTTCTTATGAAATGATTTATTTATATTTATTTCAAATTCAGATTTGTCCATGAAGAAAAGAAGAAGGCTTTTCTACCTATACCACTATTTCTGAATCAATCAAATCTTTCTCCCGCTTTTCTCTCAACCCTTGCTGATCTCACAAGAGTTTGCGGCACAGTTTGAAGTTAGGTGTCAAACTTGCGAGGCACCGATGATTTGTGTATGTTAGCACTGCGACACAGTTGAATTTTTTTGCAAGAAAATTACAGAATGTGGTTTTCAAGAAAACAAATCGGAAACTATATAAACCAGTGCTTAACATATTTAAAGAGGTAAGTGGCATTATACATACAAATTAGAAGTTATGTAAAAATGCTTGGCTATTTTTAAGAAGCACACTTTAAAGATAACGTAGTAAGTATTACCTAAGTAATATCACCAGCCAACATTATTTCAATAAACTTTGAAGATTCGCTTACCTAACTGAAACATCCATTATCATTATCAACTAACCCAACCTTAACTTTATTTTTAGAATAAGCAAGAATTAGGTTGTAACAAAAACTTTTCAACTGGCTCAAATAAATGATTTCCTCTTAAAAACTTTTCTATTACAACACGCGAAAACTCCTCGGAGGAAAGAACACTGTGAACAATTACAATTCATTTTCATTCACCCATTCTCGCCAAGTTCTAAGAAATCTAAGTAAATCTCAATTAAAATGGTTCGCATTAAGTTAAAAGCTTAACATTAGCAAGTAACTACACTGTACTTAATCCTAACTTAGTCACGCATTTTTGTGAAAATTAACTTTCGAAGGTCCACGTGGGAGAGAAGGGATTCTTAAGTGAATTAACTATTGGATTAATTTTAATAGAATCTATTTACTTTGGACTATTGTTGACCATTTTTGAACGGTAATAACTTGTAGGTTTTCAGTTACAAAAATTGTCAAGGCCTACTGTAGCACATATTTTTCAGTGTTCAGCTATTAAAAAATCCTAGGAAAAATAAAATAAGATTCGCTTTCATCTAATCACGCTTAAAACTCATATTTACTTTAATAAACCTCTATGACCATACTCGCACAATAGAGAAGAATGGACTAGCAAAACTAAATCAAAACTAGTTTTACTACGTACCGGTTAGTTTCAGATTAAATTACATCTACGTAGCTAATATTTCTTCTATTCTATAACAGAATTTACGATACTTCCAGTCCACACAATAAAATCGATTATCGTTAGAATTATTGTCGAGTATTTATTAGCTCTAACCGTACACCGGTCAGTTTAATAATGACCACGAATTCTGAAATATTATTCAGTCCCGATATTATTTTTCTCAATGTTACACAGTCTATCTTTTTGTAACCTTTCTAAAACATACGTTTTTAAAATACATCCTATCAAATCAAAGTAAGTAACTTAACTTTAGTTAACGTTAATAAAATGCTATGTAATTAAACTGAAAAAAAAACGGAATATGTACTTAAAGTATGATGATAATGTGATCGTAGCATGCTACGGCGTAGCATCTCGTAGCGTTACATGATGTTACGTAGCATGATGAACTTGAACATGCCTCTTCAATAGTTCATACCATTACACTGATAAAATAACCCTGACTTAAAATTCGCTAATCAGCTTTAATAATAGGTCTCCTTTCGCAAAATAGGTATACTTTACGGTCTATTTCTTCTACCTACAAAAAAAAAATAATCCTACCTAAAACCTATCTGATCCTTCGAGAATAATCTACAAACTACCCAAAGATCTTAGTTTAAAAGCCACACCAGCCGTTCAAGGTCGTCTCCCTCCCATTTCCCTTCGCATATTCTTAATTTACGAGCAGAGTTACCATAAGAACTCACTCGAAAGCCGTAAAAAGCGTCGGTATCAACAAAATACGTTACCGTCCATTAAACTGGGCTGTTTGTAGATCGTCAATGTGTATGTGAGGCTGTATAAAAAAGTTAAGACTTTTTGGGATAGAAGATACTTTGGCTAACTCCTTTTTCTGATGAGATGGATAACAAGCTCCTGTATATGCATTTAACTGCTGAAAATACATCGGCAAAGTTGCTAAATATCGATGATGTACTAATATTTGTTTGTTTGTATTTACGTGCCAATTTCAGGAATTACTGGACCGAATTTATAAACTTCAGTATTATACGCTATTTTTTAGTCAGGTGCGATCCACAAACCTTTTTAACGAATACAAAAGTAAATTTGAAAAAAGTAACGCAAGAAAATCTCCGAGCCTACGTCCAAAAAGTAAATAAAGAGTGTCCAAACTTTCAGCGGAATCCCATCAAGATTTATGCGTCTAGATCCCATATCTATCCCAACGGATATCACTCCAATCGCTTAATGAAACTTAAGAGAATACTTTGCCAGTAATCCAATATGGCGAATGGCGGCGACGACGCCCGGGATTTATTTCCCACTCGATACGAATCGCGATACGGACCCGCCTCCTACCATACGTAATTTAAGTTCCCGAATGCGGACTTATTCCGGTATCAAAAAGAAATTATAAGGGAATCCCGGTGTGCGGACAATGTCGTTGTCACCCTACTTCGTGTAATGGTCTTTTAACGTAATGGCGGCTTTAGTCGTGGTGAGGTTTTAGACCAAAATATAGCTTGGAGTTTTTTTTGTCTTGGGGTCTTTTCTCCTGAATGTTTTTTTTTGGAATCCCCGTCATCTCAAAACAGTGCATCTACTTTTACTAAAACAATTTAAAAAAGTGTTTAGTTCAAATACTAATACATAAACTCCAAGAGAAAACTGTCTGAAATCAAACGAAAATCATACCTTATCTCGAGAGCAATACCCATAAAAGTATCCTGTATTTCTGATACACAAACATACATTTATTTCTCGTTATATACGATCTATTGTGGTGCACTAGACAGTTGTCCCCAGAAATGCAACGGACGAAGAAAAGATGACGGATATCCTCGGAGCGAGCCGAACTGTCCCGAAGTATC
This sequence comes from Heliothis virescens, assembly GCA_002382865.2. Taxonomy (NCBI): domain Eukaryota; kingdom Metazoa; phylum Arthropoda; class Insecta; order Lepidoptera; family Noctuidae; genus Heliothis; species Heliothis virescens. The sequence goes on from NWSH02000505.1 coordinate 13,956,276, forward strand.
CCGAAGTGCTCCGAACTTCGCTTCAGTACAAAAGCTCTTATCTTTCACGATTCGTTTCGTTACATTTTAATGTGTATATTTTGTGTTCAGGGATGTATATTGTGCTATTCTTGGTTTGAAAGAAAACTTGAATGGTGTACAAAGAGACGGTATACTTACAACCTAGTCATTGTATGAGTATGTAGGTATGGCCATTTTTGATGGACACATATTGGTATTCGATAGCCAGGTTTTTAACCACAACTTTGAGCCGACTTCCCAAAAAGGAGGAGGTGCTTAATTCGTATGCTTCTTTTATTTTGTCACGATGAATTGGTACGCTACCGAATACCGCATTTTCCAGCTATAGAAAAAGCTAACATAACCCAATGAATAATCGAATATTTGCTTAAATAACTTATAAGAGCCGGCCGCCTGCATATGTATGCGGTGCGGTCCACAAACGGAATCAAATTAATTATGATGAAGTGTTGCACCTGTTGGCACGACTAATAGCCGGTGGACCACACTTATTGGAAACGGTTTACCTAACCCCTGATTTATTACTAAATTAGTTACAGAAACGTGATGATTTTACTTAATTGCTGTAGGTTCCTTTGTATTTTGACGACATCTTGGTATGCAGTGCGCGGAACTTAGCGATGATAAATATAGTTTGAGCCAAAAATATTATGAAAAGATTTTTATGACGAATAAAGAGGGTAATGGCCGCGAGTAATATAGTCAGATTCCTCAAATTCTTTCACATATTTAAAGCAAGTTTTTCTGTCCCGGAAATATATACCTACTTACGGTTTTGCAGGAATGTTGAACAAACCGCGTGAAAAGCTCGTTAATAATAGCCCTTTACGCGTGTTTTTAGCAACATGTGCAAAACAAAACGCATATTATTATTTTAATAGAAAATAATTGAAGTAATTGCGTATTATTATTGAACGAAACGCAACAAAAGAACAATGTATGTTGCGGTTCGCCGCATAACCGCGGCGAAGAAACAATAATAAAATAATACGCAAAAATATTTCTGTTATTTTCTCACAAAGCACGTTAAAATATAATGTCTAAGTGCAGTCATGCGGGAAACGAAAACCTGTTTTACAGACAATAACTAGATTTTTACAACATTATTAAATATGTATAATATATCCAACTTATCAAAATAATAATAATAAACATAACATTTAAATCAAATAAATCCCATATAAAAACAAGAGACATTCGGCCACAGACACCGCTGCCGTTAATAACGCGGTGTCGCCGACAGCTAGAGCGCTCTAGACAGTGTCGAGAGGTGTCAGAAAGAAGTGTAGTGCGCAGGTGCGGCACATAAATAATGGGAGGCCGGCTTGCCGCGGTGTCGCGAAAAATGTTCCCCTAGATATTTAATGCGAGGCTTTTAGTATATGTGTTACGTGCGTTAAGTACACAGTTGTAAAGGATTTTTGGTAGCTTTGGTAAGTTTGGGTAAAGTATGGTAGGTAAATATGGTCCGGGAAATATAGTGTTTTATTCTAAGTATTTTCTCTGGTTCCAGATAAAGTCCTAGATAGCTATCTGAAAGATACTTGTACTTAATTGTTCTATGCTACTTCTTGTCTCATCTTCTGTGTACATAAACTGTTAAATAAATAAATAGATACGGCCATAGAATTGCTTTTAATTAAGACTAGGTACTCTTCTATAGAAAATATATAATAATTAAAAATATTTCTATGGCAGTATCTGTCAAATAGTTATCTAGGACTTTATCTGGTACCTGTGAAACTGGCCGTTACTGTTGCTTAAAAATGAAGCAACTATTTTCAAGAGTTTATCCTGAATCAAAAGACGTGCTACACTAGACATGGATTGTACTCTCACATTGTGTACTATTATTATTTGCGAATGTAAGAGGGACTATCATTGAGGACCAGGTTTCCACGTCAGTGTAGCCAGGAATTCCGGCTCCAAGCGGATCTGGGTGCTCAAATAACTCCGGACGCAATTAACAAAATTGTCTTTCACCCAGACTTTTTTAATGAGGTTTATGATTTCGACAGCGCCATTCTTTTGTTTGTCCTACCTGTACATAACACGCTTTTTAGAAAAAAAAAAATATTTTAATTTGACATCTACTTAACTTTGGCGAGAAAAAAATTAAAAGCGTCATTTCAATTTCGTGTTCATTCAACTTGAAAATTGTTTGAAGCCAAAATATATTTTCAACAAAGGCCGTCAAAAACCTAGATTAATTTTGGGCAAACACTTTACGCAGCAAGGGCTCATTTTCAAGTTCACACCAATAAAATAATTTTATTCTGAGATTCCACCATCTACTTATAAGTGCTCTCGAGTTATAATACTCAAAGGTGTTTGTTTGAAAACATTAATTCCTTTAATATTCCGTTCTTTTATTAATTAATTGTTGTATTTAGAAATTTTACAGAAGAAGGTTATTAGCGAAAATATAATTCCAAAACACAAAACGAATTACGAAAATACGATTGCTATACCAAGGTGTAGATAAAACAAAGGGAAGCAGTAAGTTATACAGCCCTCGATTCCGAACACTTGATATTTTCATCCCCAAAAAAATCCATTTTTCTTACCTTTCCGAATTCTCTGATGTATCGAAACATGTAATTTATATAGTCGCCGTAACGCCTCCGAAACGATTCTACGGGGACAACCGGTCGCGGCCATCTTGGGAAAAAAGTATCGGAAGCGTGTACTGTCATAAATAATTCAGGGTTCCGTATATTTATTTTATTTTCTGTTGTGAAGATGTGGAGATATTGGACCTTGGTGATTGTGAAATGTGTTTGGATGATTGATGGCAGTTTCATTGTTATTATGGTGTTAGGTTTTTTTGCAGAGCAAGAAATGAAATATGAATGAATCGTGTACCTACAGTGCAGAGATTGTTCTGGGAGAATAAAATAAATTATACAAAATAAATGTCATGTAAAAATATACGTATTGAGATTAATCTTAATTATTTTTTGTCAATTTTTGTACCATATTTAAAAAGACCCAAACTTGTAGCTTGTGTTGATAACCACTTTCAACAAATAACTAAAATCTTTAAGTCCACTAGATTTTCATGGACCTTCATCAGTATGAAATGGGAGATCGTTTAAGAATAACTTACGTTACGGGCACATTATCGGAGGACTATTAGTTATCTTTGTTGCAACCTCGACATGGTCCACGAAGGTTCTACTACCAATTGAACCCTAAGAAGTTGGAACGGCAGAAAGCCGGAACCGGCGGTTACACGGCATCCGGCCGCCGTCCCGCCACTGAATTATAGAGCCTGATCCGACATGTTTTGTTATTATGCTTTTATTATTTTTATTTCTTCCTTTTCTTTCCGCATTTCGAGTTTGTCCTTGAGATTTGTAATTTATGGGAATTCAGTTAAGTTGATTGTGTAAAAGCTGTTTTTTTCTCAGTGTCTACTGAAGTAAATTGTCAAATATGGTAGCAAGAATTGTTACAAAAATAGATGTGAATTTTATTGTGTCTACACAATATCCACACAATACTTAAAGCCAATAAAGTGCCTACAAAATCTTATTCCTCGCTGTTACTGGTAGCTTAGTCGTTAGCCAAAATTAAAGTTAACATTTGGGGCTCAAGAGTCAACCAGTTGCTTAGATTTGGCTTCATAAGCAGCCCACTTTTACTGTTCTCAGCGACAGACATAACTATATAGAATCAAAACAGCATTCTATCAACAAACTTCAAACATTTTCCAACCGCAGAAAACCAAAAATACACTCCAAGGAATAATTCCCGAGAACAGCCAAGCAAACTTCATTGACGTCACACATCTACATACCACAAATGTATTGCCCATCATTCTGGAACGTTCGAGAAGTTCCCATCATATTCTTATGTTATGGTGGAAGTTGGGCATTAAAACACGCAAACGACGCCATTACTGTGACTCGCGATAACTCACATGTCGCTGTGCATAGCTTTGACCCACATTCGAGACAATTGGTGATAAGGATACAAGATTTATGATTTTCACTTGTAATGTGTTTTTGAAACGTGTTTATGTAATTTCGGGGACAAAGGCTGCGTTTATTGGCAACCCCAAAGCTGAGATTTCATTTTAACGAGATGTTTAGTGGTGGAATTTCAGCCGTTGTGTATAAAATTCAGTTAGTAAAGTATGCCTGAGTGATTTTGACTTAGTTGAAATTCCTTCAAGTCTGAACAGCATCTTTCGGAACAACTTAGGCGCAATTAATAATTAAAAAAATAATTGATAAATGAGTGAGTAAACCATTAATTGATTCAGTAAATAATACCTTCATTTCACACATATTAGTTTGTATTTACCGAACATAAAAACCCGTAGTCAACAAAATTACTGCTTCACTATATGCGTAGGTATATTGCTTCTAATTAAATTCAAAGTTCAATAGAGAGATTCAAATTGTATAGAGAACCTTCAATGAGGAGCAAATGTTAATTAAACCTTCGGAATCAAATCACTAATACGTACATTTCAATAAACGTTCCGTGAAGATCCCTATCTAATTTCTTTGTGTTGTGTAAAGGTGGGAACAGATTGGTGTGTTGAGGAAAATCATTTTCAATTTACATTTGAAATGCCTAAACGAATTAAGGCCAGTACAAAAAATTTTATGATTTCTTTTCCATTTATACGACTGTAAAAACGCGTCTAAGTGCTTGACATTTTATAACGATTACAACCAATGCACGACACTTAACACACTCAGAACCTTACCATATCGAGAGCCATTCATCATCGTACGACAGTGGGTAAACGTTTTACACTAGATTAGCTTCGGTGGACTTACATGGGTAACACTTGGTCTTGATAGCAGCGAATGTTATTACATGGTAATGGATTATTGATTGGTCGACGTATTATTGGTCGTGCGGTCACCAACCCGATTGGTTAGGTAAGTACTGTACTGATTTAGGATGAGATTATGGGAAACACTTAGAAAGAAAAAAATATATTGACTTAAATGTTATGTTTAAGTAATGGCGTATATTCAGACTCCTATACTTCCGAGCATATTGTGGGAAGTAAACTTTGGGCTACGCTAACATTCAGGAGCCCTTTGAGACAACTTTAATGAAATGTATCGGCGACTTGTGGCTAGTAACTATAATGGCAGAAATGTTTGTTCTATACGTAGACATAGACAGGGTTTTAGGATATTTTTCTTCAAGGTCGCCAGCTCAAACAGAGGTCCATTTAATTCAGTTCCAATACTAGAGGTTTTAAAATCGTTTCAAGTAGACACCGATCTGAACAGCTCTTTACAAAGAAACAATTGAGAATAGCACAAAGGCTGGCAGTACGATTAAATCCCAAGGTGTCGGCTCAAGATATTATAAACGGGAACGATTTAAAGTTCACTCTAAACAATACTCTCTTTACACTCACCGGTTTTAAGACAGAAACAATGGACTGTTTAACACTTGTTAACGTGGTAATCTTCCTTAGGGCCGCGCTTCCGTGTATTAGGAACGAAATAATGGAGGTTAATTTTAGAACTTCATTGTTTTACATGTGCAGTTACGGTGAAAATAGATCAGGTTAGAACTTTTAAAGCCATAAAGAGATGACAATAGATATATTTGCACTTACGAGTAATGCAGAAGAAAAGCTTAGGTATTATGATTGCTAACTACCAAACCCCAGAGCCTGCCATGGCTGCGAGACTGTTCGAAAGAGCTACTACGGCCCAGGTACACAAAGGGCTCAAGAAGGAACACGGTGGTCCCAGTCAGTAAAAGAGAGGGGTTATTTGATGATTTCCCATAGAAAAAAAATGGTATTATGACTACAACATGCATAGAAACGCATCGACAAACTGGTATACAGTTCAAAGAGAACACAGAACAAGGCGTAGTTGATCAAACTTTCATCGGAGTCTAGTTCACCATTCGGTAATAAGGAGCCTTTGTGCCGATCTCAATCATCCCGGCGCGTAAGGTCTTATATCCCAGCGCTTTGTTCCCGCTCTAATAGGTTTACTCCCACAAAATGCTTGTCTCATGCTACCGGTAATTGCACCAGATTTTTCCGTCCCCACAAAATAGGCTTCGCTTAAATCCTAAATGGTAGGATGGCTTTAGTCCTGATAAGATTACAGTTTGTAATAAGCTCCTGAATTTTCTTCCAACTGAAACTCAAATGGAATGAAATTATTTTATTGTTTTTTTTTTGCTGTCGAGAAAATTATATTGGATAGATCTCCTAAATGGATGCTACGTTTGTGATGCGTTTGCGAAATGATATTAGTTTTACGTAAAATAATATTGTGTTGAAAGAATCTTGTTTATCTGTTTTTGTTTTATGAATCTTCTGACTTAGAAAATGAAAAAGCAATTCAATAAACTAATTTAGTTTTTTGATAAACATCAACAAACGTTGAGAAATAATCAAGATTCAATCAACTGAAAAAATAAAACGGACACTTATTCGATAGTTGATTGCCTTTCATTAATAACAATGGTCTTAAAAAAATATTTTTATTAATTTTGCATTTTTTTAGATCATCATTCACCTCAAAGTAAAACTGTGTCCGAATCCAAAACTATCACAAACCCAAACTCTTCAAGAAATAAAACAAAAGAGAAACTGTAACAAAAGACAAACGGAAAACAAAACAATATCTGGAAAGATGGGCTCAAAAACTGGACCATGGCAACGCCTGTTGCCAGGCTCATTTGCATCCCACTGATTGATTATTCAATCGGACAGTTGGAGTCCGGATGCTAACACCCCCGGACACTTTGGTTGAACCAGCGGGGCCTGTGGAATTGATTCATAACTAAATGCTAATGGATATGATGTAGACATAGCTGTGGCTTGCGATCCTGTTTTTGATGTTCCATCGGTTTTGGCTCAGCGTGTTGGAAGCGATACAAATGCAATTAATGTTTATATGATGGTTGTAAGTTTGTAATGGAGCGTGGTGTGGTAATGCCAAATATTGCCAGTTGGTTCTGGATTTATGAGATCGTTTAAAATGCTGAACGTAGCAAGATCGAAATATTGATAAAAAAAATTTTAGACTGCAGTAATAATGTAGTTATGTCACAGATAAAATTAATATAAGATATACTCTGGCTAATATTCACAAATATTACTTTCAACAGCAAAATAATAAAGATTAAAACATTCTACGCTGTTCAGTTCGTTGAAAATTCAAATTGAATTATTACAGACATTGTACCAGTACCGAGGTGGAATAAAATTAAAACAAACATCAAACTTTGTGAAGGCATCTGCATTGTTAATCAGTAACCAAATTAATATTTTTATGTTCCACCAAAAGGAGTAGTTCAACTCTTCTACTGGTTTTAATGTATTGTTTTGTGGTACATTAACTTGTTCGTTAGACTAGAAGAATGAAGAACTAAAGCTAAAATAAGAGAATCTCACAAGAATCATTTTCATGTACAGACGCCAGCACATCAATCTATCAAATTACTTCATTAGATTTTCAACCTTATCACAACAGTGTTAGATTAATGTTCGATTCGTAAAGTTTGTAGGTTGACGTCTGTACAATGTTGCCAAGTCAACACACATATACCTTTTTTTTATATCGATGGGAAATCATCAGTATGNTGCGAGACTGTTCGAAAGAGCTACTACGGCCCAGGTACACAAAGGGCTCAAGAAGGAACACGGTGGTCCCAGTCAGTAAAAGAGAGGGGTTATTTGATGATTTCCCATAGAAAAAAAATGGTATTATGACTACAACATGCATAGAAACGCATCGACAAACTGGTATACAGTTCAAAGAGAACACAGAACAAGGCGTAGTTGATCAAACTTTCATCGGAGTCTAGTTCACCATTCGGTAATAAGGAGCCTTTGTGCCGATCTCAATCATCCCGGCGCGTAAGGTCTTATATCCCAGCGCTTTGTTCCCGCTCTAATAGGTTTACTCCCACAAAATGCTTGTCTCATGCTACCGGTAATTGCACCAGATTTTTCCGTCCCCACAAAATAGGCTTCGCTTAAATCCTAAATGGTAGGATGGCTTTAGTCCTGATAAGATTACAGTTTGTAATAAGCTCCTGAATTTTCTTCCAACTGAAACTCAAATGGAATGAAATTATTTTATTGTTTTTTTTTTGCTGTCGAGAAAATTATATTGGATAGATCTCCTAAATGGATGCTACGTTTGTGATGCGTTTGCGAAATGATATTAGTTTTACGTAAAATAATATTGTGTTGAAAGAATCTTGTTTATCTGTTTTTGTTTTATGAATCTTCTGACTTAGAAAATGAAAAAGCAATTCAATAAACTAATTTAGTTTTTTGATAAACATCAACAAACGTTGAGAAATAATCAAGATTCAATCAACTGAAAAAATAAAACGGACACTTATTCGATAGTTGATTGCCTTTCATTAATAACAATGGTCTTAAAAAAATATTTTTATTAATTTTGCATTTTTTTAGATCATCATTCACCTCAAAGTAAAACTGTGTCCGAATCCAAAACTATCACAAACCCAAACTCTTCAAGAAATAAAACAAAAGAGAAACTGTAACAAAAGACAAACGGAAAACAAAACAATATCTGGAAAGATGGGCTCAAAAACTGGACCATGGCAACGCCTGTTGCCAGGCTCATTTGCATCCCACTGATTGATTATTCAATCGGACAGTTGGAGTCCGGATGCTAACACCCCCGGACACTTTGGTTGAACCAGCGGGGCCTGTGGAATTGATTCATAACTAAATGCTAATGGATATGATGTAGACATAGCTGTGGCTTGCGATCCTGTTTTTGATGTTCCATCGGTTTTGGCTCAGCGTGTTGGAAGCGATACAAATGCAATTAATGTTTATATGATGGTTGTAAGTTTGTAATGGAGCGTGGTGTGGTAATGCCAAATATTGCCAGTTGGTTCTGGATTTATGAGATCGTTTAAAATGCTGAACGTAGCAAGATCGAAATATTGATAAAAAAAATTTTAGACTGCAGTAATAATGTAGTTATGTCACAGATAAAATTAATATAAGATATACTCTGGCTAATATTCACAAATATTACTTTCAACAGCAAAATAATAAAGATTAAAACATTCTACGCTGTTCAGTTCGTTGAAAATTCAAATTGAATTATTACAGACATTGTACCAGTACCGAGGTGGAATAAAATTAAAACAAACATCAAACTTTGTGAAGGCATCTGCATTGTTAATCAGTAACCAAATTAATATTTTTATGTTCCACCAAAAGGAGTAGTTCAACTCTTCTACTGGTTTTAATGTATTGTTTTGTGGTACATTAACTTGTTCGTTAGACTAGAAGAATGAAGAACTAAAGCTAAAATAAGAGAATCTCACAAGAATCATTTTCATGTACAGACGCCAGCACATCAATCTATCAAATTACTTCATTAGATTTTCAACCTTATCACAACAGTGTTAGATTAATGTTCGATTCGTAAAGTTTGTAGGTTGACGTCTGTACAATGTTGCCAAGTCAACACACATATACCTTTTTTTTATATCGATGGGAAATCATCAGTATGACCCCTTCCGTTGTGGGTGACAGCGGAAGGGAGTGTCAGACTTTTACTGACTAAAACCCACCGTGTTCCTTCGGGAGCCCTTTGTGTGCCAGGGCCGCGGTAACTCTTTCGAACAACCCGCAGCCCCGACGGGTCACCACATATATCTCACACTATAAAAAGAAGCACTATAAACAAATCTCCTGTAGAGGCTAGTAACACAATTTTGCTCTTTAGTCGCGGCGTTATACTTGATTAAACCTTTTTTGAACTGCCTTAGGTTATTGCTTTAGGCGAATAAATGCAGCAACATTCAATATAGCATCAAAAATCTATAGTATTACACACCCAAAGACCATTTATATAGCCTTGGCTAAGATTCACTCCATCATCGCTCTATCATTTACCACGGAGCCTCTCATCTTCCATTCCTCAACTATCAATTATGCTGATAGCTAGCGGCGATACGGCGGGTTCGCCCGTCCTCCCGCAGATTGCCTTAATATGCTCAGAATTATACCTGAAGCGACCAACGTTACTGTTTTGATTAAGGAATTTTAATTGAAAATACGCATAAGGAACTGTGGTGAAAGGAGTTTTATTCAAGAATCATAGTGTGAAAATAAAGGTGCGAAGTAAAAGGATTATTGTTGCTCGTGAAAGTGGCTAAGACAATTGGTTTTAAAATACATAAAGAGTTTACTACTCATTATTAATGTGTTATGAAATCTGGTTGTAATAAATAAGCGAAAATGAAGTGGTTAACAGCTCTAGATTTATGGTCAGATTAAATTCCAATCACGAAATAATTTACAATACAAAATGCAGCGCGCGGCACGCAACACATTTCGAATTTGGATAACCATTTTTTAAACGTTCTGTTTTTGAATACAACCCCCAAATAAATGAATAAATATTTCTTGCACGTCAATGCCATGTTTCAAAAATAGAACGACAGGATTCCAAACTAATCTTCCAATAAAATGCGCATTGCATCTCAAGTCTTGCCAACATCAAAAACCAATTCCATCGGCGTGACTGAAATCGCCACGCCCTACCAATGAGTACCAATATCGCGGAAGGCTTTTTCAATCACTCTGCCGTCCTCGGTTCATGAAAAATTTATATCCGATGCCAGAAGCTTCGAGGTCTCCCAAGACGCGTTATACGCCGAATAACATTAGTTTACGAGCATAGGCGTCAAGAGCTCAACCCAAGAGCACTAAAGTGCTACCAAATTTAATACGAAGCCTTTACGATGTATGTAGAACTATGTGTGCTGTTATTTTTACTTTGACGGGTATTCGAACTTCCTCGAGTAGGTATATGTCGAATTGATTACCTAAAAACAAGAAACCTTAAGATAGTAAAAGAAAATACCTAAAATTTTTTGGTAAGTCAATGTTTCAGTCAAAGTGAACTTTCAACCCAGTTACACAGCAAAATTAATTCAAAGTAAATACAAAAATAGATAACGTCAATTTTCATAACGCCTACAAAATTTCCCTCCCCGGGGCATTGGTGGAAATGTTTTAATTCCCTTTAACTCGACTCCGAAGGCAAAGATTGAATTATTGAAGGCGAGAGAGCGTTAATTGTTATTAATGTACTGGAATATTAAGATATTAAGAGAAAAGACAGGTAAATGTTGAACGGAGGGTTACAGTTGATTACGCGACGAATTTTACTCCGAGCTTTCCTTCTGTTTAGAAAATTAAACTCAGAAATAAGTCTCGAACAACTTTTATTCATGAAATACATTTTTGGCTATCGAACATGTTTTATGCTTATGTCAATTCAAAGTGCTGTCGTAAATAACAAATTAATCTGTAATGAATGAGCGACAATTTGTCTCTATTATGCTCATTCACCGTTAAATTAGCGATAAAATACACGATATGATTAATCCAATGCGCAACAAAAATTATAGTTCGCTTGTTATGATAAATAAATTAAGTTTTATTTATGCTAAAAACAAAGTGTAATATTAGCCGTAACTTCCTAAATTGAAAAGTTGTTAACCTTTGTTTTTAATCTGTGCTCGAATCTAATTTCCCGCGCAAACAATGCGATGAAAAAAAAAGGAACGCGCCAAGGACAAAAACTTTAATCATATATCAAGTAACGAAACAGAAAAGGCCCTCACGTACAAATTTGGAAAATAATGAACTAACCGGCCAGTCTCTTCGGGGGTCGTTAGCGAAAATTGGAAACTTTCGTAAACTGTTCCGTGCGTTGCCGAATGATCAATGGCGTCGGGTGCTTATTGAGTTTTGTTTTGTTCGAACTTCAAATGTATTTTTGGTGGTTCTTTTTTTTATAATGGCCAATTGATTAGGGGTTTGTTTGCATTTGTTTTTGACCTGTTTTTTGCTATTCTTATTTTAAAATCGTGCGAACTTTAGGCGACTCAAAAGATCTGGAACTCTGGTAATAATATTCACACATAAAGTTTGAGTACTTTGAGTAGGAGGCAAATATTGAGTTTTCAAATCTTCGTAAATTACCATCTATCTAACTTTAGGAATCCAGGCTGGAATCCAAACAGTCTGGATACACACTCCATGTGTTAGCAAACCGGCTAGACTCGGGTAGGGTGCATGTAACGGTGTCATTAACGCAAAGTTAATCTGGCTCGACAATACCTCTGTTTATGGAGGACTTCAAAACATTTGCATAGCGGATGATGTTAGTGTTGCCACCGCAAATATTGATGTAGTGCGATTGAGGATCGCTTAGACGTGTACACAGCGGTATCGCAATGTTATTTTAAATTATAACGCCGTTTTAATATTCTGGCAATACTGTTCGCAGTTTAAATAATGGCGCGGCATTGGAGATGGAGATAATGAATTGCGTCCCCATAGACAAAAGGAAAGGTCAAGGATTTCTTTTTCATGTCGAACAAGAAAATTATTAAAAATGTTTCCTTAAACCCTCCAAATATTTTTCACATTAATTAAAAAGCCTCTATAAATACAATTTACGTTATTTCACTATATAGATAGAATAAATTTCTTACACAAAACCTTATACGTGTATCCGAACGTGAACACAAAAAACCCGTACCCATCTCAGCAATTCAATTTGAATTTGGAATAGGACGAGAGTATTGTTTGCATTGTCAGTTCAATTAACAAATTAGGGGCAGGTACGTGTGCTAATGACAGCTAATAGTCCACAGGGCCCACATTAACGGCCATGACACGATTCTAATAGAGCATTTCGCGTTTTGAATGTCATATTTAATTGCCGATATCAATATCACGCTGATATATAAGGTGTTATTGATGTGTGATTTTCACTTGAAATTGGTAGGTAGGTATTGATAGAAGTCTGTGCGGGCTATGGAATATCCTGACTAATAATAAAATGCGAAAGAAGCTCTGTTTGTCTGTGTGTGTGAATTTCATGTCCAAACTACTGAACCAAAAATGAAATTAAGTAGGTACACAGATAGTCTAGAGCCTAAGTAACGACAAAGGCTATATTTATCCGGGTGCGGAAAGTAGTTCCCGTGGAACGTGGATGGAAATGCTTTCGGAAGAAAATGTATGAAGAAAATTATGCACTTACTACGCATATAAGTACTCGTACTACGCATATATACGTGGACTCAAATAGCTAACTTTAAAGGCGAGAACTGTTAAAATGTTTGTATAAAATGTTACCCTAAAATTGCCACGATAAACAATAAATTCAGCGATTCAAAACAAACCGTAGTTATTTCTACGAAATATTACAAGCTGAATACTAAAGTATTCCCAGAAAATTATCCCCATGAGTTCTACAAAACGTGTTCAAAGACGCAGAAAACGTTATTAAAAACTTCTATAATGTTACAAAAACATCATATAAAAGCTAAAGCTTCGCAACCGGTAACCAACTTAAACAAATATTATTTACACACGACCAATTGATATTGACATGCCGTAAAACTAACAATCTCTATACAACAGGGTCTATTTAAATTGGTCGGCAGTAAATATATTTGTATGGCTGTAACAAATCATTTTGAAGCTGAAATTCATTGCGGCCTAGAGTGGTTTACTAACATAACGTACTCGAAATGACATTGTTAACCACTGCTTTTTATTCATGCAAAACCCAACCTAACATCAACGGCTTAAGAACTAGAATTGCTTGGCTTAGTTCGTCGATACGCTTCTTTGATTGTGACGATGTTGGTTATTCAATTTTGTTATTACAAGACAAGAGTAAACCGATTCTAAAGGATAAGCCTCGAAGGATTGGACACAGTTCATCTGCCTAGCCTTTTCCCAACTATTTTGGGGTCGGCTTCCAGTCTAACCGGATGCAGCTGAGAACCAGTGTTTTACATGGAGCGACTGCCTATCT
>NWSH02000505.1:13973046-13989744 GCA_002382865.2 Heliothis virescens
ACCCATCCACGGACCGACCGCGCCAAGCGTTGCTTAACCTTATGATCGATCGATCCGCGCGGCTTTGACTTAGCCACGAGCTCTTCCACATGACACAGTTATGTCCATGAATTATTTATAAACACTCGCGGTCAAGGTAACTTCCCGAGTATTAACACCTGTTTCAATAGATCAGCAATCAGGTAAACAAATACCACTAATTAATTTCCACGCCAATCTTTATCAAAGTTTAAGCTCCGACCACTAAAAACTCCAATCAATAAGTCAAATAAACTCTTATTTAAAAATCAAAACCTTTTGGTGTAAACACTGAAGTCTATTTACCATTCGAACCGTAAATAAAAAGTCGGGCTTCGAAGCAATATCGGGCTCTGTCAAAGCTCAAGAGCGGAACTTAAAAAAAAGGGTAAAAAAAGAAATCAATCGACCCAGCCCGATAGTGGCCATTAAAATATCGTTGAATTTCAAAAGGTGGAGACGTTGAATCTCAATAGTTGGTCGATGCCAAGACGTATCGCCGAAATGGACTTTTGATGTAAGGACCGAACGCATTCGATTTTTGAACGCTCATTTCGATTTTTGAAAACTTGAATATACGCTAGATGATTTATAAACTTGAATAAAAAATAAAAATATACCTTCAATTTTTCCGAAGACGAGTGCAATTTTAAAATTAGAATTCGTAGGTATAAACTTTATGTAACATAAAATCATAGTTACCCGTTATAAAATCATCTAAAGATTCTTCGCTTTAAACAGCTAAACTAAAAAGACCTTAGCGAGAAAAATAATCCCAGACACTACAGGGCACAGTTCACCGGTATCTGTATTTTTCACCCGACTGGCCGTATTCCCTTAAGACGAGCTTCGCCTTTTAACGAAGGTGCCAAGTCGGCCGGATAATGCCCCTATTCTGATATTCCGAACTTTGGAAACCCAAATATTTTCTAAAAGATTCACGCTGAATAAGATTCGGAAAAAGTTGTGCTTTTTATGTGCAGTGATTGGAGAAAAAGTTTTTTTAGGACCTCTTTTTTGGCTGTTTGAAATTCATGTTGTTGCGTGTCATAGACAACCGCAACAATTTTAAAAGATAAAAAATAAATGAATGTTAACCACTTGACAATTAACAAGACCGTCATGTTTATTTTTGATCATTAAGAATCTGAATTAAAGCAATTACTAAAACATATAACCAAAAGACTGAACACACCACAATTAACAAAAGGTTAAAATTTCGTCACTCCATCATTACGAAATTACTTAACAACAATTAATTTGTTACTAAAAAGGCAACTAATTAACCAATTAACATAAAAGACGTACATATTACTTATAATTAAGTTATTAATGTAGCTGTCAAAACGCCAATAAAAAATGACGAGTGGCGGACATGTTTCTTAGCGGCCATCTTGAATGTCGCAATAAAACTCAGTGATTGCTACTGGTGTAAAATTAATTGCCCATATATTAAACTTGTAAGTTCAGACAAGAGATAATTAAAGCCATGTGAAACTTGTACCGTAATTATGAAGTTAACATTAGAAATAAGTATGGAGTAAGTGAACGCTTATATTTTAATTTTATAATTGTGAGATCTGTTGTCAAATGTCATTCGAAGTTGTTTTTTAATAAGCCTTGTTATAAAGCTGAATTCTAAGAAAAAACTTGTAAGAAAAGTCTCTATCTTCGCAGATTTTCTTAGAACAAACATCACGATTACATTAAAAGCATATTATATTTTCTCTGTTGGTTACAATAGTAAGTCTGTCAAATAAGAATAAGTAATTCGTATAAAATTATGAAGCCTTACTAAAATCCGTACCAATAGGACAAGCATTTGGATAAACTCGTATGTACCACATCATCTCAAAGAAAAATCTATATCTATACAAATTCAACCTTCCGTCTGTAAACTACACAAATAAATTACAGAATAACGCCCCGGTTCACTATTCCGCGCACACCGATGGGACGGGCAGCGCCGGGGCTCATTCTTAGCTAATTGTAAAACACTCCGCGACGGTACGCCATGAGCCGCGATTTTATGACTATGGACACGTTGGGAATGAGAACTTAGTTTGGTTAAGAATTTACACCAAACATCTTCGCAAAAACAGTTCAAAACTTAAAAATAATTCATTATTTGAATTCAGAATGTCCTTTATCGAGAGTCAGTTGAAAATAAAAAAATCTTAGTGAAAAAGTCTTCTATAGTGGTAGCCATTATTCCCAATTTTGGTTGCACTCAGAATAAATTATTCGTGTAGATACCCATAATATAGTGGGTGGGTCCCATGATCATAATGGTCCCTGAGAATAGAATCTACCATTTCATACACAAACTTACATACAACAATAATTAGAATCCATCAAAAGCCAGCATATTAGGTACTTCCTAGGTAGTTGTTACTCGTGCATAAATACTACTTGGTATGTTCCCTGAACCAAAATCCGAGTATGAAGTCTGCCCTTTCTATCTATGTTCTAGTTTTTGCAAGTTAATAAACAGTCGGTACACGGAACCAACCAATGAGGTCAGCTTACATGAAGTTTATAATACCCAACGTATTAAGTTATTCGCAAGAAACAGTATAAATGTAATAAGTTTTTAATATTCTGTAGCATAATGTGGAAAATGTTTGCCTTTTTGTGTTTTTTTCCAACAGATCTTAAATTAGCCATGAAAAAATGACATAATTTTCCTTCCTCAAAGTCAACGCCACAATATTTTGAGGAGCTTTTGTATTTTCTAAGATCTCGATTTATTAATTAATAACCCATGACAAACCAACTTCGTCGTCTTTATTATTCTTACAAATGTCGATCAGCCAAACGTCTGCTCTTGTCGACGTTTCGTAAATAACTGATATAAATTCAGCATTCCTTTGAGGAACCAAAATATGTTATCCGATTCAAACGTCATGGCGTGACGTTTGTAGTTATTTCGTTACGTCATTTTTTCAGATTCTGACGTAAAAATGTGGGTCGGAGGCGTCAAATTGTCTGCCATTACAGAATTGAATTGAGCGTTACGTTTCAGCAATGTAAGTTCAATGGTTTAATTTTTATGGGGTTTATGTCGAAAATATCCAATTTGTTTTTAACATTTAGAATGGCAGGAGTATAGAATTTTTACTTACAATTACATTTTGAATGAAAAGATCCTTAATATAAAATGCAGGTCGTTGTAGTAGTCGATAGGTCACATAGAAGCCATTACTTATAAATATATCTATGAAGGAATTTGATGAACACAAAAATAATATTGAAACAAATAACGAGTTTCCAAAAATTTATACTTATAAGTAGAGAAGGATAAAACACTAATAAAAATTAAACCGTTCAATCGCATCACAATATCGATTAAACCGAACGATATCGAATTTAGAACAGCGCTTTTTTATTCACACCAAAAATATCCGAGCTGGCAACTAGGTTTTAATTGAATTTATTCACGTGACGTCACATGACGGTAGGGTGAGCGTCCCTGTTACCGGACTGTGCAATAACACGTCCGAGGGGCACTGTAATGTGAAAGCGTTTTGTGGTAATAATCGGATAATAAATATAGCGGCGCCGACGACGGCCGCGTTCACCCTATTTTGTAAAGTTTGTTTTCCTGTGCAAGTTTGAGTTTTATGAATGTTTATGTGTTTTTCGTTGGGTGCAACGTTTAAATATTGGAATGGGTTGTAGATTTCCGTGCATAACGAATGAACATTTATTGTTTTGGCGAGACTAGTGCCCACTTGTTTATGAATCCTATTTTCAGCTATAATGGAACACTGTGTTTAATATATAAAAGTATAAGTATTGGTAATGACTGACAACAAAGTATTTTTTTCTTAGAAATTATGACTGAATCGTTCTAATATATTAAGTGATTTAATCTGATACATTCGAATTGCTGAAATGTAAATAAAACAACGCACATAGCTCGAAAGCTTGTTAACTCCCGCACAGTGAACTTAGTATACAAAACAGCCCAATTTAATTAAACCCGTGTAAAGCATAACCTAAATAATCTGACATCATAACCTACTAAATTTCATTTGCTACTATTCCGTGTGACATATTTTATAGTGGCAGTTAGTATTCGCTTCGCTTGCAGTGTACGGCCGGCATCGGTTCACGCACCGCCGGCCATGTCGAGCTCTACTTACTATAAGCATGTTGTAATTTTAATTTACAATTGTTACACATTTTGACCAATTAATCTTTTAGAAATTGTGTGGATTAGCCGAGAAATTTTTGTTCTAGAGATTTTTGTAATTAATTTTGTCTTTTTTTTTAGTTTGTCTTAGGTACACTTAACGGATGCTCTGATGCTGATTTGAGATTTGAGATCTTGTTAGTTTATTTATTTAATTACTGAGATGAATCATGCTTTCTTTTCATTTCTAATATTTTTTGCAAGCTCATTGTTACCAAGCATTTTCGATTTGATACGTTCTTACTTCAACAGCTTTTGTTTTTTATATTCCTCTAATTCCATTGGTAGCAACACTATCTTGTAGGTTACATCTGACCTTTAAAATAAAAATAAAAGCCTATTTCAAGATAGTACAAAAAATATAAATGACCAGCATTGCTGTCGTAATATTATCAAAACAAAAAAGTATATAGCAAAAAGGGCAGTTGCCATAAAAACAACAATTTCAGGGATAAAGACTCGGCCTTTTGCGATACGTTGACGGCATAAAAATAAATAAACCCGTTTTTCCCGATAAGATAATGCTAGGCGACAATTAAGTTAAACGGCCGATCTCCCGGGCAGACATCGAAAACGCATTTTGTCCGGGTAATGTGGGAAATACAGTTTCCCACATCACCCGGGCAAAGTGCGCCTCACCTACTATTGAATTAAAGGAGTTTGCTGTTGTTTGTTGAAGTTTTATATACTTAGTTGTATGTCTGGTAGCGACATGTGGAAAACGTTGAGAATAATGTCGGACAAAGCAGTGGTATAGACCTCAAGTTACCACAATCGGTCTTTCGGCAATCGATTTTGAACTTTATCACAACAGTGGAAGATTAATGTTCGATGGGTAAATTTGACAGATTTGGACTGTATCGTCTGTACAAACGAATGTCGCTTAAACTATCGTGAACAGAATCTAGTTTTAGAAGTGAAATGAATGTTTAGATAAAAGATTTTAGAGGTTCCGTACTCAAAAGGTAAAACTGGATGCTATTACTAAGACTTCACTGTAATTTTTGTACGGAACCCTTCATGCGTGAGTCCGATTTTCTTCAACAACAATTAGCATGGACAAAGGAGACATGAACTAGTACCTAAACACCTAAATTACAAACATTATCCTCTTGCACATGACTTGAAGGCTAATGTAACCCCAGAGGAATTCCAATTCCCCCTACATCTGGCGGAACCGGTGACCTTCGAGGAACGTACTAGTATTGTTCCAACGACCCTCGCCCTTGTAGCCAGTCCTGAGGGGCTGGTCTTCGAAAGGAAGTCTATAGAGAGGATAATCAAGTGATCGATTGTTTTTGCTTTAGGGTCGAAAAGGGGGTATTTGCTACTTTTAGAAATATGGGTTTAAAAATGAAAAATAGTGTATATTTTGACTGTAAGTAAAATGCATTTATTTTAAAATGCCCTATCTATTTATTACAAAAAAAACGTCGTACCTACAATCTCAAAATAGACTGCTAACACACAAATATCATATTACAAATAAATCTCTCTGTGAAAACATAAAAAGTAGGTCTCAATGTCCGTCTGATATTATACAGCAAAAATATTAATATGTATTAAGAATAAATATTTATTTTACGAGCGAAATGTATGACGAATATTTATTTAAGTTCTATATTCCTCCTCCGCAATATAATTCAGGGAGGATTATCAAGATCCCTTTCATAGAAGACGCGACCATTAATAATGTATTTGGAATTACGTGAATATTATTTCCAACATTAATTTTCTTTTACTAAAATACATTAACAATAGTGTTGTTGACGCATCGTGTGAAAACTAACAAGATGGCGGCATATTCACAATAGTTCCGCACGCGGTGACTTTGTCAGGCGGTATTGATCCTATAGAATATTAGTTTAGGGTCCCTCGGGTCCCGTGGGGGACCAGTGTGAAATTGATGCTATTATTGTGCGAAACGGTTAGAATTCAAAGCAACACGACCAGCCTAGCAGATGTGTCGACAAATATTTTGCTTGATATCCACCGAATCACAAATATTTACATTATCAACACTGTTTAAATTAAACGAAAATAGTAGGAAATGTGGGCGGTGCAAATATTTAACCTCATTTAATATTAATATGGCAGTTGTAATTTGACATACTTACAATCAAGAAACGTCACAATATTTTCGATTAAGGTATTGACCAATAAAAATGCTTTATGTTTAAAATATTATGCTTAAGGTAAACATAAAAAAGAATTATTCTAGTTAAACATTAATATTAGAAAGAACGCTTATAATTTCATCAACCTTAAGCATCAGATTAAGAAAACAAATCTTCCCAACTTTCACTGCAAAAGATTTTCAACTTAAAAAAAATACCAATCCGGAGATTACGTCAGAACTTGTAATCAAAGTTAAAAACAACACGATTGAATATTTTAACAACGGCCTACAACCGGGAACTAAAGTTAAATCCTTTGTTTAGAAGAGGATTACAGTTCGCTTATCAGCTGCAACACTGAGGCTTTTTATACTCGTCTAGTTTCAATTAACCGTCGGTTAATTCCGGTGCTAAGTGCTCGGTTTAAGTCGCGACTTAATTTATTTCCGGCCGCAATTTATGTCCGGGATTAATGTAATGAAAGTCCCGCGGCAGGTCCCGTGCTAATTGCTACTCCCGATTGTCTAAACAAAAATAAAGGGACGCCTCAAGGAATTTATCGTGGCAGGTATCGTTAGCGTTTAAATGGTAAAGAGTTACGCTCGTTTAAGGTTACGTCGCGTGGTTCTTGTTAGATGAAATTTTATTGTTTGAAATTAACAGTTGAATCGAGGCCTTCACAAAAAGCTTTAAAAGTAAATGAGCAAACAAATACCTTTTTACGGTAAATAGAATTCATTTATTGTCCTAATCTATATAAAAGGGCTTGTTCGATAACATTGCAAGTACACTCGAAATACAATCAACATACACACGCAGCTGCGGAACCCTAAATTACTGGCCATTTACGCGTAACAAAGGGTTCCTTAAATGACAAAAAAGAGGAGAAATACAAGACTAAAATTGACAGTTTAATCTGTGAAATTGCGAGTGGCTGAATAGGGGTATGAACTATGCTTTTGTTTGATAAAAGGTTTCTGCTTATTTAAAAAGAAGTTTGACATTATAGTAATAGTTATAGTTTTTTTTATGTAATTCGAAGAAAGAGTTGGATAAATATAACATTTTCAATAAAATAGGAAAAAAATCCCTCACGAAATAATAGTAACGTTCCAAAATAATTAACCCAACTATTTTCAAATAAGCTTTGATGCATATTTAAACAGGCCGCTTTAGCTATAAAATTTAAGGTACTTTATTACGGATCGACCCAAAATTAACATTGGAAACGGAATTCATTAACATTATATTAACCGCATAACCCCGATACGATTTACAAAAAGATTGTGTTCAGTCACCTCACGAAGTTTCGTGAATATTTCAACCTTTTTACGGGTAGGAAATTATATTTGTAACACACGATTTGTTCTAGATGTTACATTTTTAATGGTTGTCACGAATTCTATTCGGTAAAATAATTTGAATTTGTATCGACCTAGCCTTCAAGTTCCAAGTTTCCATCTCCCGCAGTGTTCGAAGTTCAAAATATTATGTTCTGTTGAATAATATACAGATACAAAAGAAAATGAAGGATTATTATGCAATAACGTACCATTAGTTCAAGTTTCATTACACAATATGCCATTAGACCAACTATAAGATTTGTATGATATCTCGGCTAAGCAAATCTATTGTATATTCTCTAATTACATTTTGATAACTTCCTACACAACATGTACGTTCGGATACAACTGCAACATTAGACTGAATGAAATTTTAATGAGCATATTCTGCTTCTGTCTAGCGTATATCCGAACGTTGAAAATCTGAATTCGCATTTCGAAATTCGAACATAAATTCGGATAAAAGCTGAGCCTATGTAACTAAAAGGACAGTAAAATTAGTTGTAGCAAATATGTAATTGCTCGTGTTAACTATTAAGGTGACTCTTTGCTTCGAATATATTAACCTTATAAGGCAGGTCATATATGATATTAACACCAGAACAATACAAGCCACTCGTATTTGCCAAAGACTCATCAAACAAACAATATTGTTAATAACTCGGTAAGATATATATCTCGGTAGATAGATAAATATTTACCTCGGTTATGCTGTGAATACATAATGCGATTGATCAGTAAAATATTCAAAAGCAATCAGCGTTGCCATCAATAAAAAAAACCTTTCGTGTAAAACTGGCGGGAACTTGGCATTTTTTGAATTTTCCGCTTCATTTCTGTGCGCGTTCGTTTTTTTAGTTTGTTTTTTTCTGGCAATGCTTTGACAGTCATTCAGCCAGTTGCAAAGTTTGGATGCTATATTCGATTAAACGGCCAATGCTACCAGATACGCGTTCCCACAGTATTTTCGTGTACCTACACATCTACCATGTTAGTGTTACAATGGAATTTAATCCAATCGGTAAAAGTGTCAATATACTTTTGAAAATTCCAATTAACCAATGAGTCATTTCCAATATAAAATTTTAAATCTTCGCTAGTATTATTTTAATATAACTAACCTACTCCAAAAACACCCTAATATAAACAGCACACTTCTATTTTAGCAACGCCAATTACATCCCTATCGCAAAAAAAACCCGATCGATTCGATTCATAATTCGATTACTCGCCGCGCGCCGCTCGATTATTTATCATGTAACCGGTGTTTACAATGCGCACGTGTGTTCATGCACGTGGTATTACAATAACAGCCCGATCAAAGCCCCGGACTGTGTAAACTGGCGATTAAAATATAATTAACCGACAGTCTGTTAGTTGTGGCTTCACGGTTTTTTTTATGTTCTATTTAAATTGTGTCTACATCAAAGCAGGATAACTTGTAGCTGTGTTTTTTTTTTAATTATATTTTTTTCTTATTTGAATTTCGAATGTGCTGGCTGGATAGGACTGTAATGTTTGTTTTGTCTCGAATAAAACCTTTTCGTTCCCTTAATAATGGTCTTCCCCGCTCTTGAACAAAGTTCTTGTCTATACCTAACTTTTTCTTTACGTTATTCCCTGGTATTAGGATATTATTGTTATTAAAACTTCTGAAGAAAGTTGTCATTATTATAAAGTTTTGTAAGAGCGTTATCTGGGATTAAGATGTTACATAATACTGGTACATATTGTGAAAGTTTGCCTACTGATATTGTACTTGGTACACTGTCTCTTACTTTCTAGTCACTCTAAGATTTCAGCTGGAGATTATTTAATCAAAGGTCACACATTCTTAAAACACATAACTGTCATGATCTGGACATATAAAATCTACACTTTAAGGACACAATTTCAGCCTACATTAACTTGCCCCACTCTAAAGAGCAAAGATTCTAAACCAATACGGGACTGCACAAATACGGGCGAAAATTAACGCCAGGGGAGACTCCGAAACTCCCTATTTCGACCCTTTGTACGGCATAATGTGCATGTTATAAACATATAATTTACGCTCCTGCGGACCGGGATTTTTTTCCAAAAAACTGCGCAAAAAGGGTTTTTGGACCGTAATGATTTTATCGATACGATGATCTCAGTTTTGAGAGAAGGGTTGGAGAAAGAAATGTTTGCCAATGTCTTTGAAATAAACCCCGTGTGTTTGGATATAACAGCAAAAACGTTCTTTTTTCTTAAACAAAAATTTGAAAATTGACAGTGAAAATTCGTAGTTATCAGTCGTTTTAAGAAAATTGTTATAAGTTAGGGTTAAGATTAAGTTAAAAAAGTTAGGATTTTTTTTCCAAGACGCGGGTTAAAAAGAAAGTAAGTATTACGAGAAAAATAAAATATAAGGCGATTGGCCATTAGCGTGTAGTCTTGAAAATTAATAGTGCCATTTAATCTGACGAATAAGCCAAATTATATGAAATTGCTTATGTTAATAAGCAGTACACTAGTTTCGCTGAAATAATCCAATTTGTATGTATAAGCCATAGTAATAATTACGTATTAGCTATGTAAGCGATATTAGTCGGAATAAATAATGTATAATGTCTTAGTATATACTAATGTTACAACTTAGCAAGTCTAGCTCAAGATGGAGTCTAGACTTCCAAGGTCGGCCATTTTAAGTTTGGCTTTTCAAGTTTTTATATTATTTCGTCAAACGGTACAAGATTATTATTTGAAAAAAGGTAATGTGATTGTTATTTTTTTTTTATATGTTTTGGGGAAGATATGTAAAAGTATTTTTTTTTACGAAATCAAAAAGTGCCTATCCAATCTATATACTGAATTAAAAGAGGAATAAAATATCCATCCAAGTTTAACTTTAAAATAAAATACTGACACATAAAATGAAAATATTTCTACCAGGATTTCATAAGATAAAGTCATTCTTTTCCAGCTAACTGCACCGTATCTCACTTTAAAAATCCTGTAAAGATTTAAAAAGCGAGGGGTCAAAGGTTACTTTTAGCGCGCTCCGCTAGCTACCAGGCTATCAGAAGGGCCGAGGAGTTCTATTAAACTAGCCGTTTGAAGGGAGGGTCTGACAGATGTGCGGTCCCCTCTCGGTCTACCGTGTCTTAGCTCCCGGCCCTCATTTGAAAGCCATTCGTTCGTTAGTTACGACCTCCGAAGGGGACAACACGAGGGTGACTCGATATCGCTTTTATGGACAATTTGAGACAGACGAATCGGTTCTTCAGTTATATTTTGGAAGTATTTTTCGCTATTTTTGCTGAGCTTTGACTATGGGAGGTGTTATAGCTGATTTATGCTTATTGATATTGAGAGATGGTTTGCACACATGCATACGATTATATCTGTGTGACATTTTATTCGCAACTTGATTCTTCAAATCGATATTGTTTGCCAATTTTTTTGGTAAAAACTTCCACGACCTAGCAGAACTGTAAATTAGATACTGTCCTTCCAGGTGATCGATACCTGTTTGAAAAGTATCCGTGACTTTTAGACTTAGGGGCTCCTATCTCTCGACTTAATTTAGGCCGGGGTGATAAACGTAATGAATGACTAACGATTTTTCAGAGTTATGTGGCTCCGAGTAAGTTAAAAGGCACGAAGTTCGGTTAAATTTCTTTGGGATCCGTATCGTTTACAAAAACCGACTTCGGAATCATTCGATTATCTTGAATAACGCAGTTTTGTCGGCTTAAAATGTATTTTAGATGAAAGTTTGGTTGGAGTGTTTGTTTATCAGCCACAACTTTTCTATTGGTTTCAGGATAAGGCTTTCTTACACAAGTTAAATCTACCAATATCTATAGACCTTCGTTTGCATGCCTACTTTATAGACTATTTGGTTATAGTGACTACTACGTATAGTTCCATATAATTTGTACCATGTTTTACGTACATTGTCACGACTGTCCAGTCGCCGTATCTTCACAAACCGTTTTTCAATTAAAACCTACAGAACCCAAAATGGTTTACCCAAATAGGGGTTGTAATCTGCTTGATATATGAACCTCTGTGACGGGTTAACAAAAATGTTAAGATAAAGAGATGTTATCGTGAAGCAATTTGTTCACTTAATTTATGAGCAGATTGTAATTAAAGTTATCTCACGGGACAGTTATGGTGTTCGGTGATTAAAAGCGTTCGGTAAAAATGTCGGTAAATTGTAATTGATATGTACGGTTTTAATTGTTTGGAACAGTGAGTGTGATGTTGAATTGATTTTTTTTTGACGAAATTATGTGATGGTTTGAAAGTTTAATGAAGCCCTTTAAAAATGTAACTATCATATTTACTAGGAATGTTTTCGTTATGGAAGTTATTAGTTATAAGTTGTTAAGTTATACATGCATTTGATTGTTATACAACCTAGTATAATCTCAC
This sequence comes from Heliothis virescens, assembly GCA_002382865.2. Classification (NCBI taxonomy): domain Eukaryota; kingdom Metazoa; phylum Arthropoda; class Insecta; order Lepidoptera; family Noctuidae; genus Heliothis; species Heliothis virescens. The sequence continues at coordinate 13,985,130 of NWSH02000505.1, forward strand.
ATATTTTTCAATAGACAAATTGCTAAACCTACGTTAAGTTAAAAATAAATAAAACTTGTAACACAAAGCACTAACAGCAAACACAACACTATAAAACAGAACAAGACACATCGATCACTTAAAACCTCTATTCTTGCAACAACGAGAGAAAAACTATAGCTTTTAAAAGCAGCTATTTATTTGCAAACAGCTTTTAGCTGAGACTCAGTCGTGTACTTGTGTCCCCGCTATGTACTCACATCTCTCGGATTACCAGGCTGACTCAATTCTATCGAAGGGTTCTACGTTTGTTTGTACTCCATGCTTTTGTATTTCCCTCGCCTCCATTACACTTTTGTACGCTTTAAAACATACTCTATTTCAACACAAAATGGTCAGCTAACAACCCAGTAAGTGCCTGCCAACATGCTGACTGATTACACGACCTAATTTAAAAGTACGCCTTATATAATGCGTTCCGTCTTTCTTTATTAACACTTGAAACGCTCGTCTTATAATGTTATTCATTCATTCATTATTCACAAAACTTCTCAAACACTGTTCCAAGGCAAAGTCGGTGCACTTAATTTTGTCACTTTTCACTTTAACAAACTGAAATAAATTAAAAATTAAAGCCGACATAACATTGCTGTGCAGTCGTGAATGTTCGCAAACTGAATTATGGATGGGAGCACTAAGCTCATATTTATTATCGCGCCAACATATCAGGGGGGTCTCATGAATTTGTCGTTAAAAGCGTATTCCAGATGCGCCCTCTAAAAGCGGAAGAGGTAACATGCACCGGGGGCCGGCGGGGGGCGGGGGACTGCCGAAACAAACATGCCACACTGCCGAAGGCTTTCTCTGCTTGTTTGTTTGTTTTGCCTATTGTTGGCTGCCGATACTATGAATTATTCAATAGCACTAAGTGAGTATTGTACAATGAAGGTGGGGTAACATTAGTAATAGCGCGAATTCACTCCAATGCCGAGTTTTCAAAGAATTCCCCGAGCGAATTGAAACGAAATGGTAACGATATTTTTTAATTCCGCCGAGTTTGATCGTTTCGCCAAATGGAAATGCGCGAACTCTGGGCGGCCATTACAAAAATAACAACAAAAAAGAATGTTCCCAAATCAGTTTACCTTGTTCATAATATCCTACCGGGGTTATTATAATACATAAATTCAAACAAAAGACAAGAGGAAACCGCGGCGCGAACTTAAAATCGTGGTCCGAAACTCTCGTTACAAAGTCAGGAAGGAAAAGTCCCCAAAGTTTGTCCGAAAAACCGGGAAAAACCCCGAAAATTTAAGTCCAACATTCTGTTTCCGTCGGACGGTAACCCGCGTAAATATTATTCGGGACTTTCTTTTATTCCCTTTGTTTTAGACGTTTTATTATTTGCGGTCCGAGGTGAGGCCAGCGAGGTGAATCAGCGCATGCTCCTGCTTAGGGAGGGGGATTAAAAAATAAGCCCCTACGATTTACAACACAACAAAAAGCCAAATGGCAATTTTAGCGTAACCGAAGGAAAGAAACCCGCACAAAAATGATCCAAACAAGATTTTAAACTTTTGTCCTTTTGAAACAAAAGAGAGCTCTAATTTATGTATTTCTCTTTAGTCTTCAAAGCGAAGCAGACCCTCTTCAAAAAGTAATTGACAAATTTGTTCAAATACGAAAATAAAAGGCTGAATGTTTTTCGCGTCCTGCGCGAGGCGAAATCGTCTCGCGTAATTAGTTCGCTAGGATTGCGAGGTACGGCTTGCTGGGGGAGGATCCGATACATTCCGCATCACTCGTAAACTCGGAATTTTATTCTTAGACATTCCTCTAGGCGAAGCTTTATGAAAACTGTCTCCTTCGCACTTGATGCGAATAAAGCAAAGTAGAGCCCGTAATTCGTGCTCTTTGAGTGATATTTTGGGGATCATTGGACGGCAGATGGCGCGATATTGGACGTTCTAGTTTTATGCGAAGGTCCTTGTAGAAAATGGGAACCTTTCGCAAAGGTCGTAAAACAAAAAGCCATCTGTCAAAAACTATGCGCTCAAGCAGAGCTGAGTTGAAGAGATTACGGAGGTGGAGCAATTTGGAAGATATTTTATTACAAACATAACATAGCCTCTATTCTAGCTGATAGACGGAGTATTATACCTAAACGCGAATTATGATATAAGTTTCTTGTAATACTAATACTGCAAATTTATTCAGCGAAAAGAAAGCGCTTATTCTTATACATATATCTTTTAAAGAACTTACCGTTGACATGTGATTACATGTGTCGTTGCAGTTGTGTGTACTGTAGTCGGTGCTCTGAAACAAAATAAAAATATCGTTAATTAATATTAAATAATTCAGCTTCAATACAATTATACAGACATCTGCAGTCTGCACCCTTGTCTAACTAATTCAGAATATTAAAAGTGGCGTGATTTGAAATAGATTGATAGTAAGTTCAGGCACCTCAAGCGTGTAAAATATTCTTCACGAGTATAATATGAGTTAAAGTTGGTAACAATTATTTACACAAGAACAAACACTGCATAAGTGCACACGTGTAGGCGAAAACACGTGTATGATAGAAACATTGTATCTAGAACGAAGAATATTAATAATACGGTAACCATAAATTAAGAAAAAATTATATAGTTGAATCTTATGTCTGTATATTTGTATGTTGCATTTTATAGAAAAAACTACAGAACCGATTTAAATGAAGAATATTAAGTCTGAAAAAAATACATAAGGTATTTCTTATCTGGGTGCGGCAGTAGTTCCCTGGAGACGCGGATGAAACTAAATAGCTAGTTGATAATAAAATTACAAGAAACTAATACAAGATCTCGAAAAAATCCTTTAAAAAAAGGTATCTAAGAAAATGTAACACAAAAACGTAACAAGCACTATCAACCCTTTCACAATCAGGGGTAGAATTTGTCAATGGAAAGAAATGGAAGGCAAAGGACTGCTTTGTCAGACCAATGGTCTGAAACTGTAACACCTGGGCTTTGTCAAGGCGCTGTAACATGTGAAAGTAATTTATTAACTTACATCTCGCTAGGAAAAACGTACGATATAGAAATTCGGGGGAAAAAATAGAAAGTGCTCTTTTATTTGAGGGAGCTTTTTTGTTCGACTGTACACGGTGTGTAAACAAAACGTGAGCCTTTTACCGTTAAAATAAGTTAAAGGCAGTGGAAGTAAAGGGATTTTTGGGAAGAAATATAAGCATTGTTGGTTATTTATGTTATGTTTTATGTAGATTGTTGATGAACACGTGCATATCAATAAAGATAATGTTTGGAGTAGGCACCTAAATTGATAGTTTTATTCCGTCATTTGAACATCTTTGGCAGTCGTTACGGGTAGTCAGAAGTCAGAAAATTTGACAATCAGTCTAACTAAGGGAAAAGGATAGGCAGATAAATGTGTAATGCCTTTTTATGTCAATATTAATTTGCAAATACATAACATTTATTGTACCAATAATGTATGTACTAATTGACAATAATATTATCTAGTCAGCACAAAAAAAAATCCGGTAAAATCTTATTTTTACGTAATTCAAACAAACAGAGGTATAATCATTTAATCATATGTACAAACCCGTTACAAAAATCCTTTGTCTGAGAAAACGTCACAATGAATCCCTTGATCCAAATAAATGAAATCTAACTTGTCCAAAAGCCCATACGAATGAAATTGTTCCTTTATTGCACGTATAATCATGTCACCCTAACCCTGTATTAAAATCATTAAAAAAATATATCCATTAACAGTGTACATGGTTATAAATAAATTATGGGGTATCCACGCGTTCGGGAGTGTCCGGGGTGGCCATATTTCACGGCTGGGCCTGTCCCGCGGACGTGTCGACACCTTTTTGCACTTTTTTTTGGGATACTTTTTGCGCAGCGTGGACACATGAGCGCGAACGTGTCTGTGGCTTTTATAGGGTTTTTAATAGATAAATAGCTTTGTACTTTGACGGACACGGGAATTTTAATAATAGCGACATAGATACTTCGTTGTTACGTCGAATATGGGTGCAGAGCTTTTTCGCTTTTTTATCAATTATTCGGTGCGGGCTCGTGAGTGGTGAAAACTGGTGTATCTGATATTTTTCGCTGCCAGGAAAAGTCAATTGAGGAGAAAGTTTGTTGTTGCGTTTGTACGTTGAATTAATTGCTGTTGCTATTCAAATATGACTGAGTTTTTTTTGTAAAAGACTAATTGATTTTGTTGTGTACGTTTAGCATGGATACTTATGAGACATGTAAGGAGTTTCTTTAACATATGTACATAGTTTTTGAAGAACTGCAGTCGACAGCAAGTCAGTGTACACAAAGCTGTCAAATTTCTGCGATCGATTTTCAACCTTATCACAATAATGGAAGGTTAATGTTCAATTGGCAAAATTACCACACTGACTTACTGTCAACTGTACAATAGCCAAATACGGCTTAACCTACATAAACTAAACATACAATAGTTCATATTATCCTTTTCATACTGCCATTTAATACCATCAAATTCTTTTATAACTCGCCAAAACGCTACATTACAAACTGAACAAAAGTTAAAAAAAACCAGTTCATATTTCACTTCTATTCCAAACGAGAACGAACGA
>NWSH02000505.1:13990014-14065540 GCA_002382865.2 Heliothis virescens
AAAAAAAATCCGGTAAAATCTTATTTTTACGTAATTCAAACAAACAGAGGTATAATCATTTAATCATATGTACAAACCCGTTACAAAAATCCTTTGTCTGAGAAAACGTCACAATGAATCCCTTGATCCAAATAAATGAAATCTAACTTGTCCAAAAGCCCATACGAATGAAATTGTTCCTTTATTGCACGTATAATCATGTCACCCTAACCCTGTATTAAAATCATTAAAAAAATATATCCATTAACAGTGTACATGGTTATAAATAAATTATGGGGTATCCACGCGTTCGGGAGTGTCCGGGGTGGCCATATTTCACGGCTGGGCCTGTCCCGCGGACGTGTCGACACCTTTTTGCACTTTTTTTTGGGATACTTTTTGCGCAGCGTGGACACATGAGCGCGAACGTGTCTGTGGCTTTTATAGGGTTTTTAATAGATAAATAGCTTTGTACTTTGACGGACACGGGAATTTTAATAATAGCGACATAGATACTTCGTTGTTACGTCGAATATGGGTGCAGAGCTTTTTCGCTTTTTTATCAATTATTCGGTGCGGGCTCGTGAGTGGTGAAAACTGGTGTATCTGATATTTTTCGCTGCCAGGAAAAGTCAATTGAGGAGAAAGTTTGTTGTTGCGTTTGTACGTTGAATTAATTGCTGTTGCTATTCAAATATGACTGAGTTTTTTTTGTAAAAGACTAATTGATTTTGTTGTGTACGTTTAGCATGGATACTTATGAGACATGTAAGGAGTTTCTTTAACATATGTACATAGTTTTTGAAGAACTGCAGTCGACAGCAAGTCAGTGTACACAAAGCTGTCAAATTTCTGCGATCGATTTTCAACCTTATCACAATAATGGAAGGTTAATGTTCAATTGGCAAAATTACCACACTGACTTACTGTCAACTGTACAATAGCCAAATACGGCTTAACCTACATAAACTAAACATACAATAGTTCATATTATCCTTTTCATACTGCCATTTAATACCATCAAATTCTTTTATAACTCGCCAAAACGCTACATTACAAACTGAACAAAAGTTAAAAAAAACCAGTTCATATTTCACTTCTATTCCAAACGAGAACGAACGACATTGCCATTCATTCATTCATTCTATATTTAAATTTTAAACAAAGAGTTTCTAAATAAACACGGCTAAACATTCCATTCATTCGCTCATTTGTTCGTTCGTTCATTAGAGACAAGGTTGAGAAAAATATACATTGTGTAATTAGTGCACTCGTTGGATAGAATGACGGCTTCGGAAGTGACTTCCACTAAAAGGTTCCGTAGATTCTTGAAGAAATCGGAGCATATTATTGTGTTCCACTTTAAACCTTTCAAAACTTTAACGGCAGTATTTAATTAAGCTCTGTTTTTCTTGTCAAAGATGTCTTCTCAATATATTTAAGTTTAGAAGGTTTAATACTAAATTTTATGTCGTAAAACAATCGCTGTCAATATCAGATAAGTGACAATAATAAACTAATTCATAATTCTTTTTTATAATAAATTGTTCTTGAAATTTTAAAAATAACTAACTTAAATTTTAATTTTACTCAATTTGATAAATGTGATTTGCATTTACATTTACAGATATTACGTCCTAAAAATGACCATATAACTTGACCGGCACTAACAGCCAAAGCACAGTTGTCAAAAAAAGTGAAATCTACGTATCGATATATCATCAGAGTTATTGCGAAATCGATTGCAAAAATCTGACGAATCGAATGCAGTTTGAAAGTATTGGCGCGCTGCACAATTTGTGTGATGACTTTGAAATTGCTACGATATAGCAAGCGAACGAATATGTAATTTTAGAGTGAACTTGGAGAAATGTTGCTGAGAGACATATTTCTAGGATAGCGTGGAGATAGATACGTCTCCATTTTTATAGAAGCAGCATCGACCTTAAATGTTAAGTGGCCAAAAAAGAGACGTATAAATTGTTTACAGTAAACAATATTCATAATGTTGACAGTAACAAATGAGTTTTTTCCCACGGTACCCCAAAAACTGGCAAGTGTGAATTCAAAAGCGCTTTGTACAGTTACCATTATGCCTGATTTATATTTTGGAGCCGTCAGTCCACACAAACACGTATTCCTTCCGACGCGACGGTGAAAAATGATCTCAGTGTTGCCATGTGCTATTGTGGCATCCTCGTACTCCCGCATTTTAGAGTTGCCAGAGGTGAAATTTAATTGTACCTTGCTTTTGTTGTTTGTGATGTTCGGTTTTTTAGTGGCGTTGGAATAGTGGTATTGTTTGTTATATTTTTTAATGTAACGGTTACAATTTAATTGTATTCTAAGTCCTAACTCAAAACTTTTAAGTTTTAATTACTGATTTTAAAGATTAATTAATATTAAAACTTTTAAGTAGCATAAGATTCGTACTTTAAACTAGCAAGTTAATGCAACTCGAAATAAAGTTTTAATTAACTAAGATCAACAACAGATTTCATGCTAATTCTATTGAAACTAGTTCTGAATCTAAATCTTTAAAGGTAAAGTTTAATGCTGAAAGTTTAACCCTAACACGGTCGCGTTGGCCGTGATTGCCGCGAAACTAAAATTATTTGTGGGGCTAAAACTCTGGTTATGTTGCCATCGGGAGACAAAGCGCTAAGCGCTGAGGTAAAATCTATTAAGCGATAATAGCGCTGCAAGCGGGCGCTGAAGGTGCGGTGGCGGGAACTTACGTCTAATTGGCAGCGAACAATGGAAAGCGCACAAAGCGCGGTAATGGCCAGCCGACATCTTTACGCGGGTACCGATTGACAGATTTCTGGTCTTCGAGTTTGTAGTGAAGTACTATTTTCGTATACTTTGAAAGTTTTAATAACGGAATTCTGACATAGTAAATTAGTTACTGCAAGTGTTTCACCCAAGTTCCATGGTACACGGATAAAATAGCCTCCCTCAATAAATGGGTCATCTNATATACCTACTACTCCTTAACCATACTTTATGAACAAACGAAAAACTTTTCGTTTTGCAATGACTACTTCTGTAAGGCCTCAAAAGAGATCGCACTATGATAGCCGGCTGATCTTATCAATACAATGGATGCTGCCCACAAGATCCTTAAAGTCGGTACATACATAACTACATATATTTATTGTAGCATAAAATACTGATGACAGCTATCAAAGGTAGCCATTATTGCGTGAGTAGGAAGAAAAAGAATGAACAATGGCGCTTGATGTAGTGGGTGTACGGATGGTACTGTTTTGAATTCTTCGTTGTTTTTGTTCTGAGATTACCTACACTTAAAATAAGCCAGGCAGATCTATTTCTGGATATCTTATTTTTTGGGGTTTCTTACTCAAATTTTTATTTGAAGTTAAATAAATAGGTGCTGCATACTATTTTAGGCAAGATAGCCTAGTGGGTAAAACACCAAACTATCATGTATAGTGTATTCTATTCCAGTCAGACAAGTACCAATGCAACTTTTCTAAGTTTATAAGTACTTTTTAAGTACTAATCTTGCACACCATTGACTGATTAAAGGTGAAGGAAAACATCCCAAAGAAACTTGGACTATAAAGTCTGACATTACCAACCCGCATTGAGCAAGCGTAGTGATTAACGCTCAATCCTTCTCTATATGGGAGGTGGCCTGTGCCCAGTAGTGAGACTATAAAAAGGCTGTCGGTGACGATGATGAATACCGTAGTCAGCTTCAACACCCATCTTTAAGTTTACACTTTCCAAAGGATAAAATCCAATATTACATGTAAAAATAAAATTCACAAACTTACCATACTGATTTTAGATTCCCACTATCCCCATAGAATCGAAACCAATAACGTTGTCGTCCGCCGATGTTATGCACAGTACACAGCAGCCGAATGTGATGTCGAACGCAGATCGAACATTCTAGAACGCTCGCACTTGACGGGTGCTGTGTGAAATAGCATAATAGAGGAATCAGTCCAGACGACGTGCTAGGATAAACTCGAACAGGTATGAGGAATATTCGTGGGCGAATGCATTTTGAAAAAGGAATGCAAATAGAATTCGGTTGAAGGATCAGTGAAAGATGTACGTGGAAAAACGACAATAGCTTGCATTGTGATGGTTTTAGAAAATTCAAACAAAAGCAAACAAACTTACTGAAGAAATTAATTTTAATTGATTTTCATTGAATACTAATATAATAAAGAGGAAACATTATTTGTTTGTATCCTAAAAGCTCCGTAACTAACGATCAATTAGGAACATTCTTTCACTGTTGGAGCTGGACTATCCCCGAGTAACATAGGCTGTATTTTTTCCGAGTACGGGAAGCAATTCCCTCGGGACACGGGAGAAGCTGCGGGAAAACATCTAGTAGAATATAAGCAGGATACTAAACTAAAAATAAACCTCTTTCGTGTTGTTCAAGCAAACTTACAAACAAACCAACTGTTCTTAAAGTCGTTAACACATGCAACTTGCAGTCTCCGAATATTACTCAAACAGTGCTGAAAGCCAGTCATTTGGCTATTTAAGGCCTTAAGCAGCATAAGTGCTGGTAATAAACTTAGACAACTATAAATCAGGGGTACTGTTCTCGTCACACAACATTACGACGTACAAACATAACTACAGACATCACATCAAGTTACCACAATCTGTCAAATTTCTGCAATAGATTTTCAACCTTGTCACAATAGCAGAAGGTTCATGTTCGATTGGTTAAATTTGGCGGGTTCGGGTAGGATGGTCTGCTGTCGTCTGTACAAACATAAGTACTTAAGTTGAGGTGTTCAGAAATAGATGCACAAGATGAATATTTGTGTTCATGTTTAAGATATTACTTCCTCTATTTATTCGTAAAGCTATCACTTGTATAGTTTATTGCAATATTCTCAGGAAGGCGCTCAAAGTAAAATCTATACATATACTAGGCGGTTTGCACCGGACGCGGTTGAAACCGCGGAAAACTACTAGTAGATTATACTTATGTGCAAAAAATTTAAAATACGAAACTCGTCAAAATAATAATGAAGCTCTTTGTTTGGATCACGTAGTTTAACCTTCTAGATCAGCCAAGATCGAGGTCAAGTGTGGACGGAGCTGACCGCTTTATAATCACACCACTGAGCCTACCTTACCTCATAAGTACCCCTCATATAAGTACGCCGATGAAATGCATATCTCTGTCACTCGAGAATTCCTACCAAGAATTTTCTTTCATTGAATATTTTCTTCTAAATATCATAGAAACATCTTTTTTTAAATCGAAAATAAATCACCAAAAATCAGCCCCATTTCACCCTTTTTTACGATAGCAAATCGCCAAAAAACTCGCGTTTTATCGCACCTCGCGTTGGGTGCCAGTAATCTGAACTAGAAAACCCCCTAAAATTGGGGTACGTTGCAATCTTGCAGTACAAACGTATGTTAGATCGTGTCAGTAGCATTAGCGCGGGATATTTATAGCCCGGGTATCGAACCTGTGCTAATCCGGAGCACGGGATTGCATACGCAATGGGTGACATACTGCCGCGGCAACACTGATTGCCTGATCGATTTTGTGACGATTCTAGAAAAGTTACATGGGTGATATTTTTTGGTAGAACGGGAAAAACCTTTAAATTTTTAAAAATCTAAAATTATTGTAAAAGCTGAAGATTTTGTTTCATTACTTAGAAGCGCGGTAATCTTAAAAACTACTAAACCGATTTGAAAATTATTTTAATTTTAGATAATCATAGCCTAAAATTTAGAGCAGGGCTCAATAATTCACCATCATGACCATCATACACTGTTTAGAATATAGTTTAGCGCATTTAATTTTATTGAGGAAAGCAGGCAATATTTTTGTCCGGATGTGCAAAGTAGTTTCCACAGAACACAGCTAAAACAGCAATCAAATCGAACACCTACTAAAAACATTTAACATTAAGACGATTAGAAGATAACAATTACTTTAGGCAGAAACAGTAGCAATTCGTCTCTATTGTAGCCAGACAAACAGTTGAAATGAACTCGTAGGCATAGAATAGCCAGCCTGGACAGTCCCTGAGGCTCGTCTTTACCGTCCCACCGCAGGGCATAGGCATTTAGCACAGAAAGGAACAAGCTTTGATCACCACGCTTACTGAAGCTTCCAGACGTTTCTTTAGGCGTTTAGGTTTCTTAGTAACGTTTTCCTTTGAGTTCTGGTTTAATAATTTCGGGTTAACTAGCTTTTTGACACAGTGTTTAAAGGATTTTAGATGTTTCCTAAAAGGCTCAAGTATTAAGTCAAACCAATTCACTTAAACCCTTATTAAACGTCTTGATATAATAAATGACTAATCTCAGAAACTACTGCTTCGATTTAAAAACCGCTTCAGTATTACGATACCTCCCACGTAAGTTGTTGTAACCCACAATATACATGTTTTACGTTTTTTTAACCAAACCGCCTATTTTTGCCTACTTTATGTGCTAAAAGTAAAAAAACTAAAAATATATATTTTTAAGTATACGTTTTTTTACTCTTAGCACATAAAGTAGGCAAAAATAGGCGGTTTGGTTAAAAAAACGTAAAACATGTATATTGTGGGTTACAACAACTTACGTGGGAGGTATCGTAATACTGAAGCGGTTTTTAAATCGAAGCAGTAGTTTCTGAGATTAGTCATTTATTATATCAAGACGTTTAATAAGGGTTTAAGTGAATTGGTTTGACTTAATACTTGAGCCTTTTAGGAAACATCTAAAATCCTTTAAACACTGTGTCAAAAAGCTAGTTAACCCGAAATTATTAAACCAGAACTCAAAGGAAAACGTTACTAAGAAACCTAAACGCCTAAAGAAACGTCTGGAAGCTTCAGTAAGCGTGGTGATCAAAGCTTGTTCCTTTCTGTGCTAAATGCCTATGCCCTGCGGTGGGACGGTAAAGACGAGCCTCAGGGACTGTCCAGGCTGGCTATTCTATGCCTACGAGTTCATTTCAACTGTTTGTCTGGCTACAATAGAGACGAATTGCTACTGTTTCTGCCTAAAGTAATTGTTATCTTCTAATCGTCTTAATGTTAAATGTTTTTAGTAGGTGTTCGATTTGATTGCTGTTTTAGCTGTGTTCTGTGGAAACTACTTTGCACATCCGGACAAAAATATTGCCTGCTTTCCTCAATAAAATTAAATGCGCTAAACTATATTCTAAACAGTGTATGATGGTCATGATGGTGAATTATTGAGCCCTGCTCTAAATTTTAGGCTATGATTATCTAAAATTAAAATAATTTTCAAATCGGTTTAGTAGTTTTTAAGATTACCGCGCTTCTAAGTAATGAAACAAAATCTTCAGCTTTTACAATAATTTTAGATTTTTAAAAATTTAAAGGTTTTTCCCGTTCTACCAAAAAATATCACCCATGTAACTTTTCTAGAATCGTCACAAAATCGATCAGGCAATCAGTGTTGCCGCGGCAGTATGTCACCCATTGCGTATGCAATCCCGTGCTCCGGATTAGCACAGGTTCGATACCCGGGCTATAAATATCCCGCGCTAATGCTACTGACACGATCTAACATACGTTTGTACTGCAAGATTGCAACGTACCCCAATTTTAGGGGGTTTTCTAGTTCAGATTACTGGCACCCAACGCGAGGTGCGATAAAACGCGAGTTTTTTGGCGATTTGCTATCGTAAAAAAGGGTGAAATGGGGCTGATTTTTGGTGATTTATTTTCGATTTAAAAAAAGATGTTTCTATGATATTTAGAAGAAAATATTCAATGAAAGAAAATTCTTGGTAGGAATTCTCGAGTGACAGAGATATGCATTTCATCGGCGTACTTATATGAGGGGTACTTATGAGGTAAGGTAGGCTCAGTGGTGTGATTATAAAGCGGTCAGCTCCGTCCACACTTGACCTCGATCTTGGCTGATCTAGAAGGTTAAACTACGTGATCCAAACAAAGAGCTTCATTATTATTTTGACGAGTTTCGTATTTTAAATTTTTTGCACATAAGTATAATCTACTAGTAGTTTTCCGCGGTTTCAACCGCGTCCGGTGCAAACCGCCTAGTATATGTATAGATTTTACTTTGAGCGCCTTCCTGAGAATATTGCAATAAACTATACAAGTGATAGCTTTACGAATAAATAGAGGAAGTAATATCTTAAACATGAACACAAATATTCATCTTGTGCATCTATTTCTGAACACCTCAACTTAAGTACTTATGTTTGTACAGACGACAGCAGACCATCCTACCCGAACCCGCCAAATTTAACCAATCGAACATGAACCTTCTGCTATTGTGACAAGGTTGAAAATCTATTGCAGAAATTTGACAGATTGTGGTAACTTGATGTGATGTCTGTAGTTATGTTTGTACGTCGTAATGTTGTGTGACGAGAACAGTACCCCTGATTTATAGTTGTCTAAGTTTATTACCAGCACTTATGCTGCTTAAGGCCTTAAATAGCCAAATGACTGGCTTTCAGCACTGTTTGAGTAATATTCGGAGACTGCAAGTTGCATGTGTTAACGACTTTAAGAACAGTTGGTTTGTTTGTAAGTTTGCTTGAACAACACGAAAGAGGTTTATTTTTAGTTTAGTATCCTGCTTATATTCTACTAGATGTTTTCCCGCAGCTTCTCCCGTGTCCCGAGGGAATTGCTTCCCGTACTCGGAAAAAATACAGCCTATGTTACTCGGGGATAGTCCAGCTCCAACAGTGAAAGAATGTTCCTAATTGATCGTTAGTTACGGAGCTTTTAGGATACAAACAAATAATGTTTCCTCTTTATTATATTAGTATTCAATGAAAATCAATTAAAATTAATTTCTTCAGTAAGTTTGTTTGCTTTTGTTTGAATTTTCTAAAACCATCACAATGCAAGCTATTGTCGTTTTTCCACGTACATCTTTCACTGATCCTTCAACCGAATTCTATTTGCATTCCTTTTTCAAAATGCATTCGCCCACGAATATTCCTCATACCTGTTCGAGTTTATCCTAGCACGTCGTCTGGACTGATTCCTCTATTATGCTATTTCACACAGCACCCGTCAAGTGCGAGCGTTCTAGAATGTTCGATCTGCGTTCGACATCACATTCGGCTGCTGTGTACTGTGCATAACATCGGCGGACGACAACGTTATTGGTTTCGATTCTATGGGGATAGTGGGAATCTAAAATCAGTATGGTAAGTTTGTGAATTTTATTTTTACATGTAATATTGGATTTTATCCTTTGGAAAGTGTAAACTTAAAGATGGGTGTTGAAGCTGACTACGGTATTCATCATCGTCACCGACAGCCTTTTTATAGTCTCACTACTGGGCACAGGCCACCTCCCATATAGAGAAGGATTGAGCGTTAATCACTACGCTTGCTCAATGCGGGTTGGTAATGTCAGACTTTATAGTCCAAGTTTCTTTGGGATGTTTTCCTTCACCTTTAATCAGTCAATGGTGTGCAAGATTAGTACTTAAAAAGTACTTATAAACTTAGAAAAGTTGCATTGGTACTTGTCTGACTGGAATAGAATACACTATACATGATAGTTTGGTGTTTTACCCACTAGGCTATCTTGCCTAAAATAGTATGCAGCACCTATTTATTTAACTTCAAATAAAAATTTGAGTAAGAAACCCCAAAAAATAAGATATCCAGAAATAGATCTGCCTGGCTTATTTTAAGTGTAGGTAATCTCAGAACAAAAACAACGAAGAATTCAAAACAGTACCATCCGTACACCCACTACATCAAGCGCCATTGTTCATTCTTTTTCTTCCTACTCACGCAATAATGGCTACCTTTGATAGCTGTCATCAGTATTTTATGCTACAATAAATATATGTAGTTATGTATGTACCGACTTTAAGGATCTTGTGGGCAGCATCCATTGTATTGATAAGATCAGCCGGCTATCATAGTGCGATCTCTTTTGAGGCCTTACAGAAGTAGTCATTGCAAAACGAAAAGTTTTTCGTTTGTTCATAAAGTATGGTTAAGGAGTAGTAGGTATATTATGAAGTGCAAATAAATGCTCATATTTTTTATGATTGAATTATTTTTTGTTAATAGATTGTTTTGTATTCCTTTTTTTCATGTATTAAAATCTTCTTTGTGAATACTTAAGTAAACTTTGATTCTCTACTATGTAGAAATATGTAATATTCACTACAAAACAAGCCTTCCTTGTCAACGCCTCACATCTTTGTTGAAGAGATTTTCTTGTTTAAGACCCATTCAGAATACTTAACTTTGTTGTACTTACATAGTTTATTCTAAAGACTCGCCCATACTTCATCGTCTCCCCACATTGTACATGATTTCTCCTGGAACTTTAGTACTTTCGTGAGTAAGTGTTTTACGACCTTAACACATGAGTCCATTCAGAAATATCGCAATAAACACACAATAATGAATGACAATGTGATTTCCCTCGGTTGTAGTGGTCCTACTCATAATTATATCTACATTGCGGTTTTATTTAAAGCGTTAAATGGTTTGGTGGAATTAAATTTTCATTGTACATTAATGTTTATCGTTACTCAGAGTTCGGCATTTTGCGAAGGAGAATGGGCGAAAAATAACCAACGTTTTAATTTATGAATATCGTAAAAAGTGTTGCGATGTTTTTTGTTCGTTTAATAAAATCTAGGTCCAATCGATTCGGTGAACGATGCCCGGATATTGGTACATCGTATCGGCGCGTAAATTAAAAATTCCGGAAACGGAAGCAGCAGTATTATCTCATCCTATTTGCTCAGTTTTAGCGCACAGAGTAATAATACGAATTGCACGGCAAAATAAACAACGTGTTTTGGAACAATATGTACTACAAGCTTTGTTGTGTTACCCGAATTTCATTTCAAAATGGATTTACTTGGTATTCGTCGAAAATATCAAACGAAACTTGATAAAAGGACACCCAATATTAAAAAAGACACTCATTATAAATCAAAGAAGCCTCATTCACCAACAAATATGTTTAAGCTGGAAATGTCAAACCACAATTTACCTCCGAAAGACGTTGTAATTCATAAAAATAACGAACTAGAGGGAACTCATTATAAAAGCCACAAAGCATTATCGTAATTTGAATAAAAACCGTGCCGCGGGATGGCGGGCTCCACTTTAATATTGCGAGTGAGATGGCGCAAGGAAAATATTATTATATTAAAATTGTCAGGCAGGTGAAAACTCACCCGGGACCGCGCGATCTGATACCAGCCACACTCGCATGTACCACGACTTAAAGTCGCAAGAATTTTTACTCGTTAAATATTCAGCGCTCAGCTGTACCATTCTCAAACATAAAGCTATTACGTTAATGGTCAAAAATTTGCATGTTTCATAAAGTAATAACGGGATTAGTTCGAGATTAAATCGTCAGAGGAAACACGTGTAATAATAACTTTCTGGGGTACGTACAGCTTTAGTAGATAATCCTCGCGGTATGTTTATTTTGAGAGCATTTCATAGTAATATTGGCTTCGGGGAAATCGGGATCCTAATTCAAGCACGAAATACATTCCGCGTTCCTAATCGCAAGTGCACGCCAAATATAAATCAAAATAAGTGAACGTTTCGTACGGGGTGAATTCAGTCGCGCGTCTCACTTTATTTCACCGAGTTTTTCCTTTGCATAATATTTTCCTTTCTCCGTTCTCTTTTTATTGATCTATTCAATCGCTAGAATGTTCTTAATGTGTTTTTTCGGTTCTCCCGCGCTTGAGCTTGTTTTATTATAAGAAAATATACAGATTATTTTTATCGATGACAAGAACCTTTTAGTCAAATATTTCCCTATGTTCGCGCCGAGAGTTTGTTTGTGGAAATCTCGAAAAGCGTTCGACCGTTTTCGATGATTCTTTCACTGTGAGCTTAATATGTGTTGACTTGCTGTATCACCGTGATTGCATGTTAAATAGAACACGGCTTTAAGTAGTTTATAGTGTACGAAAAAGCAATAAATTCATGTCACGTTCGACCTAGAATCTAATTATAAATGAAAACAGTAATGTTTTACTAACGTTAGAAAAACTTAACAGAAAAGCAGTATGTTTGGTCAAGCTCAGACATAAATATTACTTGTTCATTTCCATAATCCTGTATCGCTTCATATTTTAATATATTCTTGTAATAAAGCCAGGGCGGACCAAACCAGCGAGAATAAAATAATAAATGTATGAAGCTGATGATTTAACAGCAAAAGTAGCATGTGCTTTAAGCGTTGTTAATAATAAATTATACTAATGAGTCGGTAACACAATAAAACCTAATGAAGATATAATATATTCGTGGATGAGGAATATATTACGATTGTTCAACGTGAATAGCAATAGCATTTATGAGTGTAGTGGGCGGACGAGATGTCGCCGACGACATAACTATGACTTAATACTTTAATTTGTTAGAAAAATGCTCATAATTTGATCACGATTTATTTCATAAGAATTGACCTTTGTACTGATGTTAAATGGCTGTTAAGAAATTGTGTTGTTAATGAATGTAGAAAATTAGCTTCTAATAGTTTCAAAAATCTTTTGTGTTGCTTGTAAACTTTTTCTCGTTAATTCGAAAGCCTTTTCTATTCTCCGAATGCGATAATATAACAGTTTTGTTTTATTCGAAACTACAGCATTTTTTCTTCAACAAGTCTGCGTAAACCTAACCTAAACCTCTATAACACTTAGATTAAGGCGTCCATAAATAAAAAGGGACTAAAATACTGTAAGAAAATAAACCTCGAAAGAAAAAGTAAATGAAAAAGAAAATTTCTTATACTCTTTGTATTAAAAAGCTATTTTGGGAGCTTACAATACACTACCATACCACTATTTACGAACTATTACTTCGATATATTATTTACACAGCTCTTGGGAGCAGATAAGCTGTCGATAACTTCATTCGTTCGTTCACGTCATTCATTCACATGTCACTGAGGAATGAACGATTGTATGAAATCCTGAGGCAATTTGTAGTATTTCGTTGGTGGATTTTCTAAGAATATTGTTTTTTTTCTATTTCGTGTAAATCGAAATATACAATTTTACCTAAATTGAGACAACAGTATGCAATTATTACAGTATTACTTTCTAAAATTGTATGCAATTTCTCTTTTTCAGTCTTATAAAAGTCATGTAACTAGTAATTCTTCGAAATAAAAGACCTTGATTGAAATGTTATTATTTGCCAGGATCATCTTGAATTTAATAACAGCAAGCGCGATAACACGTACGTTATAATGTATGCAGACAAAAACCTACATTTTAATAAATACGCTTACATAACTCCACTGCAATCACAGTTCATATTCAAAAGCAAAATTCATACAGCACAAACATTTTTCAGTTACATTAAAACACATTTCACCTCAGCATAAAATTCCAGTCTCATAGAAAATAAAGTTTAAATAATTACGTACCGTTTTTCCCGATGTCACCCCGGGACAAGCAGTAGATCCTAGTACATTATATTGCAACTCTTAATTCAGCTGAACACGTCCCACAGATAACATGGTACGACTGCTATTTATACAGGGCGAATTATTACTTACATTACACAGGGTGTTCTAAAGCAGAAACTACAAAGATCACGTAGCCCTGAGTTATGCGAGTAATTCACACCTGTGTTTAGTTAACCTTTGTATTATGTGATATGTCATGTTTGTTAGGGTACAGCTGTTTGATAGTGCACAATATATAGCAGGATTCGCGTACAACTTGGGCCTGGTATAAATTGCGCCTAGGCTTTCCGAAACTTTGTAGCGTCCCTGTCAAATATATCTGGCTTTGTATGAATTTAAATGGATACAATTCAACAATAAACATTTTATTTATGGCTCTAGTGATGTCCCATAATACGAAAGCTATCGATAAATCGCCATTACAAACTACGACTTTCTGAAACCGTATCTTCCTTGAGGCACAAACAGCGATCCTTGGCTTAGTAAAATTTAATTAAGAACATAATATAACGGCTAGCGAAAGTCAGGAGCCAAGGCATCTCAAAACACGGCTACTGATGATAAAGTCTGTGCTTCGCAACTAATCTCAAAAGCTGGGTTCTCGAAGCTATTGTGCAAGACGTGGAATAAGCCCCTGCTCTGCCGGCCCCCGGCTAAGTGGGGTATAATGGTTGGTTACCAAACTAATCCATAAATCCCGTCTTGACTTGGGTTACCGACGTTTGAGGATAGTAGCCACTTAGTTGGTGTGGCTAAGACGCTTTTTATTTGGCGGTTTTAGTTGTTTGTTTTGTTGTGACTGCTATTGTGGTTCAAAGATCGGAAACTCAGAGACAGAAACAGTATACTGTTGTTTGACAAGGAAACCCTAACCCAATTGACTCAATTTATATTCCAAATAAATTCTTTCATCAAATAAATCTTTCTAATTCATTACTAATTCCTCTTTCGAACCATATTTATAATTTATAAATATTCAACGAAACCACGTGTGGCAGGACCACATAGCAAAATTATATTCAGAATTTAAAACGACAGTAAATAAAACGATAAAATATTCAAAGATTCAAACAAAACCTGTCAGCCGATCGAATCGAGACACCGGTATCGATAACTCATGTTGCACGTCACTATAAATCAACGCGACCTTCACCGATAGTGATGCCCACGTACTAACTAGTCGATAAACTTAGTCGATAAATTCACAATTCTTGCACGGTTCGTTTGCGAAACCTGTGACTTAAAGCAACGTCTCCCTCACATTTTACGTTTAGAAAGTTATTGGGATTCTCGTCAGACATAGTAAAATTGAGAAAGATAATACGAGCCGTCGTAAAATACCTTGAGGTCTATCTTCTCAGAAGTAAATTTCAGATTTATATTATTTAGCAAATAAGGATTCTTATTTAAAGGCAAAAATAGAGTTGACGTCAAAAGGTAACTGAAATATCGATGTTTTTGTTTATCGTATCACCTCACTATATCCAATACATTGTTAGGAATTTTGCAATTTTTCAAACTGCCGAGATGTCATCGCGACACTGGATATAAAACTATCGAGTCTGAGTGTTTGTAGATAAGAGTTTCCGATTCTTTTTGTGTCGAAAAAGCGTACGATTTCGACTATTTTCATCATTCGAACTTTATTGGACATGTTTTCGTAATTGGGACCAATATTTCGTTTCTGTTACCTAAAAAGACGATAGCAGAAAAAACGTATGATGTATGTGCCTTCGGAATATGCTAAAAAGTTGTCTAGATATTTAGCATCGTTAGTGTGCTTTGAATTTTTTCCTTTCGACTTTTTGTGCCTTTTTCGAACTCGTGCCTTCAGTTATTTGTATATAACATCGTCATGTACACATGTAAAATTAAATATTTTCATTTCAAAATATTCTACGATTAGGCTTTAATATTAGGTACTCAAATAATTGTGAAACTATTATTACTAAATAAACATAAACTAAAAACTTAAACTAAGACCTATTATATTAGATCTAAGTCTAAACTTAGATCTAATATAATAGGACAATTTGCCAGACTTTACTGATAACCCACAGTTGAATAAACTAACCGAATTCGCTTAACCTAAAATCGATTGGGAAAAGCAAAAACATTTCAAACAAACCCAACCTCTTTCCATATTTGCAATAACATAAATTTTTATTTGGGTCATTTTGTACCGTTCCGAAATAATCAACCCGCAGAATTTGGCCGATTTCTAAACTCATTTGGGTCCAAACGGCGTGCGACAGTCGTTGGGACAACGAGTGTTGGACTCAAACGAGAACGCACCGACTTTATTGTCGATATATTGAAAGGAATCATCATCATCGCTTTCCATAAATAGTTGTTCGTCGAGTGTAATGGCACTCGATTAAGTGGTTTCGACTCAACCAGTATCGTCTTTCTTTTTTTAATCCGATACTTTTTTAAGATTATTCTATTTTAACTTTTGAACATAATCGAATTTCCAAACGAGGATTGCTGTGATTGAGAAATGTTTGATAGTTCCACTTTCAAGAGAATGACGATAACGGGCCAATATCAGTACTAACTAGTAAATCAAGTCTTATAGAACAACATTTAGTTGTAGGAACTAGACAAATCGCTACCAGTCCGCAGGCGACAGGCTAGCTAACGATAACTCGTATAATATGCCTAACAGTAATAGTGTATTTACTGTATTGCAAATGGACGATAAAAGCGACAACGATGCTTGTTTCAATCTTAAAGATATTGAATCTAGAACAACTGAAGAACGTGGCACAAATTGCATAAGACTTGCTCGATGAAGCGTAACACGACAGTCCAAGTCCAGCTTCGAACTAATTTGGCACTAACAC
This sequence comes from Heliothis virescens, assembly GCA_002382865.2. NCBI lineage: Eukaryota > Metazoa > Arthropoda > Insecta > Lepidoptera > Noctuidae > Heliothis > Heliothis virescens. Next base: position 14,006,292 of record NWSH02000505.1, read on the forward strand.
AAAAGACAATCTTAACTAGCAAAATCCGTAGTCTTTGACTGCATCTCAAATCAAATGAAATCAAATAGTCTGTAACATAAAATCAAATATTTATAACAGTTGGCATAGTTCCATTCGCTTTGGAGTATTCGTGGTACGGCCGAATTTGCATCGATGTGGATGGGCCGTGATTTTGTTCGGTGCCATCCGGAGGCCTGATTAGGAAAATAATCGGATTTATTGGACGAATGGAGAAACGCTGACTAGTAGTAAAGGGAATTGTAGTAGCATTGAGCTTAGTACGTAAGTAGTAGTAGTAAGGTACGTATTACATTGGGAGGTCTTAACATTTTTTCAGCGTCGACTTCGTTGGCGAAAATTGAACTTCATTGGGATATAGCTTATTGAAATGCTTTCACATATTTTAGACAACAACCCGGGTCTTACTCGCGATCAAACTATTAAAGGTTTTACGATACGATAAATGTTTTTAAACTTTCGCGATTTGTACACATATTTTAGACAACAACCCGGGTCTTACTCGCGATCAAACTATTAAAGGTATTACGATACCTCTTTTCTCTCTAAAGGAGAGAAAAGAGGTATCGTAATACCTCCATTTAAAATGCTTTCAGTATTTAGAGCTGTAAAATACATACGGCCAATTTCATAGGTACCAGACAAAGTTCTAGATGGTTATCTGTGGCAGTATCTGTCAGATAGCGATCTAGAATTTAACTGGAACCTGTGAAACTGTGTGTTAGTTTGACAAATTAAATACCTCTTCACTTCATATAAACACACGAACTTCAACAAACAAACCCACAAGACAACAGTATACAAACGCGGAACAAAAGCAAACATGTCATTTGCAGTAGTCATAATAGTTGAGTTAACCCTTCCGCTGCGATGAAAACATCTGATTATGTAAATGCACGTAGTCTCGTGCAAAATGCGCAAGAGTCGTCGACGTAATTGCTTGTTTGGTAAGAGATGCATTTTAGGGTTATATCTGATTGTAAATAAGATGGATTGGCTTGGTTTTATTAATAGACATGTTGATTAGATTCTATTTTGTTTTGTGTATGATGGAGTGACCTGCATACCTGGTGTGGTGTTCTGGAAAATACTGATATTCGGCTGCATCTGGTAAGATTAAAAGTCGACCCCAATATAGTTGGTAAAAAGCTTGGCAGATGATATTTGACACTTATAAATTCAGTTACAATGATCATTCAAACACGCACGCGCTGTATGATGAACAGACTGAAAATAAACTTAACTTCCCTTTCACAGAATCTCTACTTTTCTATACTAGTGTAATAATGAGGAAACATTTTATTTGTTTGTTTGTATCCTAAAAGCTCCGAAACTACCGAACCGATTTAACAATTCTTTCACTGTTAGCAAACTACAACCCCATCCGCGGCACATAAACATCCTTACTAGTCCTTACTAATAATATTATAAATCGGAAAGTGAGTTTGTTTGTTTGTTTGTTTGTTCCGCTTTCACGCCGTAACTACTGAACCGATTGCTTTGAAATTTTGCAGACGTAAAGTTAGAAGTCCGGATCAAATAATAGGGTACTTTTTATCCCGAAAAAAAAATAGATATTCCCGAGGGAAAACAAAAATATTGTTTGCTTGATGGATGGATTGTAGATGGCGCTGTGTGTCGTTTAACGAATTCCACGCGGGCGAAGCCGCGGGCGGAAAGCTAGTACGCTATAATTTATCCGGGTACGGGAAGAAGTTGCTCAGAGACACGAATCAAACCGCGAGATACACCTATGATTCAATAGACACGCAGCTTATTCGCCGCTTTTCCTTACCCAAGTAATATAATCCGCCATACCTATAAAGTAAATATTTTCTTAGAACACAGCAGGTGTTCAGTGTCCATCACGCATAGGTACTTCCATATTTTCCCAATAAATAGTACAGACAACAGCAGGTCACGGTAACTGAATCTGACAAATTTTACCAGTTGAACATTAACCTACCTCCATTGTGATAAGGTTGAAAATCTATTGCAGAAATTTGACAGATTGCGGCAACTTGATGTGTTGTCGTCTGTACCTGCAGGCAAATATCGACTTTCTCTGGTTGTTGAAGAACTGCTTGAGCTGTTTAATGAACCATTAAAATATTATCTTAGATTGAGATCTTTTCCTGGTTTGTGGGATTGTCTGTTTGTTTGACGTTCCATTGATGTGTTGGTATTATAAGTAAAGGAACATGGAACTTTTTCTCTCATTCAAACTATTTTTTAGGTCAGAGTCGTTTATTCTATGTTTATTGCTGACACGATCGTGAAAATTATGCCAAGCTACCTAAATATCATACTTTATTGCTAAGCCTCTTATAATAACATACTTTATATGTTTATTTAACACTAGCCGTTTTCCCGCGGTTTCACTCGCATCCCGTAGGAATTACTGCCCGTACCCGGATAAAATATAGCCTATGTCACTCGTGGATAATGTAGCTTTCGAATGGTGAAAGAATTTTTAAAATCGGTCCAGTAGTTTTTGAGCCTATTCATTACAACCAAACAAACAAACAAAGTTTTCCTCTTTATAATATTAGTATAGAAAAACATTTTATTTCTTTTCTTATATTAATAAACAACCTGCTAAGATTAACCTTTCACATTATTATACCAATATACCTTGTATTGTATATTAATAAAGAACCCGTTAAGAATTAACCTCTCCCATTTTATACCTTTCTCACTCAATCCTTAACCTGAGTTACTATAATTTCTCTCGTTTACCTACAATCCGACTCAAGCATATATTTTATTTGATTCCCTAGCTACAAACACAAATCTCCTCTTAGCAGTTTTACAATGAGCTGTAAAGGAATCCGGGCGGCGCCGCGGGGCGCGCTTAGTCTTACTATAAACAAGTTGTGCTTCAGACAGCATGTACAGACGATAACGGATCAACTTACCACAATCTGTCAAATTTCTGCAATAGATTTTCAACCTTATCACAATGGAGGTAGGTTGATGTTTGATTGGTAAAATTTGACAGATTCGGGTACCGTGACCTGCTGTTGTCTGTACCAATAAAGTGGGTAGTTGTTGCCTTGCCGTGTCTCGTATGTTCTAGTAAATGTATATGACGTGTAGGTTCCGTACAAGTTTTAATGATATGCCTTTTATTGTTTGTAGGGAGAAAAAGGGTTTGTTGGGAAGAGGTAATTTTTTATTGAAATAAATTACCCAATATTATTATAGGCCATTTCTCCGTACGTTAAAGGTCAGTAAACATTGATTTTACCTCAATATCTAAATGAAATGAAATCGGTCATGAGCATGAAACTAAGAAAATGTAATATATTTTAAAATGTCTTCATGGCTGTAAAATAGGTATTTCATACAATATACAAATAAGGCATTTTACTTAGATTTTAATATCCAAAGCCAATAAAAGCAACAGGGTTTTCGATCACACAATGGATCTCCACAAAACATGAAAAAATTGGCGGCAAGCCAGCTTAGCTAGACCTTACTGGATACAAGACGCGATGTATTACATGCGAAGTCTTTATAGTTCTCTCTAGCACTATCCCGAGTAATTTAATACTATCGACAATGAAATCACACAATAAGCTCTAACTGCGGAATTCAGTAATCTATCTATCTGTCGATTTGGTTACTAGAGATAGGAATTTAACATTAGTTGTATGAAGCTAAGGTTAAAATTCAATCTCTACTAAGCAAATGAATAGATAGGTTATTGGGAACGGCGGTTATTCTAAAACAGATTCTCCAAGAAATTATCGATATATCTCCGTAAGTATCGACCATCACCCCGACTCGATTAATACCGGTTATATCTAGATTATTCGCGAACTTGAGCCTATAGACGGAATTTATTTGAATGAAAATAGGCGGTGTAAGTGTCCCATTGATTTTATTGCGGTGCCCGTGTTTTGCCGCGGCAGTTACGGGTTAATGGTGCAATTGGATTTGGAACAGTTGAACGAAACCGCAACGAGCCGTGGCTCGGTGACTTTTTGCTTAACTATATCTATTACCGGGGTTTTTTAGACCGTTTAAAGTTTGGAATAAAGACTTTTATAATGTTGTAAAGACACGAGCGTTGTCGAGAACGTTTTCGATGCTATTAAGTTGGTATAAAAACTACGTTTTAGACGGCAAAAGCACGCTAGCGAGGGTTAATCGCGCCATTGGAGCTGCAATAATCGCGTTCCGGGCCGCGCAGCGTTTTGCCGCGCGAGGGACGCATTCCGTTTTACATGGAGCGCTTATTTTCGTGTAGTGCTGTCTGTTGCACTCGCAGTGCAAACGGTCGTACGGAAATCGCAGGCTTTGTTTTTGAAATTGGAACTCGTGTTTTTAAATGTGTGAATAACATTTTAAGATGTTGCTGAACTTCTCTTTGGGGTGTAATTGACCCGCATTTTGCACGAAAATAACCATTTATTTAACTAGCTGACCTGGTGGACTTCTTCATATATCATTTACCTTTTAATATAAACCATTTCTTTGTAGGTAATAATCGGTTTAACACAAATAGTGTGAAATCAGTTCAGCCGTTCTCGAGTTTTGGCGAGATTAACGAATAAAAATTCTTTTATGTACAGACAACAGCAGGTCAACGTATACGAATCTGTCAAATTATACCAATTAAACGTTAACCTACCTCCATTGTGATAAGGTCCAAAATTGAGTGTAGAAATTTGACAGATTGTGGTAACTTGATGTGCTGTCGTCTGTACATAAATGACGTAATTTTCAAAATACTGATGTATTTACCGATATTAAATCAACTTCTTTGTGACGTAAACTAAAGGCGGTGTTCCACCAGCAGGCACGTACTATTATTCTGTGTTTGTACGTGATTTTTACTCGTTTCCTCGATGTAGCGAACTAATATAGTTAATGTATGTATTTCTAACATGAATAGCGAACGAGAATAACAATGTTTACTTCCTACATCGTAAATATACTTTGAGAATGTATAGCAATTTATGTGTTTGTAGTTTGTGTACGTTTATTATCTGTTTTGTGAATTTTATTCTATATAAAATCGGTTATTTAGGGCCCGTTAGTTCCAGATATCGTATTAAATCTTCTGACAATTAATGCTATAGAAAATAAGTTAAGTTTAATTACATTTATATGGTACTAGCTTCTGCCAGCGGTTTCACCCGCGTCCCGTGGGAACTACTCGGCGCAACCGGATAAAAAAGCTTATAGCCTTCTTCGATCAATGGGCTATCTAACACTAAAGATTTTTTTAAATCGGATCAGTAGTTCCTGAGATTAGCGCGTTCAAACAAACAAACTTTTCAGCTTTATAATATTAGTATAGGTAGGTTAATAAGGCCGGTTTTGCAGGTTCTAGATACATTTTTACATAGCTATCCGATAGTTAATGCCATAGAAAAATTGACAAGCTTAAATTTCAATGGTTTTATCTATCAAATATCAAATCTTTATCTGAAACCTCTGGAACCGGCCTTAAATCAATAAATTCTCTTAGGCAACTTTTCAAAGGAGCTGCATGGGTCGCACAATAAATACAAAGCAATTAAACAAAACACAGCTACAACGAACGTTTAACAGTCCAAAGTACAGTCACAAAGAAAACTCTTATGTCGCATACTCATACGATATATAGTTATCAAGTAATTTTCCACATTGTGATTAAACTGTGCGTTATCGAGTGCTCAATCGATTCGCTGAAACTAGGTCGCGGGTACACTCGCGTACAGAATTGTTACTGCTCGTACATTTCGTCTTTAATTAAGAGGTATGTACGGTTTTAAAAGCACGATTATGCACTACGGTTGGTTCTGTATCGGTTTCTGAATGGTTCTTATTTGTTTTTTGTTTAAATGGTTTATGTGTGGTGGGTTAATTGTTTTGCTGTTATAGCTGTTGAGATGTGGTGAATGACGGGTTAATGTGACGTTTGCGGTGTATTTAATTATATTGGCGAGAGGATAGAGAAAAAGATAATCCGTTTGATTACAAAGATTGTTCTTAAGTTTATGATGATAATCTTGATTATATTCAAACTAATGATATAGTCGAACGATGAGCTTGATTTTTTACCTGTCTATTTGAATGTGAAAATTAGTTTGTTAAGCTTTTTTTGACACTAAAACCTATTGAGACGAAATTATGCATAGTATCCTAAGGACGGAGAGAGGATACCTTTTATTCAGGATGGAGTTACTTGGGGACGCAGAAGAAATAGCGGACGAAATATAATTACAAATATTTTTACCCATACTATTCTTCTACAATTAATACAATTTCTAAATTCTATAACTCACAAAACTATCCTCTATAAAAATCTTTCTCCAATAAAAATTATGCCTCAATAAAATAACGAAAGTTTAACCCAGAAACAATAGTTTCAAACCAGTTTTCTATATTAATACATTCGGAATGTAATTTTCACTGTTCCGTATAATATAATAGATGCGTGGGAGTCGATGCGACCTTAACGCCTACGATATTCGAATATGCATTGCAGTGTACAGACGCCAGCACATAAACCTACCTCAATCTGTCAAATTTCTTCAGTAGATTTTCAACCTTATCACAATAGTGGAAGGTTAATTTTTGCTTGGTAAAATTTGTCACATTCAGGGAGGTTTATCTGCTGGCGTCTGTACGTCAATTTGTCGCCGTTGACGCATTGTTTCATGCAACGTGCTGTAAGGGTGGGTTTGAATACGTGTTTAGTATCTATTTTTAAATTTATGAATGGGTGAAGGAATATCCTTCTAATATTATACATGCGATAGTTTGTATGTCTCAGGGACGGATTTCGATGGAACTTGGAAGTAATATAACTTATATATCAGAATGTATAGCTTATATATTGGTCACTTTTTATATGGGTACGGAAAGTAGTTCCCTCGAGATGCGGGTGAAACCGCTGGCGGAAGCTATTGTTTTATATTTAGATTAATTATATTCTTTTGGCAAATTGGATGAGATAATACTTCTATATGTCAAAAGTCACCCTTTCTACTAAAAATCTTTTTGAGTAATATCGAAGAAAATAATTGTACTTCAGTTTAGTTGTATGTTGGGGTGTACACTACTAAACAACATTGCTGTGGATAATTTAGGTATATAACTACATAACCATATGATTTAATTAATATACAAACTAATAAGCTAATTCTGATCCAAATCAAATACAATAGTGATGTTCGACAACAGCAAAAACATAAAATCGATATCGATATTCAAACTTATCGACATTATACGCACACCTTTACAGTTATGCAAGAATGAAGATCTATTTCGTTGCAAATTCAAACACTGACTCTATTGTATAGCATTATTTTAAATGAGAGCTCTTGATTGTTCGCGTGGGATTTCCGAGTGGGTCTTAATAGCATGGGTGGTCGAACCAGTGATGTTTTGGCGTGTAATCTGATAAATTTCTCTAAATGGGATGCATTTTCCGACAGGTTCCATGATGCAGAATTGTTCGAATATGATGGAAAATACAATAGGATCAAACAAAAGGAAATATAACACATTTGCTTTAACTTCGTTTCGTCTTATTAATTAATACATCGTAGTAGCTTCACTTGCATGTGTAACTTTCTCAGGGATAGCTTGTGCCTACTATAAAAAAACTATTTCCATCACACTTGCTTCTTTATTCGAGTTTCCATGGAGTTTCTTGCCGATTCTTCTCCATGAGACCCACTTCTCGGAACTGTGCAACTAGCTTGACGTTTCGAAAGAGCTTTTATAGGCTTATTTGAAATAAAAATGAGTTTGAGAATAATACATATGTTTGGTTTTTCTAGAAGCGTATTTCTGGAGTAAAATTAACAGTTTTTTATATTGTATTGTTGCTTTTTAAATCTTAAACAACTACATCACTTACATCAGGTATTCAATAATAATTCCATCCAATCAAAAGCCCTCTTCATAAATAACAAAAACTAAGGCGATAAAGTTTCGCTCAATTTACTTTATACCTAATTAATTTCTAATTACATATTCAAGAGTTAATTTACCAGTTTCTGCAGCGGTGTTTGATTAAACCTACTAGTTTGAAGCTAGGCTATAAATTGAAGCCTACATCTGCCTGAGTGCCAACACAGTAAATTCTTATACGCCGCACAAGATTAATGGCGCCGCACTATTTGTGTTATCACATTATTGAGCAGTAGTGATGTTATGTCGACTTATCGATGTGTAAAATTGTATTGTACATTTATCGATACAAATGGCTCAATTTTTTTCTTTATTTTGTTGCGTGCCATTGTTATTTAAATTTCTTTTGTAGTTGAAAATTGAGAGTTTGCATTTCAACGTTAATCAAAGTTTCTTTACAATTGTTAAGTTAAATTAAGCTGCAATAAATAATGATGATAGTTTCAGCAATTTATAAGTTAGACATGTCTTAATACGAAAAGCGTTTTACAAAGAAAATTGGTACCTATCATTAGTAACTTTACTTTAAAACTACTTTCAATATCAAACTCTTTTTTGAGAAAACTTGTTTTATGAATTATCTATTTGTAGAGCAAGAGTTCATTAAAAGTTTGTTTTAATTTATAAATAGGTCATGAGAATATCAACAACCCACTTTCACCGAGTAGTTTTGTAAACTTTTTAGTTTTACTGTTTTTAGAATGGTATTATTTCATAAGGCAAACCAAAGAAATGTTGGAGTTATTATAGATACATTAATATCTTTTTACATTTGACATACATATTACTTTTAATTAAAATCTTTAGATATTTTCAATTAATTTGATAATTACTCTACTTCGATAGTCACGAACCTGCGCATTGCGCACACCACTAACTCGCATAGTGGTGCCTAAATATTGATTCGATTAATCAACCTCTCGATATATTTGTCGATCGATTCGCTCGCTAGTCGTGGGAAACTCAATTTGGATCTCAATTATAGAAAACTATTAGTGTCGATATATGCGTTCGTGTGTCGAGTAATAAATTAAAAATGGACGCCAATCTCACGGCTGTTTGACTGTTTAGTCAGTATTAATGGCCTGCATTCGAATTTAATTTAGCCAACTGATTGATTGAGACTTTGTTTGCCTTTGTTAATGTAGTTGAAACTTTAAATTGCCGATTAGAGATAAAATAAATTGAGCGTGACTAACTTTAGATATTTTCTTTGTTTGAGAATAATTATTCAGAGTTTACTGCTGGTACTTTCTGTTTGCGCATTAGTCGTGTATGATAATTCAGGAATCGTGTTGTGCCATAAACAAACATAGATACAATGGGGAACAAAGGAACCGGCGACCACACACTGTTGAATTTTAAATTAAAATTTTCAGTTCATGAAATATTAACACCGGAATAAAGCTGGGTCCGCACTGTCGTGCGCAAATATTCAAATATGCGCTTGCGCCGGTTCCCACCGCGTGAAAGGTCGCTAGTGTGCACTCTGTGTTATGCTAAGCAATGCTGAGATACTCCTCTGTAGATGGAGTGCCGAGTGCGTGAGCGATGAGAGATACGCGATATCAAGTATTGATTGTGAATTTTACCTTTGCGTGTTAATATTTTATTGTATTTTGTGATAAGGCTTAATAGTAAAGTAATTTGACAACCACAACATTACAGGAGCGGCTTATTAAAGAATTTTATCATATTTATGGGAATAACTAAGTGAATACGTGTATTTTTAAACATTGTTAGATCAACTATTTTAAGTTATTTTACCAAGGGTAAGTAAATACGTACCTAAGTGAAAAAAATCGAGTCAAGATAATAAATCACTTCGAAAATACAATCAATTATATAAAAAAATAGATTCTCAAGCAAAATTTCAGAAAAAGCAAGCAGCAGTTACGCAACTCCCTATTTATTTTAAACATTGCAAATCGCTTCCTCTTCTCCTTAGACCACACTCTCTCCCCACAAGAATGGACGCATCGTGGCGCATAAATAAATGCAACTTTACACAGGTGTATCGACTGTACCGTACACGACACGTATGCGGTTCGCGCTTGCCCACTATTGTTTACCTTCAAGCTATCTCGCTAAGAGGGCTGGCAGAATTCCCTGAGCGGAGAAGAATCTTTGAGAATATCAAACAGTTGCGTGTTATGTGAATACCAAGTCACAAAGACTAGTTAATACAACTAGCGGCTCATCATCTGCCTAGCCTTTTCCCAACTATGTTGGGGTCGGCTTCCAGTCTAACCGGATGCAGCTGAGAACCAGTGTTTTACATGGAGCGACTGCCTGTCTGACTCAACAAACCCCAATTACCCGGGCAACCTGGCACCCCTAGTAAGACTGGTGTCAGACTTTTCTGCTCTAACTAACCCGGTAACGGACTGTCAAAGATGTTCAAATTGGACAGCCGGGGACCCATCTGTTTATGCCTTCCGAAACACGAAAGAACTCGTAATGACAAGATGGTCACCCATCCACGGACCGACCGCGCCAAGCGTAGCTTAACCTTATGATCGATCGATCCGCGTGGCTTTGACTTAGCCACGAGCTCTTCCTACCTAACTACTACTTCCTACTAACTAGCGGCTCAGTATGTATATTTAGATCTAACTCTAGAATTACTTTAATATATTGTAGAAGGGAAGGTTTTGGTCTTGAACGTGGAAGTATAGTGGAAGAGGCAAATAAAGAAACGATGGATGGATTGTGTGATAGTCGAGTCGTGAAGTATAGCTACAAAGAATGTTAATTAATTAGATGACCGCAGATGTAAGAGTATGAAGGAAAAAAACATAAAAATATCGCGTCGACCTCAAATAAAATTGGAATAAGGACAGAAGGATGATGATGATGATATTCGAGATTGATACTCTGTGCAGATAATGTGACAGACAGCCTGACTTTGTGGAGGAGGTTGTCTCATAATATTATTTAACCCTTTTTCTAACTATCTGGTATGTAATCCAAAAGTTCTAAATCAAACTCGGCAAGGCAGAGAAAATATGCTTAAAGGCTTTTTGATGAATGTACCAAATGTTTTGAACAATTCTTTCGTTTTTGGTCAGCAACCAATTCATTAAAAGATTTCACACAAACTGCAATGTCTCAGTAAATAAAATACCTTATAAATAACGAAACATTAAGAAAATAAGATTATGAAGCTTTAGATTAATTCCAGCTTGATAAGAGAAAATAGTTTCTACCACATTTCAGTTTGACCTTCACAAGCAATAAGTTTCAGACGTATTATATTTATGTGGAGGGAATAAAATTTTATTTTATTTCGTGGCTTTACTTATATTCCTTTAATATAAAAATGTTCTGAGAAATGGAGTTTAGAGATATAAAGGCTATTTCTTTATTGTCGTTATAAAGTTTGAATGGGCAAATAGTAAACCTATATTTTATATTGCTTGAAGTTTGCTTCAATATTCTGAAAGCAGTGTAAGCAGAAAATGGTAGTGCTTGACTGCGATTTTCAGCCTCTCTGATTTTTATTAATTTAAAGACTTGGTTTTGGTCATAATTGAGTAGAATTTGTTAATTTCATTTATATATTCACAAAAATACGTTTAGGTATACTTGCACTGTTACGCCATTTAAATCAATACTCTAATCACTTTCACATAAGGACTATGTTAAATTAGCAGCATTACTAAACAATTCTTCCTGCATAAAGGTAGCGTGCAAAAAACTTAATCGGTCATCTTGCATTCCGAGCGGCTGCGAGACGCGGCTTGCATACTGCGCAAGCGCAGCGTAGATTAGCGCCGCGAGCAATGTGCCCAGGAGTTGTTAGGGAATTTTGGAGACTTATACCCGTTTTCACATGTAGACCCTAAAATTTAAGTATCTCCTATACCCAAAAATTAGACTCTTAAACAGCTGCCGCTGAAAACGGGCATGAGATTTTTTTGTTTCATGAAAAGTTTATAGGTAATAATAGGTAGTGATGAAAATAACTCCATTATATTTTATTATCTATGTATAGTGAGAACTTCTGAAAATGAGTAGAAATCTGTCAAATCATGACTTGTTGTTACTAATTCACCGATACTTATCGAGGCTAAAATATAGTTGATAAACATTCTTTGATACATTCGCTCAAGACTTTCATAAGATTCTTCAGATAAGTTAGCTATTTAAATTTACACGAAGAATTTTGAAATTAATATCACAAAGAAAACTTATGTCAAAAACATTCCTATTGTTAATAATAAATATGTATACCCAGTCAAAACACACAATATTTCCCTGCCATAAACTAGCAACACATAAAACTACAATTCTCCACGCGTGTCCTATAAATCTGTGGCGTCATGCAGCCCCTAAGCGCGCGTGCCCGCGTCCAATGCGCCGAGCTGCGCGCACGCACGCCGCAGCCCCAACTTTAATGCTAATACTTTACTTTGTAGAAAGAAAGCTGAGAAGGTTAATTTGAAATAAAAAATACTTTTATTTTCTTTACTTATTAAAAAGAAAATGTAATTTAAACATATGATTCTTATTATTATTTGAAATCAAATAAATAATTAAATGTTTTAATGGACAGTTGATTTTGCTAAGAAACTTTTACGCGTGCTCTTAAATGTTCTTACTGTTTATAAATCCATAGACCGATGTATTCAGTGGGCAACAAATTGCCAATAGGAAATTGCAAGCACGAGAATGTCTCACTGTAAAGACAGATTAGATTTTTACGCAACATGCAATTATGTAAATTCCAAAAAAAAACATTATTGGCATTACTATATCTAGAGAAAAAAATATAATCAATTAATAAATCTGAGTGGAACTTCTATATTTTCCTATAGTGTCAGTAACTGCTAATGTATTCCATGGCGACCTTTCAACTTGCATGTAGATTCTCCATCGGTTTTGGTAAAAGTCGTGCGTTCTGATATTTTATTTGTACGGCAACAATTTAAGTGGCTTGTGGCTCTTAATGACTACTGATTGCTCAAACTGTGAAGTTAAGCTGCACATGTCGAGGTCAATTCATGGATGGGTAACCGTGTTTTGTAAAATTTGCTGGTATTATGAAAGACAAATAAACATATTTTCGGGGTCAATATCAAAATAAAATAAAATATGTACGTACATACAGTAAAAGTCAACTATCAAAAACATTGGCACCAACCATTTATTTAACAAACTACATTTGAACAAGCAATTTCCAAACAAAACGCGATCCAATGTTTCAATTGAAAAAATATGGCTTCCAAATATATAAATACGAAAAAAGAAAACTATCCATAAACAAACAATTTATATTTATAGTCGTAATTCATACGAATATTTTACGTTGGCAACATTTTTATACAAGAAGCGCTTTACTTCGAGAGGGTCACTTTAAATACACCTTGAAATATAAAAATGGTGATTCTATTCAATGCAAGGCGAAGCCACGGAATATATTAGGAATAACATTATGCCAAGTGTTCTACGAAAGGATTTTGTATCAATGAACGGACTGGCCGACAGGTTTTTATTCATACATATAGTTTCTGGAGTACTTTTCTCTATGGTTCGTACATTTATGTCTAACTGTTTGAGTTGTAGTGGGATTGGATTATTTTACATGAAGATGTGGAAATAAATTCTTTGTTCACTGAATATAATGGCAATATATAGGTGCTTTTCTTTATGGACACAAAGGTCAGTTGAAATAAATATAGAAATATTGTAGATACGTTGAACATGCATTTTTATATGTTTGTGATCAATCCAAAACGGTAAACATGATTTATTTACCTCACATATCCGTTGGTCTGTTCTTCGTCTCATTTCAATCCACAAAGATCTGAAAATAAAGGAAAATATACTTTAATTAACCAGTCATACTCTCTACTATATACCTGATTAACTTTCACCATGTTCTCCAAAAAGGGGGGTTTTTTATGTTAGCGTGTAATGTGTGTCATCAAAATGACCACTCAGAATAATTTGCATCATAAAAAAACACCATAATTTGTATGCATAGATTGTTTTACCGCCGAGCATTTTATATTCACCCTTCTTCCAAATACCTACAATGGAGCGCTATCTACAAACCACTCAAACACCTATTACCAGCCACCCCTACTTTCAGTATCGACAAAATTCCATTCAGGCCTAGTTAAGTGCAAAAAGTTCAATTTGCGTATATTTCCAAGCTTCCCGCCTATTTCAACGTGATGAATAGGCCCGTCAAAGTTGCCTACTCATTCTTTTATATTGCACGCCTTATTTTTGGTTTTCGCTAATGAGCTCCCCGTTAATGGCAACCCTTTGGGATGAACAGTTACAAGTGAATGGGAGGTGCAAGTCATGTAATTATGTGTGACAAGGCACCATGGGTGTTGGTGTGGCTACATTTTGTTGGGTTAATTAAGGGTAAAGCGTTTTTTGGGGATAGATACCCTTGTATTGTACAAATTAAAGCACAGTGTGAAAAAGATTTGCGACTTAACACACAGCTATCGCTTTGTCTATTAACAACCATGCTGTAGCCACTGATATTATGAGGATGACTACTTCGTACACAAATAGAACCTTCCCTATAATGTCTAAGGATCCTCAGGTATAACTATCATCGAAATAGATCCAAACATTTACAGTCCAAGCGCAGCAGAAATACAAGAACAAATACTTCCTTATGCATCTTTAGTCTAGCAAAGTTTTACCTAAAAGTCCATGGTCCATTGTATGAAGGCCAGAAATCAGTAAAAGCAATGGTCGATAAGAGGCCTCACTAGTTACTTAGCGCAAAGGAATCTAGGCTAGGAGCACTAAAATGCGGTCAGTTGTGGCTAGTATCGGCGCCATGTCATTTTACAGATGGCTTCGGTCAGACTTTGTAACGAGTGTAACGTTGTAACATATGTTTGTATTTTCAGTAGATATTGTAAAGGTTTTGTCGGTTATAGCTCCTGAAGTAGCTACAGGTGAAATATTTTTAAACTGGAAGCATTGTGTTAAACTTATAATGACATATAATGTGTCAGTGTTTACTACATATTGCAAGTATTAACAAACTAATTATTTTGTATCAGTATAGATAAAGGACAATGTTTCAAGGAATGAGCGGAACACCAAAATAAATAATCATTTTCGTTGAAAGGTCCACTGTGAAACACCCTATAAAAATGACAAATTCCGGGCAGTGTCAAAACTGCAAGTAATTTTGATTGTTTCTTTGAAAGGATCGATGTTGAATCTTCTGTTTGAAGTCCAACTCACCCTCTGAGAAGAAATAGCGTGAACAGTAAGTAATACTTTCAAGAGGGTACTCGTAATTCAAGCGGAATTCTGTACAAAGAGCCGCTACCAGCTTTCGTTGGGTTCGTCGCCTTAAGACAGGGATGTACCAAACCATTGTAAGTATGTTTTATTGTTACAATAAAAAGGTATCTAAGTTTAATCAAGCACATATTTTTGAGTAGGACAACAAGAGAAAAGAATCGAGATTCAAAAGTCTAGACGTAATGTTCTTTTGTTTTTTCATATTCTTTGAATCGATGTTCCATTGTTTATTTTAGCATTTTTATAAATACCCATACGAACACTAAAGATACGCATTTTTATTCCGAAACCAAAACTGCGCCACGCACTACCAGCCAAACGCAGAACCACAAGCAACCGCGATATAAGATTCCTACGTCACAGCACACCACAAAAGGCGTGATTTACGACCCCTGCCAATTCCGTGTAGATTTCTATGCGTGCCATAAGGTTTGCCAGCCCTGCCAGGGAGATTAGTATTCTTCCCCCGTTCTTTCACGCATAATAAATTTAATCCGGGGATTGCATTCGTTAATCTCATTATTCTTGTATATAGCTAGTTGTATAAGGAATAAGTCTTCTGGAACATTGTTTTGGTTTGGGGGTATTTAGAATGCAACTATGGTTTAATTATAATCAGTGCGCAGATATTATTTTCTTTGAAATATTTCGTTGTTTCGTAAAAGTTTGTGGCTGTAATAGTGGAGCTATTCTCATAATTTATAATAGATGATCATGATATAGTTAACTAAATTACCTAAATATCTTGCAATTCCATTAAATGGGCTTTTTAGAAGGAACATGCCTTGACACTTGATAGACATTCCATGCTTGCCCGAAATAAGAATTTGGATAAGGGCAATACGAGGATGATGATTATAATATCAAAAGGGCACGTATCACCATCATTGACTATAAGGTACTCAAATACACGTACTTTGTTTGCGTATCCTCAACCCAGCAAGAACCCAAACATAAGCAAATATCGACCTAATCTTCTTTGAAGGCTTATATAGTTCTCTATAGGTATGACAAAGTTCCATGTATTGGTGATGTGAAGCTATTGTCCTTAAGACAAGCATCAGTACTCTGACCTGCTACTGAGAATCTCACTTGCGGGTTCTATTCATCAGCTTGAACAACAGGTTTCTAAGGAAGAGTACCTTAAGAAGAAGTTCCAGGTAACGTGCTCTGTTCAAAAAACTTTGGTCGTCTAGTTATGCTTTCTTTGTGTGAAAAGATTTTCTTGGGAAACTAAATAAGCTGATGACAATGGTGCCTCTAGTATGCTGATAAATAATTATAATCATATTAGATTCTTATGAAATTAGGTATACGGTTCCAAAAAGTGGGTCTTATGGAGGAGAAAATAAAATACGATCGACATCATACCATTAGGTCTTCTTCATAGTAAATAGATTATGATGAAAGTACTAGCTTCCTACTTTCCGTACCCAAATAAAATGGAGCCTATACATTATTCTGGTATATAAGCTATGTTACTGCCAAGCTTCATCAAAATCTGTCCAACCATTTTTGCGCGAAAGAGTAACAAGCATACATACTTATATCCTCACAAATTTTCGCATACATAATATTAGTAGGATTAGGAAGATTTTAGACACTGCATTAAATTTTAACTGAGTACCTTTAATGAGCATTTAAAGGTCACTACAGACACCGTATCGTACTAGTGCGTACGTGCGGAACCGATGGATTCAACAGTGGGGTAACACCAGCATCGTGATTGGTAACCTTGGATACGTTTGGAAATAATCTAAATAGTCAGTTTTTCCTAGATTAGATGTTCAATTTTACATGGGATTAGGCAATTTCTTCTATCAAAAGAATAAGTTTAGATATTCAGTTTATTCAATAGAAAGAGATTGAATAGGTTAATGCTGAAAGAAAGGAGATTTTTCCAAAGATGATATTTTTAATAGACTGCCCATTAGCACCAACCACGCCTTTAACACAACCTATTATACTAAGTACTTAAAATGATCTTCCTCGAAAACTGTCCCAACTAAGGCACAGAGCATTTACCGTGTCAGTTCAACCGCACATTCTTGCGACTACCAGGAGTACCAAGTCTCGTTTCTCACGCAACAAAGGGTCTGCCCTTCAAGCGAGGTCCCAGTTTCAGCGTAGCGGACTCATTTCTCGCTCCGCTTCGTTTTAATTGAAAAGGGGTAGTTAATGTATCGTTATGTTGAGTGGTGTGCAGTGAATGAGTAGAAAGTATTAAAAGCTGATAGTCTGATAAATTGGAATATCTCCCCTCCACTTAAGGACAATTATTTGGCAAGCCCAGTCATTTAAAAATACATTCATTCTTAATTGAGTTTTGGCGATGAAGATGTAGGTACTTATTTTTCTAGGAAAATTATAACATTATCTTCATAGACGACATGATTATTTAGAAACTAATATTTTGAAGTGTAAACGAGGCCACGAATAGTCACACAAACAAGCCATTTGCAGCCCCTTATCCGTTCATTATAACTCGCTCATTTCGCACTACGCCCTCAGCCCAACCTCTCACAGTATTTAGTGGAAGTTTGTCGTGCTCCAAGAGTTTAGGCTACAAATGATGGACCGTAATTAGTAAGTTGCGTGAGTTTACGCACAAAATAGTCGAGGAGCTCTCGTTTGAGGAAATATTCCGGAATTGAGGATAATGCGGTTAAGAGTGCTGTGGTTATGTTGGGTAGGAACCCTCCCTTTTTGGTGACATGTCGTGCTTAACGGGTTTTGATAAATTCTTTGTTTTTTGTTTGCTATTGTTTTATTTAGAAAGCGTCTCTATAAGTGACTATCCCTCAACTCGGCACAAGTCCAACCTTCTATCTAGTACTGAGTAAGACCACATGGAAAAACCCAGTATCGGTTTATTTGACCTGGAAATCGAAGACGCTGCTCACATCAACGACTTTGTCAAGAAAGTGAAAACACAATTTTCACAATAACATAATATGTATGAATGATGCAAGTTTTTATTTCTATAGACAGCATACGCATAAAATAACCATAAATTAAAAACAATACGTAACCTTAAAAGGGAATTCACAGCATGAGAAAGCCATCGGCACCATTTTCCTCAGTTTTTGACACAAGTTGCATCACAAACTATTTATTGACGCGGCAGCCATTTTGTTTATAATTGATTGAAACATTTTACGATGCCACGTCGGAATATTGAAGGCTTATATTTAATACTGAGTTATTTTATGGCTTTTTAATGAATTGAAGTTTTATGGTGGAGATGAATAATGGATGTGGCTTAGATATTAATATTTTATGTGTTAAGTAGTTGAAGGTTGAACGTGTTATTAAAGAATGCTTGGTGCTGTTGCAAGACTATGAATATTTGAATGCGAAACGAAATACCAAAAAGAGACCAACATTTAGTGTATTCTCACTTTGCATATTGCTCTTCTTCTTATCTTATACATATACCTATATTATATTATACAAATAAAAATCAAAGTCCTGACTCGTCAACGCAAGGCCCAAACCCATGAACTTATAAAGCAAACATTTTGCACAGAAGTTCATCTTAAGACTCTCACGCGAGATAAGAAGGGATTTCCCAAACTTCCCACGGGAAGGGAAAAAAACGGGATCTTAAGTTTTAACCGCTGGACGAAGCTAGTAATTCATACAATCAACGATACTATTAAAGCATAATATTAAAAAAAATACGAAACATAACTATTAAAAACATTTCTGTACTCTAACTCTCCTACTACGGGTCTGCTGGAAGAGATTTCATTAGAAATAGCAGTACCTTTGTACAATGTTATATAATACTACTTCTACTTTCATGTATCACTGTGTACATAAATGGTTAAATAAATAAATAAATAAAAAATAAAAACAACTACTAAGTCAAAAGTAGGTAAAGAAAATTGTTTACAAGTAATTTTCCAACGGTACAGCGATCAGAAGCCTTACATCACCGTTCTTTAAGTACACGTATTTTCTTTAGAAAGTTATTGGATTTAATATTCTTTATGCTTTTTAGAGGCACATTCTCAGCAAATAAGGATTTATGGCCTTTTTTCCTACATATCCCAGGTGGGTGTCGAACAAGATTCTGCAAAATATTAGTATGAGTCATGCCATTTAGAAGTATGAGGATTGATCGATATTTCACATTATCTAGGAGTTGTACTACGTATGAAAAATAAGAGATACTAAAAACATACAATAAGAAGCTTATTTTTGATCTTTGATAAAGACTAACGGCCAGTTTCAGAGGAAATGAATGAAGAAATGTTCTTAATTTTGACTACTTTTCTATGGCATTATCTGTCAGATAACTATCGAGAACTTTATCTGGAACCTCAGCAACTGGCCTTAAGGTTGCTTCTTCATAAGATTATATGAATAAACTGTTGCATTTGCAATCAAATAAATCTAAAACCTTTGACCCCCGCCTAAACCTCAAACGTACAAACAAATACAATTCAACATCTATCTATTCAAAATTTAAAAACACCATCAAAAACAAAAATAAATTACCATTAATTATCTTAGCCCAATAAACAATAAATATAAAAATATGAATGGATGAACACGGAACACCCTGTGCGTTAATCTAAAGCTACACGTAGCTCGGAGTAAGATCCACAAATCATTTAGTTTTATCTCGATCTTTACTCGCTGACAAGTTGACAATGTTGCGTGGTATAAGCCATAAGCTATTGCGTTGGGAACTAGGAACGATGAAGGTGGTAAATGGATAATGATAGCTGTGGGTGGTAGATGTTGGATGAGTAATTATGCTGTACCTACTTATTTGTATGTCTATTGCTGTATGAGTCAGAGACAGATGCAATAAAAATATTCTAAAAAGCTGAATATTTTTTCTTGTATTAGGATTTGAATTCATAACAATGTATTTAAATAACATCTTTCAGGTTTCATTCTTGTCCTTCAAAAGAAATTTGTCTTTTAAAAAAGCCGGCCAAGTGCGAGTTGGACTCGCGCACGAAGGGTTCCATGCCCCCTTAATATTTTACTTTTTTAAATTTTTTGTTATAGCGGCAACGAAAATGCATAATTTGTGAAGATTTCAGCTTTCTAGGAANCCTGGAAATCGAAGACGCTGCTCACATCAACGACTTTGTCAAGAAAGTGAAAACACAATTTTCACAATAACATAATATGTATGAATGATGCAAGTTTTTATTTCTATAGACAGCATACGCATAAAATAACCATAAATTAAAAACAATACGTAACCTTAAAAGGGAATTCACAGCATGAGAAAGCCATCGGCACCATTTTCCTCAGTTTTTGACACAAGTTGCATCACAAACTATTTATTGACGCGGCAGCCATTTTGTTTATAATTGATTGAAACATTTTACGATGCCACGTCGGAATATTGAAGGCTTATATTTAATACTGAGTTATTTTATGGCTTTTTAATGAATTGAAGTTTTATGGTGGAGATGAATAATGGATGTGGCTTAGATATTAATATTTTATGTGTTAAGTAGTTGAAGGTTGAACGTGTTATTAAAGAATGCTTGGTGCTGTTGCAAGACTATGAATATTTGAATGCGAAACGAAATACCAAAAAGAGACCAACATTTAGTGTATTCTCACTTTGCATATTGCTCTTCTTCTTATCTTATACATATACCTATATTATATTATACAAATAAAAATCAAAGTCCTGACTCGTCAACGCAAGGCCCAAACCCATGAACTTATAAAGCAAACATTTTGCACAGAAGTTCATCTTAAGACTCTCACGCGAGATAAGAAGGGATTTCCCAAACTTCCCACGGGAAGGGAAAAAAACGGGATCTTAAGTTTTAACCGCTGGACGAAGCTAGTAATTCATACAATCAACGATACTATTAAAGCATAATATTAAAAAAAATACGAAACATAACTATTAAAAACATTTCTGTACTCTAACTCTCCTACTACGGGTCTGCTGGAAGAGATTTCATTAGAAATAGCAGTACCTTTGTACAATGTTATATAATACTACTTCTACTTTCATGTATCACTGTGTACATAAATGGTTAAATAAATAAATAAATAAAAAATAAAAACAACTACTAAGTCAAAAGTAGGTAAAGAAAATTGTTTACAAGTAATTTTCCAACGGTACAGCGATCAGAAGCCTTACATCACCGTTCTTTAAGTACACGTATTTTCTTTAGAAAGTTATTGGATTTAATATTCTTTATGCTTTTTAGAGGCACATTCTCAGCAAATAAGGATTTATGGCCTTTTTTCCTACATATCCCAGGTGGGTGTCGAACAAGATTCTGCAAAATATTAGTATGAGTCATGCCATTTAGAAGTATGAGGATTGATCGATATTTCACATTATCTAGGAGTTGTACTACGTATGAAAAATAAGAGATACTAAAAACATACAATAAGAAGCTTATTTTTGATCTTTGATAAAGACTAACGGCCAGTTTCAGAGGAAATGAATGAAGAAATGTTCTTAATTTTGACTACTTTTCTATGGCATTATCTGTCAGATAACTATCGAGAACTTTATCTGGAACCTCAGCAACTGGCCTTAAGGTTGCTTCTTCATAAGATTATATGAATAAACTGTTGCATTTGCAATCAAATAAATCTAAAACCTTTGACCCCCGCCTAAACCTCAAACGTACAAACAAATACAATTCAACATCTATCTATTCAAAATTTAAAAACACCATCAAAAACAAAAATAAATTACCATTAATTATCTTAGCCCAATAAACAATAAATATAAAAATATGAATGGATGAACACGGAACACCCTGTGCGTTAATCTAAAGCTACACGTAGCTCGGAGTAAGATCCACAAATCATTTAGTTTTATCTCGATCTTTACTCGCTGACAAGTTGACAATGTTGCGTGGTATAAGCCATAAGCTATTGCGTTGGGAACTAGGAACGATGAAGGTGGTAAATGGATAATGATAGCTGTGGGTGGTAGATGTTGGATGAGTAATTATGCTGTACCTACTTATTTGTATGTCTATTGCTGTATGAGTCAGAGACAGATGCAATAAAAATATTCTAAAAAGCTGAATATTTTTTCTTGTATTAGGATTTGAATTCATAACAATGTATTTAAATAACATCTTTCAGGTTTCATTCTTGTCCTTCAAAAGAAATTTGTCTTTTAAAAAAGCCGGCCAAGTGCGAGTTGGACTCGCGCACGAAGGGTTCCATGCCCCCTTAATATTTTACTTTTTTAAATTTTTTGTTATAGCGGCAACGAAAATGCATAATTTGTGAAGATTTCAGCTTTCTAGGAATCATGGTTTATGAGATACAGCCCGGAGACAGACAGACAACGAAGTCTTAGTAATAGGGTCCCGTTTTACCCTTTGGGTACAGAACCCTAAAAATCAAGCAATAAAAGATAATATTGCTATAATCAAAAATAACCTACAACTTAGTTGAACGTTTTTAATCGTCATTATGAAATCATTTACTTACTAAACTACTTAAAGGTTAGGCTCCAAATAGGTGTTTGTTTCCGATAATTAAATCTAGGAACTTTATCCAAGTTGAAAGGTTA
The DNA here is from genome assembly GCA_002382865.2 of Heliothis virescens. Taxonomy (NCBI): domain Eukaryota; kingdom Metazoa; phylum Arthropoda; class Insecta; order Lepidoptera; family Noctuidae; genus Heliothis; species Heliothis virescens. Next base: position 14,029,054 of record NWSH02000505.1, read on the forward strand.
GTTTAATTTCAATACTAACTCCGTTGACATTTTAACTTTACTCTGTTACAAGACCATCTCGTTAGTGCAAAACTTCAAGTAAATTAGAACCAGACGATTTACAAAAATAGGCTTGAGACATGGATTTGTTTAAATTTTCTCCTTGCAGAATACAAAGTGCCAGAATAAAAAAGAGAAAAACACAAAAAAGCTCTCAGCCGCCGTTTTTTCACAACTTGTTTCATCAGTGAACCGGTTGTACGCGCAGACGCACCGACGCGGGCCACCTGGCGGCAACTCATTGCATTACCACTAAATTATGCCGCCATACTGGTTTGAACATATTTTTTCTTTTTCCTACATTGCACGCTTATATATAACTCCATTCATGCGAACTGGCATGCTACGGAACCAGTTACACGATTTTATTTTAATAAACTGATTTTAATTTTGTCTTGAGAGGTTTTATTGATGTATACTCATTATGAACATGTCGATGTTAATTTTTATGGTCATCAAGCTTACGAACTAATTGACATTATCGCTGTACAAAATTATTAACATACGGCAACAGGTGTACGGCATTACAAAATTATTGTCAATTCAGAATATTTTTGGAGAAAATTGCAAGCTAAAAACATGTAAAACGAAATGTCACAATATTTATTTCAGAACCATGTATTTTAATTCCATTAATTCTACTGTTAAACAACCCAAATAGAAACAACCCTTCTGGTGTCTGCAATCTGTAAAATCTACAGATACTTTACGGAAACCTTATTGGTTCTCTCAAGCTAGCTCGGCAAACTAATCAACAGAATAGGGTGTCCACATAAAACGGAATTCAACAACGTTCCGTACAAAAGCCAGCGCGTCCATTGACGAACACGTCTGAGCTTCGACTGACATTTCCGCAGAAATCGAATGCAGATGACAGATGCCGCCGTGTTGGATTGAACGTACATAATTAAAATTATTTTGTTATCAACTTTATGAATCAATTAAATTTTAATCTCTGTTAATGGATTCTATTGAATGGATTAATGACCTGGTTTGAATAGTCCTGAGTTTTTTGGCTGGTATGATTATTCGTTGTTCTATATGCTGTAGTTAGAAAGGCAAGTTAGGCCTTTAAGTCGGTGACAAATCGTCTCCTATCCCTAGGTAACTAAAGATTCACTTCTGGTAATGAAAATTTTCTATTGCTTTTTACTGGTTTTATTTTTCCTACTCTTTTACATTCGTGTCTTTTTTATTTTTGTCCCACTCTTTCCTCATTTGACATTGCAACTATGGCAATTTGGTCAACACCATTAACGTTGCAGGAAAAAAGAAATGCAAAATAAATCCTCCTGATTTATTACTTGCCACAGGTTTGACAACAAATCTGCGACCTTCCTGTCTCCACGCTAATAAGGCCTGTCTATTTATCGCCGGCGCAGTGACAGCCTCGCTCTATAATTAGCGTTAGTTCGCAACGCACGCGCAGGTCGCCTAACGGAACGCAGCACTGCAATTATTTTCTATGGTGTGGTAATGAGCGAGTGATAGGCTCATTATAACCCATGGAAATGCATGGTGTGCTGTGATTATGGAAAGTACTTGTGATAACGGCTTGCACTTTGCTTCGCTTGAATACAGTTTGATTAGTAGGTGTTTGATGGCAATCGAGGCTAAAGGCCACGGAATGAGAAAGCGACATACCTGTAGTGGAATTGTTCAATTTATTGACCCCCATTTCATTGCTAATAAGAATTGCATTGAGCACAAAAAGCAGTTAAATGTCGAAGGTTATAAGATCTTAACCTTTAACAACGTTAAGAATTTCTTCGGAGACGGTAGAACTCCGGTCTTCAAACGAATATTGAATGGGACTCTAATCAGAGAATCATAAAATTAATAAAAGTCCCACCTCCGACCGCCCCGACATCCGAGACATCTTCAATAGACATAACAACGCAAACTCCAATTCTTTATTGACATTCTTAAAGCGACATTTCAAAATACTCCTCCATTTGGCGAGACAATCGAAAATAAGCCCTCACTAAAACTGTGTAGAGATAGCAATCATTCTCCGCCGTATCGCCAGGTATTTGAAAGATTTTTCGATTCTGTGTCTCAGACAAGCGAGAGATTGCATCTATTTCCAATTTTATCTAAAAACAAGCCAGGGATACAAGTTGGCAGGAATAAAAGTTGGATTCGTGCAAAGGCAGCAAATATAGTATTCAGTAAAGATCGCGTTCGTTTTGCATGTTAAGTCTGTGTGCGAATCGAATCGGTCACGGAACTGATTTGCGAATTTGGAACCTTAATACAGAGAAATATTTGCCTAGTCCGACTGCCCGTAAACAGAATATAGACGTCTCTTTTATTATGGAATATTCAGAAGCAATCGGAGGTAGTCTAGATCTTTATTCGATAGCTGTTTTATAAATCAGATGTACAACAGGCTTTGGAATATGAAATGTGTGTCGTAATGTTATAAATATTTGAGTTATTGATGTCGTAATAGTAATGTTTTTATTTGTACTGTTGTTTTGACTACATACTCACGTATCAGTAGTTTCTTCTATGTCCAAAAAAGCAAGGATAAAGTAGTTTTTTAAAAAGGACACAAAAAATCTGACCAGCTCAGGAGTTCCCACACTCCGGTCGATTCCCGTAACAATTTGAGTATCTCTACCACCAGGAGCCGTGAACATTTTAATTGGACCGACGAATGTTGACAAAAACATAAATAGATCATCCACGGAACGAATCGAACTTGTAACTAAGTAAACAACAACTCAAGATGTTTGTACCTTCAGAAAGTTTTGATAGTTACCTCAGTTGGTGATGCTATTTATAGCTTTGGTAAATATTGATAAATAAGTTATACGTATTATTATTTCTTAACAAAGGTCAATTGTATTGGGAAAGGTGTCCACAAAATGGCGTTTCCCACCAAGAAAATTGTACCAATTACCATTACACCATGAAAAGCAACAAATTTTTCAATCAGTTTTAAAACCATTTTATTTCAAATTAATGTTATTCTACATATTCCCATACATAACAACAAATAATTAGTACAAACCAAAGTGAGAAAAAAATAAAATCTTATTACAAAAGGGCTGCAGAAGCCGTTGACATCAGACAGCGCGTTGTCGCTAACTAATCTGTGTTGACGCGCCTCAACGGGTGACAAGGAATTTTGGCGGGATTTTTCTCCTCATTTCATTAGAGAGGGGCGCTTTTATTACAGTCTACATTTTTTTGACATTGTTTCTATTTTTGTATTTGAATTAAATTAGAAATTCCTTTAGTGTAGAGCAGAGAAGGGATATTTTTTTATTCAGAAATCAAACTAAAGCTCTTTTTAAATAAAAAATAAACGACTGTCAATCAAAAATAAAGTCAGTAAATAAACCTGCCAAAATTACAGCGAAAACTAATTAAGAAGGTAAGTAATATTTAACTAATACTATGTACCTTAATAGCCTTGATAAATGTTCGCGTATTATTGCCAAGTCGACATAATTGTGTTATTTCATTAGCCAGGAGATTTTATTCAATTTATCATCCCTTAAAATAGTACCTGGGGACTGCGAAAGCAAAATATTCTATCTTCGTTAATATAATGTCGTTAGCCTGTGAATGTTAACGACGCACCTAGAAGCGAACATTTTATTACTTTTACACTCTTTTTTTCTTTTTTTACAATTTTATCATAATTGAATGCCTGGATTGAATATTATAAAAATGCGAAGGTGTTGAAGATACTTTTAAAAGGTTAAACTGAATATTTACTTTTTGTTGTAATAAATAAAACTAAGTTCTCGACATTTTGGTACCTACCCTTTTTTCGAGCATACCTAGAGATCCTTTCCTTGCAGCTTTAAGATATATATGGCAATATATGGAGGCAACATCAGAGCAATGGCGAATACACCATACAACATGATTAACCAATCTAATATACGTGCTCATAAATTAAAGGTTTTCTTAATCTTACAACACACTCACGAAAAACCTCACAAGGTCATCCAGTTATAACATGCCGATTAATAATTAACGCTTAATGTTCGCGTCAGTCGTGGTAAGCGGATTACAGCGCTTGTTGCTAGAAGGGGCGACAGTAATTGAGACCTGCTTACTAGTGATAGTCCTGAGCCACTTGCGTCGGCTATTCGTGGACCGCTTGATATTTATAAGTAGGCGTTCAGATACAGATAGGTGGGGAAAGATAAAAAGATTAACTTTCATATTGGTCTAAGCTGTGAGTCATTTTGTTGGTTATAGTTATTGGGTGTACTTATTTTGGTATTAGTTGCTATCGCAAAAATGTTACTTAAGTTAATAATAAGACTAAAACCGACACTATACTGAGATGGGATGATGATAACTGTGCTAATAAAGGTAGTAGGGTTATTAACTTTTTCAAGCTCTTCAAAAATTAATGGCAAAATTCATAAATGATGGAAACGCAAAATAAACTTCTAAAGTGATACATACAGGACACGGTAACATCAAATATAACGACAGACAACATAAAAGATGCGATATTGCACATACGGTAACGACTTGTAAGCATAACATCAACCAACATTACAACCCATTTCCCGTGTCTTTTACAATTTCCTCACAACAGTTCATATTTAACACCAAACGTGAAATATAATACGCCCAATTTAGAACATTATCTACAGTCTAATTTTCCTTTTATAATAAGCTAGACGTATGAATTATGTGAATTACACAACGTGCCATAATCGCGCTCACAAAGGGAATTATCCCAATGATAAGGATTAAGCGGGACACCCTACACGCAGGTGCTGCGGGGAACAAATCCAACATAAATTTATATGATTTGACACTTGCAAACACCGCCCGTAAAATAATTTTGGCCAAATATAATTTGATAAAAATGTTTGAAATGGTTTTAATGCAAATTATTGAGGTTTAAACAGCGATAAGCTGCCGAGCATTATGCTGGATTATGGGGCATTACACCATAATTGATGAATTTATAGGATTTTGGGAAATGCAATTAGAAAAAAACGAGGGGACATCGGCTTATGAATGTGTTCTAATTAAGGTAAAATTTTGTAAATACTTGAAAAAAATCAAAATACATAATTAATTTTATACATAAATCTGATGAAAAGCACTCCAATACAAGGCAAAAGAAACAAAGGATTATGAAGACCTTTAACAGAGAACAGCAAAAACGTATTAGAAACGATCCCAGCACTCGTACCAGCGCTAAAGTTATTGTTCCAACACGCCTTATATCGATGTATAGTCGACAAACACGACACAACTCGATACAATCGATAGAACCGATTACATGAACAATGTATCGAGTTGATAGACACAATATCGCAAGGACAAGTTCCTAGCGCCCGTTTACGAGTACCATAAACTCGTGCTCGATACAGATACTATATTTACGTTTATTTATTGCGGTTATTATTAACGGGTTCTAGTAACTTTATATCAGTTGCCAAACTTCTGTTTACACGTGTTTTCAAATTTCCTTGTTTCTGGAATTACTAAAAACATTTTAAGGTAAGATAAATATTGTGCTTACATCAAAAGACTACAGAAAGGTAAAAACACTGTTACCTTTTGTAGGAAACGTAGTGTATCGAGTAATTGGACTGTAGTACATACCCAGTCGAAGCTACCACCTACCCAATTTGTACCGAGCAGTTAAAGAAAATAGGACCAAATAGGCACGCTGAGGAAGCGATAATCTTATCTAAGGTGTAACGTCAAAAGCGTTTGTATTATTAGATTCCCCCATAAATAAAGAATATAAGGAAAAAGTTTTGGCAAAAAAACATGTCGCTCCGTACTATCTCGTTATATATGGAGCAATTGGCGAAGAAGCAAAAAAACATAAAAATATTGAGAGGCACGAAGGTTTTGGAATCGTGTCGAAAACGGGATCGGTTTCTGCCGACATCCAATTACGACGAAACCCGTCTAGGAAAACCGTTTTAGTATACAACCGCTATAGTACCTACAGATAGTACTAAAATAACTTGATGTTGCCAAGCTCGGAGAGTTTTTTTCTAAGCCAATTGCTTTTATAATAAAGATATTATAACAATAACAGTGCGTAAGACTTCAGAAACAGAAACAACAAGACAATAACGATGTACACGGGTTTCCTTTTTAGCTCTCGAAATGGAAACAGCGAACGACCTGCTTAGAGAGATAATGGTGAAATTCAATGAACGAGGTCTTATGAATTGTAGATAACGTGAACCTATTGAGAAATATGTCTTCAGTGTACTGAAAAATGTGTTTTCGTTAAAAAAAACGATTTGAAAACTCATAGTGCTAGCAAAATAACAGTACAATTATTAATTTTTCCGTCTGAAATCTCATTATAACCTTATTGTTATTCCAAAAAAATATTTCAGCGAAAGAAAAATAAAATATCTTAATTCTTGGACGAGAACCAAATATTGATACAAAAGAAAATACTTCAACATCAAATATTTAGACGCTATCCGAGTCATGCTAGGAATAATTAAATGGACGTCTCAGCGAATTTAAAAGGAAGAAAAATACGAGATAACAATGGATGGATCTTGCGACGGAGTTTTGACCCATATCTTCCACGAAGGGGGTTAACTGTCCATATTTTGCGAGTCACCGCGAAAGTATGAGATAATAGGCAATATTGATAAATTATGGGTGTTAAACAAGCTGTGTTGTGAGGCAGGTCCTTTATGGTGCTCGTTCCGTTGTGCAGGATATCCGCGGCGTGATGGAGTGTTCTCCAAATAACTTTTACTCGATTTAGCGTCACCGCTTCTGGTATCTTGTTTGTAAACATGCTGGATATTGCAAATGCTAAAATTTATAGAACTTGTTGTTAAGATTTCGTAAACTTTTGAAATTGGGTTCTTAATGCTATTGTATTCAAGTCCTATTTCAATTTAAATGCTAATGTTCACAACGTTATTTGCAAGTTTAAAGTTGTTTGAAACTATGGAATTAACTATGCGACTATCATTAGAAAACTAATAATTAAAATCAACTGACTCATGACTAACTATGATAGAATATTAATTACAGATCATATTGCTCATCCATTGCCTACCAACTAAGAGCTTATGCTTGAAAGAACAATGAGAGTGATTAACACGAACAGTAGTTAATTAGCACACACTGCACTTCTTACAGACCAAAAATCTATATCGTAGACAAAAACCCCATCAAAACTAGGACATATCCCACAATACCCCTTTCATATGGTGTCACAACTCATAAAAGGCATCAACAATAGCGCAGCAGTTATTGTGATTTGTAGCAATTCTTCGAGAACATTGCTTGTTTTATGTGCAGCGTCTCTTGAATGGACCAACTTCTGTAACTAAGAGACGATCATCGAGTTTATGATACTGACCCACATTTGAACAAGCCTTTTGATGTATGCCAAAGAAATGTGTGTCAGGTCTTAATGGTTTATTTTGGTGTAGCATGCACTGTGGTCTTTGGTGCGGAAGGTAGTTATTCATGTTCCTTTTATTTTACATCAGCCATTTGGCAAGATAAATTAATGAAAGCCTCCAAGAAATTAATGTTGATTTTGAAAGACTTATTATTGCTTGTGATTAAATCCTTGATATTCTTTCATTCGTTTTCCTTATATCCAGCAGTTATGAATTATTCGTCCCCACAGGATTAACGATAGCCTCCTTTATAGTTGTTCAGTGTATTAGCTTTATGTGCAATGAAACTGTTACGGCTGCCGGGACATCAAATATGGCCTTGAGCTATTTTATGATCAGCTGAAGTAGAAATTTTAGATGTCATGTAGTTTCTAGTAGGTATAACAGCTGAGTGATTGTTTGAGGGCAGTGAATAAGGAAACAATGAGTAAAATTGCAGAATCATCATCCCCTATTTATTTATATGGTTCTACGAGTTTTAATCTTTGAATGTCGGCAGAAATGTCAAGACATCAAGTTATTGGGGGATTTTTACGCTTGTTAATAGCATATTTTCTTTTAACTTCATCGTCACATTCTTCTTCGGCAATCTTGAAAACATCAATAGAGCGCTTTTCATATTTACCAAAATCTTTGACCTCATCATTAATTGCTCAAACTTCACCATCCACTCAAGTTCGTCTTGTTTATTTTCCAAAACATGCAAACAAAACTCCGTACCTTATTAAAATTTCTTTTGAAGCTCTTACCTAATTGCTATGTAAACTAACGCGAACTTGGTCGGAACTTAACTCATACAAGCCACTCGAAGTTAACGGCTGCTACGAATCAAATTAATATGAAATTCGCGAAACAATTTAAGTTTTAGTTAACACTTTAAATTTCCCAGTGGAACATTATTTTCTCATAAATCAACCCTTCCGCTGCGTACGGCGGGTCTTTCAGGCCCTATCGGTGAGTCTACGAACGACCAATCCCAAGTGATTAATTGATTAATCAGACGCTTTCTGAGTAATTTTAATGATTTATTACTTCAGTGTTACATACAGTTCTTTAATTAATCGTAGTTTAGAAGTGATGTGGCATAAAAGTAGAGTAGAGCTTTTTTAGTTTTGTGTGGATTTAGGTTACGTTATTAAAGGTTAGTTTTCTAATACTTCCAAGGCTGCACAAATTATTTAATTTTGACTTAATAAACAAATGCGTACAAAATTTAATGCATAAGCATGCTTAAAGATAAAATCAGATATACATTTTGAAATGAAATTCTTTCCCAACCTGAAATCACGTTACTAAAGCAAAACCCAACTTAAGATAAAAACAACTGATTTAACAGCGACTGTTTATACACTCATTTGTTTGTTGCCTTTAATAATGACTCCGAAGATCGAAAATCACGAGGAAAAACACGAAAATAATACGGCGCTCTGAACTCAAGACGTGACATCAAACGGCGATTGAGCGATGCCTAATGTCAATAGAAAGATTACAAAGACCCGTGAATTTCGTTGAATCAATTTCGAAACGGTTAATTGGCCCTCGGCAACTTCGGGGAGGTAAGACTATTGAGACTGAGGCTTTTTTGGCCTTTTTGATGTCCTTCCATCTTTGGGGCCTCGTTTAGGGTTGATAGTCTATTTTGTACGTTTAAGTTGTGGACTTAGTGTTTCTTGCATCTTCACTTTAATGAGCTAACCTTTTGAGGGTTATGCAAAGTAGTGGTGCGCTGTCTATAGCAAGTCTTGAAAGACCGATGACCGTTACAGGGCAAGAGCACTTGTAGACGTCTATGCTAAAGAATAAATGTACAGAGAAAATGAAAGGAGTATAACATGCAAAATTATAAAAATATAGCGAGCCAGTAAAAAATAGTAGCGAAATTTTCGACTTTTAAATCAAGCGTTATGGAAAAACTTTTGTCAAAGCACCTCATTACCATGTTCATGTTTAGTTTACATCAAAACTCTGGATTTAGGACAAGTTTTAAAGAATTTTAATTTTAAAAAACAAATGTAGTTTCTAGATTAACGTTCAAAGTCCATTGTTCAAGTAACTGTCTTGTTACAACGAGCCCCAAGGAAAATAATCAAGACAAAAAGTACGGCCAAAGAATTTAATTGATAACAAAGAATGTCTTTTAGGGAGAGTTTTTAAAGCAATACCTTTTTTTTCGTATCCGTTACAAACGTAAATAAAAATGTAAATGTAAAAATATATTATTTTAAGAAGATTTACTTTTTTAATATTCGTTTAGGAGGTCGTTATGCTTTAAGAAGGATCCTTGGTTTTGATTCATTGAACTTCATTTGCGAGCTTGACCTTTTAATTTCAATATGGCCAGTGATGATACTATTCTAGTGACCCTTCAGGAAACGGAAATGACAATAATATAAGTTAGGGGATTGTTACAAATGATTTGATAATTCACATCAACACCCGCTCCGTTTATATTGAACTCATTTGTCTCACTCTCAATACGAGATTAACAGCATTGTCCTGGGAGGACCGATACCAAAAGGACCATTTTTGTACCCAGTCCCACATGGCGTCGTGCATTTTATCTCAATCATTGTGTCTGCCGGGCCGGTAACTCAGACTATTCGTTTAAAACTTCGAGTGCGGCCGAGGGGACACGTTTAAAACGTCCGTAATCAAATTTGACTCGAGTCTTTAAGGGTTAAAGCCTTCGACTTTGAGCCGCCCTAATAAATTATATTGCCGACAAAACTGCTCCCGAGTGCGACACAGCTCGTTGGTTCATCTAATTGGTCCAAATTTGAGTCGACCCGGCTTTATAATTGGGTCGAATTCGGGTGCCTTATGCGTCTGGAAATTAGTTGAAATTCGAACATTGGCCGGATTAGGAGTGTGTACCGCCACCGCAGCACTAATGCGTCCCCAGTCAAACATACGTAATAAGTTTCAACTCGTAAAGTTAATGAAGATACGTAGACACGAAAACAAATTCGGTGCCCAAGTTCGGTGGGTTTGACTTTTGAAAGTTTGCGTTTGAATACAGTAAATTCTTGCTTAATTAACGCGCCTGCCGCTCGCGCCGGTTCCGTGCCATAACTTCATCTTGTGTGCCTTTCCTTTGCGTATTATTTCCACGTAAACGCGTTGCCGTTCCCAATTATAGGTTCTTCTTGAACACATAGTTCCGAATACACGTTCGTTACGACATATTCGAGGTATAATAAACAGACATTGTGAATGTGCCAATTTTCTGTTATTTTGCTGGTGGGTCCGGGCACAGGTCGTAAAGTGTAAGACTTTTTTGGCACGTGTCATGTTATTTGCGGAGCTTAGGCCGAGACTATACGCAGCCGAAACGTTAACTTAGCGTTTTACGAGTTTCCGTTATAAGGAATTAGAAGTATTTACCATTGTTCAACGAGAAGGAAAACTTACGAATTATCAACAAAGTCACAGTTTGTTCAGAGAATTCCTTGACAAAGCGAATTCCTGAAGATTCCCAATTAAAAGCTGAGACACTCGGGCCGTGGAAGTTGGTACAAAGTTCCAAATCTTGGCGGGGTGTTACTGCGAAAGAATTCCTCACTAATTAGTATAAGTTTATGCATTCGGAGGTGGCGCTGGTCCCCCTCCACTAGTTCGGGTGAAGTTTTAATTACTCGCATGCTGATTGGCCGGCGTTACGTCAGTCACGTTCTTTTGCTCGAGTTTCGTGTGATGAATTCTTGTTTTTTGGGGTGGATAGTAAATCTTTGTTTTTGCTTTTCTGGAGAACCAAAAGTTGTCTACCTTTAAATGGGCTACAGAAATATTTTTTGCTAGGTAATGCTAACATCCATAAATAGCTTCTAGCGTAAACACATAAACAAAATAGTTATTTTGGATAATACGACAATAATACCTAGAAGTTATACAAATGGCAGTTTGATACAACAAATTATGTAGGACTATCAAAGACCTAATGAAACTCAGGCTGACAATAACAATATTAGGGAAAATGTGGCAACATTTCATGCTAGCAGTAGTTATAACAACTAACATAACTCACGACTGCCTTAACTCCAAAAGGCCTTATCTCCCTAAGTTATACATGCAATTACGGCACATATTATTATAGTTATACATACAATTATATTAACATTAGCGTGTCCAGATGTGGCCGGGAATAATATTTTTGCGAAGAGTGCTGTAATGAATTTATCGTGCTCCCAGTCTCGTTTATTACATTACGAGATTGTTTTTGAAGATCTCGAAAAATAACGTGAAGTATTTTTTTATCTTATTATTGTATTTTTTGATGGTTTCAATATTTCGTTTTTGTGGTTAATAAATCTAATATTAGCGTAGCGTGTAATTGTAGCGTGATGTTTAAAATAGTTAATCTATTTTGTTTTAACTTTGTAAATCGAAATACCCAGAATTTTGAAGAGCGTTACATCCACAAAATAAAATATAGCAGACGTGCTTCTAACCACGAGACTTTCAATACAACTGCGTCTAACTACGAGACAATATTGACATTTAAGTACCACATTCCATATATTCTGGAAAATTCAGAATTTATGCCTGAACTAACTTCGGCTAACAGCCTCGCAAGCTGTCATACAATAACTCATCTCCAAAGCTCTTAATAAAACTCGTCTTATTTACTTTACATTTTCTACCTACCGCGTAGTCCTCATTTTATGCAAATCTCTATATCTCGTCAGCTAGGGCTGTGCTATCTGACGCCATAGCACTTCTGCTGTCGTTTGGACCCTTAGAAGACAATTCGGAGTTTTGCGATAAGGCTCGGGCCACTGGCTTAGTACGGCGATTAACGTTCAACCCTATCTGGGACAAAAACGCTGGAGATATGCAAAGTTGGAAGCGATTAAAAATAATTAGCCTTCCTATGGAAGCCTTCGACATGGTTTGAGTTCTTCATTTTAGTTGCTTCTGTTCGGTGTATCGCTCTTGGAAAGTTAGGGGCGTTAATTACACTGGAGTTAGTTATGAATAATGGATTGAGAGCCATCATTCGCATAGCCTGTTCGCAACTAGGTTGGTATCCTCGTCTAGTTGGACTAGATGTTGTTGAATTTCAGATAGACTGACTGTCGTCTGACCTCAATTCCAATTACTAGGATGAACTGGGAGTCCGACTTACGTTATTATCAATAGTCGTAGACCATCATGGGTATGCACATGACTATCGGTACCGATTGTTGACCGAGCTATTCGAAGCATGGATTGTTTTCAATGTGTAAATATGGTCACGCCTCATTCTGAACACGGTTAACTTAACACAAACCGGAACCATAGGCTCGAATGGTATTGAGTAATTACGACCAATTGCTCTATACATAGAACGCTTAGGTATATCTGACCTGGATTGAAGCACTGATAAGTAAGCCAGACTTCTAGACTCAGCGGTGTTGGATTTTTCGATACATCCGAAACAAAATTGAAAATACGTGTTCCACAAAACTCTCCCTTTTTCAAACCAAACGCTTATTTTTCCGATGCCAATCCGAGACAAGCGGGATTCTAAAAACAAAAGCGACGAGGCAAGCCGAAGTTGGATTGCGCTTTTTGCGACACTCCCAAGTCTCAGATTAAATATAAACTTTCCCCCCATGTTTGCTTCAGTTACGGCAATATCCGCGCGGGCCGTCAACTTGGCAGACGACAATTTGTCAGTTCCCGTGGCACGTCGCCGTCGCGTCGTCGTGTCGTCGACTCTAACGAACGCAGTTATGTTTGAGGCTTTATCATACATATTAGTTCATGGTTGGTTTAGATTGGTAGAATGAATTGGGAGAAACAGTTGTGTTGTGGTGTTTCTACTGGCGTAGTAGGAGCAAGAGAAACTGTAGGTGTTAATGGATTTGTCGTTAACGCTGCACTTTTATACCAGCAATTAAATGCTGAGATACGACCACGTACTCGTAAATTCTGCACTAGTACCTACTTTGGTAGTCGAAAAATATGAAACAATGGTTCGTTAAGAAATAATCCTTTTATCGCCTTTGAATTCTTTTACAATATCACAATTTTCAATGAAACATAATCTAACTGATTCTTAAACCCTTCAGGCTCACCCTAAAGTAATCAACCATCATTGAAGTGAACAATTTTTAACACGAACGGAATTTTTATTTCGTTCATCTCCCACGCAATCTAAAATTGAATTTTCGTGAACTTAGTTTTCGAACCCTTTTTCATTGAAGCTTTTACAGAGGTTCGTTGGATTGTCAATTGTTTAGTAGTAAAGAAGTTTTATCACCCCAACGTGCGTATTACTTCAGCCATTCTTTAGAAAAAGCTTTTTCTGTTATACGGCTAGGATCTAGAACATTAAATGCTGAGAAGTGTTAGTACCAAGTTAGTGAAGTCTAGTGTCTTTTCTCGTTAGTTTCTCGTATCTATTATAGAACGTTGAACTATTATAGTGTACTCGTATTGTTACAATAGTCTGGCGGATACAACCGTTTGTAATAATCTCGTTACGGAGATTGCTGGTCAATTTATGATGCTATTAGTGTTACTGGGTAATAAAGCTGAGCATGCTTTGTTGTGTTAAATGAAACAGTAAAATCCACTGCGGTTTTTCAATTAAGTTTCAAAGAGCTCTCACATTCTAATAACGAAATGAAATTGAAACAGCTAGTTACCAAAAAGTGTATTTCTAAACCATCGGCCATTTTGATTAAAACCGCCATTGTCTGCGGCTATCAATGAATAAAGGAATAGGATAAAGGAAAACGGATAGCCAGAGGGCGAATTAAAAAAAATACAGCTACCAGCAAATCCACAAAAGAAATATTACCTATTTCTTTTAGCTGGCAACGCGGTAATCACATTTGCTTTGTTCATTTCGGCCCTTTCATTCGCTTAATCGCGTTATTTCGGACTTTTCTAGAACAATCTTTGTGAGCGTTTAATTTACGAGCGGTTGCGTTAGCGGGTGCTTTGGGAGATTTATACAGCTATGCGTTCTGGATAATTAAAAATGTGGGGAATTTTACTCATTGTTATTTTGATAATACCACCCTTTACTGTGTTTGTGGACAGATATTTTGGCTGTCGACGCCGTTGCGGCATAATCCAGATTTTTGTGTTCCCTCTTTTGCAAACATTTGTGAATTAAGGTCATGTTACGTCGGCCATGATGGCAAGATGAGAACATAGTTTTAATGAGTATATGAAACGTTTTATGACGAACATTATAGCAGTAATTGTACGGAGAATGGAGTGTCTTTAAGCGTAGTATGAATACATAATATGTGGCGGAGTTTCTAGAAAATAATTCATATCGCTCTGATAATTTCTAAGGAAAACGGAAAACTTAAAAAGCCATTACTGTAATGAATAATGTCGAAACAGTACATACGATAATTAAGTACTTAACTGAATTGCATGTTTTGAAAGAGTAATAATTTTCTAATTGCCGTAGATATGTCACTAAGTTTAACTGGTAGCCAGAGTTTGGCATTAGATCATTTTAGTATGATTCTGTAGGTATTAGGTATTAAGGTAATATTAGGTACCAGAAGCTCTGAATTTGAAGTCTCTCGAAATGGCTCAGATAGTCTCAGACTCAGATCAATGAAGATGGCACACCTGTCTCCGTTCAAACTTTAGCACTATTTAACTAGTTCTATTGGTCAACGTGACTGAAATTCAATCTAGATAATACTTATTAAGAAATCATGTTATAGGAAAATGATTCTTGTTACAAACCAATAAAATCGAAAATCCTTTACACATTTTAGTAACATTTACCTATCTGCTCATGACTTAGACCACAGGTTATGTGAAGCATAGAAGAAGGAAGGAAACAAGCAAAGGCGACGCAACAAGATAGTTGCAGAGGAAACTGAATATAGATAATTTACTATTGATTTTGATATAACATTATATTGCGGCTAATAAAATGGCCGACTAATAGAATGGCTCAGATTTATCGTTTTGAGAAAATATTGGAACAGGGGTTTGTGGATAAACGTGTCATTTTAGATTTGTCTTTCCTGCCACACTATTATTATAAATTAGTGTGAGTATGTTTATTTGTTATACTTTCATGGTAAAAGTGCTTTACCAATTTGCATGATAATTATATGGCATGGTGATACGTGGTTCTTCCATATCCATACTTATGCCTTGCGACGTATTGGGGCCCTGTAATGGGACAGTTACAGTCTGATGATGCTAGATAGTACCCTTGAAACAGAGATATATGTAACTTTTTTATCAGGGCGCGGGTTACAGTTTCCTCGATGTGAGGACGAAGTCACGAGTAAAATGTAATACTTATTACACAATCCAAAATTATTTCTTCTGTAATTTTGACAAGATTGTTCTAAATATAAATAGTCATTGTGTCTCCTAGGATTCAACGTCAGTCCTTCATTTGCAAAGTCTAACAAAGACGACTTTTATTCTCATTTAGGCTATACGAAGCCATCAGCTATCAGAACGAAAATACGCATTCTATTCGAGGAAAAGTCTTTCAAATTTTCCTGACATGGTACCAGAATAGCATTTTATAAAACAAAAATAACTTTTACGTTCACAAAAAGTATAAATAACTAGGTTTCTCGCGGTTTCACCCGCGTCTCAGGGGAACTTCTTCCCGCAATCGGACAAAATATAGCCTATGTTATTCAGAGATAGAGCAGCTACCCAATAGTGAAAGAATTTTAAAATCAGTCCAGTAATTTAGGAGTATTTACGTTACAAACAAACAAATAAAAAAAAAATCCTCTTTGTTATATTATATCAGTGTAGATTTACATTGAGTGTAATTTTATACTATTCAAGACAGCCTAAACATTCCACAAGTCTTAGTAAAATCGTTCAAAGTTTTGCCTTGTTAAGGAAAAATGGCGGGCATACCTTACACAAATATATACGGAACTCTCATGAATATGTAGCTGATTAAGAAGGTATACATGTTTAATTTACATGCTGATCACGGAATAAAACATAAAGGCTTTAATGAAGAGCTCTTTGGCTATCGAAGTTTGTTTGCAGTTGTTAGAGGGGTGCGTTTTTTGTAAAGAAATTGGAGTATTTAAACTTGGTGTAAGGATTTGAACTGCCTCGTTGGTCTAGTGGTCGCATAGCCGACTGCTGATCACGAGGTCTCGGGTTCGATTCCCGGGACGGGCCGAAATCACTTTGTGGGTTTTCGAAACTTTCACAAAGTAGCCCGGAGCTGGAAGTTGGTGATTGATACACCCGTGCATCGGAGAGCACGTTAATGTCGGTCCTGCGCCTGATCTCTCTCCGGTCGTGTCGGATTGCCGTCTCATCGGGTTATGAGAGTGAGGGAATAGGGAGTGCACCTGTGTCTGCGCAAATGCTTATGCACTATAATATGTCCTGCGCAGCTGGCTGATCTCCTTATATGAGAACAGCCGCCGTGGCCGACAATCGGCTGGGACGCCATCAATGATTTGATCGCGCTCTTAATTGTGCTGTTCTGCGTTCGCGTTAATCTATAGTTATATTAGAAACTTGAGTAGTTAGTTTACCTACCTATATGTTGGAACGCGGTCATCTCAAGAACTATTAAAAATTCTTTCAGTGTTATACTATTTATCGAGGGCGTCTATTAAATTGGCTTTCTTTCTTTTTTGTTTTTTATTTTGTATTCGGGGACGCGGAGTAGTTACAGGGTTGCGGATGAAACCACAGGCGTAAGCTAGTTGACTATAACTATAAAATCTGTTAGCATCTATTCAAAATCTAGTAGGTACACTGTCATCACCTCGATATGTCGTGAAGATGTCCTGAATGCGGAACAAGGAACTAACACTTACATAACACAAGTGAAAAACCACATTCTTCACAAATAGTACAGATGTATGTATAGATCTAAGTGCATGCTGACGTCATGCCCTTAACGTTTAGCGTTCTCGCACACTGCAGACTAGATAGTTGCCCAGCGGGGCCCACTAGGGCCAGAGCTTGCCCGGGCTGCAGGATTGTTTCAAAGAGTCACCGCGGCCTAGGTACACAAAGGGCTCTAGGAGGAACACGGTGGGTCTTAGTCAGTAAAAGTCCGACATTCCTCACGCTGGTACTAAATAGTTGGTCCGATAGTAGGCGAAGTTTGGCGAGAATGAAATCAAAGTCTTTAGTCGGTCATATACCAGCAAAATACCTGATCAATGCAATGTGCATACTACTACATCTTCATACTAATTTATGAGCGCGAGCAAACTATCGGGCGACTAAAAGTCTGCAGTGTGCGACTACTCTTACTCCGAGTGCAATGCAACGTGACCCGATAGGCAATGCACCTTTGTTTGTGCCATTACGCGAACTGCACACGTACTTCTAAGAAATATAACGCATAAACTGAGAATTTTAATGCTGGTAGTAGGTTTCAAGTCAATTGCAATGGGATTTACTGTTCAAGAATCATGTTCGAGGCATTTTTGGCGCGTGTTTCGATTCGATTTTAGAACGATTTGAATTTTGAATGGATTGCTTTGTGCTAGTGTTTTTTTTTTCGAAGAGCTTCTGTGGTTATTTCTGATAAATTATTTCTCGATGTATAATACAGACGCTAGCATCAGTATATCACAATCAGTCCTTCAATAGATTTTCAACTTTATAACAGTAGCGGAAGGTTAATGTTCGATTGGTAAAATTTGACAGATTCGGGAAGGTTGACCTGCTGTCGTCTGTACACAAACTACATAAAAACTTGTATATTTGTAATGTGACAGACAAACAGAAGTATTATGATTTTAATTATGTTCTTATGGTCATAAATATAGAATTTTCCCATCGTTAGAAACTAGAACAATGTCAAGCTCAAATTCATAACTTCAAGAACATAGATATGAATAAATCTCACATTAAAGTAGTTGAATTTGTAATTGCCATAAAAGTTCGTACTTAATTATAATGCCCACCATTTAATTGTCATTCCCATGTAAAAGAATTTTAATAAAACTCCAACATCTGTATCGAAATTAAAACGTTTGAACATAATCACATTCAATTTAGAGGTAAACATTCTTGAAACGTTTACAATATAAACTTTTTATTGCCTATTCGAAAAAGGAAGCCGGAAAATCGAATTAAAAAAATATCATTCGAACAAACGCTTCCATTTTCAAATTTAAATTGTCTAGAGCCGCCCACCTGGCGATGATGTCATTGGATTAGTGCTGTTCCCCAGTGATTGCGATCGAATTGAACATCGATTCGATCTTGGTATTCGTTATTGCTTTATTCGAATAGTTTGCGATCCGTTCGCGTGTAAATTGACCACAATTCATATTGAATTATGTGACTTTGTCTCGTTTAGTTTTGTTTATAGGCATTCGTGTTGTTTTATTATAATTATAAGGCGTCATATTTATGATATTATATTTTTGGTTGATTATGTTTTTGGCGCTAATGGGTTGAGCGTGTAATATGATTTAGGTAATCGCTAGTGGACATAAATCAATTCGTATAGTTATAAAAATATAAATCTTTGTTCTCGATTCTATTTTTAACTGTCTATGTGGCGTATAAATCTAATATAACATCATAGCACGCGACATTTTTTTGCCATCAGACTCGATCTGCGTTAGTCATTAAATTGCAATGCGACTGGCAATATTTATAGAACCAGTACTATTGAAGTTGCAACTCTATTTTTAGAACGATAAAGTTCAAATTTAAAGCTAGTTAGTGTGACAGATCAGGCGGGAATTAGAGCCTTGATAAAAATGACGATTGAAAAAGTTTCGTATTACGTGAAGTAAAATTTAAATGGAAAATTCTTTAAACTGTGGAAATAATATTTAAACTTTGAGCTTTCGACTACCTATTAAATGGCCAATGATAATAGTATTCAACATTTTGTATATATGGCTTCTATTTTTCAGTCATATTTTATTTCTCATTTTTTTCCATTATCAAAAGGCAATGTTATCTTTTAGCTTTCACTCAAATATACAATACGAAATAAAATCAAAATAAAAAAAAAATATGTAAAGGGAGCAAAATCACAATCCGAAACTCGAGCACAAAAATGGAAAACATAACCTTTTAAAATAAACCATATTCAATCGCTATTTAATAAAGTCAAGTCTGCCCTGCGAATGTGGTCAGCGATTCTTTTGTTTCGTCGTAAAAAAAAGAAAAACACGCGCTGGGCTCGTAAAAATGTAAATTACTGTAAAATCGTGCGTGCTGCAGTGTGCAGCCGCTGCAACGCCGCCATGTTTGTCCCGCGATATTTTTCTCTTCACAAAATTAACTTTCTTCTTTGCTTACATTGTTGGTCGTACGTTATTAAAAATAGACCCTTTTTGTTTCAATTGTGGCTTTATTATGAAGTAAGAGTTTAAATTAACTTCTCTAGAATGCTTGTTAGGTAAAAAATACTGTTTTAACTAACTTCAGCTGCATGGTAAAAGCAAAGTTTAAATGTTTTTACATAAAATAACGCAACATTTAATAGTTTAAGATCGCACTGAAAATAGTTTGTTAAAACTCCATTTCTTTTTATTATAAAAAAATATAGCATAGTAACATACAATAATCTCTTGAATGGTTAATGAACAAAGGGCTAGAAATCAAAAGATTTCTGGTTTCTATTCTAATGAGGTGACCAACTGACCACAGATTCCAACTAGACTTCGCACGTTTCTAATATATGCGGCTTTGCAATATTATGCTACTCTTACATCCTGCATAACAATCGATTTAGATCATCGAGTAATTATCCTTTTGTTTGATATCGATCATCGATAAAAACTGTTTGATGGTAGTAACATCTCTATCCTACTTTAACATTTACGCAGAGAACCTAAACATCGAGACGCTCCTAAATTATCGCAAAGCCATCGAGCACTGCGTAACATAAAAGGCTTTTCACACACCTAGTACATCCTCGGGGCATTTCGTCCCCATTCAGCTGAAACAAAGCATGGCTCGACTTTTAGCAGGGTTAATTAAAATGTCAACGGCACTTATTAATCAAAACGACAGTCGTTCGGACGGTTTAGGTGCGTCCTTTTGTTGCTTACGTTGGTAGCATTGAATTTAGTGTTGAAGTTTCATGTTTGTTAGGTTGGTAGTGATGTATGGAGCGGACCGCTTTGTTTGAATTTGGAATGCCTTGGAAATTGGCATGGGATTCAATGGACGGTGTTTTTGGCAGAGCGAGTTACTTTACAACACCTGTTTCAGGAATTGAGTTTGTTATGTGTTAGGTTTATTTATTTGTGGCAGATAGTTGGCTCTATACATAAGCACTAAGGTGATAGGACCTCATTTTTTAAAGTAAAAAAATATTAAGACGAATATTCGATGAAGTAAACTTACGCATAATCATCAAACCTATTCGGTAAACAAATAGAATTTCTCCAAGAAGATTAACTTCTTTAGCTCTTAATTACCTTTTACGTTTGATTGGTAGCTATTACCTGATTTGCGTCTAAAGCAATTTGCAAGGGGAGAAAAACAATTATTTTCATTTCCCATTTGATTCGGCGAACTCTCATTTCCGAAAAACGGATGTAGGGGGATTAGGAAAAAATATTTCTCTTAATGAAGAAAGAAAACTTATCAATTTTTAATTAAGATTTTTCTTTCATTCGTAGCTATAAATACTTCCATTACAACATTTAATATCGCAAATAAATCCTGGGAGAAACAGCAACACAAAGGGATTTCATATTAATATTTCCCTTACTGACCCAAAAACGATCATCTTTTATACATTTACACAACATGTTATTAAATAAATGATCGCACCCACATCACTCGTGCGGCCTGCAGGATAGCTGTGACGTTGTGGCCACGTCATCAATCACGCAGGAGTGGGGGGGTATATAAGCAGGCGACAGCGTCGTTCGGGCCATTCTTCATTAGTGAATCGTGGCCGACGCTAACATATTAATCATAATAGGTCTTCAGCCATATTGCTCTTGGCGTTTTCTCTGTGTCATTGGTTCAGTAATGAGCATCCTCGAAAGTCGATTGATATTAATCTGATATTTGTAATAAAGTATCTCTAGTTTGTAAAAATTGGTTGTCGAATTATTTAAATTCATTCATTTCATTGATGATTTAAGTGTCTTTATTGCGAATTTATTTGTTTATAAGTTTGTATGAGATGCCTGTAAAGCTCTTAGACAGAAATAGTAGTCTGAAAAGGGATATACGCTACCGGATCTATCCGGATGCTGGAAGTAGTGCCTCGGGACGTAAGTCACAGCACAGAATAACCACCTACTACCCAGTTAAATCATTTAAATAGAACAATTTCATTTCACGCCATCGATAGCAGTTGATTTAATGCTTTCTTCCCTTTTGTTCGAAAGGCTTATTCAATTAACTTTGAGGTATGAAACCAAAAGTATGATAAATCATCACTGGGCATAAAATATCTCTCTGAAAAGGATTGTTTTTGTCCCTGATTGGTGGGCGGATCGCTCTGCGGTTATTGGTTTCCAAATGCTACCCAAAATAATATTATTACGCCTGAAATATACTGTTCAAATAAATTACACGTATTTTCTAAGCTTTTGTTCTAAGTTAGGCGTAGTTTTTAGGCTATATTTATTACAGTTTTTCAGTTTGTGGTTTCATTATGATATTTTATGGCAATTGAGCTCAAAGTTTCACTGAAAGAATTCATAGAGGTGTTATTATTTTCATTCAGAAATAAGTGGAGACTTGAGAAATAGGTAAAGATAAAAAATCAAATGTACAGACAACAGCACATCAAGTTACTACAATCTGTCAAATTTCTGCAATCGATTTTCAACCTTATGACAATGGGGGTAGGTTAATACTTGAATGGTAAAATTTGACAGATTGGTATACGTTGACCTGCTGTTGTCTGTACAGTATGAAAGTTTTTGGTGCAGTTGACAGGTGCCGTCAGTCACTACAAATAAGTCAGTCATCCCTTGAAAACTGACAGCTGTCAATTGCACAAAAGACGCGACGGTACAGACAACAGCTGGTCACGTATCTGGTACCTGAATCTGTAAAGTTTTATCAATCAAACATTAACCTACCTCTATTGTGATTAAGTTGAAAATCTATTGCAGACATTTGACAGAGTGTGGCAACTCGATGTGCTGTCTGTACTATAAACAGCAAATACCACTATTTATGGGTTAAACCACATAGTGGTAAAGGTGTCAAGCTTGCTGCAAAACCCAAACAAACCCAACTCAACACTTGACCCACTACACAAGGTGACGAACAGCTGACATACAATTTTCAGTCCACACATAGATTAAGCCAGCCGAACCATGAAAACGAAACGCAATTTTCAATATCTGTTACCGTTTTTTTTTGGGGATGGGTTAAAGTTTTCACTTCCAAGCAACAATGTATTAGGCATTTATCGATGTTACGGCAACAGTGCCTTCTGAAGTAACTAGGCGAGGGTGATACGAACACCGAAAGAAGTTGGTAGCGCGTGACTTGACTTCTTAATTCACCCCTACTATGAGTTTTTTGGGATATTGGAGTTTTATTGCAGAAAAAATGGGACGTTTTTTTATTTATAAGGCGTAGAATGTGTTGAGTCAATAGAGCATTGTATTCAATATTTGTATTTTGTATTGATTTTTTTTTAAGAATGTTGTCTCTATATTACAGTGTAGTCATGATGTAGATTTTTTGGAAAAATATGAGAACTAGTTAATTAATATACATACAAAATTAATCACTTGAATGACTAAATTGATTATACCTTTCATTGAATTTTTCTCAAGTCAAGATCAAAAACACTAGTTTCATTTGTCGTTTTCTACGATATTTTAGTACTATGCGTTCCAAATAAGAATAGGACTGTCAAGACGCCATTTTGTTCAGAAATACGCGCAAACTGCGTATGCTGTGCAAAAAAATCAGTAACAATTTTTTAGCAAAAAAAGCGTACATTAAACTGAAAAAAATTGTTACTGATTTTTTTGCACAGCATACGCAGTTTGCGCGTATTTCTGAACAAAATGGCGTCTTGACAGTCCTATTCTTATTTGGAACGCATAGTACTAAAATATCGTAGAAAACGACAAATGAAACTAGTGTTTTTGATCTTGACTTGAGAAAAATTCAATGAAAGGTATAATCAATTTAGTCATTCAAGTGATTAATTTTGTATGTATATTAATTAACTAGTTCTCATATTTTTCCAAAAAATCTACATCATGACTACACTGTAATATAGAGACAACATTCTTAAAAAAAAATCAATACAAAATACAAATATTGAATACAATGCTCTATTGACTCAACACATTCTACGCCTTATAAATAAAAAAACGTCCCATTTTTTCTGCAATAAAACTCCAATATCCCAAAAAACTCATAGTAGGGGTGAATTAAGAAGTCAAGTCACGCGCTACCAACTTCTTTCGGTGTTCGTATCACCCTCGCCTAGTTACTTCAGAAGGCACTGTTGCCGTAACATCGATAAATGCCTAATACATTGTTGCTTGGAAGTGAAAACTTTAACCCATCCCCAAAAAAAAACGGTAACAGATATTGAAAATTGCGTTTCGTTTTCATGGTTCGGCTGGCTTAATCTATGTGTGGACTGAAAATTGTATGTCAGCTGTTCGTCACCTTGTGTAGTGGGTCAAGTGTTGAGTTGGGTTTGTTTGGGTTTTGCAGCAAGCTTGACACCTTTACCACTATGTGGTTTAACCCATAAATAGTGGTATTTGCTGTTTATAGTACAGACAGCACATCGAGTTGCCACACTCTGTCAAATGTCTGCAATAGATTTTCAACTTAATCACAATAGAGGTAGGTTAATGTTTGATTGATAAAACTTTACAGATTCAGGTACCAGATACGTGACCAGCTGTTGTCTGTACCGTCGCGTCTTTTGTGCAATTGACAGCTGTCAGTTTTCAAGGGATGACTGACTTATTTGTAGTGACTGACGGCACCTGTCAACTGCACCAAAAACTTTCATACTGTACAGACAACAGCAGGTCAACGTATACCAATCTGTCAAATTTTACCATTCAAGTATTAACCTACCCCCATTGTCATAAGGTTGAAAATCGATTGCAGAAATTTGACAGATTGTAGTAACTTGATGTGCTGTTGTCTGTACATTTGATTTTTTATCTTTACCTATTTCTCAAGTCTCCACTTATTTCTGAATGAAAATAATAACACCTCTATGAATTCTTTCAGTGAAACTTTGAGCTCAATTGCCATAAAATATCATAATGAAACCACAAACTGAAAAACTGTAATAAATATAGCCTAAAAACTACGCCTAACTTAGAACAAAAGCTTAGAAAATACGTGTAATTTATTTGAACAGTATATTTCAGGCGTAATAATATTATTTTGGGTAGCATTTGGAAACCAATAACCGCAGAGCGATCCGCCCACCAATCAGGGACAAAAACAATCCTTTTCAGAGAGATATTTTATGCCCAGTGATGATTTATCATACTTTTGGTTTCATACCTCAAAGTTAATTGAATAAGCCTTTCGAACAAAAGGGAAGAAAGCATTAAATCAACTGCTATCGATGGCGTGAAATGAAATTGTTCTATTTAAATGATTTAACTGGGTAGTAGGTGGTTATTCTGTGCTGTGACTTACGTCCCGAGGCACTACTTCCAGCATCCGGATAGATCCGGTAGCGTATATCCCTTTTCAGACTACTATTTCTGTCTAAGAGCTTTACAGGCATCTCATACAAACTTATAAACAAATAAATTCGCAATAAAGACACTTAAATCATCAATGAAATGAATGAATTTAAATAATTCGACAACCAATTTTTACAAACTAGAGATACTTTATTACAAATATCAGATTAATATCAATCGACTTTCGAGGATGCTCATTACTGAACCAATGACACAGAGAAAACGCCAAGAGCAATATGGCTGAAGACCTATTATGATTAATATGTTAGCGTCGGCCACGATTCACTAATGAAGAATGGCCCGAACGACGCTGTCGCCTGCTTATATACCCCCCCACTCCTGCGTGATTGATGACGTGGCCACAACGTCACAGCTATCCTGCAGGCCGCACGAGTGATGTGGGTGCGATCATTTATTTAATAACATGTTGTGTAAATGTATAAAAGATGATCGTTTTTGGGTCAGTAAGGGAAATATTAATATGAAATCCCTTTGTGTTGCTGTTTCTCCCAGGATTTATTTGCGATATTAAATGTTGTAATGGAAGTATTTATAGCTACGAATGAAAGAAAAATCTTAATTAAAAATTGATAAGTTTTCTTTCTTCATTAAGAGAAATATTTTTTCCTAATCCCCCTACATCCGTTTTTCGGAAATGAGAGTTCGCCGAATCAAATGGGAAATGAAAATAATTGTTTTTCTCCCCTTGCAAATTGCTTTAGACGCAAATCAGGTAATAGCTACCAATCAAACGTAAAAGGTAATTAAGAGCTAAAGAAGTTAATCTTCTTGGAGAAATTCTATTTGTTTACCGAATAGGTTTGATGATTATGCGTAAGTTTACTTCATCGAATATTCGTCTTAATATTTTTTTACTTTAAAAAATGAGGTCCTATCACCTTAGTGCTTATGTATAGAGCCAACTATCTGCCACAAATAAATAAACCTAACACATAACAAACTCAATTCCTGAAACAGGTGTTGTAAAGTAACTCGCTCTGCCAAAAACACCGTCCATTGAATCCCATGCCAATTTCCAAGGCATTCCAAATTCAAACAAAGCGGTCCGCTCCATACATCACTACCAACCTAACAAACATGAAACTTCAACACTAAATTCAATGCTACCAACGTAAGCAACAAAAGGACGCACCTAAACCGTCCGAACGACTGTCGTTTTGATTAATAAGTGCCGTTGACATTTTAATTAACCCTGCTAAAAGTCGAGCCATGCTTTGTTTCAGCTGAATGGGGACGAAATGCCCCGAGGATGTACTAGGTGTGTGAAAAGCCTTTTATGTTACGCAGTGCTCGATGGCTTTGCGATAATTTAGGAGCGTCTCGATGTTTAGGTTCTCTGCGTAAATGTTAAAGTAGGATAGAGATGTTACTACCATCAAACAGTTTTTATCGATGATCGATATCAAACAAAAGGATAATTACTCGATGATCTAAATCGATTGTTATGCAGGATGTAAGAGTAGCATAATATTGCAAAGCCGCATATATTAGAAACGTGCGAAGTCTAGTTGGAATCTGTGGTCAGTTGGTCACCTCATTAGAATAGAAACCAGAAATCTTTTGATTTCTAGCCCTTTGTTCATTAACCATTCAAGAGATTATTGTATGTTACTATGCTATATTTTTTTATAATAAAAAGAAATGGAGTTTTAACAAACTATTTTCAGTGCGATCTTAAACTATTAAATGTTGCGTTATTTTATGTAAAAACATTTAAACTTTGCTTTTACCATGCAGCTGAAGTTAGTTAAAACAGTATTTTTTACCTAACAAGCATTCTAGAGAAGTTAATTTAAACTCTTACTTCATAATAAAGCCACAATTGAAACAAAAAGGGTCTATTTTTAATAACGTACGACCAACAATGTAAGCAAAGAAGAAAGTTAATTTTGTGAAGAGAAAAATATCGCGGGACAAACATGGCGGCGTTGCAGCGGCTGCACACTGCAGCACGCACGATTTTACAGTAATTTACATTTTTACGAGCCCAGCGCGTGTTTTTCTTTTTTTTACGACGAAACAAAAGAATCGCTGACCACATTCGCAGGGCAGACTTGACTTTATTAAATAGCGATTGAATATGGTTTATTTTAAAAGGTTATGTTTTCCATTTTTGTGCTCGAGTTTCGGATTGTGATTTTGCTCCCTTTACATATTTTTTTTTTATTTTGATTTTATTTCGTATTGTATATTTGAGTGAAAGCTAAAAGATAACATTGCCTTTTGATAATGGAAAAAAATGAGAAATAAAATATGACTGAAAAATAGAAGCCATATATACAAAATGTTGAATACTATTATCATTGGCCATTTAATAGGTAGTCGAAAGCTCAAAGTTTAAATATTATTTCCACAGTTTAAAGAATTTTCCATTTAAATTTTACTTCACGTAATACGAAACTTTTTCAATCGTCATTTTTATCAAGGCTCTAATTCCCGCCTGATCTGTCACACTAACTAGCTTTAAATTTGAACTTTATCGTTCTAAAAATAGAGTTGCAACTTCAATAGTACTGGTTCTATAAATATTGCCAGTCGCATTGCAATTTAATGACTAACGCAGATCGAGTCTGATGGCAAAAAAATGTCGCGTGCTATGATGTTATATTAGATTTATACGCCACATAGACAGTTAAAAATAGAATCGAGAACAAAGATTTATATTTTTATAACTATACGAATTGATTTATGTCCACTAGCGATTACCTAAATCATATTACACGCTCAACCCATTAGCGCCAAAAACATAATCAACCAAAAATATAATATCATAAATATGACGCCTTATAATTATAATAAAACAACACGAATGCCTATAAACAAAACTAAACGAGACAAAGTCACATAATTCAATATGAATTGTGGTCAATTTACACGCGAACGGATCGCAAACTATTCGAATAAAGCAATAACGAATACCAAGATCGAATCGATGTTCAATTCGATCGCAATCACTGGGGAACAGCACTAATCCAATGACATCATCGCCAGGTGGGCGGCTCTAGACAATTTAAATTTGAAAATGGAAGCGTTTGTTCGAATGATATTTTTTTAATTCGATTTTCCGGCTTCCTTTTTCGAATAGGCAATAAAAAGTTTATATTGTAAACGTTTCAAGAATGTTTACCTCTAAATTGAATGTGATTATGTTCAAACGTTTTAATTTCGATACAGATGTTGGAGTTTTATTAAAATTCTTTTACATGGGAATGACAATTAAATGGTGGGCATTATAATTAAGTACGAACTTTTATGGCAATTACAAATTCAACTACTTTAATGTGAGATTTATTCATATCTATGTTCTTGAAGTTATGAATTTGAGCTTGACATTGTTCTAGTTTCTAACGATGGGAAAATTCTATATTTATGACCATAAGAACATAATTAAAATCATAATACTTCTGTTTGTCTGTCACATTACAAATATACAAGTTTTTATGTAGTTTGTGTACAGACGACAGCAGGTCAACCTTCCCGAATCTGTCAAATTTTACCAATCGAACATTAACCTTCCGCTACTGTTATAAAGTTGAAAATCTATTGAAGGACTGATTGTGATATACTGATGCTAGCGTCTGTATTATACATCGAGAAATAATTTATCAGAAATAACCACAGAAGCTCTTCGAAAAAAAAAACACTAGCACAAAGCAATCCATTCAAAATTCAAATCGTTCTAAAATCGAATCGAAACACGCGCCAAAAATGCCTCGAACATGATTCTTGAACAGTAAATCCCATTGCAATTGACTTGAAACCTACTACCAGCATTAAAATTCTCAGTTTATGCGTTATATTTCTTAGAAGTACGTGTGCAGTTCGCGTAATGGCACAAACAAAGGTGCATTGCCTATCGGGTCACGTTGCATTGCACTCGGAGTAAGAGTAGTCGCACACTGCAGACTTTTAGTCGCCCGATAGTTTGCTCGCGCTCATAAATTAGTATGAAGATGTAGTAGTATGCACATTGCATTGATCAGGTATTTTGCTGGTATATGACCGACTAAAGACTTTGATTTCATTCTCGCCAAACTTCGCCTACTATCGGACCAACTATTTAGTACCAGCGTGAGGAATGTCGGACTTTTACTGACTAAGACCCACCGTGTTCCTCCTAGAGCCCTTTGTGTACCTAGGCCGCGGTGACTCTTTGAAACAATCCTGCAGCCCGGGCAAGCTCTGGCCCTAGTGGGCCCCGCTGGGCAACTATCTAGTCTGCAGTGTGCGAGAACGCTAAACGTTAAGGGCATGACGTCAGCATGCACTTAGATCTATACATACATCTGTACTATTTGTGAAGAATGTGGTTTTTCACTTGTGTTATGTAAGTGTTAGTTCCTTGTTCCGCATTCAGGACATCTTCACGACATATCGAGGTGATGACAGTGTACCTACTAGATTTTGAATAGATGCTAACAGATTTTATAGTTATAGTCAACTAGCTTACGCCTGTGGTTTCATCCGCAACCCTGTAACTACTCCGCGTCCCCGAATACAAAATAAAAAACAAAAAAGAAAGAAAGCCAATTTAATAGACGCCCTCGATAAATAGTATAACACTGAAAGAATTTTTAATAGTTCTTGAGATGACCGCGTTCCAACATATAGGTAGGTAAACTAACTACTCAAGTTTCTAATATAACTATAGATTAACGCGAACGCAGAACAGCACAATTAAGAGCGCGATCAAATCATTGATGGCGTCCCAGCCGATTGTCGGCCACGGCGGCTGTTCTCATATNATCTTGTTCCTATAAATACATATTTGGATTTTGTACAGAACTTGGTACTCATTTAGATCTCCATTCTTTTTGCGGCGAAGCCCACAACCAAGCATAGGTTTTGTATTGAACTTGGCTTTCCTTTTTTACATTTATGTTTTTGGTGGGATAATAATATAGTCGCATAGTCTGAGAGCTGTTGACGAGGTTTTGGGTTCGATTACCGGGTCGGGCTTTCAAAGAGCAGCCCAGAGTCTGGAAGTTGGTGATTGATTGCACAGCCGTGGATCGGAGAACACGTTAAAGTTGGTCCTGCGCCTGGTCTCTCTCCGGTTGTGTAGGATTGCCGTCCCATCGGACTATGAGAGTGAAGGAATTGTGAGTGCACCTGTGTTTGCGCAAATTATTGTGCATTATAATTATGTCCAGCGCAACTGGCTGATCTTCTTACAAAGAACAGCCGCCGATAAATCGGCTAGGGCGCCATTAAAGGCTTATGATATGATTGTGTTTTGACTTTATCCATTCTTAAGGGTTTTCCCTTGAATATTTTCCCTAGAACAATATAGTTCTAGAACAAGGGCAAGGGATAGGTTAGTAGGCTAATCTTTAAAACTAGACATCATGAAATTCTGATTATTGCTATACTTACCTACTTGTATGAAGAAAATATCAATCATGGAGAAATTTCTAGCAATTTCATAGATTGAAGACATGCAAATTGAATGCGTCTGAATCACTCCAAATAGACGAGCTGTTTATACATATTCAGTGTTTGTCTGTTTTATTCCGTCCATTTATCAGACGACCTCAATAATAAGGAATTTGCGGCGTGCAGGCTTAATAATGTCTGGTTACGTTTGTTCAAAGTGTAGGTAATAGATGTAATGTAGGTATCTACGTAATAAAATCAAGCAAGTAGTATTATCCAAGTTATTTTAAGTGATTGGATTAGGTAAGAATCTTTGGTAGTTAGATACGTAATAGAAACTTAAAAATGTGTTTCACTTATATCGGATAATATCTTGGCTTAGAGTTGGTGCAATATTTAATTAATTTGGTCATCCATTTTTGTCTGTTTTTTATTAAACCTAAAATGATATTATAAAAGGTTTTTTTTGTACACACCTAAAGCCTTTAGAAAGGCTTGTGTAATAAAGGTTCCGAAACTACGGATCCCATTAAAAAAAAATCTTAAACTATTTTGAAGCTATCCATCCCCGTGCGACATAGGCAATATTCTATCCGTGTATAGGAAGAAGTTTCCATAGGGTACGGGTGAAACCGCTGGCATAAGCTAGCTAGCTAAAATCCCCTAACAGAACAGAACTACCCAACCAAGATAATTGCGGAAACTTTTTGGACATTCCAAAATCGAATCTCTATTCCCATTCCCAGGACAGGAAGCGTAATACCAAATTCAGTATTTCCTATTGTCTCCGATATGCATCCCCCTGTATAACAAGTTTAGGGTAAACACCCTGTATCTCTGGATGTATTGTCACCCTAGAGGGATGATTCGTTGTGCATCGGCGAAAATATTACCGGAGTGTTTTTTGATTTATTTATTTATATATTTTTTTTTTTTTTGTAGACTTTTTTATCGTCCCACTGCTGGGCACAGGCCTCCTCTCATATCGAGAAGGATTGAGCGTTAATAATAATTTATATTTATTTCGAAAATAATTGAAGTAGGTATTTATTGCTGTCGGCATTTTCTTTTATTGCTAAAAGTGTTTTTGTTTCATTTTGACAACTTTTTTGCCGAAACTGCGCAGTATGTTGCAATTTGAGGTAACATTGACAACCAATTAAGTCAGTGTAATACCTGTATTTACCTACTTTATACAATAGGTATTAAGTACAAGAAGTTGTCATAGAAATGCTGATTCATTGCAATACCTGCGTAATTTGTATGTGGTTAACAATATGACGTCAGCCACACCAGTTACAATCGCGTCGTTCAATAAAAATATAATTTAAAAATTATTGTTATAAATAATATCAGCACAGGATTTGAACATTCAAATCACATCAGAGACGCGTCAATCTTCGCATAAATATCTTTGAACCGCGATCGAAACGGGGGCTATCGCGCGCAAGTCGATAGCGATCGCGACGAACGTTCGACACTCTAATACCGGTAATGGAAGTCGACACGGGCCGGCTCCGTTCGATTTTCCGAATCGTTTGCGCCGAACGCCGAGCGAACGCGAGATAACGAGAAATGTCTCGACTATCGCTTTATGTGCACCGTACGAGATTTCGTAAAGATTATGCACCCTATTACCCTATTATAGGCGTTCTAGTTTTAAATAGGGGCTGTTTTGAAAGTGGAGTTCTACGATAGAGTTCTTTATCGTGCGACCTACTTGGTTGTTTAGTTAGGGAAGTTCTGAAGTTGGTACTAAGTGTGTTGTAACGATTTCAGACGGTTTGATAAACTGTCTGTGTTTAAAGGGGCCTAGATTTTTACGGTTAGTTGAAATTTGAAAATCGTGAAAAATATCTTCAAAAAATACTCACCAGGAAAATTCTCTAAGCAGAACAACTGTCATCCCCGCTATCTGTAACCAAAGAAATAACACATTAATAAAATCCAAACCAACAAATTAAACCAACAGTATTACCTATCATTTTCATTATTTACTGACTAACTGCGGAAATCAATATTCTGTCTATCTCTGGATTTGCTTACTAGTGATAGAATTTTGACATAAGCCCCATACAAGTAGATAATGTCAAATTCCTATCTCTGGTAGGTAAATCCAAAGATAGATAGGTTATTGGGAACGGCCGCAAGTCTGCAATTAAAACCATCTCGTCATAGTGGTTAGACATATCAAGAAAATTTTCCATCAGTCTATAATTTAAATCAATACATTTATATGCAATTCACTAGATAATAATTACCATCCATTACCACATAAATCTTCGCTAACTATACAAGTGTATAGGTATAGTAATGCGTATAGGTACTTGATGACATCATCACCTTAGATGTAAACAAACAGTAGGTAGGTTCACAGCCTGTCTTTAAAGCTTAGACTGCAGAAAAATGTGGTGCAGAAGGTAAAATGTGAACCAGTATTGAAAATGAGACCATCTCTTCCACAGAACTAAAGGAGGTTCATTCTGTGATCTCTTCAGTTGTTTGAAAGGTTGCCAACTGAAGACTTTTGGTTTATTCTACATGAAGTTTTTTTTTGTATATTTAATTGTACGGTAAAGACTCCGATCCTATTGAACTAGCTTATTAAAAAAAATACTCTGTTGGGAAAAAATATAGCCTATGCCATCTAGAGATCGAGTAGCTTCTCTACTTCTGAAAGTAGCTTGCACGGGATGCGGGTGAAACCGGGGGAAATAGCTACCTAGTAGTTAAATACAGCTAGGTTCCATTGTTCAGGCCCTAAGCGTCAAAACCCGTAACGACTAAATAAGTAAGATCTGACAGTAAACTATCCTGGTACTTCGGCAATTCCCTACATGTAAAATTGATCTACAAAGTTAGTGGTACTTCTGTAGTTTTTCTTTAATGGGTTTCCTAAGTATGTGAGACTGAGACCCACGCTCCGGAGACAAAAGACAGCTATTAATCACCTTATTGTGTTGTACGTTTACAAAAGTAGGTAGGAAGCTAAAAAGGAGTTGGGTAAACAAAAGTCGATCGAATTACTAAGTGGTAGGTTATACGAGAAAATACACAAAAAATCTATCAGAATATATATTTTTCTTTTTTTATGAAATAATTAAAAAATGAAATTTATAAGTTGAATGAATGAAAAATAATATACACAGCTTTCAGCTAGGTAATAAAATCTACTGAGTATTGCTTCAAAAATATATCAGTGAAATAAAATATTTTTTAATAGTTGTAATTGTTCAATTAATGTTATGTAGTTGACAATTACAACGTAACATCAGAGACATTAAAAAAAACCGGCCAAGTGCGAGTCGGACTCGCACGCGAAGGGTTCCGTTCCATTATCTATGAAAAATAAACGTACCTACAAAAAATTACTTTGTTTTTCATACAAATATATGAATAACAAAGTTATAGTTTGCGGTTACTGAAAAAGTGCTATAACTCAAAAACTACTGACTGTATTTCGTTCAAACCAATTTTGGTTGATAGTTTTTATTAAGATCTATAACATATATTTTTTTTAGATTTTTCACTTTGGTAGTTTAGAAATTACAGGGGGGGGACACACATATTAGCATCTTTTGAAAGTGTCTGTACTCTGAAATGATGGTGACTTTGAGAAAAAATGCTTTTAGAAACCTCAATCTCATTTTTATAAGACCTATTCTGTAGACACCCACA
This sequence comes from Heliothis virescens, assembly GCA_002382865.2. Taxonomy (NCBI): domain Eukaryota; kingdom Metazoa; phylum Arthropoda; class Insecta; order Lepidoptera; family Noctuidae; genus Heliothis; species Heliothis virescens. The sequence continues at coordinate 14,063,177 of NWSH02000505.1, forward strand.
AGTGTAGGTTAGACGAAAAAAAAAATTTTTTGTTTCAAGTTCCATGTATGGGGAGCCCCTTCTAAAATATTATATTTTTATTTTTGTGATAAAATCGGTGAAGCGTTAACATAATACATCTACCTACCGAGTTTGAACGGTTTGTAGTCTTAATAGTTCGGAATAACGGCTGTGACATCACCGCTAGAGACAGACAGACAGACAGCAGACGACAACAGACAGACATGACGAATCTATAAGGGTTCCGTTTTTTGCCATTCGGCTACGGAACCCTAAAAAGCACTTATACCTATTTCAATAAAAATATGTATAAATATAAACTATAAATAATTTATCATCAACAATATCAGAATGCAGGCATTAACTTTTTTATAGCGTGCATCGACATTTTAATGCGTGCATTATCGCTTTAATGCATTTTAATACTAACCAACAACGTATAAAGTGATCATTTCGCAATACTTAAAAGGTGATTAAGACAGAATAATAAATGATATCATAATTAGGTATGAGATCATTTGAGTTAGATCTAATAGAGGACACGGGACCCTTGGTTAATGTTGCACACGATTTTGTAATTTGCTACATACGTCTTTGTATAGACGACATCGCATCAACCCACCACGATTTGACAATATTTTTGAATAGATTTTCAACCTTATCACAAATAGTGGAAGGTTAATGTTTTATTGGTAAAATTTGACAGATTCAGGAACCGTGACCTGCTGTTGGCTGTACAGACTACAGTACACCAACTTACCACAATCTGTCAATTTTTTTCAATAGATTTTCAACCTTATCGCAATGGTGGAAGGGTAATTAATATTCTATTGTTAAAATTTGCCAAATTCGGGTAGGTTGACTTACTGCCGTCTGCACCTTAAAAATCTAAGTAAAGGTCACGTCTTTTGTTTCAAACAAACGATGATGAAAGATAGAGCAAATGATAGAGGATCAACAATATAAAAGTCATATTTAAACTAAAAGATGCAATTTAAGATATGAAGAAAAACTCGCTTATTCACATTTCAATATTACCATTTAGAACCTTCCATAATGGGTAGGACTGAAGTATTTATATTTAGTTATGCAAACTTTTTCAAGACACTGCCAATTGATTGATACAACACCCACCCACAGCCAAAACAAGGTATTGTTTAACCTTATTTATCCTATTTTTAACCGTCTTCCCAAAAAGGTGAATGTTCTCAATTCAACCGCGTACATATGTATACTAACTACTGTCAGCGGTTTCACCCGCGTCCCGTGGGAACTACTCGGCGTATCCGGATAAAAAGTAGCCTGTAGCCTATAGCCTTCCACGATAAATGGGCTATCTAACACTGAAAGAATTTTTCAAATCGGACCAGTAGTTCCTGAGATTAGCGCGTTCAAACAAACAAACTCTTCAGCTTTATAATATTAGTATAGATGTATGTATGTGTGTTCGCAGATATCTTAGTAAGTAGTTCTTTTCTAGTTCATTTTCTAGAATATTCCAACAATATCCTAAGACCACACGCATTGTATGGGCACGCGTTAATTAGAAGCATCGCATATCATTACTTGCTTCGCAAATGTTAATGCAACGTGGATGGCATTATGCGAGGTCGCGCGCTCCCACTTATATTATGCAATATACCTCCAGGTGAGCAAGCGAGATTCTACTTTGTTGATGAAAGTGATAATGTTCGTGGTTCTGTTTTGGTTTCAGTAATTTAGGTCTTGTGGGCAAGTTAAGTGCACTTTTAGAAGTAAAATAAGAGATGCTGTAATAGCTGTTTTATTCAGACCTTGACAAAGGTATCCCAACAAGCAAAGTAATCTTATAAAAAAAATTATAAGTCTATTTCTACTTATATAGTTCTTGTTATGGTATTGCGGTAGGCTCTTATACTTATATTATGCTTTGCCAAGCCTAAACATACTCAAGCGCATTAGATCTTATATCTCGGTCTTATAGTTCGCTATAAGACTGACCTCTAAGACATTTATAAGAACACTTTTACTTGTAGCAGTATTTCCCAAGCATAAATATGCTCAAGAGTAATTGTTCTTATATATCAGTCTTATATATATCTACAAGATTATCTTTTAAGACACTTATAAGACTACAATCCTGAATAATATTTTGATCTTATACAAGTATTTTATAAGAGAAAACGATCTTGTAACATACTTAGCTGAGACCACTACAAGTTTGTGCCGTCATAGTCTTGCACAAGACTTAATAAGAGCGCTATAAGTTAAAAAAAACCGGCCAAGTGCGAGTCGGACTCGCGCACGAAGGGTTCCGTACCATTTTCTATGAAAACTGAACGCATCTATTACCTACAACTATATGAATAACAAAGTTATAATTTG
>NWSH02000505.1:14107242-14171111 GCA_002382865.2 Heliothis virescens
ACTAATTGTTTCGAGTATTTACTGTAACAACACTCTGTCTTACCGACCTACGTAACAATATGAAGACATCCTACGAAACTGCAAATACCTACGTTCTACCAAGCAATGAAAATCGCGAACTTAAAAATATGAAAACGTATGGAAACATAAGTAAAAAGTGCAATAATTCGTTATAACGACTTGGCATTGTCGCCGCACTAAACGCAGAAGGAGTTCTTGCAGATATACTGGTGTGGGGCGAGGTCTCTTTGTTGGTTCTATGGCATAAGCTGAAGCGGGAAAGGGTTTAAGACTTTTGTAGAACAGCGTCGTGAGCGAGGCAGTGGAGTCAGCGTTTTGAATGGATGAAAATTAAATACAATTTTCACTAAAAGCTCTTATGCTTATTGGTATCCTCTTTCTTTTCTTTTTACATTTGGCTATAGTTAAAACTAATCAAATATTAATCAGAAATTAGACATAGACTGAGAGATAAGTAAGTACCTACCTAATAAGTACAAAACAATACTCTTGCAATATTTCTACTTTACCATGAGAATTAGATTGCCTAAATGCCTACTGTATTTCCCCTTTTGCTAATGCAGATTTTCGCGATTACAAATCGCTTATCATTTCCTGTTGTACCACACCCCAAACGTTGGCAAAGTAACATTTGCATACTCGGAATCTTAAGATGTTCCTTCCTTGTATGAATATTTCGTGATGTGTTACTTAACCGCTCCCGTCAGCTTCATCCAAGAAATTTCAATTCTGCTTTCAACTTATTTCTTTCAACTATTTACTGTTACGTCATAAGGCAGAATGTTTCGTCTGTTTGTCTGTATATTGGTTTTCAAGACTTCAGTGTGTGCTTGTTGTAATGAGTTTTTGAGATGGGATTTCGTATCCAGATTTTAAGCCAGTCTTTGCATACTTGTGCTGACAAATATTTTAAATGTGAGACTTATCTTTTTCGTGATTAAACCGCTGAACTGGTATTAATTGAATTAAGTTCAGTGCATAAACACGACATGAAAAAAGACGTCTCCTATGCCCTTTACTCACTTAGGACTTTCGAACATATCCACAGGGTTACTTTTTTTTAAATGAATGAAACATAATTTATCAGCGAGTAAATTTTTTATTGACATTTATGTGCCAGTAAAACTTATACTTTGACGCTTGCATCTAAGCTACCAACTCTCAAAAATCCATTCCTATCAATCTATAACGATCAGCCATTTTTTACACATAATCCCTAATCGTGCCGTCAGTTTGATCGTGATTGACTCAGCATTATTGACATTACCGATATCAATACTTACATATAAACATATATATCTGCTTTTCCTCATATGAGTAACGCTTGAATATAAATCACAGCATTTAAGAAGTCGGTGGCTTATGCAATTTAAACTGTATAGGTTTATAAATGTTTAAGTAAATGAGCTGTTATCTTCTTTGTGATAGGATTAACATACGGATATTTTTATTGTAATGTATTCGGAATAAATGTGGGGTACTATCTATCTTTATGGGTTAAGGTGATATTAGAATGATAATGTTAAACGTTTTTATTTTTAAGCTGGAAAACAGGTTAGCTGTATTTTAACATAGTGAAATTCATGCAACTCCAAAAGTCGTTCGAATATTTTCGAAATTTTTGATTTTGATATTTTATCAAAACTTAACAGACCAATGAAAGGGTTTCAGTTTTAAATAGCCTACTAAATAACCTCTGCATAGTAACTAAAATAAAATATTGAACACAGCACATAATTTCACTTTCACACACGGCCTGTCACTATAGTACGCCCAGCTTATCTTGACAAATCTTCCCATACAAACGTAGAATTAGTAGCCATACAACAACGTATGGTAAAATCTAATTTATGGCTTAAAACCGGACACCGTACATTCATTGTGTCTATGGGCTATTAATTTGATAGGAAACGTACTAATTGGAGAAATTTCACTGCATTGATGCAATAAGTGTCACTTCTCTATTTTTAGGGCTGCCGAAATCAACAAAGGTAAATGTAGGGTCAAAGTATGAATTTATTTTATTTTGTATTATTCTGTGAAAAATAGATTCTAGATTTAAAACGTGACGAGCAAATAAAAAAAATATGTTTTTATACATACAGGTCGATTATGGTTTGATTTTCAAAAACTTTTTCTTAAATATGCTCATTGCGTGTTTAACAAAAAAAAGTAAATAAGCGCGAAAATTAAGCTTTTTATTTATATAATTTAATGTTGCCATTTTCAGGAAAGAAAACTGATATCGTGTAATGAAATATTACGTGATCTGGTGTTAACAGTACTTTAGTGAAAATATTTTATACGGAATTTCAGCGAAATTGCAGATGAGAACAGCGAATTTCGACGAAAACATGTAAATAAATACTGTTTCTATCATGTATATTATATTTAAAGAATAGTGTTTCAGTGTTACTGTAAATATTGCTGAATTTTCAGCTATGCCTTCTTAGCCCCTTTATGTTAGTTTCATGTCCCATTACACATAAACTTAAATTCTTACTCAATACTATGAAAGAGAAAGTAGCTCTATCTGTCTGTCTATCTGGCTTTTCAAACAAGTACTTAGCGTTAAATTATTAGGTTCTATAGACTGCAAAATAATAGGTAATAATTCTGGTTAAATACTTTCTTGATTTAATTTCAATTTATAATGAATTTTGGCCATTAGCCTTATAAGAATTAGATAAAAAAAACTTGTTTGACGTGACAACCATACATACAAAACGCATAGGAGCTACTAATACTTTTCTATAATTTCTTCATACACACGTTTCAGTTATAAATAACAACTTATTATCGATAATAACGCACATTTTTATTTGACGCCATATTTAACGGCCATTTTAAACGTATTATGAAACGTATCAGGTTTTGATTACGATGATAGCCGAATGTAGCCGAACATTCCCGAAGGCATCCGAGGGGGGTAATGCGTTTTGGTATTTATTTCATATAAACTCATAGAGGTATATACTAGAGAAGCAATGGCCGCGTCGTAGCCAGACAGCTCTATCTATGTCTTAAGACATAGTTTTGTGTCATGTCAAATCAGTCATCTATCGCCTATATATACAAATGTACTCTGTGATCTATCGGACGCCAACTGATTGACAGGGGGGAAAAAATGGCCGAATTCGTAGTAAAATACTGCGCTTAAAAATCACTTATCTATACAAAATTAAACGGAATTATTTTTCCTGCGTGAGCTTGTTGTTTAAATTGACTTAAAAATACTTTTAAATATATAAAATGTAAGATTTTTATACCGGGTTCAGTGTTACCACTAAGAAGGGTCGTTTGAGTTTCCCACATTTGTGGGAGATGATGATTATTTATTGAATAAGTGATTTTAAATATTTTTGTAACAATAATCACACTATAGGATGAAGATGCAGCTTGCCGTATTAAATGAGTGGAACTAATAGAACTTCCGTTTAGAAATATATGATTTAGCAAAGCGAAGTATGATTTATAATAAATAATAAGTATTCAAAATGAGATTATCTCAATAATTTCACTAATAATAAAATTCTCATTCATCCCATCAGAAATTCATGAGTAAAATATTAAATTTATATTTATCAATTATTTTTATATTTAAAAAAAATGGGTAACATTTCACATGGGTAGGCCACCCCATACCGCCATTGGAAGCTTAGATTGCCATCTTTGTCTAATCAAAGTGACAGTTATGTATTTGTGACTTGTGTGACAGAGACAGATATACGTTTTTTGTTCAAATGTCATTTGGATGTCAAAAGTTTCAAAGCTACGTCGTTGCGTCTAAAAAATGGCATCGCTTCTTACGACGCATTTGAACGAGGTTTAGTCTCTAGTATATATTTACTCTATGTATAAACTATGATAATTTGATTATAATGATACTTTAGAAATTACAGACGTTTAGTAGGTGTTTTTTTACACTTTTATCGTATTATTTACGTTGTAAATTAAGTAAGAAATGGCCTGATGGTGTTTTGTAAGTATAAATTGTTAATTAAAAAGTACTCGGTACAATAAAAATACAGTCTACCTCTATCTATCATCTATATATAGTATCATACATTTATCTATTGAATAGAAGCAGTCACATAATACAAATACGACATTTCCAGAAATAACACTGGAAGCGTTAACTTACACATTGGTAAGTTAGTCCAATCCAGTAGATAAATAAACTTTATTAGTCTAACTAACTCTCATTATACTACTGTCAGTTGTTTACTTCATTGTATTTTTTTTAATACACAATGTTTTTTGCCAAGAGTCGCTGCCGACTATTATTACGAGTCGGCTCATTTCATATCCAGTGTTTACGATATTCTAAAGTAATGTCAGTGCTATTGACAGATGAGATAAGTCGCGTTTACACTAGCTAAGCGTAACTCCGGTTATAGACCCGTGTGAAACGGATATACAAATAGACAGACAGACAAGCAAGTCCTGTTGTATAGTACATGCTTTGTTTAGGTTTGTGGTGATCTTGGAAGAGAGTATAATGTAGTGTATTCTCAGGTATTTTTAAGATACCGTACCCAAAGGGTAAAACGGGAACCTATTACTAAGACGTCGCTATCCGTCTATGTGTTACTTGGCTGTAACTCGTAAACTATGCCAGCTAAAATGCTGAAATTTTCACAGATGATGTATGTATATTGCAGCTTTAACAATAAATAAACAATAATTTAAAACATAAATTTTAGGGTGCTGCTAGACAACAAACCGATTTGCACTTAGATGGTTTTAATTATACGCTCTTTTTCCTTGGTTTACTATGAAACCGATTTAATAAAAACTAAAATAATTCCCATTGAATTATTTCCTTAATCATAACATCAAATGGGGATTACTAATAAGACTTGTTCCATATTCAAGTTAAACTCAATCAAAACTATCTTGTTTAGTTGGCATTAGTTTATTTAGCTTTGTTTAAATAAAGCACGAACCATTCAATAACTCTTTCAAATCATTCCTGGAACCTCTTGAACATAACAACACTTACACTCAGTACTAAATAAAGTAAACTTTCGCAACACAGACACTCATTGTGTGTCCAACTATCGTCGGTTATCGGCCGCTATCGGCACATATCGGTCGTCGACGTCTCCGATTTGTGCCACATAGATACGACTATTAAATATTGTTGGACATGCTTGTACTGCAATGGCGATAGCGTGTTCATTCAATGTTTTTATTTGAATATTAGTTTGATGACGTAATGTGTAAAAGTTGTTATAGATTTACTTTGATGTGTCTGCTGCATAGAGTACAGTCATATTTGGCCGATTTGAAGAAGGATGAAGATCGATGTGGCTATTTTTGTTAAATAAAATTTTAGGCTTTTTGATGTTTCTGCTATAGACAGTATATGATCTGAACACCTACAGGCAGTTTCACAGGTTTCAGATATAAAGTTATAGGTAAGTATCTGACATGCTATAGAAAAATAGTCAGAATTAAAAACATTTCTATGGCGTGATCTGTCAGATCTATCTAGAAGTTTATCTGGAACCTATAAAACGCACGCTTAGGTTTATTACATAAAAGTTATTTTACAAACCGCTTTGTATAGAAAAACAGGTAGCCTTTAAATCTCAAAACAAAGGCTACAAAATAAAAGTATACTTCTCAACGTACAAACTGCTATCAAATAAACCTACTCCAACTTCCATTATAAGCTTACAAAACGACACAAAACTCCTCAGTTTTGGCGTCAAAAAGCGACAATTTTAACAACTAAGTTACTTTAAATAAAACTTGCTTCTATTCGTGTTCAAAGGCAATGCATTCTCTATAAAATGCCGATAATACAGCTTTACAGGCAGCTTTGTGTAGCATTGTATGCAAGAGTATACGTACATGCAACGCGCGCAGAAAGTACCGTGCATAAATCTTTTCAAAAGAGAACCTGTTTATTTTATTTTTCATAGATGTGTTTGCATGTTTGGCGAAATTTGTTAGATCAAACATGTAGCAAGCTGAAAGGCTTTGACTGAAAGATATTAAACATGTATGGTCAATCACGTTAACCTTTATAAGTGGGCTGTTATTACGCTGCCAATTTTGGTTGGTGAATATTTTAAGAAAGTGGAAGGCAAGTGCAATACTTTTGAAACCGGTTGCTTATTTTTGGAAGCTTATATTATTCACACACTTTCATTAAAGATTGACCACATTGTGCTTGTAAAAAAACTTACAGGGCGATTTAAGACTAAAAATCGAACGAAAAAATAGTCTTCAAAATATTTACTAAAAATAACAATGTTATTTTTATCAAACTGCCTTTTTACCAAAAAATACTGCTTCCAAGTAAATATAAAGCCACTTGGCCCAAAAGTTGCATAAGGATTCACCACAAAACATAATTTTTATCACCAATACGAAGCTGGAAGCTGCCATAGTGTTCAATTTAGGCGAACATGGCTTATGTCATATGCACATCGCAACACGTTATTGGTACACGTAAAATTTACGACTCCCGCCAATAACTGGTTAGAGCCAGTTATAAGTGGTTATATCCGCTCGTATCTGGATTATTGTCGAGTTTTATTCGGAATTTGCTTTGTTATTAGTCCTTAGGGAATTTTTTGAGGTACAATCTGTGTCTAATTGCAGGTGTTTTTCAAAATTAAAATGTTTTCTTTGTATTCTATAATCAAACGGCATACTTTACTTTAAGTTCCAAAAGAAAGTATTAATTTTTATTGTGAATCTACACTTCGAAAATCCCATTTAACGCTCAGCTTAACCCTCACACGCAACAATGAACTACACAAAAATCACTCGTTAATCAAACTAAACTCGATTACAATTCACAATCGGCACCCTTAGTATCGATCATTCATTGCAATCGACAGATGGCCGCGCCAATTAGTGATGTGAATCTTCTAGTTATATTTACGACATATCGAGTGACAAATGATAAGAAATTATATAGGACGTGGAATATATGTCAGTTGCAATCTATGTTTTATATATTATTGTGTATTTAATTTGCTTTATTAATTGGTATTGTAAGAGGAATTGAGGGCAGCAAGTTCAAGATTGTAACGTGTCTACTACTATACAAAGTAATGTTATTGTGGGCTGTGAATCTTTCCTGTTACAGTTTTGTTTTATCTTAGTTTTATTTTTCATCTAATTGTTCAAAGTTTTTGTGAGTTTTCAGACTTGCATGTTAATATTCAAATTTCAAGGAAAGTTCCTAGACGAGTCCAATTTAAATCCTTTACTACTTAAACTCAAACAATATATTGTATTATTTTATATCACACCTATACAAAAAACATCAAACACGTTGGATTTAAAAATAGCACCGCAGCAAAAGTTGTGAGAGATTGCAAACATCGCGAAGAAAGCGCTCGTTCCGTAAAATGTTGCAACTTATGCCAGATGATAAACAGGCGTCGCTTCTTTTGCTTTTAGTTTTATTTCCTCTCTGAATGGAATTTCCACTTCAATTGTTGCTTTTTTGTATTTTTTTTTGTCTTGATAAAGTACTAAGAAGATTTGAGATGAATGTTGAAATCTGTACGATAAAACATAATTATTTTTATCGATAAATAGCAAGCACTATTTGTACATGAGTGTTGATTTTTTCTTGTTTTTTTGTTACTACATTATTTTTATTTTGTTTATTTTTTCTTTTTGTTACTGCAACGAATGCGGTTGTCAAACAATATTCTTAAACAACTTTCTTATAATAACGAAATAAAAATAATATGTCTTAAAAGTTCGATTTTTTGTACAACAATATTGGCACCCAACATTTCCCGACTAAGTGTTATTATAGGTACTAAATAAACAGAGAAAAAACGATAAAATAACACAGCTAATGTGTAGAAAATAACAATTTCGACGATAAAATTGGAATTCCTTACCTATATATAAAGTTATGAAAAACGGTAACGGGTGGAGTAGAATAAATTAAATTTATTCTCCCGGAGAGAACAGATTCGTGATCGGAATATTTCGCAAGTATGTTTAATAATAAGTTGGAAGTACCTCCTCAAGAAGCTGGTAAATGTCTTTGATTTCAGCTATCTGGCTTGTAGCACGGAATTTTCGGCCTCAATTTTATATCGGATTGGGATATTTACATAACTTACTGAATATTGCTGATTTCTGATACAATTTATTGGACTGTAGCTTGGAGATACGTACCTGAAATAAAAATATTAAATTAGTATTTTATAAAAAAAAAAATAACCCAAAAGAAATATTATTTATAGATATAAGCAACGAAGGTATAATCGGACATTACATATCGATACATAAGTCTCATAACTAAACACAGTTGACCATATCAAAGGGAATTGCCAATAATCCTCTATTTATATCCGCAGGTTTATCCGGAAAATGTCCGCGAAAACATCGATCACGCGGCAAAATTTCTCACAAACGGTCCCCAACCCTTCCGCCGCTCCGCTCCGAAACGATACCCATTTTTCAACGATACCCCGTTTGATCGACCCGAGGTATCGTAATTGGTCTTTGTACGGTGAAATTGTTGTTAAAACGTGGTCACTCGGACCGACGCTTTGTGTTCTGCTTGACACAGGTTAATAGTTCCGTTACAGTGCTTAAAAAAACTGAACGAATATTGCTTTTACGTTAGAAATTCTGACATTTCGTCGTACGGTGAACGTTTCGTGACTACCGCTTGCATTGAAAAGTAGTGCGCAGTTTTCGAATTTCGTAACAGGAAATAGAGTGCCTTTTCTAAAATAATGAAACTGCTGCAACTTTCGAAGTTACACCCACTGGTTTTGCCCTTATACTAATAACATGTATTCTTTAATCTTATGACACGATAAAAAACTATTTTTTATTCAGTCACTAAAATATTTTAGGGTAAGGGCCAAAAGTGTTTCCCTAAACATTTATTTAATTCTTCATTCTAGCGCATGTTCTGCTAATATTTTTATAAGTAAACAAATAATTACTAGCAATCATACTGCCAGATAGTATCAACAAATGGCCATCTATCTAATTTGCCCTTACTGTCGGCAATATCACATAAATCGATACCTATTAGTCGACAACGCTCAAACAAAAATCGAAATCAAACCTGGAACAGAGCTAATAAACTTTTAATATAATTCGATATCAATTTGAAATTTGTAGTATCGATGTAACATAATTGGTATCGTGTTCGTATCCGATGTTCTATTATTGAAAGGTCGGGGTATTGTTTTCTGTTTAGGCTGCAGCGTACGGGTTGATCGGATCGCCTGTGTTGTCAGTCGGCTCTATCGTGTTTTCATATAATTGTTTTCGTACATAACTGATCGGTCAGACCCAATAATTGATGTTGATTTATTTTTAATACGATAATGGTATTTTGTTATGTTAAGTTTCCGACGGTTAAGCAAATGTGTCGTTCTAATTTTAAATGCAAATATTTCATTTTGCCGGTAATGGATTGTAAAATGCGTAGTTGCAATTAATTTGGATTTTGTAATTTAGTTTGGCAGCTAGTTCAAATAGTGCAGATACGGAATAATTATTTAATGAAGTGTGTTTTTTGCTGCATATAAAATACGTTAATTAACTTCGTGATTAATATTCAAATGGTCATCTTTTCAGAGCCCGTCAAAACTTTCTCGTAGATAAAATCGTGATGATCGCCTCTAAATATTCGGGGCAGCATCACTCATCAAACTCATAAAAACTACCCGAAGTTGTAAAAAAGAGATCTAATAAAAAAGTTTTGCATTTTAAAAAGTGTCGGAGTAGCTATATGTCGCTTTAGAGATATAGCGACCACAATAGCATCAGCCCTACCGATTGGCAACTAGGGTTGTCGGATGTCACCCTTAGAAAAAATGTATAATAACAATTCACACAACGAGATAAGTAAAAATACGAGCTTGTTAAACCGTAAAAAGTAATAATGGGGAGCGTAAAGTCAACAACGGTTGCATTTGTGTCACAGGAATTATTCACGCGAGTTAGATTCTGTCGCCATTTTGTGACACCCGGCGTGATAGGCCGAAGTCCAGGGGGAGCGATAGTGGTGTGCAGTATAATAGAAATCCATAATTGATGAAAGACATTTTTTAAATATTGAATAGAATTTCTGGTAATGCTTGTTATTGAAGGGGTTGTTGGTTAAAAGGTGAATGCATTAATTAGTATTGACCGTCTTAAAGACATGTAAATAATATGAACAGCAGTGTAATTTTCTGTTTCATATAGAAGTTCATTTTGTCTTCTTTCCAATGTTTGTGTATTCAAATGCTCGCTTCAACTCGTTTAGATTTTCGTTCGATACATTTCCATCGTTTTTTATTTGGACGAAATTAAAATCCGTTTTGGCAACCCTCCGCACTAAGCCTTACATGTTTATTTAGAAAAACATGGTCTCGCAATTAACGGTACCTTTATTTTGGAAATGTTATACAGAAAAACCTTGTTATATTTTTTATTATTGAACATTGGACAAAAGGATTTTATAAATATATTTTTTTTGTAAAAAGCGCAACATGTCTCTCCTTGTTTAATTTCAAAACTTTATTTACATATATTTGGTATTTCGTCAACTTCAAAAAGGATTCACAATTTAATAAACCCGCGACTACAGAAATCTTTATTAAAAATCAAAACACAATCAAATCGCAAGTCAGCAATTTCGATTATTCTATAAGCTGACATTTGCGGCAGATGTACGTTAAAATTGGATCACAGCGTTGTGTCGGAGCAGCTGACGCGTCTATCTCACTGTGTCAAAATCTGCGTCGAATATTGCAATGGGTCTCCGAGACCGCCCGTCCGCACGCGACGGGTTGATAATGACGTACGAATTACGAACATTTACATAACGATCTTGATACGCAGGTAATGGACTGTAATGTGAATACGTTTATAGAATTTAAATTTTCATAATGTCTAAAAAGGTTTTTTTTTTGCTACTTTAAATCGTTCAAAAGTTATTGCAAAATTCTGATGAATTATATATTCAGTGTGATTAAGAATTCCATTAGTAAGGTAAATAATTTTCAATATTTGTATAGTTGCCAGTTCTATGAAGTAATTAAGCAGATAAACCGCAACGAGAGAAATTAATCGACCTAAATAATTGGATCTATCAAACATAAAATTAAATCCACCACACGTTAGCTCGTCTAAACTTTTAATCAAAAATAACATATACCGTTATCGACATTTAATCTGCAATGTGTGAACCGTTAAAGTTAACACCATCGGGGGTGTTCGTACTAAAGTAATATCTTATCAGCGTCCATCGGTCAAGTAAGCCGGTCGTTAACCTCGCCATATGCGCTCTACATTCAATTAAATATTCAATTGCGAGGCGGCACTCCCCGCCGCGGCCGGCATTGTACTGCGAACAACGCGATTAGAACAGATTCATACGTACTACCTACGAATTATCGCTTCCTCCGTTGACTCATAGATTAAGGAACGCAGAGGTGCTAAATTTAGCACTGAATCATAGCCATTTATGGCTAACGGTTCCAATAGTGGTCTAATTGGAATAATCCAATTACTGTTTACATGACATTGACTACTGGTTTACAATCTGTGAGATCTATAAGTAACATTAAACATCAAATACTAAAAGTACTTGCGACTAAGAATAACAAGGCAACAACATTTCTCGAGTTTTAATGTTACTTGAAGTAACTCATTTAATACTTGAAGAAGGTTTTTGAAAAAATAATTAGCTTCTAGGAAGCGAGTTTCATTATGAGAAAAGCTTAAAGAGAATATTATAAATAAACTATCTAAAGTGCATTAAGATGACCGGACTAAATTAAAAAGTAATGAATACTATCATCCTAATCATATACTTACGTCATCTCTTTTTATTCTATGGCCATAGAGAATGCATCATCAAGTCGTACCCCGTCATTACGCCGGAACTGACCAAGAATCATGAGTAATTACGATCTAAGAGGCCTCTGATTGAACCTTCCATAGGCGTGACCATTCTGCGTATGAGTGACAGCTCTTTGTTATCTCTTTTTGAAATTCGAATGGAATGTTTTGTTTTCTTAACGGATTCGAAGGTTTTTTTTTAATCGACCGCTTATGGCGGCCATGTTTTTATACCGATTAGGATTTGGTCAAGTGAATTGCGTATTCAAATATGGAACGAGTGGATGATCGCGCGCTTTCCCTATAATTTATACGACTCGCTCAATTTGTACTTTGCCCAAAAAGGAATGCAATTAAAGAGACTACAAGTAGTTTAATGTAAATAAGAACTTGCTTCATTTCTAGATAAATAACTTACATCATAAGATCTTAAAATAATTAAATTCTTTCACAGGCATAAAATTGTAATCGTAAAAGTATTCAAATCAAAAACGATAAAGAGCGTTCGCTATCAAAAATTTACACTAATGTTACAACAGAAGCCGTAAAAGCTTTCAACGTTACGTAATAATTAATTGTTTTAATGAATAAACATTACTCGGGTACTGGGTGTAAACTTGATTAAAAGTTATCGGGCGGTGTATCATAATCAACTTTTACCTTACCGAAGACCCGATGCTTTATAATTGTATCATCGTACAATCACGAACAGTGAATGTGAACGATTAAGATTTCAAACGGTGTGAATGGTTTTTGAGACTATAATTTTTAATGAATAGATTTAATTTTTTTATTTAAAAAATTGTGGAGAAAAGGGATTGTATTGTTTTGAATTAATGTTTCAACATCTGACTCAAAATTATGTAAGTAATTTTGTGTAAGAAAATCCGTATTTATAATAACCAAATTCCATGAAACTATTCCATTGTCCTATTAAAACATTATTAGCAAAATTAAGCCGTAAAATATTTATTCAAAATCTTATTTCTAAATGAAACTTCGCTAAAGATTACGGAGCCAGCAACGGGCAATTTTATCAAAACCCGCGTCAAATTCGACTGAGCTAAGGTCCAAAAGATCCTTAATTTTAATAAATCCGTAATAATTAAAGCTTCCAAAATCGATGCTAAAATTTCTTTAGTAATTAATCTTCATTACAACCACCGTTTTATTGAAAATGACTTTCAACTTTGTGATTAAAGGATAGTTGGATACTTTCAAATTAATTTCCGCAGTGTTCGGTTTTTGCGGTAATACTGAAACTCTGAAATGTGATAGAATACGGAATTAGTACTTACTACATTAGGTATTAGAGTAGACTATCGGTTTATTAACCCTTTGATTTGAAAAATAGTATACGACTACTTTANACACCATCGGGGGTGTTCGTACTAAAGTAATATCTTATCAGCGTCCATCGGTCAAGTAAGCCGGTCGTTAACCTCGCCATATGCGCTCTACATTCAATTAAATATTCAATTGCGAGGCGGCACTCCCCGCCGCGGCCGGCATTGTACTGCGAACAACGCGATTAGAACAGATTCATACGTACTACCTACGAATTATCGCTTCCTCCGTTGACTCATAGATTAAGGAACGCAGAGGTGCTAAATTTAGCACTGAATCATAGCCATTTATGGCTAACGGTTCCAATAGTGGTCTAATTGGAATAATCCAATTACTGTTTACATGACATTGACTACTGGTTTACAATCTGTGAGATCTATAAGTAACATTAAACATCAAATACTAAAAGTACTTGCGACTAAGAATAACAAGGCAACAACATTTCTCGAGTTTTAATGTTACTTGAAGTAACTCATTTAATACTTGAAGAAGGTTTTTGAAAAAATAATTAGCTTCTAGGAAGCGAGTTTCATTATGAGAAAAGCTTAAAGAGAATATTATAAATAAACTATCTAAAGTGCATTAAGATGACCGGACTAAATTAAAAAGTAATGAATACTATCATCCTAATCATATACTTACGTCATCTCTTTTTATTCTATGGCCATAGAGAATGCATCATCAAGTCGTACCCCGTCATTACGCCGGAACTGACCAAGAATCATGAGTAATTACGATCTAAGAGGCCTCTGATTGAACCTTCCATAGGCGTGACCATTCTGCGTATGAGTGACAGCTCTTTGTTATCTCTTTTTGAAATTCGAATGGAATGTTTTGTTTTCTTAACGGATTCGAAGGTTTTTTTTTAATCGACCGCTTATGGCGGCCATGTTTTTATACCGATTAGGATTTGGTCAAGTGAATTGCGTATTCAAATATGGAACGAGTGGATGATCGCGCGCTTTCCCTATAATTTATACGACTCGCTCAATTTGTACTTTGCCCAAAAAGGAATGCAATTAAAGAGACTACAAGTAGTTTAATGTAAATAAGAACTTGCTTCATTTCTAGATAAATAACTTACATCATAAGATCTTAAAATAATTAAATTCTTTCACAGGCATAAAATTGTAATCGTAAAAGTATTCAAATCAAAAACGATAAAGAGCGTTCGCTATCAAAAATTTACACTAATGTTACAACAGAAGCCGTAAAAGCTTTCAACGTTACGTAATAATTAATTGTTTTAATGAATAAACATTACTCGGGTACTGGGTGTAAACTTGATTAAAAGTTATCGGGCGGTGTATCATAATCAACTTTTACCTTACCGAAGACCCGATGCTTTATAATTGTATCATCGTACAATCACGAACAGTGAATGTGAACGATTAAGATTTCAAACGGTGTGAATGGTTTTTGAGACTATAATTTTTAATGAATAGATTTAATTTTTTTATTTAAAAAATTGTGGAGAAAAGGGATTGTATTGTTTTGAATTAATGTTTCAACATCTGACTCAAAATTATGTAAGTAATTTTGTGTAAGAAAATCCGTATTTATAATAACCAAATTCCATGAAACTATTCCATTGTCCTATTAAAACATTATTAGCAAAATTAAGCCGTAAAATATTTATTCAAAATCTTATTTCTAAATGAAACTTCGCTAAAGATTACGGAGCCAGCAACGGGCAATTTTATCAAAACCCGCGTCAAATTCGACTGAGCTAAGGTCCAAAAGATCCTTAATTTTAATAAATCCGTAATAATTAAAGCTTCCAAAATCGATGCTAAAATTTCTTTAGTAATTAATCTTCATTACAACCACCGTTTTATTGAAAATGACTTTCAACTTTGTGATTAAAGGATAGTTGGATACTTTCAAATTAATTTCCGCAGTGTTCGGTTTTTGCGGTAATACTGAAACTCTGAAATGTGATAGAATACGGAATTAGTACTTACTACATTAGGTATTAGAGTAGACTATCGGTTTATTAACCCTTTGATTTGAAAAATAGTATACGACTACTTTAAGTACAGATGACAGCACATCAAGTTACCACAATCTGTCAAATTTCTGCACTCGATTTTCAACCTTATCACAATGGAGGTAGGTTAATGTATGATTGGTAAAATTTGACAGATTCGTATACGTTGACCTGCTGTTGTCTGTACTATATCAACAATGGGTTCCATAGGTATATATTTTTTTCCATTTTTACGTATAAAATGCGCTTTGTCAATATCTCGGGAATACTTTATGAATTAAAAAAAAAGCAAGAAAAATCTTAAACCAATATCTTACCCAGCGGAATAGATACAGCCAGTAAATGATTTATCTTGATCATGCTCTTGTCATATTGCAAAACTGCCCATTTCTCAAAGACTTTCATAATTATTGCGACTCTATACGTGAACTTTTAAACACCAAGCAGGTTAAAATCTCAGTTAAAATAACACCTCGGTAATAATATAACAGTCGTAACTCGAAATCTCCCACCGGAAAGGCCCTTATTACTTATTACCCAACTCTAAGATAGAACCAGTTATAATTAAAATTTAACTGCGCCAGTAATAAAACTATAGAAATAATTATGTTAATTACGTTTTGGGAGCTATCGTATGCATTCATCATGCTGTCAGTCAGTGTGTCCGTTTGGGATGACAGTTAAAATGGAGGTTTGTTTAAATAAATCTCTGAAGAAGATATTGTGGTAATTAATTGTTTTTTTTTTAACTATTTCTATTAGTGGTAGTGTTACTTGAATAATTGAGGTGGAAAGGTTTAAAAGAAATAAGCCGTCAAAGTATAAGGTGATTTTTTTTGTAGTGTAGGTACTGGAGTTAATTTGTTCAATTTAACCAACGAAAATCTTTATTTTTAAGACTGCTTTGTACAGACGACAGCACATTAAGTTACCACAATTTGATAAATTTCACATCGGAGGTAGGTTAATGTTCGGTAAAATTTGTCAGATTCGTATAGGTTGATCTGCTGTCGTCTGTACCTACATGTAATCGCCGGGCTTTTGCACTTGTCTCAAAAATATCATTTTCTACACCCAAATACAAAGTTATTTTTTGTGTGAGACTGACCAACATTCACACCTGCATGTGTATGAAGTGTACAGTTTTCCACAATTAACCATTAAAATTAAATACAGCAAAGACACTGTTACAATTGGACGGTACCTAACTCAAAACTAAGTATCAAATAGCTAACTAAAATGATAATTAGAAATAGACTAAAAGATTACAACCACGACCCGAATCTATCAAAGAAGTCAAAAGAAAGGGGAAAAGATAAGCTTTTGACATACCTTTTGATTATATGCGAGCTAATTATACAAATGGAATATTAATTAAGAGCTGTTTTATTAAAAGTAATTAGGAAGCTGATTATTATTCGTCAGTTATCGCACTTATTAATTATACTGACGGACATCCGTGGATACCGTTTTGGTGTAGATATGTTAATTGAAAGTCGAAGATTTATTTGGTCTTCGCCTTCGATCGAAGTTTTATCTATTATGTTCTCTTCCTTGTCTTTTTCAAATTAATTACTAAGCAATTCATTGAGGTTATCATGGACACTTCATATTGTATCATTGAGAAATACAACGTGTCATCACTATTTCCATCATTATCTTTCTGTACTTATACCAATTTATTTGAATTCTGACGTTACCTACAAAATGATTCTTTTCAGACAGTATTTCATACAATTCATCCATCGTTTATTTGGTCGTCTCATTCTTCTTTATGCACAAAAGTAAGTTACATACTACTACTACTCTTACGTTAATTTCACCACGTCTTTACAATACAGTAAAACAATTAGGTTCAATATTTACAACAAAAAAGGTAACTTCACCAACATTACAAAAGGGGCGTTTAATCTCTTTACTGTCAACATTACTTGAATATCGAGAAATAGGCGAGTAAATACGCCCTGAGCCGAGCGTATCCTTTCCCAATACTCGATTGAAATTATAAGCTTCAGAAGGGAGAGATTCGACACTCTCGGGCCAATAGATATTTTTATCCGTCATTGTCGAGATATGAGGATTCGAAGCCAACGACTTACGTAAGTTATATCTATTTGGGGTGATATAGATTTAATACATGATAGAATTTGTGTTTATTTTTTCCTTTTTATGGGTAGATAGATTCGTCGTCGTGATGACGGCAAAAATGTTGTGCCACATCAAGTATTCTTTTTTAAATCCTAGGATAACTTTTAAGACCTGATGCATCAAAAAATAAGAGGTATAAAATCAACCAAAAATCCAGACAAGCCAGATATATCTCCCACATTTTGTTTCAATAAAAAAATCCCAAAATAACAGTACAACAAAAAGAAACAATTTCCAAGATAGGGCTCACTAAATCCTTCTACATAAAACATCATTTTATTGTCTTTATCCTCTGCAGTATGGATAAAACAACTTTCTCAGCTTTTCGTCCATAAAATGCTAGAAAAACAATGGAAGAATAACGTTGGAAGAATTACGTTGGAAGAAATACTCTTCTTCCATGAATGTAATTACGACTCGTCCTAGTGAATGAACTTCGGGAACTTATTGTAATGAATTTTAATGTCATGCGTTCCTTATGCAAATATCGGCCTCATTCTACTCGGCGTCTTTTAATTCTAAGATTATTACCCAATGAATAATACAGTTAATTTGTTTCGTTGCATATTTTAGCTCGTGATATCATTGTGGAGGAATTGCCTTGTAGATTGTTTTTGTTGTTAAGGTTTTATCAGCATTACGCTGCATTGGATATTGTTAAGGAATTAATTTTCAACTTATTTGATTTATTAAGACGCTCTAATTCCGAAAAGATTTTCCAAAATGACCAAAAACTAAATAATTGACCCAATATCGGCGAAATACTATCACATCACTACACCATTCGTATACCATTGTCATCTACCAAAACCCATTTAGTTCCAATACTCCTTTCATTTCGAACAAGGTCACACTTTTCGCGCCATTTTTTCCGCCATTTTCTTCACAATCCAGGTCACGTGCACCATATTGATAAGTTGTCGCAACGTGCTCTCGATATTTGCATGCCCCGACTTCGATTAGAACCTACTTTGGCTCCTTGTTTCATATATGGAGTTCGAGAGTTTGCTTCAAGTTTCTTTTTTTTTTGTGAATTTTTGGCGTGAAAATGAAGGGTGAAACGCGTATTGGGACTTGAAGTGTAAAAACGTTCTTTTTTTGAATAAGTTTGGGAGTGCTTTTTATGTGTGTCTTACGTTTGATAATGGAATTTGATCTTTGGTTTTTAAGTTTTTGGGTCTAAAGTTGCTTTAAATTGAGTTTATATTTACATCGTTAAGGACTAGAGGAATATTTTATATTGTTACGGCGAATGTAATTCAGTCTTTTGTGCTTTTTGCGTGAGGCTTAAAATTTAAAAAAAGTGACGTGTACTCAGATTCAAATAGTGATGTTCACACTATATCGATATGGATTATAAATCGATATTGAATATTCATTACAACTTTAACCAACTACTTATTAGAGAAGCAACAGAATGCATTTACAATTTAACACCACACGATTACATAACCAATGTTTACATCAATCAGTTCTATGAATTAGCGTGTACTTGTGACATTACACTTCACACCTCTCTGTCTGACACCACGGTGATGAAAGAGATGGGAATATCGTGCAGGTGTGTTTGGCATGAAGACATGATTGAGGTGTGACATTTAACGGGTCGCTTTGTGCTATTGATTGGAAGCAAGGATGGGAAACGTTAAGTCGGTAAATGTATTTAGAAAGTTGCTTAGGAGATGATTGTGTACATAACAGGTAATATGAGATGTCATTGGGAATAATAAAACTTACATAATATCTTTAGACACATTGCAATAATGACCAACTAACACTGAATTTGAGATTAAAAACTTGATCATGAGGAGACTTGTATATCATGAGAAAGGAAAAGCAGATAAGCTGATAAGAGAGAATGAGTGAGCCGAATTAAAATTAAGCTATAAGACATATTGAATCTCCAAGTACAAGTAATACAGACAAACAAACCTAAAAACAATACAATTTCTATCCATTATTTGTAAAATAAAACATCAGTCTTACTTAGTCTAGACTTACGTGGTTTCCAAAGACTTATCCTCTGCAAGTCGACAGCTGAAGCCCTGAATCCCAGAGATAGGCTTTGAATGGCCCAAGGGATAAAGAATTTGAAGGTACAGCCTAAAATACGCACTTTAGGGCTGTTTGAGTGATGTGTAAAAAGTACATGTAGCTTAAATGCTGAGGGAATTTCAGTAGCTTTTGTCGTGCAAATCATTTGAGTTTTTGCAGGATACAGTTTGTCGTCTTCTCTACAGGGATTTGCGAATATTTTGACAGTGTAGTAAAAACTAATGCTAACGTACTGTTTATTCTAAAACAAAAAATAAATAGAGCATTTGATGCGTCTTAAATGTTACTAGGACTTCATAAAGTATTTTATGAGTCAACTATACAGCGATTCCCGACGGGACTTCCAAAATTAAATCATAAAACTAACCTAACCCAACCAACTCATAAGAACTTATAATAAAAAATGAAATGTTTATTTTAAATTTAGAACTGACACCGCCATGACAGCTGTCGGGCGGCCATTACTGTTGAAAAAGCGCGCGGAACAGCAAATGAAGCGTTGAGAATAACAATTTAACCATGTTTTACAATGTAATATCGTGTTTTTATAACAATTATGTTACGTATGTTTAGTTACGGACTGTTAATTTGTTTGTTAGGCTACCGTCGTGTATCGGTAACTAATAAATTGAGCATGAAATAGATTAGGGTGTGTTCCGAGGTAATGGATGACGTAAGCACCGGGCCGGGGTTCGAAACGACATTTTGTGATTGGAAATCGTTCATAAATACCACCTCTACTTTGTTTTAATACCATGTTACAATGAGAAAAAGTTGTGGACATTAATGTAGTGTAAAAATAAACCAAAAATGTTAGCAAATATTCAAAGCAAATACGCCCATCATCTCTAAATGTTTTTCTTTTACCAAAGCCGCCAACGCCAGCCTCGTCTAATTTTTCTTTCAAAAACCCTTAAAGCAAGTTAAACACGCTAAGAGCATTCACATTATTTCAAACAGTCGCTCGTATATTTCAAGACGTGCCGTAACCGTCAGCTGTGTTTGGGAACACCTTTTAAACTCCATGCCGCCATGTTTGCCCTCACTAGCACGTGTTAATACAAAAAATCTATAAAAAGCCAAGTAAAAAACCAAAAACTTAAAGTCATGATCTCGTGATGCTCAATTTGAAGTCTATGTTGTGGCTCCTAGAGTTTTTTCACCACCTGCCGTTAGTCGGTTAGCATCGATAAAAATTTTAATAAAATATTTTTTTTGTACATCACTATGATGTTACAGTCAGTTATAAAAACATTAGTAAACGGTTCCGTACCCACAAGTTGTTTTTTTATTGTTTCCTGCATTTAATTTATAGAGGGTACCATGTTTTTATTATTTACAGATGCACAATACACTATAAAGCATTCGTTAGTTGTTTTGTTTGCTTTGACATTAACAATTCCAAAAGTACTTATTGAGTAACTTATCGGCTTTTTTAAGACCGACACCATAAGAGAGTTCGTCAAACGAGTGTGCCGCTCTAAAGTTAGCCAGATTCGCGCTTTCATACATTTTGAACAAAAATAAGTTCTGTGACGAGAGCTGTTAAAACTGTAAATAGCATGGTCTTTATATACTGAAAAGCATAAAAATACCCCTCTATCCATTCACTCCAAGAACACGGAATTCTGCAAGCTTTCCTCCATATTAAGTGCTTTTCCAAATACAGTATTACGATTATTTTCCGTATTTTTCGTCGTTGTCACATATTTTGTGCACGTGGTTTAAACTGCTTTCCATTCTCAGGGCAAACAGTTGAAATTGACACCGAGCGCGTTAATAGCACTTAGGGTTCTGCTTATCAAACATTGTATTAAGTTTCGAGATTGCAATCATGAAAGCATGGGGTTTGGCGGGCAATCGTGTTGCATCGCACTTTAGCACGGATATAATTGTGGTTTTATTTTGACTGAACGTGACATTTGAGTATTCCATTGACTCTTTTTGCTCATTATAGTAATTAATTTGATTGAGAGATATATTTTTTACAACACTTAACTGAGAGGTCATCTTTTGTCCACTTTGATGGAATGTGGAATCCTAAAAATCTATATTATGTCTAATATGCGGGAATTTTATAACTTACTGTTACTATTTAATTGATCACGTTTGAGGGTCAAATTCTATAAACGAGTTCATTATATGAAATAATTAAAGTTGCTTAATTTTGAATTGCCTTTTATGAGTTGAGAATTAAGCTATTACTTAAGATTTAATTGTGGCAGTTACATTTAAAACATGTGTTTATTACTTTCGAGACTACTGAAATAATGAAGTTGTACTAAGCTACCGTCGAAATATAATCATTAGGCATACTGAATTCCGGGGTCTAGGATTTTAAAAAAAAGAGTTACCGCAGCCCTCCAGAAAGAACAAAGATGTGTTTTAGTCAGTAAAATTTTGACACTCCCGATAAGCGTGTAGCGTGAGGGTCATCTGATGATTTACCATCTCAGAAAAAGTATACTGTATTAAGAACTTCAAGTCACCGCTTAGAAGTCTACGTATTTTTTACAAACGCTGCTGTATCCATAATAATATTATTATGCTGCCACTTGAAACAGATAATGAAACCCACTTAAGTTTTTTTTGAAGATGTTTATTTTGACAAAATGTTGTATGAGATTTTTACTAGATAAATTAATGTTCCACTCGAGATAATTTTGTTTTGTAAGATCAATAGTTTTATTAGAAACAAAATTGATAATACTAATGAATAACCAATATTTTATATTCAACAAAATATGATTAAAAAGCCATCTAGAAATATATTACAAATCCCAATTAATGTGTTTTGAACAAACAAATTCTCTCGAGGTTTCTCAACATCTGACCTTATTATGAAATCAATATTTACAAAGTAACTACTTAAGTACTTATAATCAATGTCATATTCATTTGATATCAAAGACTTTGTACAGACGACAGCACATCTAGTTACCACAATCTGTAAAATTTCTGCGATCGATCTTCAACCTTATCACAATGGAGGTAGGTTTATGTTCGATTGGTAAAATTTCTCAGATTCGTATACGTTGACCTGCTGTTGTCTGTACCTACTATAAACATCATCTTGTGGTTCATAAATGACATGATTCATAAGTTACGTAACATTGATGACTGGGTTTTATAAAGCAGAGTTTCTAGGACTGATTGTATTTCCTTGTAATAGAGGCTACTTTAGCATTATTTTTGTGATTCATTTTCGCGTCAATGTACCTACTTATATTCCCGGTTCTCGTTTCGGTAAATTTTAGCATTTATTCTACAACGCTTGGGAAGTCGATCGGTTTTTTCATCGGCACCGGGACAGTTCTCCAGCTAACTAAAAAAAATATTATCCCATCAACATCATTTTATAGTTCTCATTTCATTAAAATCGAAACAGTAGTAATTTACGTAACATAAAATATCGATCAAAAAATGCCATTTGTGTAAGCCCTAACCTAACACTGTGAGAAACGCGCATATTCGCTCGTTAATTTTTTATAGCCTCGCTATAGCTGTAATGAAGCTAATAATAGCTTGAAGAGAAACCGACCATTGTAATAAGTGGGGGAATGAATATAGGTCTGTAGCTACGCTTTAATTTAATAATAATCAATGAGAATGAAATAACGTAAAAATTATGGCTTTATCAACATGCCCTTGGTGAAGTAGTTAAGTTTATTTTAGAGGCCATTGATTTTGATGGTGAAGAAAACTTCGTAGAGGAATAATAGGACATCAGTTGATACCTATAACAATAAAATGTAGTAAGTCCCATAATCAACCTTCTTAACTTGAGTAAAAGGCAAGAAGCATCTATATTGTAAATTAACAGTGAATATAATGATGATATCACAATCAGTCCGTTGGTACTATTAAAACAAAAATATGCGCATTTGAACCAAAAAGTCTAATATAACCATTATCAATATAACCACCATCTACAACGAAATAAAATTCTATAGTAGCAATAACAAATGATGCTTGATAAATACTCCTTCTGATAGACTTAAAATTTATTTAAAACTTAAATCTTGCAGTCAAAACTTACCAGACTAACCTTTGAACTAATGGTTCATGATTCGCTTTGTATTCTGTCTGTATGTTCATCGTATTTGACTAGGCGAATGGAATTTTAAATAGAATCCAATGTTTTAGAAAGACTAGTGTTTGATAGATGGCAAATTCATTTTGAAACAAATCGTTATCAAAACAATGATCAAGATTGATATCACGTTTATTAAGATTTTGTTTTTAAGTTAGCATTTTAACTGATAGAAGATCAATTACAATTAATATTACACAATAGATCATTACTATAAACTTTCCGAAATCAATAAATATTTGAATAATCAATATGATAGAATTAATGTCAAAATTCAATCCCTAATCGTTAAATCAACGGATGGGTTAAATAAATCCATCTTTAATTGGTCAAAGTGCCGACAAAGATAACTGGTCTTAATAAGGATAAACTCATATTCGACCTCTATTAAATTTTTGGCAAAAGTAGATTACACAAAGAAGGCCTTACAAGTTACACACGCGTGCAAAAATAAATGGCTTCTCAACTTTTCGGAGAAGTTGAATAAATATACTAAAATACTTACTTACGGAATAAAATTACACATTAATTAAAAATATTACATCTACATAAGCTTGGATGTTGAGAGATACAAATTAAGCCACACGAAAGGCCTAGACGACTGGTTGCGACATTAAAACTTAACTAGGCATAACCTTGGGCTTATATGTGAATGTTTGAACTTAGAATTTAGCCGAGTTTATCTACATAGAGATTACGACTAACCGACATTATTTTAGTTATAATTTCAAAACATATGAGATTATTAAAATATCTTAGGTATATATATGTACACTTAATCTCTCGGATATATTTCGGCTTGAAGTGTTAAAAAAAAATTGTTTTTGTTTTTCAAAGAGGTCTGCACAGTATCTATTTTTGTGCCGTCGGCTGATGAAGAAACGAGTGATTACTCGAGATCATGACCTCTTTCGATGCATCGGTTAACAGGTTATCATCCCGACATGATTTTCTATATTTTTTCAAATAAAATAATTGGTTAAGTTACACAAAATGACGGTTCTCACTTAATTGATCTTGTACGAAGTCAAAATGTGGTTAGTTCGCAGCAAAACTTTCGAGAGTGAATGAGCGAAAACTGTAAATGTATCTAATAAAAACTTGAGATTCTCTCAAATCTTATTAAGTCGACGTCTGTTTAAAAC
This sequence comes from Heliothis virescens, assembly GCA_002382865.2. Classification (NCBI taxonomy): domain Eukaryota; kingdom Metazoa; phylum Arthropoda; class Insecta; order Lepidoptera; family Noctuidae; genus Heliothis; species Heliothis virescens. Next base: position 14,131,886 of record NWSH02000505.1, read on the forward strand.
GTCAACTTTAGACTTAAAACTAACATAAACATTTTAGTAACTTTGATACGACTGAAATTAATGCGGAGTGCACTCAAAGACTCGAGTCATTGTCTTAGTAATGAGAAGAGCGGCAATTCCATAATCTTATCAAGCAACTTATCTTTTATAATAATTGTTATAGTTTTAACTGTAAATATCGGTATGATTATTACAAAACTGAAGAGTTTGTTGGCTTAATCGCGCTAATATCAGGAAATATTGTGATTTTAACAATCCTTTCAGTGTTATATAGCCCATTTATAGAGGAAAGCTCTAGGATACTTTATATCCGCGTGCGCGAATTTGTTAGTGGAATCTAAGTACACATGCATAGTAAAATTTAAATAATCACTGGATTTTTCAGGACAAACGTTTTTAAAGCTCTAATTATTCCTAAAATCAGCTTGAACCAATTAGGACCCTAGAATTTGTGATACGTAATATTAGAATTACAAATTCAGTTTGGACGGCTAACTATTTTAGATTAAAAGTTTTAGCAAAAATGGACTTATTAAATATGAAGCAGCTCATGCATATTTAGTTGGATTAACAAGATACCGGATTATCTCTAAAATTATAATAGTAGGTTTCATATCTGAGGAACATGATGGAACTAGGGAATGAGGATTAGTTTTATTTTAAAACTAAATGTATAACAACTGAATCATGAAGAATATTTGAAAATAATAATTCTGGATACAGAGAACAAGGGCTTAAAATACTTTTTAGTTTAAAGCACGATTAGGTTTTCTAAAAAAATAACAGTGTGGTCCTCAACTTAGGTATAATGTCTTTGCTTAAATGAAGTTTATAGTTTAAAAAATTGAAAGGAGCAATATTTTATGCTCCATCCATTTATAAAACAATAGAAGATGAAATCATATTTATACGTTGAATATCATTGCATCATTACAACGTGGCTGTCAACAGTCACTCAGTAGAAAATAAAACCATAATGCAGTAATGAAACAGTTGTGTAATCATTACTGAGCAGGTCATGTACATGTCTCGCATATTACATGAGATTTTACCAACCTTGAACAACTCACAAGTTTTAACTCATTTTTAACTTTTAACATTTTACTCACTACGCTTGAATCAGAGCTTAATAAGTCAACATAACTAATATTGTAGGAGAAAAAAAGAATTATTTTCAAGAATAAGTTAACGGTAAAAATTGAACGGATTAAATTTACCAAAAAAATATTTATAATATTATGGACAAACGCTAAAAAACCGTTTCATTTAAGACAAACTTAAGTACTTACCTATATTTTATTTCATATACAGATTTTTAGACTCATTTTGGTCCTAAAAATATTTAATGAAATAGATAGCCAACGGGAATATTATCACATTGAGATTTATGTTCTATGTAAAACCATATCGAATCAGATTTCTACGGAAATCTTGAATTAGCGTTAATCGACCTCATTGATTGAACTTTTGCCCAAAATATAGTGCTAAGTAGCTCAGACTCGATAAAGCGAGTTCTCGATACCTATTCTGTACTAGTTTTATATCGATGATTCATTCGTCTATATAACAGGAAAGGTGTTGCCTAAAATAGAATGGCTTTAGTTACAAATCCAATTGGGTATTCATTAACAGATTTAGATGAAACCACAAAACCTTTAATGGCTTTTTGCTTTCTCGGAAAAATATAATCAACTAGCCAGCTCCTAGTTTAGGTATAATCGAAGAGATGAATTTTGCTTATTTGCAAAGGCTTTTAAACATAACGGAATAGTCAAACAGATTTCCGTAGGTATGTTCCAAAATAAATATTAGATTATTCTATTAGAGTCAATCATTTATTTCAGGCTTTAAAGGATTTTATGTTTTTAGCAGTATGTTAAAGATTACGTAATCCTGTAGCTGCAATTAGCTTATATTAACGCTAGTATTATAAATAACAAACACAAAGCATACTTAATGAAGTAATATAATTTAAGCTTACTACGAAACATAATGTATCTCACTGAAAGTTAATTAATGTAACATGTTAACTATATGAAACTTATCATCCGTTTGTTTTCTAACAACTAGAAATTGAATGGAATCTGCAAATGCACAAACGAGGTAATTGTGTAATTGTATTTAGGTCACCGAAGACTAGACTGAGGGGAGAATCTAGACTAGAGCACCTAGCTATATTGCTTTTGTGCTTCTGTTTATTGCAGTGTAAAACATTAATTACGACGATGATAACAAGGTTGAATTTTCTTTGCAAATTTTATCTTGTGCTTATTTAATGTTTTATATTTTAAATGGTTAAAAGTGCTGTGAAATCAAAGTCACAAGTGAAATCAAAGTAGGCAGGTAGGTAGCTATGATGGTGCTGAATAAAAAAGTCATGTCTCTCTTAATTCCAAATAAACCAGTTCTGACGATGATCACAATGAGCTTCAGAAATAAGTATCAAAGATTTTTTCTATTAATTTACAACCCTTTTTAATCCCTAAAAAGATGAAAAAGTTTTAGGATTAAAAATGGTTTTAATTTCAAATGAAATATCAAAGAAAAAATGGCATTAGACTCACTTCTTTACAAGGCTTTTATTAATGAAATACCTACATGTGTCTTAAAATAATCTTTATCCAAATACTTTATCCAATTACAAATCAATAAATTATTATTAAATTATTATTATTATCCGATAATAGTGAACTGATAACTTTCTTTTATAATTTACTTTGTTTTCACACTTAACTCATTATAGTTAAACATAATAATAATCCAAAAAGCCTATGATCACAATTACGCAATGTGCTTTTATTGCATTTCATAAATACGCCGCCCGGTCACATTGACACTATGTTCTTAGAAACGCTATGATAAACAAACACACAGACCGACGGTGTACAATTACATTTGTGTTTACACAATATTTTCCACAGATAGATAGATTCCACAGATATAACGCCCACAGATAAACTCTTTTAGAAACGTAGGTTCTGACTAAATGTTTATTTTATAAATACGCTCCACACATCGATACGACGAATGAAATATTAGTCTTTGACTTAATGTTTTATAAACACTGATTGTTGAGAGATGAAATAAGCAGAAAATGAAGCCATAACCAAGCTTGTTGAAAATAACAATAAAAACGAAGGAATAAGTGTACTAACAAGCATTGATGAAAGCAATCACGACGCTAACGATATCGCTCTTGAAAAAGAGACAACAAAAATAAATTCCGCCAAAGTTTATCTTAGTCCAAAATCTTATTTCCTTCGTAAAGTGAAATGGCTAACAATTTAAATTACTTCAGATAAAAGAGAATGTAATTAATACGGGTATACAACTTGAAACAATTCTGAATTCTTGACTGTGTTATAAATGCTCATAATATTAGCAGATCCTTCAGCTACGAGCGGTAAGCAAAGTATACTTCGAAAGCCACCAATAATGGTTGGATTTGCGCCAAAATAATCAAGCTACTGGAAATGGGAATGTGTATCGTTGTTTATTTAGTATTCCAATTCTTATTGACCATTTCGATGAGCCGTCCACTGTGCAATTGACCTTCATTTGCGAAATGGGGACCGACTGAAATTCTTAGCAATATTTTTCTTTGTTGTCTCTCGACATCATTGCATTCAGTATCCTCAAAGCAATTTGAATATTTCCCCGATTCCGTGAAATCAGCTCTACCAGCAATTGCTATTTGCTCTCAGTTTAAAGTTTCTCGGAACCAGTCTAATTTTATTGTCACTGTATACGGTTTCGTTAATTCGCTAATGTTTATCAAAATGTACATAAGATATTAGAATAAATTCGTGTTTGTGTACCTCACCTTGACTTGATTAGTCACTCTTAGCACAACACCTACAGTGTAGGTGTAGGTCCTACACTAGCCTTATCTGAATGTAGCGGAACGCAACTAATAATTTAGCATGAATGTTTTTACCAACCTCAATTTTATTATAAAATCCGGTTCTGAAGTAGGGAGATTATGTGTTTCCAATTTTAAAAGCACATTACATCCATGTAGTTCACTTTGAGGCAACGTTACACAGGACGGTACGCTCGCTGAGCACACATAACATCACATTTTGCACTTGCCAACTAAAAACAATAAACGTTGTAAAACCGACATGTATCCAGTTAGCTAAAGCCGTATTTCCCTTTACGAGAGAACGTTACGTGAACACGGACCAGTCACAGTTTATTTTATTTTTTGTTGGTTATTACGACGATTACGTGCGGAGAGGAATTCGCGGCGCGCAATACGTCCACACGCGACGCAAGCGGTCGACCGACTGAGGGAATGGGAGACGAGCGATGAACGAATGGCCGTCTAGCTAGCGAACGCATAGGGCGCATCCGAGTCAGGCCGGCGTGATCCTGGCAAACCCTCTCGTGGCTCGAAATAAGTGTTATTAATCACACTGCTGCTGTTTTTGGTTTTATTTCGCATTAAAATTGGTCCTGCTTCTTGTATGGAGTTCGTAGAGGCAGCGGTGCTTTATGAGAAAGGTTTAAATTAAATTGGTTTGTTGACTTTTGCGTCTCTACCTGCTGTCGGCAAGATCTTTGACTAGTCGGTTATTGTTATCTATAATAGAGCGGGATGACAAAGTATTGTACTGCAACTGATGGATGATATTCAAGAATATTTGGCGATGTACACTTTTATTTTAAACCCAGCATCAATGATATATTCGACAAAAATTCGAATATTATTTACTGTAGGTACTTATAGTTAGTCCATGAATTTCGTACTGATGCAATTTTTAACAAAGAGCTTGGAATCGATATTTGCCCGGAGTTATATTTTACGGTCGGCCTGACTTTATGATCACAAGCTTCATGAGATTATGGGGTAAGCAGTAACAAGCGCAAACGACGCTAGAGATTTCTCGTAAATATAAACAAGACAAAGAGTGTGACAACCTAAGATGAAAGAGCTAATTCCGAATGAATACTACAATTAGAATTCAATCAATAACCAGTTCAATTAAGAAAGCTGAACTATTTTGAGTTAAACTGACACAATGAGTGCTTAACTCCGATATTAGTACAGCTTTGGACTATATGAAAATTTCCATTAATCAACTGTTACAATTTCAAAGACGTAATAGCTTTATAAATAGACGAATGGAATATCAGGCGTCATAGAATTTGGCTTAGTAATAAATTAAATAGGAATGAATGCTAATGAAGATGAAACTATGAAAAGGATGCAAAATGATATTTTTAGGATTTCCTCAGACTTTTGACTTCGCATAAATGATTTTGTAACAGCTGAACAAAACAAATGTGGACATATTAAAGACAATAAGCAACCAGACATCATAAATTCAATCTATACTAATATTATAAAGCTTAAGAGTTTGTTTGAACGCGCTAACCTTAGGAAATACGGGTCCGATTTGAAAAATTCTTTTAATATTAGATAGCCCATTTATCGAGGAAGGCTATAGGCTTTTTGTCCGGGTGCGCCGAGTACTTCCCACGGAACGCGGGTGAAACCGCTGGCAGAAGCTAGTAATAAAATATGAGTGAAACTGCGATCTTGAGTTGACTTGACCAAGTGAACTGTTATTTATTTTTCACGAATCATTTATCAATATTTGTAAGTACGTCGTTTTGATATATGGTCGTATAACGTAGTATCATGATACGTGTGAGAAATGATCGCTGTTATTCTTGCTCACCTTTTTTAGCTATCGAATTTATTCTTTATTTATTTTCAGCTTACACTTTGTTGTTGAGGTAATTTCAAATATAATTTTATTTTAGACTAGCTTCTGTCAGCTGTTTTAGTCGAGTCCCGTGGGAACTACTCGGCGCACCCTATAGTCAACCAAAAAGTAGCCTATAGCCTTCCTTGATAAACGGGCTATCTAATACTGAAATAATTTTTCAAATCGGACCAATAGTTCCTGAGATTAACGCGTTCAAACAAACTCTTCAGCTTTATAATATTAGTATAGATTAGTATATAGATGATAAGGTGTTTCAGTTGTATTTTCAACTCTTGAATAGTTGATCGAGTTCGTATTCAAATATTGGTCAAAAATTAAGATACCAAGTTTACGTTCATTAAAAAAATATTTCATAGTTATAAACACAAAAGCGTTTACAATCATCAGCACTAGTTTAATCCTCAACAATAGCCCCCATCAATAAAGTTTCGTCCATTTTATGATTAATTTATTATCTCCATCCTTCCTCTATTGTCCTCCAAACTTTTTTGTCCACCGGATACGTTCACATCAAGATTGCGAGCGCACTCAACCAATTTTATTATGCACGCTTCAATAAAAGGCACACTGGCAATTTGTCACCGACCGTGAAATGGCTTACAGATTCATCTCTGGACCACAGTGTTGGAATTACAAACTATGTTGCAGTACTAATAAATGTGGATGTAAATTTATCTGAATTTGAGTTTTCACTGCTAGTCCGGTCTATATTTAGATGAGATTCTACAACCCAGGAAATATATGGATCATAGAAACCTTTTGTTTCAATATTATGAAAAGTAAACCGATGTAATACAAAAAACAGACTTATACTTTCTGATGATAATCTTAGAGGGATAGTTAAAGCAAGAAAGGCAATGGAACTTTATATAGATTCAATAGATCAAATTAAACCCCAATAATTCAGTATCAAAAGCCTTTATCAATAAACTACAATTAGAGTTCAGTTGATAACGTTTCAGCTATTGACACCGGCCAGACTCGAATTCAAATTCATAAATGACTTGTGTAAATTTAGTTAGGTTAGTTACATTTATATTACATTAGGTCAGGTCAGCTTAGGTATCGCTTTGTTTGTCGTCGACCGTGAAATGGATTTCAGGTTCATCGCTATTGAACCGCAAAACTGAAATAATAGATTGAATGACTTCGATACGTTATTTCAGTTCAGTATTCAGTCACATATTGTGTATTGTTTTCAATGCAGCTTATTATGCAAATCATTTTATGATACTGTTCAATGAAACTTTTATTAAAAGTAAACAATATAATGTTTTTATTTTAGCTGTTTGGGGTGTTTTTGTTTATTATATTGAGAAAACTTTTAATCCTATTATTGTCTTCCATTACTCCCTGATACTCCCTGACTGTTCTAAAATGAATAGTTTCATTCTATGAATTTGAAATAAATATTATCATCACGTTGCATGCTGCATAATTTGGCAATAAATCCTGATAGTTATACATCTATCTATCTTGTTAAAGTTCTGCCGAATATAAGCACCAGACGCTCGGCTATAATTTGTATGAGCCAGACACCTCGTGTTCAGACTATTATATTTTCCCCAACTCCCAACAATGGCGTGGCGGTGGTGAGGTTTGGAATTCATCAGTGTAGTTCCGGCATCTTCCGATCGCGATTGTGTCCACAGCACCGTGAGTGATTTATTGGCGTCCATTGTTGTTCACGTCATATTATATTTACACACACAACACATTTGCTTTTCGATATATCAGAAATTGTGGTTGTATTTTTTGATGAAATCTTTTCGTTATTTTTTTTGTTGATAGGGATCGTTTGGTCAGTAATCGGTTCGCACTACAAATCCCTGTATCGAGGATTGGCGTTCGGACAAATTAAATACGACTCCGGCTTTGTGACTGTGTACACTTTTATGTTTGCTGACTGTGTCAACAAAAGCCAGCTCAGGGAAGCTTAAGAAAAAACAAATTATTTTAACTAACTTGCTACTGCTTATATGAAAAAGATTGACGATAATCAAGTCGAAACGTTTTGAAGTTAACGTTGTTCCTCCTCCCGGCTGTTTTTGTTTGGTAATTTAAAAACAATTATGAAAAGGGAGGTGTCAGTTTTTGGAAGAGCTTTGCAATTATTTGTTAATGCACTTTTTTCACATTTTTGAAATTGATGTGTTTGGATGAGTCACTAATGCCTTGCCAAAATATTTCCAGAATCACTCAAGATTTAAAAACATTTTTTTTCACTGTAATATGCCATTAAAACCGACTTACAAAGTAAGTTATCTGAAAATATTTTTTGGCATTGCAAAAGAATGAAACTGTGTTTCTTATTTGAATATTTCCAAGAACCCACATTCATTTTCATCACACTTACTATAGTATAAAACGGATTTCACTAACAACACGAACAAGATTCACATAATAACGACCGAATCAGGTTTTTGCTACTCCGGTTCACTATCTAGAGTTAATCTGAAACTGCGCGAGTGCAAGCTTTAATAGCTATAGAACTAGTAATTTTGATATGAATATTCAGTGAAGCTGAGATGAAGATAGTGATGGCATATTTTGAGTTCTCAACTACGAGTAAGACGTCCACTATTCATGAACTGCATTCTAATCCACTGCAGGGTTATAAAAACCATCTAACGAAACATACAAACCGCTATGTTCTTCCATCTGATATATTTTAAGATATGAATATGATGAAGATCAATTTAAAAGATCCAGTTACAAAGCTTGTTCACAAAAACAATAACAGTTAATGGCAAAACATTCAAACTAACAACGTCATCAAACAGAAGACGCGATAAAAAGAAATGATATCAACATACGCGTTTATGTTAACTTTTATACGTACCATCAAAAATATATCATAACAATCCATATCAGATCTCACATGCCCTATATTCGTAACAAGTTAATCCTTGTTCACCATAAAAACGTTCATTTTTCGCGGCACTACGAATCCCCAGGTTACCATTCGATGGAATTATTATGCCAAATACACAACTTGGAGCGATTTGTTCTTTTACAACAGTTTCTGCTTGAAATTCTGGCGAAAAATGTTTGATTTTTGGATCTCTTTCATGGGATTTGAAAAATTTAGAAATATGTTTCTGATTTCTATTTACTACACATCATAACATGTCTTTCGCATAGGCAGTAGATACGTGATTATTCACAGCTTAACCTCTGGATTTTCTTCGCCATCGTTCACTAAGAACAGCTAAATGTTATCAATGAAAAGTCCTATCAAGTTACGGCATTAAATTCAAGGAGAGCGATGGTATATAAATTTGTCAGTGCTCGTTTATCGCATGTGAAGATGACAGGCTGACCCATTTTTCTGAGCTGACCTAACATTTCGTATAAGATGTTATGCAACTGATGTAGTCTGTCATATACGTATCGATCATCCCGCAATTTTCTCGTACAGAGGAATCTCAGTGAATAAGTCGTAACATGACATCTGTATTTCAATCAAATACTCGAACAACGGACATTGTATCATCAATAATATTTTGGGTTGGTGCCAATATAAGACTGACCACTGATTTTGCCATATCTACTTCGTTTCTCGAGTATTACATTTATTCTCCCCAGTTTGATCTTTAATTTTTAGCCGCTACCTTCCCCGAGAACTCGACGTTGAATAGATAAAATACGGCTCAATGGCTCCATTCCATTTGATCGGTTTTAATGTAGATGTTTTTGATAAACTTTTGTAACATTAATTAATTTATTTTTGAGTGCCCCAAGCAGTTTATCCTGAACATGGTCCTAACTTTTATGTAGGCAATAAAGGCATAAATGCAAAATTATTCTATTGGTAAAAACATTAATGAATGACTAAAAATTTTAAGTAAAGTTGTTGATATTCCAAAAAATTACTTGTCAAACCTATAAAAACCACCGAGCAGATCGAAAAGAGATTTTAATAAAAATGGATGAAACATTCCCAAACAAAGAACAATTTGCCTACATATCCATGGCCCGCATCGTATAACATTTTAATGGGGCATTACGGAAATGTTTAGATCAGTGGCGATAGCGAGGAAAGCGTCATACTTACATTTGTGTCGTATGATTTCAATAAACGGTCTCCCTTCGAGCATAAATAATGCATGTCGAATTGTTGGGCCCCGTATCCCGAGATAAAGATCAATAATAATGCTACATCTGAAAGATGCTTTTGTGTATCCCACAGATCATGATGTCGTCAACATAAACTCAACGGAATATGAACTCTAACCTTCAAAATATAAAAATGTTATTTGCTCACACATTTTTCACAATAACCACTTGCCGATTGACCAATCGACTGTTTGTAATAAATAAGTTGATTCAGAGAGCCAGTGACGTATCTAGGACAGTGGTTTTGATTATCATTAAGCGTTACTCCGTGTTACCGGTTAAACTTTATCGGTTAATGCAACTTGATTGATTTCATACAAATTAAAGGAAATTAATCTTTTAATGTTGCTCTTTAAGCTATAAGTGGGTTGATCTCGTGGCATGAATTACTTACGAAATATCGGATTGCTAATTATAGCCTTGCAAAGTTAATGTACGGTAATGAGTATGTTGGAGTAATGTTAACGGGATGTTTGATTTAAACTGAAGTTATTTTAGAAGATAAACATTAAACGCTCTGGTAAAATTTGACGTAATTATTTCAAACATGTATCTAAAATTTTACACGTGTGAATCCTCAAAGATTTACATCGCAAATTCTGGATTCCTATCAAACCTTTAAACGACTTCAGTACACACTTCTCACGCAATAGTTTCATTTGAACCGACACCCAATAGCACTCGACCGGTTTTCAGCCATCTTTTTTTACATACTCGTTTCGATTGATAAGGAGTCTTCGTTCACTGTTACTGCAAAAGTATTTTAATCAAAGCGAACAATTTCTGTTCGTTCGTGTAATGTACTTTCTCTTTCAATTTCTTTCGAGGCTAGTTCGATTGCTTTTACTTTTGCTCCGAGCTAAAGTTTGTATTGTTTTTGCTTTTTCGATTACTCCTAAATCATTTTGACGCAGCAAAAAATGTCTTGGAACGAAACGGTGATCGGTTTGCTATGCTAATTATTTTGTTGTTTTACTCATCAGGTGAAAGGAATACATTCTTAGCCTGCGTAGTTAAAATTCCAAGAATATAGGCAATACCAAAAAGTGATGTTTGATATAGTGCTAGCTTCCATTTCTTTTTTCCAACATTTACACATACATAGAAGCAGTCTTTTCACACTGGATTCGACCGATGGCAGTAGGTCAAAAGCTTGATTTATCTGAGTTCGAAATTCTCGATCCAGAAGTAGATCTGGTTCTGATAAATGGTAGCATACTTGTATCATTTTCCAACCTAATATTTCGACCGGCAAATTGTGAGAACTCTATACATCATTTTGTTATAAGTCCAGGTATTTTAGGCGTGATTTTTGCTGTTTAAATTTATTACCGTTTGAACCTCATTTTGCTTTGTATTATGTACCATTGTTCATAGAAATGAACTTCTAGTCTATTTATTGCAGTCAAATCATTGACTCCGTGAAGAAATTGCAATTGATTTGCTATACTAAAAGCTTTAAATTTCGTGGAATAATCGTGTTTATAAATGAATTTTCCTTATTGATATTTGCAACGTCTTATTTTTTGGTATCATAAACTTTATCCTTAACAACTGGATCATTATTATTTATGTGTTCGCCATTTAAAACATCTACTTTAATAGCATCACTTACCAATCAAATTGTCGTTGATATTACATTATTGATGTGTAAGTGGCCACTCTTTCTGCTATTATAAATCATTGATTACTATGTATTTATAATTGGCCGTCCGTGGAAATGATTGATGTTCAACGCATCAATTTTGTGCCATTTACCGTTGATTTACCGTATGAAAATTATCGTTAACTTCATATTCACACACTATGTAGTAATAGTTGAACTTATATGTAAATCAATTTGCATTCCCATTACACGGTTTATGGCTCACTTAAACAGACACGATACGTAAATATACAGTTCGAAAACCGAACAAGTTTCCTCATTCGGAAGACGATTAATCTCTTTGAAGCCAACAAAACACATTCATATCGAAAAAACGTTCTATAAAATCAAAAGCCTCTCAAGACAATAGCCCAGACGATATTAATCTCGCTCCCTGCATTTGAAAATTCAATATTTTTATTGCTATTTGAAGTCTACGAAGAAATAATCGTTCACGTGCACCGGATGTCAAAATCAAAGGGAACCAGCCATTCACCGACCCTTTTGAGTCAAAATCGCGGTTTAATGCCAAAACAAGACTTATTGTCGATCGACCAACTTACGATTACACAGCAGTTACTCATAACAATCTTTAGGGCTCTGTAATAAGGTTCAATGTTGTGTGGTGCTAATTTTTGAAGGATACGCAAGCGGTTTACATCCCGCTCATTGACGCCGCGGCTCTCGGACGGAACTCGTAAAATCGAAACAGAACGCTGATATAAAAGGAAAGGCAGATGAATATCGAGATGAGAAAACCGCTATTATGCATGAGATACACCGGCCGAATGTTCGGTGAACCAGAAAGATGAACATTTAACGATCTCCTGAGCATACTATCCAGTAAAGTGTATGTATTCCATAAGAATAAGCTACACTGATAGTGCTTTGAAACCGATCGGAATTTCGATATCAATTTTTATTGGAATCATAGTGTTATCGATTTCAGGAATAACTTTATTGATAGTCACTATCAGAGCCAGAACAAAGAAGTCCATTCATCGATATGATGTCATATAACCATCCTTATCTAAATCTGGTATTACTTTCAGTTTAGTAACAAAATAGTCAGCTCGACTCCTCATATTTCTTGTCCCTATTTAAAGCGAAGGTAGAGAGAATACAATAAATTAATTTTAAACACAAACTACTCAATAATTTCCGTGGCACAGAGCCAGTGTTCCAGCTACAATTGTTAGTGTATGCCGCGTAACGAGAAAATGTATTTATAACCTGTGTGACTAATGTGTACAAAATATTGTATGGTGCTATAACCGGTGCTATAAACGCAGTTCTATTCATCATCGGTATCTGTTAATCCGGAAATGTGGTCACTGAACAATACGGGTTTATTTTGTTAGTATCTGTTTTTAGTTTGATGAAAATGTAAATAAAAAATCAATAACTTAATAAATCACATTATCACTAGCTTCTGCCAACTGTTTCGCTTGTATTCCGTGAGAATTACTTACTCAAATTGAAAGTAGCCTGTAGCCTTGCTTGATAAATGGGTTATCTCACACTGAAATATTTTTTCAAATATAACTAGTTCTTTCCCAGATTAGCGCATCTTAGCAAATAAAACTCTTCAGCTTAATAATATTAAGTATATATTGTATTACTAGCCACAAAATGCAAAGTTACCATAACTTATCTGAAGACACTTCAATCGAAGTTCCTTCAAAATTCGGTTGTTAGCGGAATGGTCATTCAAGATTCTAGTTCAAATACCTCAAGTTCCTAAGCATCGGCAATATTGAAAGACAGGGTTTGAAGACGCTTAGCGCATTGTCAGGCAAAGTAGATGCAGCTATTACGGCCATTTTAGGAATCACTAACATCTTGTAGTGAATTGATAGGCTAAGGAAATGAATGACAAGGTAAATGCTTGTGGAAATGTAAAACATGTATGGGAATAACTCTTTAAATCACATGATCTTATGGATTCGAAATGTCATTTCCATGTACATTTTACGTTTTTACTAACAGTTACGATCCTAAAAGAACATCTTGGCTAACCACGCGAGCGATAAACTTCTCAATGACCACTAAACACTTTATGTTCGCCATACTAAAAACCCCGTGTGTAGCCACAAAAAAACAGCGAGACACCAGTTTTATTCTCAAAAAAGAGGATCGCACAATTTCATTCTGTTCTTGGTTCCCTTGTGAAAATTTATTTCAATAGTACATTTCGCTCATTCGGAGTTTAAGAAAGGATTCGACTAAGTTCCATTGCATCTTTAGCGTGCTATTAATTTGTCCGCCTTTGTACAGGACACTCAACTTCAAGGACGTGCTGAGGAGCCAGCGAGAAGCCTTCAAGACAATTACCATTGAGAGGATTTCCTAAAGTTTTATAGATTTCATTTTATTCGATCTGACTGAACGTTGTTAGCTTCTTTTACATTTTAAAGCTCTCTCGAATTCTTTTGCGTGCGAAATGGATTTATTGTGGAATTTCGATTTGTTTTATTTTGCTGCTAAGTTGTTTTACACACACACACACACACACTCACCCAAACATAACGAATATAATATAATTATTTAGTAAGCTAGTGTACAACTCTCCAACCTCTTTAAGCTGTGCCCTATAGGGTCCATATTGATTCTATATTATAAAATGTACCTACCACCTGTATAACATATGGAATGCTAATAAAGAATTGAGTATTGAGTTTTCTTAATTTAGTATCGTCTAAAAATTCAGGTATTTTTACAGATATTATAACCGTTTCTAAAGTATAAGCAATTAATTTGAAAGCTAATATGTTATCGCTCGTTTTCCATATTGTGTGGTAAAGAGCTGTTAATATTACGTGGAAGAACGGAAGTTATAAAAATACAAGATTTATTGCATATTGCAGCAGGTTTAAATGCTTACTCCTTCTTGTGAACGCAGATTGTGTTTAAATTCAATTTATTTTTAATTCTTGAGGCTGTTATATTTATTTTATTTCCGTTGGTGGCGAGATCTAGAACTACGAGCTAATGAGAATACTTATTATATTATTCCAAAATTGCAGTTCACAAACATTTTCTTTTTAAGATTTTTGCTCCCAAAGGTCCGTTTTGAACATTTAATTAGCCTATCACTACAGAATCATAACTTACTCCTCGAAAACCCATTAGATCAAGATGGAAACATAAGCCTAAAATTACGCATTGCAGCTACGTCATAGGCTTACCATCGGATTGCGGTCAAATATTCCAAAACACCATCTTCTATGGTGAAACACGAAACCCATTGTACTTTGGATTACTAAAACGAAAATGAACCTCAAAAAATCCCCTGGCAGAATCCATTAGGTTGCCGCAATTTCGCGTCTATTATTTGTGTATTTTTAGGGTTCCGTACCCAAAGGGTAAAACGGGAACCTATTGCTAAGTCTTCACTGCCCAAGAACCAAGCAAGTGGCGAACCTTTAGGAGGCCTTCGTCCCTCAATGGACGTTTTTGGCTGAAATGATGACTGCAACTAACGTTTGTCACGTTGTCACAGGCTGTATTTTGTGAACCGGGACAGTTAGCCAGTTATCAAAGATGATGTGGCCACTTCAACAAAAATATAAACATTTTAACACATTATATCATTATGAACAAACGTGCTTTTTGGCTGTTTTATAGATAATGGTACGGAACTCTTCATAAGGGAGTCCGACTCGCACTTGTCCGGTTTTTTTAAGTATCTTTGGAGGAGGAAGTGAGGTTCGTTTCTCTTATTATGAGGGATGCTGAAATGATGAATAGCTCGTTGATCTCTTACTGCGATTAGCTGTCCGAAACTCCTTCTGTTGTTATTTATTTGTCTGTTTTATTTGATGGGAATTGTGTGAATAATGCTTTGCTTAGAACAGGATTTTGTATTGATATTGTTTCATTTATAGGTGTTGGTAAAGTTTTTAGTAGGTACACTAAAACTAAGAAAATTGTTTCTTGACTATTTGAGTTTGATATTAATTTGGAATCATCAAGAATGAAAGGAGGATTACCATTACCATTCTTAATTTAAAATGTGTTTGAACTGTGAAAGAACAAAAGACTATTTGAGTTGACTTATTTGTTTCTTGACTATTTGAGTTTGATATTAATTTGGAATCATCAAGAATGAAAGGAGGATTACCATTACCATTCTTAATTTAAAATGTGTTTGAACTGTGAAAGAACAAAAGACTATTAAAATTGATTATGCATTTATAGCACAGATAATCTTATCGCTATAGGTAGAGTTGATACAATTTATTTCCCAATATATTACTTGGTCAATCATGGACTGACAGTATCATTTATCAATAATACCTTCAAACATAACCGTGCTGCATATGTTTGAAAGCACCACAATCTCAAAGAAACACATTCATAAACGTTGATAGTCTATCATCAGAATAAAGCATAGTTACAGCACAAAGCACAAGCAAACAAACTAACAGAACAATGCGGAATTGTTCATTAAACTAGTTATCGGTACTTGTCTTGGAGCATTTAACCCACTGGAGCCGTAATGAGCATCTCTATGCAAAAAAGGCGAGGCAAAGCCATAAATACCTATAGTAAACTCAAAAACTGACTAGCTGCAAGTTCGACTCGCACACGAAGGATTCTATACGATTATCTTCGAAAGGAGCAAATTTCAGCTGTCTAACTATAAAGATTCATGATGGTGACAAACGGACAGCGGAATCTTAGGAAAACCTAAAATGGACCCTCCATTTTGGGTACGGACCCTACAAATTGACAAAGACAAATGTAAAATTGACAAATACTAAGATAAACTTGACACACACATATCATACTCGTATGAGTAGTGTTCTACTTTTGGCAGAGAGCACGGCAATGGCCTCTCCGGTTGGTTACATAGTCTGAGCTACTTGTAGTGGCAGTACTGGCTATGATTTATGTTGTTTTTCTTTGCAGCGAACATTCTGTGGTACGGTGAAGTTTGGTCGGAGTTTGGGCAGGTATGGTAGGTACCTAGTGTTTATTTTTTAAGAGCTTCGCAGTAGTATTATACGAATAATAGAGGGTTATAGAGCCCATGTGTTAAAAAGCTGCAGGTACAACAGATCCCTGTATGAATTTTATTTAATGTTTATTTTGACTAAACTATCGGCCGACAGTTTAGTTTGAAGTTAACCTAATTTTTAAATAAGTATGCCGAATGATGGACGCCTATAATTTGTGATTAATTATTGAATTCGACTCCATTCAAACTGTATCAAATTTCGATCTCTTTTCGCAAAACAACGGATAGTTTAGTTTTAGAAATCGGACTAGAGACCGATGAACTATCGGCCAACTGAAGAGTTTCAAAATAGTAGATAGTTCTCAATTCGTAAGTGACTTTTTGTTCATGGTAACTGCTAACCCGGTTCATACACCTATTTTGAAATCTAGCTCGCAAAATTTTAACTCTATTAAAATTCTACTTTCAAAAGTATTTTGCTATCTCACGCTACCCCCAGGGTAACGTGAGATAGCAAAATACTTTTTTTACAGAAACAAAATGTTCCACGTTCAAACACAAATACCTGGAATGGCAACCAACATTTGTTGACTGGACAAATATTAGTTACACACACACATATGTAGATAGCTGTGTAAGCCAAGCTTAGCCATTGCAGCAATTATATCGTCACTTCGCCGTATGAATTGTGTCAAAGCAATTTTGTTTTGTAATGTATGAAAATGTATAGAAAACTAAAATATTGTAAGTCATCATCTACCTAGCCTTTTCTCAACTATGTTCACTTTTGCGTGCTAGCGGTCAAGGTTAAGTGGACAAGTACCTATAAACTTAGCCCGACGTCACTCGCCGTTATTGCAAGTCATTACCGCATATATACTTTCGTCCTGCTGTGTGATTATACCTACAATGATGCTTTCGCCGAAAGATAGTAAATGCCTATCGGTCCCAGATCTGCACTCAAGCGACGATGTTGACCCCAATGTAAATTCCAATGTGAAGCAGAGAAACTCTAAAAGGAAGCAACCTGACTGCGAGCTGACTTTGGCAATATCTGCATTATCCGTTGAACTTAAGAAGTCACTAAAGGATCTGCGTGTCGACATGCGTGACCAGTTTACAAATACAAACACGAACATTAGTGATCTTAGAGACGAGTTTAATAATTTGTCAACTACCTCAACTCAAATTCAAAATGACTTGAAGGAGCTACGATCCCAGTTCTCCGATACCAAAAAGGACATTGCAACCCTATATACCAAACACGAGGAATTATCAATCGTAGTGTCGGAATTAAAATCTTCTGTTAATTTTAACTCAGCAAACATTACTGATAATGTGAAACGTGTGACGGAGATGGAGTCGAGAATAAATACTTGTGCGTCTGAAACCATATCTCTGCTGGAATGTAAAATAGACCGGCTTGAACAACATGCTAGACAGTGCAATATTGAAATAGGAAACTTGCCCGAAAAACGTGGTGAAAATCTAGTTTCAATTCTGGAGTCAATTGCGTCAATAATCAGCATACCTTTAACGCAAAGAGACATAGTGGCTATTCACCGTGTTCCGCACGCACACACGCAAAATTCACGTCCGAAAAATATTATAGTGAAGTTTAATTCCCGGCTCCTTCGTGACAACATGCTAAGCGCTTATCGTCTGTCGAAAGGCATTACGTCAGATCGTCTTGGTCTCGCTGGTACTCAGTGTCGTATTTATATGAACGAACACTTAACGCTTCGTAATAAGGAGTTGTTTCGCAAAACTCGCGAAGCTGCCAAAACACACGTATTTAAGTATGTATGGGTTAGAAATGCTACTGTTTTGGTCAAAGAAACGGATGACTCACCTACCTATGCGATCCGCTCTGAAGATGACATTTCTAAAAACGTTAAGTCAAAAATCTCCGATAAATCTATCGGTAATAATTGATCATAGATTGTTTTGTTTACTTCACCTTTTCATTATAAATAAGCTGTCATTTCTCGATATTTTATTTTTTGTTGTGGTTAGCACTGTGTTCATATTTCTGGTGAGTTTAAAGCACTGTTTACAATATAAAATTATAACATTCAATAACGGTACATGTACTGCGAAACTGCCAATCCCTGATAGTATTTGTATTTATGTCAACTACGTGCTCATTATGTTTTTATTTTCCATTAGTAAAGTAGAAAAATGCCGTGATAGTTATAAGCGTTGGTTATTTCTTATTAAATATATATGTCTCAAATTTATTTTACTTTTATTTAAGGAGGTCAAACTCACTGTTGATGTATTTTTTTCTGAATGTAACATTAATCTACCCACCGGAGCAATTTTGCTGATTGATTTTATTATACCCTCACATCTTGATAATGGCTGATAGTAGTAAACTTTCTATGTACTACCAGAACTGTCGAGGAATTAGGACTAAATTAAATACCCTATATTTGAATATTTTGTCACACACATATGACGTTATTATTTTGACTGAGACCTGGTTGACACCAGAAATATCGGATAATGAATTTATAGATCACCGTTACTTGGTGTTCAGGTGCGATCGTAACCGTGTACTCACTAATAAAAAAGATGGCGGTGGTGTTCTTATAGCCGTATCCAAAGAACTGAAACCAACCTGTCTGTCACTTTTACCCCCGTTAACGTTACCTGAACATGTCATAGTTAAAATCCCCTCCAACAATAATAATTATCATTTGATATGTGCTACGTACATACCTCCCATGGCCGCTGATGATACATATTTACATTTTCTTGATTCTCTGTCAATTTTGTGTGATGACCCTCGCATTGATAAAATTGTTCTAACAGGTGACTTCAACTTGCCTTTAGTAAACTGGATACAAAAACCTTCATACATGGAATATGCTACAAATAATAAATTTACAAACGTCAATCGCAATTTATTAAATTTCTGCTCACAACATGCTTTGAAACAGTATAACCATTTACCCAATGCTGTCGGACGCATCTTAGACTTATTCTTTTGTAATACCCATACCGTAACGTTTTCTCCTGATACTACACTTTTACCCACTGACACCTATCATCCTGCCTTCCATGTACTTACTTCTCTCACTTACCCTACATACATTTCTAAGTGGAATCCTAATCACAAACTTAATTATCACAAAGCTAAATACCCAGAAATAAATGCTGATATAAGTGACGTTGATTGGAATTTATTACTTGATAACTTAGCACCCAATGAATCGGTTTCTACATTCTATGAAAAACTATATGAAATTATAAGATCGCACACGCCAGTTTGTAAACCAAAAACAGGGAATTTCCCAAATTGGTTTTCAAAATCACTTATAGCTATTTTTAAGAAAAAAACTCGTGCCTGGGTTAGGTGGAAGAAGTATGGGAACTTATTTGACTATGAGGCGTTCTCCATCAACAGAGCCAAGTTTAAGCAAGTCGCTGACCAATGCTATAAAAATATATTATAGCAGTTGAAGATAGTGTTACTACTAATATTAAGAACTTTTGGACATATGTTGCCAGTCGCAAAACCACAAATAAAACCCCTTCAACAGTTTACTACAACCAGGTCTCATCTACTGATCCCGTCACTACCTGTAATTTATTTGCTTCATTCTTTCGTTCTGTATATGAGCCATCAACTTTTGACTATAACACTTGGGAACCACCAACTAACAGTGCTGACAATGATGTAAATCTGTGTTACCTGCATCTCTCTCTTGATGCTATACGCAGAGAGTTAAAATCACTTGATCCATCTAAGGGTCCAGGCCCGGACGGGATTCCATCAGTTTTCCTAAAAAATACGAGTGACACAATTTGCTATCCTTTATTTATCGTATTTAATAAATGTTTGACTTGTGGTGTCTTTCCAGATGTCTGGAAACATGCAAACATTGTGCCAGTTCATAAAAGTGGCTCTAAACACGATGTAACCACTTATCGGCCTATTTCTATCCTTTCTGCTTTTTCCAAGCTCTTTGAGAGGCTTGTACATAATGAGGTTTATCCGGCTATTCACAATGTTATTATAAATGAACAACATGGTTTTGTTAAAGATAGATCCTGTGTTAGCAACCTCCTCATCTTCACATCCCTTCTCTTTGAACGTATTGATAATAGACAGCAGATTGATGCGGTTTATACCGATTTCCAAAAAGCCTTTGATAAAATTGACCACAAATTGCTACTGAATAAAATAGCCTATAACGGAATCAGAGGTGACCTTTTGCGGTGGTTTATATCTTATATAACAAACAGAACTCAAAAAGTGGTGATTGATGGCTTCGAGTCCAGCTCTATTCTGATCACGTCTGGCGTCCCTCAAGGTTCTATTCTCGGTCCTTTATTATTCATCTTATTTATCAACGACGTCAAGTATTGTTTTCAACATTCAAAATTTCTTCTGTATGCCGACGATTTAAAGGTTTATAAACAAATTACAAATAAACAAGATTGTATTGATTTCCAATATGATCTGGACCGTTTGTCTGACTATTGTTCTTCCAACAAGCTTTACTTCAGCCTCCCAAAGTGTCATGTCATTACATTTACAAAAAAGAAAAATATAACTGAATTTAATTACTGCCTCGCTAATACACCTATAGATAAAGTTACTTCTCTCCGAGACCTTGGTGTCCAGCTGGATTCAAAGCTCCATCTAGATGCTCATATAGATATGATTGTCAGTAAGGCCTACCAAATGTTCGGTTTTGTAATGAGAGCATCTAGAGAATTTCGTCGCCCTTCCACCTTTTTGCATTTATACAAATCCATAATCAGGCCCCAGTTAGAGTTTGCAGTACCTATATGGAACCCTCTGTACAAAAAATACAGTGATACGTTGGAGCTGGTTCAACGCAAATACCTCCGTGCTGTAAATTACAGATGTTTTCGAAAAAAAATATCATATAATTCCCTTATTGAAAAATATGATCTCCTAACCTTGCAATCAAGACGAACGTTTCTGGAAGTTATGACTCTGTTTAATGTGTGTCGCAATAAATTTGATTGTCCTGACTTGGTTAATAATTTATGTTACCTGGTTCCTCGAACAGTACATGTACGTGAAGTACGTACTCGGCGCCTATTTGCTACTAAGCATTGTAAATCTAATGCTGGCTCGCGCTCGCCCCTTCATCGTCTAGTTGACACTTATAACAGAGAGTTTGACCAAATCGACATACTTTTCCTCAGCAGAAACGTATTTAGGAAGCAAATCCATGCAATACTTAAGGATCGGCAGTCAATTCCATAAAACAATATGTAGGTATACATGTCAACGTATATGTGATTATGCATCATGTACCCGCTTTATGTAAACTGTTATTTGCTTTCTTTTTAATGTATTGTGCATCACCTAACAATATAATAACTGTTTGTTTTAGTTTGCATTATATGTATAAATGCTCTAGTTATGTATGAATATTTTATAGTAATCTGTGAAAAACGTAGTGGGTAGCATATTTACCATATCTTAGTATTTAAGCCTTGTTATAAACCCTATAATATATTACTGTTTGTTTTTCCAATAAATAAATAAATAAATAAATAAATAAATAAATAAATGTTAGGGTCGGCTTCCAGTTTAAACGAATGCAGCTAAAAGCCAGTGTTTTAACTAATATATTTATTTTAAGTAAGATATTTTTCAGGAGAATATTTGATAACTATCTTCTGCCAGCGATCTCACCCGACTCCCTTAGAAACAGCCTGCAAACTCGGATAAAAAGTAGCCTATAGCCTTCCTTGATATATGGGCTACCTGAAACTGAAACTTCTGGAGCCCGCTGTGTACCAATCCTGTAACTCAAATTTTTCAGGCAAGTTCAAATCGGACTTGCTATTGACATTGGAATGAAGGTTACAGTAAAATCCTAATGGATACCGCCCCATAAAGTATTTGTTTAAAATTCTATCTAACTTGAAAAAAAAGAGTAGATTTCAGCTTTAATTGATACGATTTTCTGAATTCTCAGTATTGTATCGATAAGTTCCGAGAGTTGAAAAGCTTATTAAAAAGTAACAATTTTAAAATATGTGTATCTCGTTTAAAGTAAAGGACAAATAAAAAATATTTATTTTTGTACTTGTTCTTTATTTCTGTGTTGTTTAAAATCCAAATGTCACAGATTTATGAAATATTGGTTTATACTTTGAGATGAAACCTATTTTGTGTACATAATTATGGTTTCCAAAATGTGCTAGTGGAAACGTTGAACGTTAATCAATACAATTGTGTATATGTCGCAGCCAACTAGTTGAATTAGCCAGCTAATTGGGCGCCTAGGCGGTTAATAAAACGTCGACATCCAACTGTACGCCTAGGCCAATAGTTGATTGAACTAGAATCATTCAACGTTTAACAACTTGGCTTATTGAAAATCAGCCCTTTTAAAATGACTAAATTCCATCCCGCCAAGTATATGTCGCTGTCTGTTCGTATAATCCGCCGTATTACATTACGGCCAGCCGATATCAAAAATAGGGCCGTTATGATTTTCTTACTTCAGTAACCATAAAGTTCGAAATTGTCCTAAGTATTGTATTAAATAATGCGTATTATTTCGAACTTATTACTTATGAAAAAAAAAATTGGTGGAAGTTAGGTTTTAATGGCAGAAACGAATTGTGGTAAATCCGACTTCACGCAGTCTTGTCTGCCCTACCCCTAGAGTGTAATTCAAAATCGCGTAGGCGCGGAGGGGCGAGGCGGGCCGCGAGTTGAGGAGCAGGTGGTTGTAACACTCGCCACCGCGGCTGAGGCTGGCCGGCAGTGCCGGCCAACAAGCCGAAGCTGCGGTGGTGAGCGTTAAACCTATCTGCGACGATAAACTCGCGTGGGACCGCCGGAGCCCCGCAGCGCCGGAGCCGTGACAGAAATCGTGCCTGCTGCATAAAACTACGAGTTCACAATCTACAATTTAGGGCTAATAACTCCGTAAATACATAACGGCCCTACTTTTAATAACGGCTGGCCGTAAGGTAATACGGCGGATTATACCTACCATTCGACTGCGACATATACGAGTACATGTCGCAGCCAACTGGTTGAATTAGCTAGCCAATACCTAATGGCTAAATGACGTTTGGCCATCTTGTTAAACGTTGTCTTCAGTCACTTGCCTAGTTGATTTTCCGCTAATTCATTGGATGTCGACGTTTTATTAACCNAGTTCACAATCTACAATTTAGGACTAATAACTCCGTAAATACATAACGGCCCTGCTTTTAATAACGGCTGGCCGTAAGGTAATACGGCGGATTATACCTACCATTCGACTGCGACATATACGAGTACATGTCGCAGCCAACTGGTTGAATTAGCTAGCCAATACCTAATGGCTAAATGACGTTTGGCCATCTTGTTAAACGTTGTCTTCAGTCACTTGCCTAGTTGATTTTCCGCTAATTCATTGGATGTCGACGTTTTATTAACCGCCTAGGCGTCCAATTGGCTGGCTAATTCAACTAGTTGGCTGCGACATATACATATTATTGCTCTTGACTGTACAGTATTCAGTGAAAAAAGTACAGACACTAGGTCAATCTACTCGAAAGTGTAAAAATTTTACCAATTGAACGTTAGCCTCCCACTATTTAATAAGGTTGAAAATCTATTGAAATAATTTGACAGATTGAGGTAGTTTGATATACTGTCATCCATATATAACTTAACCAGCTTCTGCCAGCGGTTTCACCCGCGTCCCGTGGGAACTACTCGGCGCACCCAGATAAAAAGAAGCCTATAGCCTTCCTCGATAAATGGGCTATCTAAAACTGAAAGAATCCTTCAAATCGGACCAGTAGTACCTGAGATTAGCGTGTTCAAACAAACAAACAAACTCTTCAGCTTTATAATATTAGTATAGATTGAGCATTAATTCCCTCAGAAAAAAAATGCTAATCTACCAATACTGAGAAAAAATACACAAAAAAAAAACACGTCAAGCTATTAGCCGAAATTGACAGACCACATGGCTATTAACATACAGATACACAAACAGACACGGAGATAATAATTATGTATGAGTAATGAGCGTGTGTTCATAGTACAAACGTACATAATGTATTAGTATGCAAATACACATGTTTAGGTTATTCATGCGTTGTGGTATCTTAACATACATAATTTAGCAGTTGATGTTGTCCAAAAAGGGTTTATGTGACTTGTTGTTGATGGAATTTCTGTATTCCTGTGTCTTGTCTGTCTGTTGTTTAGTCTGTGAATGGACTGTCATCGATTGAAGTTTATAGTAAAATTAGCTTCCGCTTGTGGATTCAACCGCTTCCCGACGAAACTACTTCCAATGCCTGGATAAAAAGTAACCTATTTCTATCTATAGGTATAAGAAAAATATATTCTTCAGTTATAGTATAGTTACTGTATAATACATTCAGTTGTTTTAGAGTTAAACAAGAACACACATTCATACACAAATATTTTTGCGTTCATAATAAATATCAGCAAAGACATTAAACATATACTATCAGTAAACTAGCAGTGATTCTAAAAAACTGAGTTGATTTTCGTAAGAAGGGGTTGTACCACCGACTCTCAATTATTTTAATATCCCTTATATCTCTAAGTCAAGTAATTATAGTGAAAAAACTATGATGATCTCCTTTTACCGCTAAGTATAATTAATCAAAATTACAAATAACTGTCAGAGATTAATAAAACAGGGTCTTCAATCCCTCATACAATGCTGCCAAAGATTTTACCTGCCTTCTGAAACACGTAAGTACCCATTACAAAATGGTCTTGGTCAACCATCCACGGGCCAATCGCACCAAGCGTAGTTTAATATAAAGAAATGACTACACAAGTAAAAGTTTTCCTTCAAAGCAAGTGACATTAATGTAGTCGGTACTTCAATGGTCTCATTATCCGTATGTAGGGCGCCATCTTGTGTGATTACGCCATCCCCACTTCAATTTATATGACGGTAATGTCAAGCTATTTCTTATGGTTACGCAGTATTTTGTGTGGTTAATTAAACTGTCTTTTTAACACTCCAAAGTTTATAGTATAGACGACAGCAGGTCAACGTATACGTATCTGTCAAATTTAACCAATCAAATATTGACCTACCGCCATTGCGATAAGGTTGAAAATCTATTGCAGAAATTTGACAGATTGTGGTAACTTGATCATATGTACAGACCTGTCGTCTGTACATATGATCAAGTTAGTATTCTGAAATATACTAAAAGATACGAAATCATGGCTGCGTCGGAAAATGGTCAAAATCAAATTGGTCCAGAAGTATTAATTTGAATTTATTTATATTTTTTAATCAATTTATCAAAGATACTGTTTGTTGTATAAAACTTATAAATATTATGGATACAAATTCATGGAAAACAGTGCTAAAAATATTTGCCACTCGTTTAAAAGCTTAAATATCAGTGAGCTGGTAGACTATCTGTCTATAGTACCGTATTTTGTAAACAATGCTAATCCTTGTTGATAACTTAGACCAATGAAAGTAAACAATAAAGTTTACATTTGTGGGAAAAAATATTTTTAAGACATACAATAAAAATCAACCACGATAATTTCTTTAAGATAAGATTATTTTCAAATCTGTGAAGAAATGTGTGGCAGTTACAAACTAACCAGAAATAACTGCATTTCTATTACCTGCTAAGATAGAATTGTTTTATGACTTGTAAAAATGTGGTATGTTTAACACCATTATTAGCATCCATTTTTGAACCCTGTAATTTAGGAAAGATAAAGTTTTTCTTATTAATAATAATAGCCTATGTACTTCTGCGTGAAATACCTATATCATTCATAAAATCATTTTAAGTTCAGTAACTATTATAATGCTAATTATTGCCCAAAGCTTTCAATAAAAAGATCCGTTACACATCAATTATTTTGCCTATTTTGACTCAATCATCTTTCAAAATTAAATTCCCACCTATCAAAATAATCCGTTCAAAAATAAACAACTCGGGAATTCCCATATTCCAATTCCATCAAACACCATCCCGAACTACAATAAAGCTAAGCTACAGAGCTACGAACAAACAGACATTACCTGTCTACCTGTAGAGAACAATGGTACCTTTTAGCCCAAGTGCACAAAGGAGCACGTGTACCATATATTTTTTATGATATCCTATCGATAAGGATGTGGTGTAAGGAAGTTTGTACAATACCTCGTTCGTGTTTAATTAGTTTACTTATCTGTGAGCTAAAGTTACGTGTATCTGTGGCCAAAAGTTGGAGAGTAGAGAAATGTATCTTCTTTGTTTTGAAAATAATACTAAACATTACCTGTTCTAGCCTTGCCCGTCTTCCTATCATTCCTTACTAAATATTAAAAATGTAAAATTAGCTCCTGCTTTTGCGCCAACATTAACTGCTGAACAGATTTAAATATATGGTGTACAGATAGTTAAGAGCCTGAGAAAGGATATGTAGGTATACTTTTATCAGGGTCCAGGAAGTAGTTTAAGAAGCAAAAGTATAAACATCGAAATTATACTTGATTGAAATCGAATTACTTCCATCTCTAACAAAAGAAAACCTTGTATAGACGTTCACACTTAAATTCCTTATCAATAAACGGGATGGTGTGAAAGCCACCCCTTATACCCAGATAAGATCTCTACCGATACTCTTTTAACTAATTCAAAGCGTGCTATTAAAGCAAGAAGGATCAGGACGACAATAGATAGAATTGTCGTCGAACAAAAAACGGTTACCTGAGAGAATGAATGGTATGCCATTGATTTGCCGATTTGTGCTCGGTTGCTATTAAAGATGTTAACGGATGGTAGCTTTTTGACATAAAGTTCATGGAATAAATGTCAAAGTTACTATCTGTACACAAAATGAATCGTTTCTCGTAAGTATCAAACGGGTAGATGGTAGAACATAAAATTAAAAAGTGACTTTTTTGAGGTAATATAACACCTGAATTTTACTTCACTCCAAAAAAATCAGCACCCAAAATCGAGCTGCGAACTACAGCAAGAAATTTCACACTTGGCCTCTACGGTTCGCAACCGGGTCGGATTGAAACGGAAAAATCGCGTGAATTCCCTTCATACATTTTGTATGAATCATTGAACATCTTTCTGGTCTGAAGCGGTGGAGCCGGGAACAGATTGTAGGGGAGGTACATTTACATTACTTGTTATATTAGTTATACGGCTTCTGGTAAGCTATGGGTTAGGTTAAAGAGTTAGTTACGTTGGTTTGAAAATATATATAAAAAACATTTAGATTTAGTCAATTTTTGGCTTTATTCATCATCGTTATTATCAGCCTTTAATGTTGTTTTACTACTTAGTTCCAGTGCTGGGGACACATAAAGCTAATTATTCATTTTAGCAATCATACTATCATTGTCTTCTTATCGTTATTCTATTTACAAAATATTTTCTTCTTCCATACTTCCCTATCTAATGTCATCTCACAAGTGACATTCTTTTCAGCCATTTCAGCCTTTGATATTATAAATCCAGTGTTTCTTTGGTCGTCCTCTGTAGGTATCATGTCCTTGTTCTTCCTGACCTTTTTCCAGTTTAAGTTCAAGATTTTAAAATTCATAAGATCTGTTCTGTATATCAACATCTTATCTATTGCCATTACAGAAGAAAAAATGTAAATACTACAAAATCAGAAAAATACCAACGATTTATTTTTAAATTTAGAAACTAAAAATAAAACAAACACACATATCATGTGAATTCAAGTACAACTTCGAATATAACAGTTACCGTCTTAAACCAATACACTTAAAGTTTGAGCGAAGAAATAAAGGGGCCATTGTTAATCAATCTCTTTCCAGAAGTTTCTTTGTACACTTCAGTGCAAATTATTTGAACTTATAATCGTGAAGTAATCGTCTTAACGAGAGCTTACACTGCCGTGCCAAGGAATTTAAAAAGCAATTTACGGGGAACAGTTTTCATTTTATTCTTAGAAACTATTGTTTTAGGATAAAAGTCAGATATAGTTTATTTTTTCAATATTTTTATTTATTTAATTTATTGTAAATCTATTTTTTTATATATTTTTGTTTTTAGTTTGAAATAAATTTGAATCTAGAATAGAAATAATAAAATAATAGTGAAAGGCATAAAATAAGTATAAAATAGGCAATAGGTAAATGTTTCATTTATGCAACGCCTATGTCAGAAATAAAAAATACCAACACGGCAATAAGGAATACACAATAAAAACTAAAAATAACTTTATATTGCCCATGTAATAATCATATTTACAACCTCCCATTTTCCCATGAAAGCAAAATCGTCAAGAAATTCAAGTCTCAAGCTTTACAGCACTTACATAGTTGACTTATTACTACATAAACTACATTTTAGACTTTATGGCTATACGTCTAAGATTTTATTTACATTGTCAGCATTTGAAAGGCTCTTAGAAAGTTATGCTTACAGGCTTTTCATTACGTTGAATGGGCGTCTTTTATTACAACTCCTTTTTTGAATATTTTCCTAG
Source organism: Heliothis virescens (assembly GCA_002382865.2). Classification (NCBI taxonomy): domain Eukaryota; kingdom Metazoa; phylum Arthropoda; class Insecta; order Lepidoptera; family Noctuidae; genus Heliothis; species Heliothis virescens. Next base: position 14,160,832 of record NWSH02000505.1, read on the forward strand.
CCTTTTCAAGTTACAAAAATAACCACTTTTATGCCTATTTCAGGCACATTCTAAGATTAATTTACGTGTTATTAAAATAAACTTTTGACTCTTGTGTTTTTTTAGTTTTTCTTCATAAGGTATTCAGATACGATTTACCGGTCTCATCTTGTCTTAATCATCTTTATTGCGTAGCCTTTTCTCATAACTATGTTGGGGTCGGCTTTCAGTCTAACTGTATGCAGCTGAGAACCAGTGTATTACATGAAGCAACTGCCCATCTGATCTCAACAACCCAGTTACCCGGGCTGTCCAATGCCTCTTGATAAGACTGGTTGCTACAATTTCTGGCTTCTGATTGCCCGTAAGGACTGTCAAATACCTATGTCCAAATGACAGTCGAGACCCAGCAATTTACCGTGCCTTCTGAAACATGGAAAAAGTCGTCATGAAATGATAGTCACCCATGCTTGCTTAACCTTATGATCGGTCAATCCGTGCTGCTGTTACTTAGCCAAGCGCTTGTCATTATTATCTAGGTACCAAAATGACGTAGGTTTTTCCCCATACACGAGTGAAAGGTCACAATTTTGCAGGGCCGGATTATCATCAATTTAGGGGTCGCATATTTGCATAGGGCAGGCGTGCCCGGGACGCGGGCTGCCGCCAGCGACAGAACGATGTGACGCTACCCGGTATGGGCTGGGTTTGTGTCCATTGTTTTGAATGTCGGACGAGATTTTGTTATTAGTTTGCTTATGATTTCTTTCTATACTTGATATGTTTATTAACATGTCATGGTGGTGGTCTCTTGGCGATAATTTGAATACAAATCTAGTTTTTACAGTTAAAATAATAATGTTAGCTCCACCTAGTTGACATAGAATCAAACCACACGAAGGCAATGAAAACTAATAGGAAGCAATCAAAAAAAGTATTTTAACTAGTTTCGAAATACAGCTGTTAACTCACTATATGAAGATTAAGAGAACAATGCTTCAATACAATATTACTTTATTACTCTTAATTGTGGTTTAAAACATCACTAAGATAAAAAAAAAATCATACAAATACTATCTGTTTTCACTCGGCACTAAAAATGGATATTCAATGGGAACCGACTCCCATCTCTCGCTCCAGCCGCAGGCGATCGTGTAGCCCCAATAACGCCCTGCATCGTCCCTTGAAGTCGCGCATTCGTTCATCACGACACCACATCTCGAAAACTGCTAGACACAAAACTATGAGATTTATGCAACATCGAAACTAATTCCGTTGGTCGCCTCGGGGAATACTTGATAGTCGTGAGCGCAGATTTCTTGTTTTAAACATAGATTGATAGTGCTGTTATGAAACTGTATATATTTTCCGCATTGTCTTTGCAAACGGTATTGCATTTGTGTTCCTGGATTTAGAAAGTGCTTTTTGTATTAAAATGTAAAGTTTAGCTTTGTGTTTTGTTCCATAAGCAAGCTCAATAATAATAAACGGTAGGTACTCATTATCATTAAGTCTATTGAGAATCTAGGAATCGTAATTAAAGCAAAAGTAAAATCGAATCATAAAATCTCGAAAATTAAATAAAAAGGTTCAGACAAATCGAATAATCCAGTTCAATTAATCTAACTAATCGAGTTCCCAGTAAGCGATTCTGAACATTTTCAATTTGTGCATAAAACGTCGGTAGAATCACATCTTCATTAGCAATACAATCGGGTCGGGGCGAATGGGAATTTCCCATTCCCAAGAAGTTGAATTCACCAAAGATTTATAAATTGCAGAGGGAGTTTGGAGGCAACATGGGAAGTTTCTATTATTGAATCGTACCAGTATTAATTGCGGTGAAATTGTAATTAAACTTTATGCGCTATCGACCGTTGCAGTCTGCAAGTCTTTGTTGAGGATTCCAAGTGATACTGTTATAGCAGTCGCGAGTCTGTTTCTCTTTCCACTACATTATTTAATGGATTATAGATGGAGTTTCATAAACTTGTACTGCGAGTTTGAACAAAGGAAGTGCTTATAGCGTTTTGAATATGCACCAAAATATATCAAACTAGAAAAATGTTACTATTAGCATAATGCTATCAGGAAACGATATAATATTCAAATGAACTCTCTCATTCGTTCCAATTAGCATTACACCTAATCGATTACCCAAGATTCCCATTCGATTTCAAACTTCAAAATCGATCAACTTCAAATTCAATTCTGACGTATCTATTTCTGTGCGATCTGTGCCGCGAATAAATGAATATTTTACACTCTCGTCTGGTGGATTAGGTGGTGATAATGAGCTGTGGAGGCACCGCAGTTTGCTTTTCATTTCCTAGAGCACCTGCATGATCGTCTGGCTTTGGAGTTGCGATTGAATTTATATACTCGTACGGTGTAGCTTCACTTTTTTGAATCGATTGAGAATCGAGTGCGTTATCGAGATTTGGTTGCGATTTTAAGATGTGGTTTTTGAAGTTAGGAATTTTGTTGAATCTTTAGGTAACTATTTTTTTTTTAATTCGTGTGTTGTAGGCTTTAAGGATGACAAATTAATTGTTATAGTAAGTTTTAAAAATTGTGTTCCGATTTTGACTTCAAATGAAAATTGAAACCAAATGATTTAAACGCTCCATCAAAAGGTTCAAATAAATTCCCGCAATTTGTGTTCTATTTAAAACAATGCTATCATTTTTATGAAAAAATAAAAGCTGATGATATAACAATCTAACTTGATTGTCGTTCAAAATAAAATGTTGAGCAATTGCCATTTGATGTTCTAATATTATCTCTCATTATCACAGCGGATATATAAAATAAAAAAATATTTTTGAATATGACGGAAGTTTCGCAATATTACTGTTTGGGCAGTTATGATATGCTTTATCAATCAAACCAAAAAAGCCTATATTATATTTTATATTACCTAACTTTAATTTCCAACTAACCAACTAATCCCAAAATAAATAGATATTATTATTTTATTATATTTTTATGAAAAAATAAAAGCAGAATGTTCAGCAATTGCCATTTGATGTTCAAATATTATCTCTCATTATCACAGCGGATATATAAAATATATAAAATAAAAAAAATATTTTTGAATATGACGGAAGTTTCGTAATATTTCTGTTTGGGCAGCTATGATAAGCTTTATCAATGAAACCAAAAAAACCTATGTTATATTTTATATTACGTAACTTTAATTTCAAACTAACCAACTAATCCCAAAATAGATATTTTCCGAGAACCTGTTACCAAAACACGGTGCACCCCAATAATTCACTATCTCCCAACTTGAAGACTATTTTAAACTCGAAATAAGTCCATATAAAATCGTCGGGGATATAAATTCGGTTGTCATAACCGAACACTGCCAAGTTTTGCTAGATATACTGGCGTTACGGAGCTACGTGTGCGACTTAGGCAATGAACCTGTGTACCTCTGGTAGTTGTGCAGATGGGTATATTGCTATTGGTCGAAAGGATTCTTCTCTTGGTCTATTATATTTCTATTGGGAAAACTGGAATTGTAATCAGCCTCTACATAAAGCTACTGTTTGACATGACACATAACACCACTGAAGGCTTTTAATCCTCAGAAAGACGCATAAAAAATCTCGTGAAAGTTTACGTTGTCATTTTAGCCGAAAGATGTTCACTGCTGCAAAAAGGCCTCATCCAAGGTTCGACACATCAGCAAACCACTACTACTACTACTACTACTACATTATCTGTCTATCTTTCTATCCAGGTTTAGGAGTTGAACGCAGTCCTTTTGGAAATCAGAAATGAACGGTTTAGGCTGAGGCCAAACGAGCGTAATTTTGTGAGTTGTGAGTAGCAGAATTTCGGTCGCAGAAAATCTGCTACATTCATCAAAAGTGTCATACAAAAGTCCTATTTGATTGACACGGCAGCGTAAAATGAGTTGTCTTTTTTGTTTGTAACAATTTTCTGCGATCGAAATTCTGCGACTCATGACTCAAAAAAATACGTTCGTTTGGCCTCAGCCTTAGTGGCTGAGATAATAACGATGAAGCAACTGAGACCGTAGAAAACAGTCAATTACCTTTGCACCTCCAACAGCGACATAATATTATGTATACAAGTAGAAAACCAAAAGGATAAACACACAATTTCTACACACAAACAGCAATGGTAAACAATATTAATTGCAATCTCAAACAAGTGCGGTCTATAGTTAAATGGCAAAGAGGATTTATATCGGCAACGGGAATTATTATGGTAAATCGATTTAAATATGTTTCGACCGCAATCGGCGAATTCATATTTCATTAATTTTGTGTGTTGTCTCGTATAGTAATGTTTTAATTGTTTTGTGCGTTAATGAAAGCGGGGTCTGTGGAACTGTTTGGGAGGGCATTTTGACTTATATCGATTTGAATATCGTGATGCCACTCGTTATCTTTATCGATTTGGGGAATTTAGGGGATTTGGGGAAAAACTGCCTCGTTGCTCTAGTGGTCGCATAACGCGACTGCCGATCACAGGTCTCGGGTTCGATTCCCGGGCCAGGTCGAAATTGCTTTGTGGGTTTTAGAAACTTTCACAAAGCAGCCTGGAGTTTGGAAGTTGGCGGTGTTACACCCCCGTGCCTAGGAGGGCACGTAAAGCTGGCATCCTCGAATGCTACTCAGTAGCAGTCGTATATAAATCCACATTAGAGGCCGTCAGTCGGATTTGAGAAAACTCTGACACTAGGGCTTGTTAGGTGATTAAACCTGCAGCTTACTCGATAAGAGGAACATTTGGGGAATGTGGCCTCTAGAATTAAGTATAGGATACACTAATCAGACATTGTTGATAGTATGTGTAGTGTTTAATAGGCATGCGGCTTCAGTAGATATAAGGAAGCATTATTTTTAATTAATTTAAACTCGGCTCCTATATTATGAAGTGACTTGCTTATGAATGGTGTTTTTTGGACATGAACCTCAAAGAATAAACGACATATGATACTGTCTCCTGAGGAAAAAGGTATTGTGATTAACCGGGCATTAGTGTTGTGAAATCTATACTAATTTAATAAAGAGGATTTTTTTGTTTGTTGGTTTGTACCCTAAAGGCTACAAAACTACTGAAGCGATTTGAAAAAATATTTTACTGTTGGAAAGCTACATTATCCCCGAGTAATGTAGGCTATATTTTATCCAGGTACGGGCAGTTGTTCCGAAGCAACGCGGGTGAAAGCGGCAGCGAAAGTTAATACTTTATAAAAATGCCTGTGAATTTACAAAAAACCGGCCAAGTGCGAGTTGTACTCGCGCACGAAGGGTTCCGTACAATTTATCTATGAAAAAAGTACAATAGGAATGGTCAAGCGTGAGTTACTTAAGTTGCACATTATTTCTAATAGATGGCGCTATTAGTATATAATTTTGCAATTAATATAAATCAACAGCCCTAATAATGTATTTTTTTAAATTTTTAGTATTTGTTGTTATAGCGGCAACGGATATTCATCATTTGTGAAAATTTCAGCATTCCAGCTATCACGGTTAATGAGATACAGCCTGGAGACAATTAAAACACATCTCTTAAATGGTTTTATTTTGAAGTATTGTATGATTGCAGTGGTATAAATTAAATCCACGTCTGAAATTCGGTTACTTTACAATACAGACCTGCGTTACGTCAACATTTTTCATGTCTGTTACAGTTTTAATCGAATATGGGATCTGAAGTTTCAGTTTAAAATTCTCTATAAAAAGTTAAATGAAACAATTTAATTCCCAATAATGTCAGTTTATTATTATTTTACACAAGTGATTAATTATATCTCATTTTTTTAGCCTTTTTATCGTCCCCCTGCTGGGCACAGGCCTCCTCTCATATCGAGAAGGATTGAGCGTTAATCACCACGCTTGCTCAATGCGGGTTGGTGATTTCAGACTTTATAGTCCAGGTTTCCTCAAGATGTTTTCCTTCACCTTTTATCAGCCATTGGTGTCTAAGACATACTTAGAAGTCTTTGAGTTGCATTGGTACTTGCCTGACCTGGAATCGAACCCACACACTCATACTTGAGAGGTTGGTGCTTTACCCACTAGGCCACCATGACCTTTATCCACTAGGCCACCACATCTCATTACATCATGAAATTTCAAATTATGTGTTTTCATCATTTTTGATTCAAAGGCAATTCTACTACCACATCAACACACAAAACATTCATAAAATCACTCTATCTATGTTTTAATTTAATTAAAATTTGTGCAGTACTTTTTGAGTTTATCGCGAGCAGACAGGAAGGCAGAAGCCTGTTTTATAATATTTTGAGATTAAAAATATAATTGGAATGGACAGTTACATCTATAGCAAACCATATATTATTTTTTTGAGTTTATCGCGAGCAGACAGGAAGGCAGAAGCCTGTTTTATAATTTTTTTAGATTAAAAATATAATTAGAATGGACAGTTATATCTATAGCAAACCATATATTGTGTAATACTATATAAAAGAAATTCCGGCTAACTGTTCTGTACTAAATTTCTAAGCGACTGATCGGCGCTTCGCGTGACCAGAGGGCTGGCTTGTTCTTTGGTCAAAGAATAAGCATTGCCTAAGCCTTGCATAAGCATACAACGTGGCAATGCAGCCAGTCTTCTGGGCACGTTACCGGATGACAGCGATGCGCAGGAATACTTTGACGCGTAGTGTACATAATTGTAATATATTTTGTTTTTTTTTTATTAGTTATTTATTTATATTTAGAAAATAGTTATAATTTGTATATTGTTAAATCTAAATATGTTATCAGAAAAAAAAATAATGAAACTTATAATAGCAAATTCATTAATTAATATCTCTAAATCACATTTGTTGTATGGGAGCCCTAAAATATATATTTTATTCTAATTTTCAGTTTTTGTTGTTAACAGAAATATATCATCTGTGAAAAATTTTACCGTCTAGCTATTTGAAATAGACAGACTGACATAGAAAGCTTGTCGACAGACAGACAGCGAAATCTTAGTAATAGGGTCGCGTTTAGCCCTTCGGGTACGGAACCCTAAAAACGATAGAAACAAACAAACTTACCCAATTCGCACAAATAATACCTACGTACAAGTTTAGCAAGTGCATCGTTGCTGATCACGAGCTTAGAGCTTTAACTTCCAAAGATAGAGGCAACTAACAGGCAATTTAAGTTTTTCAAGCGAACTAGCGTCCGATCGCGCTGCGGGTCAGCCGTTTGTCTGAACTGGGCGTTAAATTATTTTAAAATGCATTGAAAGTTGTTAAGTAAGTGATTAAATGGAAATTATGCAAAATTGGATAGAAGTAGTGTATGATTCCGAATTCAAAATAGGTTCTTAGTATATTTTGTAGGCCTGCAAAATAAAATATAATATTTGCAGAATTTAGGAATTAACAGGGATGAGAACTCATAATTGTTTCAATGAAGATATTTTGACTTAGTACAGTAACGTAATTTCCGAGAACTGTCTCCCTAACTAACAAACCAAAAACAGTACAAACAGTTGTCACAGTACTAAAATCTTGCATTTACTTTAAACACTAAAATTTCCCACCGGCATTCCTAGGAAAGTGGGTCAGACGCTTCTACTTACGTACCCACTCCATGTATCAACTCAGGAGGTTTAACTTGTCAAAGTTAAATTCATGCAGATACCGCCCAACGTACACGCGACATCGCTAATTCGAAACCCACTGAGATATCAACCTTGTTACTTTGACATAAGTGTCACTGATCAGTTTGCCGGCCGCAAAGTTAAGCTGGTCTCGTGCATGGCCGAATCCCATGGGCTTTTGAGGTGTCAATTGCTCGACACAGTTGCAGCGCTGTTATTTGATAATTCATTGTAATTTATACCTTATTAACACGCAATAAGGGTGGTCTGTCGTATTTTATAGCTAGGTTGACAAATATTATCTTGACGTAGTCTCGTAGATTTGGAGGATTCTTCGGTAACAAAATATTATTGTGAAGATTTGTTTATTTTCTCATGGTCGTTATAAAATGATTTTGTATTGTATAAAACACCTACAGATTTATTCATTCGAATAAAATGAATGAAGCTGTAAGTCAATGAGATTTTTATTTAAGTATCCCATTGTCTCCTTGGAGATTTATTTCTACAGATGTTAGGAAGAATAAAAAAAATAATATTTTTCATAGATGTATCTTGCAGATACAGGACAAATCATTTTATCTATTTAGCTTTACCATCTCACATATTGTTCTATTTGGAAGACCTTCTTAGAAGATTGCTATCCAGAAACATACGCAAACTCCATTATTTTCTAACACAACCCGGCAAGCATAAAAAGACACATTTAATCGATTCCGTATATCGATAAAAAAACAACGAAACAACACAACATTGCCCCAATTACACAGGCTGGACATAAAAGCCAAAACTGTTTTTTTATGCAACTTAAAGCGAAGTTTTTTCGAGCCGAATTGAATTGCCATTACGATTGTATGAAAAAACAGCGAATATTGTACCCACGCTCTGAAAAAACGAGGTTCAACTGGAAAAACTGAACATTTCACAATGAAATTGTTTATCTCAACTACATGTTGTGTGTTGGGAATATTGTAAATAGGACTTTTTTGTTTTGACTAGATTTGGAAAGTGGCTAGTATATTTTAGGGGGAAAAAAATGTTATCCAAGGCGTCTCCTGTACTGGGTTTGTGCTAAATAAGTGAAATTACTTTAATTGTCTATTTCATTTTCATTTATATTATGTTGGTATAAGACTTTTAACAGGTTTTTTCATTAAATGATTCATTTTTTTTTCAAATACCTATAAAACAATAACCTGTACAATACAAAAGTTGTACACACATTAAATATCATAACCCAAATCCCTTTTTGATCAACGTCACTCAAAAACGTCGGTTAAGCAAGAGTGCTAACCAAAAAGAACTTTCATGCAATTTAAAATCAGACACTGTATCAAATTACTGATGTACAACTTCGTCAGTGACATTTAAGTTCACACTACGAGTGTATGGACCTCGTAAACTTGAGCCCCAAATCGTATGCAAAATCTTTATGATACTTAAACCTTTTAAAAGACATGAATTTACATATATCTTTTTGCTTACCTTAATGTAGAACGGATGACTGTGCCGACTGTACCTGGAAAAGAAGTAAAACTTTTTAGTGCGACTGTACTTTAAAAAAGTTTATGAAAGAGATATTCGTCACGTTTCCCATTGACAACGTGGCTTGATTAAATTATTTTGAGAAGTCATGACTCATGTGATTATGTCAATTGTATGATGATGGCAAGATGGTATGTACAATAATAACAATCATGGAAGTACAGACAGATTGAGGTAGGTTGGTATGCTGGTGTCTGTACAAGTATTTCATACATTTGGATATTAGCGCATTTTACTGAAAAATAACTCGGTCAACATTTATGAAAGGTCCTAAAATAACCTTTCTATTTTTAGTTCTATATATTAATTTCCCACAAGAAATTCCATCTTTATCATTTTAAAGATCGTATTATTATTAATAACCCTTAAACCCATTTCTCATGCCAGTCGAACCTGTAAATATTATTCCCATTACGCAACATAAATAATTTGTTCCGTAAGCTTAGCAAAATATTATGTTAAGCACGTTTATTTTCAGATTCACCTCAAACAAGCAGAACCAAATAAAATAAACTGGCCAAGTGCAAGTCGAAATCGCGCAAGAAGGGTTCCGTAGCTCTATGAATATGCATATTAAATCGATTTTTGTTATATTGGAGCCCTAACATACTATTTTAATTCTAGTATTCCGTACTTGTTGTTATAGCAGAAGAAAACAGCTGTCTAGCTATCACGGTTTTTGAGATACAGCTTGGTGACAGACGAACGAATGGACAGCGAAGTTTGACTAATAGGATTCCGTTTTACCCTTCGGGTACGGAACTCTACAGTTTTGCGATTCCGAGCTTAATTCATCGGTTATTTCTCCTATTTCCAGATATTACTTTGGATATTTTCGAGTTTTTCGTGCTATATCCCACTTCGGCCGGTCGTAAAAAGCAGGATGATCCGAGTCCATCGATGCTTTGGTGCGATGTGAGATTGTACAACGGCTTTTAAAGTTTCGTGGAGTAGCGAGAGTTAGAGAGGAATAGTTCTAGGTTTTCGTTCGTTTTAGGATAGTCTAGGTATCTGGGATGAAGAGCTCGTGGCTAAGTGAAAGCTGCGCGGATCGATCGATCATAAGGTTAAGCAATGCTTGACGCGGTCGGTCCGTGGATGGGTGACCATCTTTTCATAACGAGTTCTTCCGTGTTTCAGAA
>NWSH02000505.1:14183558-14197340 GCA_002382865.2 Heliothis virescens
GAATAGTTACCTTTAGTCCACTTTTACAATATGGGTATTAAATGAAAGAGCTCGTTAATAGTAACTAGAAATAATGGCGATAACTAAAAAGTAAAAAATAAATTAAAAGTAAAAAAAAACTTTTAAAGAAAAAGCTTTTATTTAAAACCTCTAAAAAGAAGAAAATAATTTTTTGTCAATAATAAAAGCTTGTCGCGAGTTTTACATAAGTACCTATCAATATTCCTTTACCTATATCATAATAATTTGCGGTAAAACTCGCGACAAGCTTTTATTATTGACAAAAAATTATTTTCTTCTTTTCAGAGGTTTTAAATAAAAGCTTTTTCTTTAAAAGTTTTTTTTTACTTTTAATTTATTTTTTTTTATAAATTGTAAATATGTTATTGTTCACAAATAAATAAACTAAATGAAGCCAGATAGCTAACCACGGTAAAAAAATCTTTTATAATAAAACCTGCAGCTCACTCGATAAGAAGAAGAAAAAAAAAACCTTCATGTTCTTCATTACCTTCAAACTGTGACACGATCTATCCATGTCCTAAATCCAGGCAATGATTTATAGGTAATTTCCTAACAATCAGCGGGCTCTCATGCGCAAGTAAGGCGACCTTCATCACAGCTCGCTTGAATGCTTAATTGGCAAATTTAACTTAGTTTCGTAAGTGTCGTCAATTATATTAGTGGGGTTTTGTGTATGGTTTGGTAGTTGACTGTTTATTGTAGGCATGATAAAGAGGTGAGTATGTTCAGAGTTAGGTTGATGTTGATCTGATTTTCAATGGTCTCTGTAGTTTATCATTTGTTTCAATTTTTTTTAATGTTTGTATTATCTTCACCTTCTACCATACTATTCAAAAGTTTGCTTAATGTTGGCGTCTCATGTGTTGTTCTATCATACAGTTCTATATAAAGAGATCTCTTATGTGAGATTTTTACCATCCATTGTTTCCTCCGTCATCATATTTACAGTTTCAATAATAAGTTTCATCAAAATTATTAAAAGAAAATTACTTTCCTTTTACCCAACTGCCGAGAAGCAATTTTTCTACCTTCCAACTTATTTTGTTGTTCACCATATACTTGCTAAAAGAAAACACCATAAAAATGCGCATTTTCGCCAACAATACCATCCCCATGATAATCATACCGTACGATATTAAAGCGTACCCACACTTCTCCGCGACCGTTCTAAGATGGCGCGATATTTATTTAATAGCCGCGTTTTGCTTTAATAAGCCGATAAACCAGGCTCGAGGTGACGAAAAATGACGACATTAAACTTCAAAATTTTCGCCGTAGAATGTAATTTAGAGGAGATATGTCAGCAGTATTTTATGAACTGTTGTTTGGTAGTTATTGGAAGGCGATTGTTTTAGGAACTTTTGTGCTAAAAAGTGCTTAATTACATAATTTTTGCGAGTATATTTATAGAGCGCTATCATACTATCGATTTTTCATGTGAGGGCAATTATTTCAATTTAAAATAATTCAATTTAAAACTACCATTACAAAATCAGTATTCCGCCCGAAGCTTAGTACCTATTTCGCTCGGAATCTGTGGGGCACTTGATTTTACAAATAAATGCGCTAAAACTTCTTACTATCAACTTAAATATGTTCATATCTAATTTAGCGTTAATAAATGAACAAGAACACAGGATTCAGCTTTATACAGTTACACTCAGGATTCATGAAAATCGCTACATCGAGTAGCACTAATATTTATTGAGGCGTCTAAGGGTTACGAGTCACATGTACAAACGCCATCAAATCAACCTATCTCAATCTGTCATATTTCATCAATAGATTTTCAACCTTATCACAGTAGTGGAAGGTTAATGTTCCATTGGTAAAATTTGACAGATTCGGGACGGTTGACTTGGTGGCGTCTATACCTTTGGATTTGTGGTTACATGTCCCGTCAGGCTTCGTCACCCTATAACCAATCAAACTGGCACGGCAGAATGGATTACCTGATCGACCAACAACCCTCACTGACCTTGCTAACAGGTTGCTTTCCTATACTCCTGGTTTCTGCTTCAGATGGCATTATTGTTTGGGTTGGTTTTCTTAGAGGTATGTTGTAAGAATTGTAGGTGGTGAGTTTCTTTGTGTGTAGTAGTTTGGTTCAAAAACTTCTTTCAGTGTTAAATGGCTCATTTATCGAGGAAGGTGATAGGCTACTTTTATCCGCGTGAATCAGGGTTCCCAGGGGACACGGGAAAACTGCTGGCAGATCTTAGAAAAATATACTAATACAAACTTCTTTCAACTTAATATAATATACCAGTAATGCAGCCAATTTTTTTTTATGTTTTATAAATTCTTACAAATGAAACAGTTCACTTATAATTTTGCCTATACCTACCAACTTTCTCAGATCATTGTTTTTTCAATACAGCCACTTAAGGGGATCAGGTGTTGCCATACCCTTCACTTTTCCTCTAACGAGACGCCCTTGAGTCTCTATTAGCAGTAACAATATCCCAACATGTTTTTGCTTGTGGCAACCCTACTATTCATTGGGAAGGATTATACCGGTGTTTATGGCAACCCTGGGATTAGAGCAATGGTTATTTTGAAGAGATAGTGGTATAAAGAGACATGAGGACACACTTTTGCTAGCAGTTACTGAAGTCTGGTATATAACCTTTTTTTTCGTGTTAGTGAGTAGCTTTTTGTGTTTTATAAGTTTGCCTGAAATATGCTGAAGTTTAATAGACCCCCGAAGTATTATGAACACTAAATTAATTGACGATCAAATTTGCACTGCGTGGCATTGTAAAAATTTATTTCATATCATGAAAAGCCTTCCTAACGGCCAGTTTCAAAGGATTCCAGATAAATTTCTAAATAGCTGTGTATTTGATAGATGGCGCCATAAAAATGTTAGACACATTTTGATTACTTTTGTATGGCATGATATGTCAGATAGTTATCTAGAATTATATCTGGAACATGTGAAACTTGTTGTTATTCATTTTAATTTATCGTCATTACATTGAATTTTTTGCCAATTTTTAAAGGTTTTTTTTCTATTGTAAGAAGAATATTTTTTGTCACCATCAGCCAATAGGATTCAATCAGGTATAAAATGTTCAGCCACGTTTTGTCTTTTATCACTAAAACCTTTATGAGCTACGCCGCTTACATATTTCCCTTAGGTTGCTTAAAGGCTATTCCTCATCATATGCCTTGGACGTAGGGTTGTCAAGTACAGGAAGTTGGCCAATAATGGAATTTAAAATTCTTTTTGCGTCTTAAAATAAAATGTCTTAACATAAAATGAATGTTTTCAATTTGGTTTGGAAATCAAATTTCATATTTCTATTTGAACTCTTCCCGTTATTTTTATCTTTAGATAAAAAAAACATCTCAGTTTGTTCAGCCCTTTTCTTGTAAACATGCAAGCAGAAAAAAGGTATCGGCAAAGATTCCGATATAATTTATTTTTCAAAGTTTTTTTTCTGCAGGGTGAAATACTCTATGTTCTTTCTTTTTTTTCTATACCATTATTTTAATGTATTGCGTTATAGTGGCAACCCTACTGCGTTGCTGTTTGTACGCAGCATCAAGATATCGCTGAAAGTAATCTTGCAGAAAGGCTTTGCGTCTGCGAGTGACACACTTTTCGGTTGGGGCCATAAAAACAGCTATCGTATCTGTCTTAAAAATTTATTGGTCAATTTAGACGCTTTAAAACATGTGTGGGTTTTTTTGAACTTGGCTTTTATTCTTTTGAAAATGATGGACATTATGGATGTTTATGGACTTGATATTGTTGTAAGATTTTTTCTTCTTTCTATTCTTGAAATAACTATTGGTATATCTATCTTAGTAAGATCTTACTAAAATCAAAAAGTGCGTTTTTATAAATTGTAATTAATGACTTCTTTGACGTATTTTTTATTTCTTCTGCTTTAAGGTTGTGCAGGTGCCAATTTGTTACTTTAGATGTAACTTATCTGTTACTTTGAAAAGAGTTCTGTTTCATCGCCAACAAATTTTATTGTTTCTTTATTTTGTGAAAATGTGGAATTCCTATAAAATCAAGCCTTGTTTTGTAATGGTAAAATCGCATGCAAAAAAATAAGTTGCTCTCTTAGTGGCCCTACCGTACAGGTATTTTGTACGAAGATGGAAGGAGGTATTCCTTCCACCTGCGAAAGTAACCATTATAGTAATTGAAGAGTTTTCAATCAAATCTATTTTTTGCTTCATGGCTAAATGTAAGTGTTAGAATTCCCATACTCCGTTGAAGTAACTTTTAATTTACAGTAATAAACCTAATTAATGAAAATGAACTCTACAAATCATCATTATAGTTATTTAACCAAATACTTACAAACAAAAGTATAATTTCATATTAAAAACAATTCATAAAAGGCACCTGAACCAACATTGAAAAAAAGGCTACCCATCAATGAAACTCCAATAAATAAAAATACTCTCCGATTCAAACATTAGTCACGTCTAATCATAGCAATTAGGATCTTTATATTAACCGACCCTAAACAATATGTAGGTAAAAAACTAAGACCATGTTACCAACTGGAACTGCCATGTTCAAAATATGGAAGTCTGCCAACGGTGATAAGGTAAGCAAGGCTACAATTAGTAGACGCACACAAACAATTACATGCAAGTATGACTAGGTGGTCTAGTGCTTTTTGGCACAAGCGAAGATACGGCAATCAAAGTCAAAGTCAAAATCGTTTACCGGCTAGTCAAATTAGCACTTTTCATGTCAAAAATTGTAAGAGGACATCACCCTCAAAAAATCCTAGCCAACTGTTAGGACTGGAAAAAAAGATGAGAAAAAGTTCCAAGCAAAACAGTAATCTTTTGCTTTATAAGTTATTATTTGATAACAATTGTTATTTTACAATATTTTTTTCATACTTTTCACTATAGTTTTTGACTTTATAATAATATCCAAAAAAAAAACACCAAAATTCTCTATGAAATAATCATCATAATTTTCTTAAATAATTTTGTTAGTTCTAACAGACGAATAGCGTTTCCAGTGGGTTAAATATCTTAGTAACCACGGGTCGAAACAAAACGTTAAGCAAATTAACGTCCTTTAATTCGAAATCACTCGACCGTTACCTGCGAAGCTCGTAAGGGTGGCTGAACAAAAAAACACGGTGTTTTTCAACCCAAAAAATTACAAAAACAAGCATTTTTTATCGGACTTAGATAAATATTGAGATTAACATTTGTGTATTTTATTGGTTTTGCTTACTGACTTTTGTGTTTTTGTTTATAATTGTATTTTTGGGTGAAGTGGTCTAAAAACAGTAGTTTGGTAACAGACTAGCTGTTTTCGGCGGTTTCACTCGCATTCTTGGTAAACTACTTTGCCTATGTTATTTGAGAATAGTCTAGCTTCCCAACAGGCAAAGAATTTTCCAAATCGGCTCAGTAGTTTCAGAGTCTTTAGGGTACAAGCAAAAAATGTTTTCTCTTATTTATATACCTAAGTATAGATGTACCTACTAATAAAAAGAACAATTGTAAAGTAGTGGAAAGATTACAGTTACAGTACAAAGATCCTCATAAAGTAGTTGAGACGCGTTCTATGTGACGTTTCTTATTTTAGTTAATGACTTTTTTATAGAAATAAAATTAAATGATTAAACTTGATTTCTAAGAGGTAAAACACCCTAACACCTTTTTTTTATTTTCTTATATAGCTCTCAACAGAATATTGTTCAATTTTATTGCGCGACTACATCATATACTACTTAAAATTATATGAAACTTACCCGTCTCAACCATTAACATAAATAACAAACAAAATTAGTTTTCATACGAAAAGGACAATAATAATGTCCTAAATTTTATTATATTAGATATTGTTATGAATAATTTTGTAAAGAAAGGCGAACGTCAGTCTATTGTGGTAAGTTTTTTTCTTTCACTTGTTCCTTGACTATAAATTAACAAGTTTATCTGGGTCCTTTTTGTCTTTAAGATGGGGTTGTAGTCGGGTGACCATGCTGGGATATTAAAATGAGACATGCGTTTGACTGTCTAATACAGTGATAATGTGCAGACGCCAAAAAATCAGCNATGTTTATGGACTTGATATTGTTGTAAGATTTTTTCTTCTTTCTATTCTTGAAATAACTATTGGTATATCTATCTTAGTAAGATCTTACTAAAATCAAAAAGTGCGTTTTTATAAATTGTAATTAATGACTTCTTTGACGTATTTTTTATTTCTTCTGCTTTAAGGTTGTGCAGGTGCCAATTTGTTACTTTAGATGTAACTTATCTGTTACTTTGAAAAGAGTTCTGTTTCATCGCCAACAAATTTTATTGTTTCTTTATTTTGTGAAAATGTGGAATTCCTATAAAATCAAGCCTTGTTTTGTAATGGTAAAATCGCATGCAAAAAAATAAGTTGCTCTCTTAGTGGCCCTACCGTACAGGTATTTTGTACGAAGATGGAAGGAGGTATTCCTTCCACCTGCGAAAGTAACCATTATAGTAATTGAAGAGTTTTCAATCAAATCTATTTTTTGCTTCATGGCTAAATGTAAGTGTTAGAATTCCCATACTCCGTTGAAGTAACTTTTAATTTACAGTAATAAACCTAATTAATGAAAATGAACTCTACAAATCATCATTATAGTTATTTAACCAAATACTTACAAACAAAAGTATAATTTCATATTAAAAACAATTCATAAAAGGCACCTGAACCAACATTGAAAAAAAGGCTACCCATCAATGAAACTCCAATAAATAAAAATACTCTCCGATTCAAACATTAGTCACGTCTAATCATAGCAATTAGGATCTTTATATTAACCGACCCTAAACAATATGTAGGTAAAAAACTAAGACCATGTTACCAACTGGAACTGCCATGTTCAAAATATGGAAGTCTGCCAACGGTGATAAGGTAAGCAAGGCTACAATTAGTAGACGCACACAAACAATTACATGCAAGTATGACTAGGTGGTCTAGTGCTTTTTGGCACAAGCGAAGATACGGCAATCAAAGTCAAAGTCAAAATCGTTTACCGGCTAGTCAAATTAGCACTTTTCATGTCAAAAATTGTAAGAGGACATCACCCTCAAAAAATCCTAGCCAACTGTTAGGACTGGAAAAAAAGATGAGAAAAAGTTCCAAGCAAAACAGTAATCTTTTGCTTTATAAGTTATTATTTGATAACAATTGTTATTTTACAATATTTTTTTCATACTTTTCACTATAGTTTTTGACTTTATAATAATATCCAAAAAAAAAACACCAAAATTCTCTATGAAATAATCATCATAATTTTCTTAAATAATTTTGTTAGTTCTAACAGACGAATAGCGTTTCCAGTGGGTTAAATATCTTAGTAACCACGGGTCGAAACAAAACGTTAAGCAAATTAACGTCCTTTAATTCGAAATCACTCGACCGTTACCTGCGAAGCTCGTAAGGGTGGCTGAACAAAAAAACACGGTGTTTTTCAACCCAAAAAATTACAAAAACAAGCATTTTTTATCGGACTTAGATAAATATTGAGATTAACATTTGTGTATTTTATTGGTTTTGCTTACTGACTTTTGTGTTTTTGTTTATAATTGTATTTTTGGGTGAAGTGGTCTAAAAACAGTAGTTTGGTAACAGACTAGCTGTTTTCGGCGGTTTCACTCGCATTCTTGGTAAACTACTTTGCCTATGTTATTTGAGAATAGTCTAGCTTCCCAACAGGCAAAGAATTTTCCAAATCGGCTCAGTAGTTTCAGAGTCTTTAGGGTACAAGCAAAAAATGTTTTCTCTTATTTATATACCTAAGTATAGATGTACCTACTAATAAAAAGAACAATTGTAAAGTAGTGGAAAGATTACAGTTACAGTACAAAGATCCTCATAAAGTAGTTGAGACGCGTTCTATGTGACGTTTCTTATTTTAGTTAATGACTTTTTTATAGAAATAAAATTAAATGATTAAACTTGATTTCTAAGAGGTAAAACACCCTAACACCTTTTTTTTATTTTCTTATATAGCTCTCAACAGAATATTGTTCAATTTTATTGCGCGACTACATCATATACTACTTAAAATTATATGAAACTTACCCGTCTCAACCATTAACATAAATAACAAACAAAATTAGTTTTCATACGAAAAGGACAATAATAATGTCCTAAATTTTATTATATTAGATATTGTTATGAATAATTTTGTAAAGAAAGGCGAACGTCAGTCTATTGTGGTAAGTTTTTTTCTTTCACTTGTTCCTTGACTATAAATTAACAAGTTTATCTGGGTCCTTTTTGTCTTTAAGATGGGGTTGTAGTCGGGTGACCATGCTGGGATATTAAAATGAGACATGCGTTTGACTGTCTAATACAGTGATAATGTGCAGACGCCAAAAAATCAGCGTACAGACGACAGCACATCAAGTTATCACAATCTGTCAAATTTCTGCAATCGATTTTCAACCTTATCGCAATGGTGGTAGGTTAATGTTTAATTGGTAAAATTTGACAGATTCGGGTACCGTGACCTGCACTTGTCTGTAGGTACCTCAATCTGTCAAATTACTTCAATAGATTTTCAACCGTATCACAATAGTGGAAAGTTCTATTTATAAAATTTTACAGATCCGGGTAGGTTAATCATCACTTGATTAAAAATAATGTAAGTTTAATGAGATTTAAAAAAAAACAATAGATATGAAAATAAAGTACCTACTGTAAGTTCTACTATAAATCTTACAGTGTATTCGGTCACCAGTAAGTTCCATTCAAACTCGGAATTCTGGTAAAATTTAAATGCACCGTACAGTGTGTGGGTTGACAGCAAAAATATTACTTTTCACTTTTCAGAACATTTTATTTAGTATTTATTTTCGTTTTCAGTTTACCAGGACTTGTTTATAAACTAGAAAAAATATGGCTACACTACCTGCGTAGTCGTGTTTGCATTTATTTTGAAAAAGTTTCACGAGCCTGCTAATTTATTTACAGCAGTTGTTCAAACGCTTTCCTGTTGTATATATTCTATGAATACTGTTTTGAATGCAATAACATTGCTTTTTAATAATTGATGTTTGAGCTTTGACATTTAGTTTCTATTAATTATAGAATTATATCAGCAGATATATGATGCCTAAATTACGTTAATAGCTCAACAATGTTTTTTTTTGTCAGTTTTTGGTTTAAAAAAACTCCTAATTTTTCCTTATTTGATTGAATCTATGAAACAGATACTCATAAATTAATTACTATATTTAATTATTTTAACGAGATGAGCCTTATCAATTGAGCGGCCAGATTCATAGGAAAAGGGTCCGTGAAAACTACATGAAAATCCATTCTTCAGACTCACGAATAGATTAACTGACATGAAGGATGATTTTGTTTTATTATTCGTATCTAATAATGTAACCAAGCATAGAAGACCGATGACAAAATGTCTGGTCACTATTTTAAAACGGTTGCCATCCGAAACCGCAGTCAAACCCGGAGGCAGAATCTAGTAAAAAATTATTCCACTCAATCATTTGTCAATGCTACTGTGCTTAGAGATTTAACCAACTGGACCCGCCGTGAGTACAAATGTGCGTCTTACGTGGGTGGATCAACGGGAACACTATGCGAGGCGATCCGAGCCAATTCAATTGTATATGTAGATGCCAGCACAGCAACCTACCTCAATCTGTAAAATTTCTTCAAAACATTTTGAAACTTATTTCAATAGGGAAAAATTAAAGTTTGATTGGTCAAATTTTACAGATTCGGATAGGTTGATCTGCTTTCCTCTGTACTCTGCGCCGTGCCGTGCCACGAAACATCACGCAAGAGATTTCACGTCGCGCAGCGTCACTGTGCGTTCGCATGCAGATTACTCACATAGGACGCGCCCTTACGCACGCAAACGACAGCAGTGCCAAACACAAGTATAAACTAGACGCACACATGTAAATAAGTATGACCGCGGTGGTCTCGTACTTTCAGTAAAGGCAAGATACGGCAATTTCACCTCCAGTTGGTGGTACACTCTAAGGTACTATAAGAACAGTATATAACGGTGTTATGGGTTCAAACGGTTACCATAAAATTCCCTATACTCAGTTTATCGCGGTGATACGTCATGTCGAAGCTGTGACAATGAGTTATATTGTGTTTCTTGAGATATATATTGTTTGTTAAGGTTCGTTGAGGGTTCCGTATGTCTTGCGCGTGTAATTTTTTTGTTTTGTTTTATAAGCTGTGATAATTGAATTTTTGGTTCAAGAAATGATTAAATTGCACACTGATAAAAAGCCAAGCCACTACCACGTTACGCGTAAACGAGTAACATACAAACATACATCCGCACAAACTTACGCATTTATAATAGGTACTAGCTACTGCCAGAGGTTTTACCCTCTTTCCGAGGGAACAACTTCCCGTACCCGGATAAAAAGTAACCGATATATTATTCTGATATAATTACATACTCGCAAACTTTTGTACTTATACTATTTGTAGGAAATATAAGTCTAATGTAACGTCATCTCTTTTCAACCGATGTTCAAAATTCCGTGTGCTGGAACTTGGTCCACGTCTCCTTATTTAAAATTCTCCAGTACTTTAGTAAGACAAAGTCCAGGTGCTTTTGTGAGAGTTAAAGCTTCCTCCCGTTTCTTGGCTATTCCTTGTTAATTTCCTCAAGTGAATAGTTTATTACTTTGTTGGGTACGAACAGATTATTGTTGAAGTTGAGTTGCACTGGTTTTAGTTTAGGATAGGTGACAATGATTTGAACGGTCTTTGGTCTTCTGTTTTTTGTTAGTTGATGAATCTTGTTACAAATAATGATCAGTCTAAAAAATATTTAATTTATCTTGGTTTTGTTTCAAGTTTGTTTGTATTAATGCGGAATGTATTAATACAGACTTTTATTGTTTATTGATATAAAAAATGGGGGACAATTTTTTCCCACAAAAGCAGGTCTGTGATTATAACAATGCAATACATGACTTTATGAGTGGATAAGATCACCTAGTTAAAAAACTGTATTTTAGGAGACAGAGTCTTTCGTCTTCAGATATAATTTAATTTAAGTAGGTACAGACGCCAGCCCATCAACCTACCACAATCTGACAAATTTCTTCAACAGAATTTGAAACTTATCACAATAGTGGAAGGTTACCTAATGTTCGATTGTTATCATTTGACAGATTCGGGAAGTTTGACCTACTGTCGTCTGTACTTATGATAACAATTATTTTTAGCCAGTTTTGTAACGCAAAAAATGAGTTTTTAAGGATTGCCAAGGATCTCCAAAGTATCTAATATCAAAACGTTAAATTACTTATCAAGTCATTTTCCGAATGCATGACAAAGAATATGATATGTCACAGAGTTATTGTCTATTGTCCACAAACCGGTTTCTTTAAAATTGGGCAACCAATGATGTATTTGGAGGTATTTTGTATCATATAGCTAGTACCTATAAAATATTACATGATTGTCGCTACATCAAGCATTGTTACTTAGTTATTTGCTTAGTTCATTCATCGTCATTAACCAATTATCTTTGTAAGCCATAAGGTGAATATGGCTTATCCGATATGGCTTATGGCGTAAATATAGCCGTTCCCAATATCTATAGATTTGCTTACTGGAGATAGGAATTTGGCATTACTTATGGGGCTAATGTCAAACTTCTATCTTTAGTAGGCAAATCCGGAGATAGATAGATTAAATTCCACTGTGACGTTTGGCCACGTGACGACTACATTTTTTGCAAATAAAGCATTGATTTTTACTCGTTTGACCATTATATTGTCACCTGATGACACGAATTTGTAGTTGAAGGTGAACCAACCTATTCAGTTGCCTAGAAGTAACGTATTCACTTTCAAAGCAAAGGCTTCCAGGCAAGGTCTGCTTAAAGGATTGTACCCAATTAATTTTAGTAAAAAACATCAACCATAAAGTTATGCACGAAGTACACCACTACTATGTGTAACATTAATAACATTTATACCAAAAGCTTTCAAAACGTAGAAACTCAAACGAATCTCAAACGGCTTAACTAATCTAAGTAAAATTAACAAACGTCCAAAAAAAACATGGCCGCTCAAACTTTACCACTCAAATCCTCAAACGAACGATTGTTTCTCATAAAATATGCAAAAATCCGCAGTTTAAATGCAGCTACATTTTAGTAACCCCAAGTTTTCGTTGAGAAAACAGAAGTACTGAAATGCTTTTACTTAAAGTTTATTACTTTAAGCTATGAGAGCGTTTTGAGGGGTCTTGAGGTGGGTAGTGGGTATTCAGTGCATCTGGGAGACCGGCTCAAAGGGCCTCTCTGAGGCACGAAGGCCTCGTATGGGGACCATAAGTTATGGGTATGAGGGACAAGTGCTAAAGTTCAGAAGCTCTATGAACGTTTCAGATTAAAATACGAATGCTTTTTAATTGGAAACTAAGTTACTGTAAGTTCGTAATATTAGAAATGTGCTTGAAAACATTTTTATGAAATTGTTGTGAGTACATAGATGGCCCCTTTAAAAAATATGGACAAATAGCAAATTAACGTATGGACATTTACGATTGAAAAAATAATTAAAAACTCAATTGGCGATGCTAATGTCTTCTTAATAATTTCTTTATCATGTTTGCGGTTATTTGCTGAATTATTAGGTACTAGTAGTGTTTTCGAGAATTCTACAAAAATATGATATTCCTCAAACGATGGCCACAATAGTTCGGAAGGAATTTAGTGTTTAACGACTGGCCGGCGCGGGAGAGATGCTTGGCTAAGCGGATTTCAAGAGCCTGGATTTAATACCATTACCTGTGTATTCTCGAACATCTCACTCTTACAAACAGCTTGTACAAATTAGACAGAAAGAGAAATCAACTGAATTTAATTGTCACAAGCAAGCAGTTGAGCAAGTTGAGCGGAGTTTCTGAAACAGTTTAAGGACGCGTTTGCAAAATTGATAGGCATGAAATTGAACTACTACATTGACACATCTCACTCACACAAATGTAGGCTCAGTTAGCTACTGGAATTATAGTCAAATAAACACATTTTGAAACTTGGATAATTTATTTTGTGTTTGGTGTACTCAAGTACTTATCTGCGTTTAGATAACCATAAAAAGTTAACTGGTTTTGTTGGTTATGTACGATGACTATGATGAGACTACCTCCGGTCTTGATGGCGTGACCTGAAGATAGGTGTACCCTCGGTGTCTGCTACTGGAACTCCGTGATGAATAGATCTAGGTGTACCGAGTTTGGACTCGTTTTGTGAGTTAGGAAGAGACCTTGTCTCCGGACTTGATGGAGTGACCTGAAGGTATACCCTCGGTGTCTGCTACTAGAACTTCGCAACGAATAGATCTAGTGTACCAGTTTGGGCTCGTTTTCTAAGTTATGATGAGACCTTACCACCGGACTTGATAAAGTGACCTGAAGGTTAACCTCGGTGTCTGCTACTGGAACTCCGCGACGAATTGATCTAGGTGTACGAGTTTGGGCTGTTTGTTAGCTATGATGAAACCTTACCACCGGACTTGATGAAGTGACCTGAAGGTATACCCTCGGTGTCTGCTACTGGAACTCGCAACGAATAGATCTAGGTGTACCGAGTTTTGGGCTCGTTTTCTAATTATGATGAACTTACCACCGGACTTGATAAAGTGACCTGAAGGTATACCCTCGGTGTCTGCTACTAGAATTCTGCGATCTATTCATCGCGGAGTTCCAGTAGCAGACACCAGGGGTATACCTTCAGGTCACTTTATCAAGTCCGGTGG
>NWSH02000505.1:14208135-14230666 GCA_002382865.2 Heliothis virescens
GTTTATCTCTAAAAAGTAATGAAATCTAGACAAAGTCGTGCTGAGTCTTAGGACTCTTACTGCGATTTCTTTACTATAACAGTTAATGTTATATAACTGGCCGTTGACTTGTTCCCAGTTACTTATAAAGAATGTTCAACGGCCAGTCATATCACATTAACTGTTGCAGTAAAAAAATCGCAGTAAGAAACCTAAGACTCAGCACGACTTTGTCTAGATTTCATTACTTTTTAGAGATAAACAAGCAGTTCCATAGAGACTTGGCTAGTTTTTTACAGTATGTTTTGGTGGGATTTCACTTCTTTTTGTAGAAACATGAGCTTATTGACATTAACCTAAGGCGCCCTTCTGTTTTCTAATCAGGGTCACCAGGTACTCTAGATCTTCGATTATCCTAATTTTTGTAGTTTTTCCTTTATGTGGCCATTAAACTCTAACTCTGTACCAAATTTCAGCTCTCTGAGATTATGGGAAGTACTAGTTCTATTTTGATGATCATGAGTGAGTGAGTGTCGAAAATATGAAACTTTGCTTTCGCTTAGCATCGGAACTAAATTACCTACAGACTTGAAATTCTGGTTTTTAAGTATGTGATTATAGCTTTCTGGATGACCAAAATTTCTGCGTTCTGGTCTTATCCTGAGGTTCTCAAATAGGGGCCTCAAAATCCAGCGAAATGGTTCCAGTAAAGGATGGTACGGCAGTGTTTGCTTTGCGCTCGACTTGGCGGGGGCACTGCCGTGCCCCCAAATTAGATAAATTTCATCTAAGCATTTCTTTTTAAATTGGAATTTCTAATAGTTTCCATAGTAAAAAAATTGTCAATTTAATGGACTGGATAACATGCCGAAGTTAATGTATAACCTTAGGAACACGGTGTATACTGTCCGTCTGCTGGGCAAAAGACTCTCCCATGGCTGTCTATCAATTCTATCGTTTTTTTATAACCAGTGTGCAAAGAAGCTATCCAATCTTCTCTACAGCATTTCTGACTTTTACTGGACTAAGGGCAAGTTTCAGATGTTCCAGATAAAGTTCTAGATAGCTACCTGTAGAAAAGTAGTCAAATTTAAAAACATTTCTATGGCATTATCTGTGAGATAACCCAGGATTTTTTTTGGAATCTCTGAAACTGGCTGCAGAACTCTAATGTTTCACTTGGAGCCTTCTGTGTAGGTAAGTACAGCAGCAGGTACGTATATGAATCTGTCAAATTTTACCAATCGAATATTGACCTTCCGCTGCAGTGATAAGGTTGAAAATCTATTGCAGAAATTTGACAGATTGTGGTAACTTGACGTGCTGTGGTCTGTACCTACTAATGTCACGGTAACTTACTAATACTTGCTCGGTTCTAAGAAGTAGGTAACCTAACTACAATATTTAGTAGCAAAAAGTTAATGCATTTCAGCCTATTTTGATATGGAAATTAGCCATTATTTTTCTGAAAAATATACAAAACACAAATGTTGTACAAAATACATGTGTTGTACAAAATGTGGAAATTAGCCATTAAGTTTTTGTAAAATATTTTACATTTTCAAACATTTTGCTCATTACTTAATGTCAGGTTAACAACCTCAATTTAAAAAAAAAAGCAGAAGTTAAGTAAGTACTCATTTGTAAACACTCATAGAGTTGTGTTACATAGCTTTGTCTACTTACCCCTCATTAGCTCAAGCACTCGTGTGACGTCACAGCGACGCCATATTGTTTCGCACGTAGACGCTAGTGCTTGAAGGATGCGTTGTGACTTGCGTGTTTTTGCTAACTGTTTTTCGCTTGTAATTTTAGCAGAGTTGAGCAAATTATGGAAATCTATTCCTGTATTTAGCTAAAGTGAAAAAAAAAAGTTATTTACATAATGATTTATGTTACCGTTTTATTAGTTTTACGGTAGCCTTTTAGTCTTACGTTCCTAAACACAGAACCTAAGATAGTTACCACATTGCATCATAGCAAACCATCCAGTAAGATAGTGTTCAAAAGTGTGTTTATTCCTAAATAACAAAAAAAATACACAATTTTTAGTTTTCATATTTTGTAAAATACAACTGACCTGAATTCACCAACTCTTAAAAAATCTGTTTTTTCTACAGACAGCGTCATAATTACATGAAAATAATACAATTCTCTCAATGTTAAAAGCTTAAAAATCAACCCGGCAACTGCCACAAACATCCGTTCACCGATTTACACTTCCAACTTATTATTTCGTATTTAATTCGCGTTTCGACCCATCATCTGCAGTGGTAGGGTTGAATCGGAGGTATGGTTTTCGCTTTTATTTTTTGTAGTCGTTGAGTTCAGGAATTGTAAGAAATACAAGGGACGTAAAAGGAATTGTGGATTTTATTTAAGTTATTAAGGTGACGAGAGACCTATGTTATTGTGGATTCTTTTTACCCCAAAAAGGAGGAGGTTTCTTAACTTATAACTTTCAGAGTTGCCAAAATGTATGTGATCAACACGTAAATACTTATGTTTTGTTCATAACTTATTCTGTATTAATTGTTATATATTTTCCAGAAACAAAAAATAGGAATTAAACTGAAAGATTTTATTTATTTTAGCACAACGTACGAGTATAACTCAAAAACGAAGAAACTGATAGAAATGGGTAAGTATATTCATAAACCATTTTATTTTCTAAAATTGTTGCCCACTCTGAGCAGAACTGCAAAGAGAAGTTTTCTTTAATATACCTAAAGCGTTTCTTAAAAGCTTTAATTTTTTTATAGTTCAATTTTATTCAACCAACGTTTTGAGTCATGAAAATAAATGTCAAACTATACTGAAATAATTTAGTTTTTAGTGTCTCAATACCTAGTTTTATTAGCGTTTTTATTGTTACAGTTTTATATATTAGCATTATAATTTTAAGGACTGAGTTATTTGCGGCAGTAAATTAATGACTGGCTGAGGCTTAACTTCATTATGAAGGATCCGCTTGAAGAAAAAATTTAATATTGTGATTCAATATTTGTTGAATCAGTGTTTAAGATACCAATGACCTGTTAAATTTTGACCTGTAAAAAACACCCAAATGCCTTAACTGTACAATATTTCGCCAGTAAAATTCGTTAAACAGGACTTCAAAATACACCACAGTGGTAATGAAACAATTTTCGCGTAGTCAAAAAAAATATTTTTATTTTCACTTTTTATACGAATGCTAAAACAATGTTTCAAGCTAAAACGGTTTCGGAATCACAGACCGGAAAATTGGTGGCCATTAAGAGGCTCTAAGCTTTATTTTTTTATCCCCCACCCCACAGTTGGTAATTAAATGACAATTACCGGAATCTCAAAGAGAAAAACTTGGCGTTTTTCAGTCATTGCGTTTTTTAATGTTTCGATTTATTCCGCTTAGCTTGTTTATGTTTTGGTTATGAATTTTCGTAATAAGTAATGAATTTTGTTTTTTTTTTGTTTGTTTGTTGATTCGAGTAAGCTATCCGGGAATAAGTTGCTGTTTACTCCAGTATAATGTTTTTGTTTTACCAAATACTAATCAAAAGTAAGCTCACTAAACGGGAATAAATTTAATACTACCGATTTTGGCGGTGTAGCAAGTTATTCTAGTATTATTCTGGTACGATGAACTGACATCAGTTGATATAATGATTTAAGCGTATTATTCCACACATCAGATTGCATGAAAAAAAAAACTTTTCATTTACTAAAGATTAAGATTGTGGTGTAGTCAAATATTAGTGTCGACTCTTAGGGTTTCATCAGTTACGTTTCATTGAAAATACCTAAGCTATCAAAAAGTTATTATTGAGCAATATAGATTAAATATTGAACAATCTCAGTAACGCATAACATTTTGTGTTTGAAATTCTTGAAACAACTTTTTGCACAGTGTTGTTTTAAATAAAAAATTTGTATCAAAAAATCTCAGTATAGATGGCAAAATAATCGTGTTTTTTTTTTTCGTTTTATGTGTTATATCATCGACAGAGCATTTGCATATCGTACAAATCTGTTACGGTTTAAACCGTTTTCAAATCGGTTTAGTTAAAAGCAATAGTATGCTTTTATCGAAAATCGTTTTGGTTGTTCAACAATTCTTTTTATTTTCGTATTTCAAATCTTTTCAGTGTATGAAATAATGCTTTGTATCCATTAAGTTTATTCAGTGGAATGATGTTACGCTTAGACTTTTGCTATAATTTATTTTCAACGATTTGTATTTTTTACAAAATAATGGAAGAATATTTTCAGTAAAATTAATTTTTTTTTTCAACTTAACGATCTTAAACTGTACGAATGAAACATGTAATTTCAACACAGTAGCATACTGAAAGCCTAAAAAACCAAAAAGCAAAAACACACGAATATTCGCAAAATGGTTGTTGTACAAATCTCCAATGCAAATACCAAGCTATTTGTTCAAGATATCTCCAGCTTAGGACAAAAGAATGCCGCGAAACTTCCACCAGCAATGACTGCTAAAACATCCGAACTATTGCAATACTACACGAATTATAACAAAAGGATACGGAACCCAAGTTTTCAGAGATACCTGTAAAAGTATTGCTCTCGGAAGCTAAAGGGGCAGACAATCTCTAGCGCCATTGTGCATTGTTTTGTTGTAACGGACTTCGCGAATGTTCTGGAAACTGTAGTACATTCTAATAATGGTGGAAAGAAAGTGACACTACATTTCTACCTACATATCTACATTATATGGAATAATAGCATCCGCTTTTTTGAGCAAGTTAAGATGTTAAGTTTATTTCGTTATCTAAGTTTTATGTTTATTACTCGACTGCCAAGAAAAGTTATGTTTTTCGCGCGTATCTTGTGTCAAGAGATTACGACAATCAAGCGGGATTTTTGTTTTTAAATATATTTTTTTTTTTATTATTTATATCTGTATTTCAGGCAACTAGGGCCCATAGAATACAAATACATATATACTTAACAATACTTATAAACTAATACATAATATTATAAAAAATATATTTTGTTAACACGATGAGACGGCGTCGTGTTGCGCTGTGTGGTGTCGCACATATATATCGTCGCAATATATATATATATATATTGTATATCCGTAGATAGTGATGAAATTAAGAGCCTCCTTTAAGAGAACAAGTATTTCAGTATATATTTAAAATGTATATTATGTAATCACATGAAATTTTATTACTTACAAATTAAGAAAACCACATTTCCAAATTAAAAGAACTGTGTATATTTAGCAAAGTCTCTCTTTGAATAAAAGGATATCACTTCAAAACACTGAAATGTTATTTTAAACTCAGTTTAAAGCTTAGTAAGAAAAGTTATTACGTAAAAAGACAATATATTTTTCAAAGTAACTGTACCTGTGATTAGCTGACACATTGAACAGGACAACTTAATCACAAAGTCAACTTCGAATCACAAAGGGTTGGTTTACAGTGAAAGGTTTGAGAGAACATATTTTCATTACTTTAATTTTTAGGGTTCCGTACCCAAAGGGTAAAACGGTACCCTATTACTAAGACTCCGTTGTCTGTTTGTCAGTCTGTCTCCGGGCTGTATCTCACAATCCGTGATAGCTAGAAAGCTGAAATCTTCACAAATGATGTATTTCCGTTGCCGCCACAACAACAAATACTAAAAATTAAAAGAATAAAATATTAAGGGGGATCCCCACACAATAAACATATTCATATATAATGGTACGGAACCCTTCGTGCGCGAGTCCAATTCGCACTTGGCTGGTTTTTTATTTCTAGAGAATATTTCGAAACAATTGATTGGCACATGGTGTTCGTTGGCATTGGAAAATTATGATTCATTATGTCTATCCATTTCCATAAAATGTCTTAAACTTGTCAAAAATACATTATGATTTCGAACTTAAAGTATTTGACTTTGGAGATTTTTTTTGCTTACTCGTGAAGATAGTAAAATAAATTAAAAAACGCTCCATTGAAGCACTAAGACCAGACCTTTAAACTAGAAGTAAGACCATTAAAATAAAACACGACATTTCAAACTGTGACACAAAACAACAGACATCAAACTATAATTATTGGGCCCGAGGCGTTTCCATTTCACAAACTATAATTTTCTATTTTACTTTTTCCATTTCGACGAACTTCGGCCCACTGTGCAGTGGAAATATGGACGATACATGAAAATTTAATAACTTTGTGTTTGACTTCACGTATACTGGCATTTTATTTTCGAATTGATCGAGTGATTATTTGTTATTTATAGCTATTTCGTAACATAATCTTGTGTTACAATTGCTCTTTTAGAGACAATAAACATAATACAAATTAGTACTTACGTATATGTTACTAGCTTCTGCCAGTGGTTTTACTCGCGTCCCGTGGGAACTACTTCACGCACCCGGATAAAAAGTAGATCTTTTCAAATCGGACCATTAGCGCGGTCAAACAAACAAACTCTTCAGCTTTATAATATTAGTATAGATTCGAAGATATATCAATGAACTTGCCTTACCTACTGCATTCCTTGGGTTCCATACCCCAAGGGAAAAACGGGAACCTCTTACTAAAACTATGCTGTCTGTCTGTCCGTCTATCAGTCTGCCTGTCTATCCGTCCATTTTACACCAGACTGTATATTTCTATTTAAATAAGAAAAACTCCCATACCATTTTGCTACAAGAACGAAAAGTTAATTATCTTCTAGTCCATACAACTCCGCATATAAGAGTAGTTCCTAGTATTCCTATGCTAAAAACTAACGATTATTATCCAATAAATCTTTTTATTTAATGCCATAAAATGTGGTCATGTCTCGTAGTCATAAATATCGGCTTAAGAGTTGAGGAAGGCGAAGAATGTCGATATCAACGAGTTATGGTGTAGGGATGACTAATTTCACATTCATCTTTGCTGTCTTATCTTTAGATTTTAGAGTGGTATATGTTATAGACTTTGTTAGTCATCTGAATCTTTATATTGCACATTTTTCTTATGACCGCCTTTTAAATAGTTATTATGTCTAAAGAAAGTAGAGACGACAGCAGGTCAACGTAAACGAATCTGTCAAATTTAATCGAATATTAACCTTAGACTAGGTTGAAAATTGCAGAAATTTGACAGATTGTGGTAACTTGCTGTGCTGTCGTCACTTCAGACAGAGAAGTATGAATAAATACTAACACAGAAAAAAACACATCAGATTTGAGAACCTCCTCCCTTTTAAGAAGTCTGTTGAAAAAGACACAGTTGCTGTATGCTCCGCTAACTTCGTACCTATGCGGCGCTAAAACCATATTAAATACATGTCATCATTTGCCTAGCCTTTTCCCAACTACCTCGGGGTCGGCTTCCAGTCTAACTGGATGCGGCTGAGAACCAGTTTTTAACATGGAGTGACCTCCTTAACCCAGTTACCCGGGCGTAACCCGATACTGATTTCCTGGACCGAACTTTCTGGCTTCTGACTATCCGTAATGACTGTCAAAGATCGTCAAATAACAGCCGGGGCCCACTAGTTTATCGTGCCTTCTGAAACACGGAAGCACTCGTTGTGACAAGATGGTGACCTATCCACGGACCGACCGCGCCAAACGTTGCTTGACCATGATCGATCCACGTGGCTTTGACTTAGCCACGAGCTCTTCTAAATAAAATAGAAATCTATATCTATACTTATTATAAAACAAATTCCCCCGCCGCGTCTGTCTGTCTGTCTGTTCGCGATTTACTCGAAAAGTACTGAACGGATTTTCACTCGGTTTTCAACAATAGATAGAACAATTCTTGAGGAAGGTTTTAGTGTATAGTAAGTTTATGTTTTGTACAAACCAACGCTGATCGGGAGCTTTCCAGGAAGCGAAGCGAGGGCGGGCAGCTAGTAAGGATATAAAAACCATAACTAATGACTAAACTGTTGATAGCCAGAAATTACCTCATCAAAATTGTACAAGCATCAACATCCTATCAACACCATTACGTAAAATTTCCAAATAAACAAGATGTGGCCTGAAACTGCATTTCGCTGAAACGGATGCGGTTATAACACTATTCTGTACATACATACATGTAACGCTAATAAACCTATCGAGAACACATAAAATGTATGGGAATTAGCATAAAGGGTATGGACGGAAGCGGCTGTTGTTTTTATATGTAGCGATTTTGTGAGGAGCTCGTGGTCAAAAGTTAATGAATAAAACTGGAACTGATGATTGTATAATCAATTTTTGATAATAGAATCATTAGATTCAGACTATTAGTGAAACTACAGCCAACATTATTTTCTTTCTGACAGATTACAACTGAAACTGCAGCCATCTGGTATATGTATAGACGACGCCAATTCAAGCAAATCTCCAATCGAGCGTTAACCTTCCATTATTGTGATAAGGTTGAAAAATTTAAGAAATTTTACAGATTTGGATATGTTGACCTGCCTGCACGTCACGATTCCGATCCGACATAAAATCGTGTGGTCTAAATAACCGTATCGACAGCGTTGTTCGTACACGTCTATCGTGTAACATTATTTATTGATAAACTTGTTACTTTGTGTACAGAGCGGCCCGCGGGACCTCTTTGTTGCTAGGGGATATAGTTTCATATAATTTTTATGACAAGCCGTTGTTTATGATCTTGGAGATGGCTAGCTTTTATAGTAGGAAAAGTGCACTTTAAATCAATATTTCTGTACTAATATATTAAAAGGAAAGATTTGTTTGTTTGTTTGTAACGAATAGGCTCCGGATTTACTGAACCGATTTAAGTAATTCTTTCACTGTTGACAAGCTATACTATCCCACGTAATGCCCACGGGACCCAAGTGAAACCGCGGGAAAACGGCTAATATGGGTAGATAAATTGTGAAATATACTAAATAGTTACTTATGCCACTTGTCTAGCCAATAAGTTTTTTTTTATCAGGGTTTTTATGAGTCTGGTTCACAAGGACACTGTGGATCTGTCATTTGAACATCTTTTACAGTCGTTACGGGTAGTCAAAAGCCAGGGTTGCCGGGGTAAATAGATTGTGGAGTTCAGACAGGCTATCGCTCCATGTAAATCACTGGTTCTCAGCTATATCCGCTTAGACTGGAAGGTGGGAAAAGGCTAGGCAGGTGGTGATGATCAGGGTTTCATTGATGCTTGATTTTTTTTAACACGTTGGAAAGCAGTAATGGGTGTTTTGGATATTTTCGTTAACTAAAGTCAGTTCCCAATGTAAATTGTAATAGACATTATTGCGTTTTTCAGTTCCATAATCGTTACTAATATTATAAATGTGGAATAACTTTACCTTCACGCCAAACTGAACCGATTAAAATGAAAATTGTCGCACAGATAGTTTAGTTTAGACCATCAGAAAAGACCTAGACTTTTCATCTCAGTGACATAAGGAGTTCCCTCGGGACACGGATGAAACCGCGTGAAGAGCTAGTAGCATATTATAATTGCACCATTTTATAAAAAAAAAACTCAAAGATTGAGTACAGATGTTGAAATAGGCAAAAAATACAAAGCAATAAGGCAATTTAAATAATTTTTATTTCTATTTTATACCATACAGTTGGTCGAAATGACCCATCAGACCTTTAAAAATTAGAACCACTGAAATTAAGGACCACCCGTAGAGGTATTCAAAACTGCATGCAGTGCTAATATTGTTATAGTACAGACATCAGTACATCAAGTTACCACGATCGGTCAAATTTCTGCAATAGATTTCCAACCTTATCACAATAGCGGTAGGTTAATATTCGATTGGTAAAAATTTACAGATTCGTGTACGTTGACCTGTTGCCGCCTGTACATGTGCATACTTAAGAGCGTAACAATGTATGAACGTTTTAGGGTTAAAAGCAATAAAAGGGGAGGCAGTCACATTAGTGAGATGCAATTATTTCTAATCTTTTGTGATGTAAATTTGCTGAGGTATACCAGCATGGAGCATTGTAGTTTAATTAAGAAGTCAGGATTTACAATCACAAGTAAAAGTAGGAAAAAAAATGTAGTCCATAAGAATGCCGCATACTGCAAACTTTTAGTTGGCCGATAGTTCGATCGGGCTTACAAATCAGTGTGGAATTTAATAAAAATGCGCAAATCAAACATACAAGATACTAGACGTTTCCCGCGGTTTCACTCGCGTCCTGTGAGAAATACTGCTCGTACCCGGATAAAATATAGCCTATAGCACTCACGAATAATGTAGCTTTCTACCAGTGAAACAACTTTTAAAATTGGTTAACTACTTCCAGAGATAGCCACCAATAAACAAACTTACAAACAATTTTACCTCTTTATTATATTAGTATAGATTTATCTGGTATCAGGCTAACGGCTTTGATTGAATGCATGATTTAAAAAAAAAAATGCCAACCACCGATCCAACTGTCGGCCAACTATTTAGTCTGCAGTGTGCTACACTACGCTATAATTTTCATAAATCGTAAAACACGTAGTTATCAATAATAATTATATAAACACTCACACAAGCATAACACCAATGTGTGCATATGCAATTAATTTGCAACCACTACGCAGAGATAATATTATCTAACGTAGATTTATCTCAATGTGTTTATTGAACAGTGAGAACCGTGTGGAAACTGGAAAGTGTGGACAGGAGACCATTAGGCGTGGTGTGGTGCAAGGCATGAGGTACCAGCGTGTTGATCGGGCAACGGGCACATGATCAGTTGAAGTGAACTTTAAACTCAGGTCACCCGCTTCTGTGATTACATAATAAACAATGACAGTTAGTTTTATCTTCTAAACATATAAAAATATCCTCTGTCTCTAGTATATCACCTAAGTTTGCATCAAATTTCATGTCAATCGGTGTAGCTATTGCGCCCCACGCAACTTTCGGTGCCAAATCGCAACACTCACTCAGTGACGAAAAACAACCTTAACCAAATTCCATAGAGACTTATTTTAATAAACGATAAGTAGGCGTGTACATTTAAATGAATTTAAACGTGCAATTGTTATGTGTTTTTAAAAGTGACACTGGTTCTGGTACTATACAGGTATGAAGGCACTTCGAATCGTTCTTTCTATTCCGCGGTTGAAGGCTACCGCTACCGTCTGTAACTTGGACCACACACTCTCGCCATAGCTAAGTCCGCTCCGGTGAATGCATGCGTATTGTAGCCTACAATGGCCAGTCGCCATGATGGCATTAATCCAATGTTTAAGTCACCAGGCGGTGGCGGATCAATCTTGCAGAGTTAATGCTATACATTGTATTACCACCTCTGCTTTAAAATTTGGTAAGTATCGCAAGTTTATCTTTTCTTTGATTAGAAACAGTAAAGGTGCAAATGGTAATCCATGTACGGTTCGGACTTGAATGCAGTAGCAACTTTCAAACCTTCGCAATTTTGAAGTGTAATACATTGCTTGAACACAACGGATCCACCGGTCACTAATATCTGTTATATGGCTAAAATAGGAACGATGATGGCAAGTTGCTTTTGTATTTATGACCCCGGACCGTACGTTGCACTGCGTCACGTAGGGCACTTCCAAAGAAGTTGATTTTCTGTGTCCCGTTTCGCGTTCGCGTCCAGATCGCTCACACAGGAAGTTACGCAAAGTACGCAAATACTAGAAAAATATACTTAATACGTTTTTATATTGACTACAGGAAGAGGAAGATTGAACCTAAATGAACACACTTCTAAATTATAGCAACAATATTTGTATGTTTACAGAAATTTTGACTACTTGACCACTCTTATTCTTCTCTTCGGGGTATCACGTTGCCCGAGTAAATGGGTTGTGGAGGTCAGACAGGCAGTCGCGCCATGTAGTTTCACAGCTGCATCCAGTTAGATTGGAAGCCGACCCTAACGTAGTAGTGAAAAAGCTAGGCATATGATGATGATTTATATATTTCTACGATACAAATATATATAAATATATATATTTTTTTGGGCAAATAAAAGTTATCTTAAACAAATACTAAATACCACATGTTCATACGTCACACGACAAAAGATTCACAATCCTAACCCTTCGCATTTCGCTCAACTTTACGTCCCTAAAAGGACGACGGAAACACTTCGGGCTAGCCACTAACCATTAGCTGTTAGAAGGGTTAACTCGTTCGCAACTTCACGTCTGAAATGACAAAACGATATAAAACCGGTTTTATAAAGTCCATCATTCTAAATTCAGGTTTGAAATAGACGGTGGGATGGCTGTTCAACCTACCCGAATCTGTTCAAATTTACCAATCGAAATCAACCTTCCACTATCGAAATAAGGTTGAAAATCTATTGATAGAAATTTGACAAATTGAGGTAGGTTAATGTGCTGGCGTCTGTACATTGTAATGGCGTTCAAGGCCGATTGTCGACCACGGCGGCTGTTCTCATATAAGGAGATCAGCCAGCTGCGCAGGACATATTATAGTGCACAAGCATTTGCGCAGACACAGGTGCACTCCCTATTCCTTCACTCTCATAGCCCGATGGGACGGTTACCCGACACGATTGGAGAGAGATCAGGCACAGGATCGACATTAACGTGCTCTCTGATGCACGGATGTATCAATCACCAGCTTCCAAATTCCGAGCTGCTTTATGAAAGTTTCGAAAACCCACAGAGCGATTTCGGCCCGACCCGGGATTCGAACCCGAGACCTTGTGCATATCAGTCGGCTATGCGACAACTAGACTCTCATTCGTCCCTGTGTGAGAAGAGGATCCCTGCTGTGGAATTTAAATGATTATGAATGAAATTAAGAAAGTTCCCTAAATTAGTGTCCTCCACTAAACAAACTCTACAGCTGTATAATATTAATCTCGATAGTCTTACTATTTTAGATTGCTTATGAAACATACTTAATACTAGCTTTCGCTAGCGGTTTTGTCCGCACCAGGGGCAATAAAATAGCTTATTATTACTCAGAAATATTTTTTCAAACCGGTTTGATAGTTCAGGAGATAAATGCGTTTAAATGAACGAACTCTTCAGCTTTACAATACATTACACCAGTTGCATGTATTTTATTAAATACTGACTCAATACAATAACAAAATACGACAGGTGAGAGAGAAGGAAAAGCAAATCCAATACAAAGGTATATACTATTTATATATTACAAAAATGGGACTATACTATCCGTCAGCCATGACCCTACCCTTGTCAAGTAACACATGCTGAGTTCCCCAACTCAAGAAATAAAGTACACAGTTTTAATCTTTCAAGATACGAACCAAACGTTTCCCTGTGGTTTTTGCACGTTACATTTTTGACCAAAAATGGCAAACTAAAATGTCAATATTATAGCCTGTCGGGGCTGCGGGTTGTTCGAAAGAGTTGCCGCTGCCCTGGCGCACAAAGGGCTTTCGAAGGAACACGGTGGGTTTTAGTCAGTAAAAGTCTGACACTCCCTACCGCTGTCACCCACAGCGGGAAGGGTCATACTGATGATTTCCCATCGTTAAAAAAAATAAAAAAAAGATGTCAATATTATACATAACCAACGGGTCTTACTCGCGATGAAATTGTAAAGGTTTACGATACCTCTTTTCTCCCGAGGTTTCGGCCGAATTGCACCGACCGTAGTCATGGGTAGACTGATGACAGCTAGCGACGACGTCTCCGTGAAGTGCAGGGTTTCTTTACTACCCTCACTTGGTCGTCACAATTTTCACTTTTTAAAAGAGGTATCGTAAACCATTACAATTTCATCGCGAGTAAGACCCGTGGTTTAAAATCGCGAAAGATTAAAAACATTTAAGATTAAGATGTTAAGAAGTCAATGCTATTTAAATAAGCACGAAAGTTTGTATGAATGGGTATTCTATAATAGTTTTTAGGGTTCCGTACCCAAAGGGTAAAACGGGACCCTATTACTAAAACCAGTTGTCTGTCTGTTTCCGGGCTGTATCTCATAAACCAGAAATCTCATAAACATATACATATCTAAAATCTAAAACTACTCTTAAATGCTAAAATAATACAAACTAAAATATATAAAAGGACATGAGTGATATTAGGCGTCGAAATATTCCTCCACATCACTGTCCTCCGGAAACGTGCCCAGAAGACTGGCTGCATTGCTACGTTGTACAAAAAAATGTATCGAGTATAGATTAATTGAATATGACGCAATAGGAAATTCGAATTATTTTTCACTCGAGCGCAAAATAATTAACAGTTAATTACAATGGAAGTGTAATTTCTCCATAAAACGGCCATTTTGTTGCAAGCCTTGGCCATGGAAGCCTATTTGGCAATCATAAGTATAATATTTTATGTAAAAATAACCGATTCAAGTAAGTACAGTCCTTTTTTAACTGACTACCAAGACGGGTTATATTTTTTAGGGTTCCGTACCCAAAGGGGAAAACGGAAAAACGTCTGTCTCCAGGCTGTATCTCATATGCCGTTATAGCTAGAAAGCTGAAATCTTCACAAATGATGTATTTCCGTTGCCGCTATAACATCAAATACTAAAAATATATAAACATATAATAAGGGGGGTCCCCACACAATAAACGTGTGAAACCGCAAATTATAACTTTGTTATTCATATATTTGTATCAAAACAAAGTAAGTTTTTGCGGCCCGAAAAATGATTGTATTTTGGCTAGTTCTAGGTAATAGATACGTTCATTTTTCATAGATAATGGTACGGAACCTTTCGTGCGCGAGTCCAACTCGCACTTGGCGGGTTTTTCAATCGATTATGTGATGAGACTTGAAGTTACTGTATGTGCCAAATCGGTTAACTACGTCTAAATTAATGGATTAGTAGGGTTCAGTTCGAGCTCCTGAAGTTTCAACCGCGTCCCGAGGGCATTTTTCTTCTTCCCGCATCCGAAAATCCGAATTAAAGTAGCCTATTTCTTACTCTGATGTAAGTTAACTTCGCTATATAGCTTACTAGCTTCCGCCAACGGTTTCACCCGCTTCCCGAGGAAACTACTTCCCGTACCCGTATAAAAAATAGCCTGTATGTTATTCTGCTGCATAACCTATGTTACTGCCAAGTTTCATCAAAATCCGGGATTTGGGTCGAGAATCATTAGCATAACTACGTCCTTGAATTTGACCAGGATGCAAAACAACA
This sequence comes from Heliothis virescens, assembly GCA_002382865.2. NCBI lineage: Eukaryota > Metazoa > Arthropoda > Insecta > Lepidoptera > Noctuidae > Heliothis > Heliothis virescens. The sequence goes on from NWSH02000505.1 coordinate 14,223,184, forward strand.
CCTTGTATTAACAATGGCTCATTAGAGAATCCCTTTGTAAACTGTCAATCTTATAGTTCTCCTGTAGCCGGCTGATCTATCTGGAGGAACTAGAGCTGCTGAGAAGTAGTTGGTGGTGCTGATGTATTAAATATTAATCAGATTTTTCTTTTCTTCATTGCATTTAAAGTATTTACTTAGTTAAGTGGCAATTTACTATTGAATAATAAAAAACCCCTGCCCAATTTCTAAATGACATTTCATTATTGGCGGTGTAAGGGGGCAAACCAACCTTCCAGCAATTGCCAACCTTACATCCCCGTGGTTCACTCTGTTGAAAAACGGACGAGGCTCCGACTACTGCCTGGTAGCGGTGTAACCACCACACAGCACCAAATGGGATGTTAAATACAGCAGCTTTACCAAAGCTAAAAATAATATCTCACCAACACGCAGCGCGGTGAGTATAGGCAAATCCCCCTAACTTGGGGGAGGGCTTTGTCCAGTAGTAGAGATTTTTCAGCTGTGACTATGGTTTTCCTTTAAAGCATCAAAATCGAGACTAAAAACATAATTTAGTGATATTTTGATAATGATATGATAAAATATACGAAAATGTATCCGTGTTCTTTAATAATGTATTTCTTTTCTATAACAGTACCACCGGCACAATGCTTTGCCAATTTTAGATGGGATGACTGCGGACGAGAGCCAAAACCGGTGATGTACTATTGGAAACCAGGATCGAGGTGCGAAGTTGGTATCTGGCGGGGTTGTCTTCCCAATGTAAATATGTTCAAAGATGAATACGAATGTGTGTCAACTTGCATTTTCGCGGTACGGCCTCTGGAGGATAAATGGCACATGGTTAATCAGGAAGATGAAACTACGACCGAGTTGACCACTACAGAGATGTTTGTATCGACGGATGGGGCGGGCAATGGCACCGAAGCCACAGGTGCAATGAACACTACAGGACTTGAAGGTGATGGGACAGGTGGACAAGACACGGGAGAACCTGATGCTGGGGCGGGAGATGGCAATAGCACCGGTGGTGGAGGAGATACAGGAGCTACTACTGCCGCAGTAGTATAATTAGGGCATTGCTTGCCCAAATTATTCTCGTCTTCTATTAGATTCCGGTGTTTTAAGATTTATGCTTAGACACCGCGTTACGTTTCTGCAATTTCAAATATAAAATAAAACACAGAACGTTTATTTATTTATTAGCTGTTTTCCCGCGGTTTCACATACGTAATTACTTCCTGTACCGGATAAAACTATGTTATTCGGGGATAGTGTAGCTTCCCAATAGGGAAATATTTTGGCAAATCGGTCAGTAGTTTCGGAGCCTTTAGAGTACAAACAAACAATAACCGGCTTAGAGAATGTCGGTCCACGCTCAATGTAGGGTTCCGTAGTTTTTATTCCGTATGTAGCTATATATGGTGGATTTTTGAGGGTTATGTTGTCGAATCGTCTCGCGCATCTTATTTTCCCGTCCCCTGGAGAGAATGAGAGAGTGTAGTTTTGCATATTGAATCTTTACTATCAAAATCAAAAAGCATTTATTCAAAGTATATATAGTATATAGTTGAATATATTTTCTATATCTGCAGCTTTGCCCCACAACAGAATACATAACGCTGTGAAAATAACTGAAATAGACTAATCGAGCTGTGTCCACGTCAGTGAATTGTCTAACTTTTCTGACGGCGTAGGCAGCAGAATTTAACCTTCCCGCAAGACTAGTTATGTGTGAACCTCATTGTAATTTTGTGTCTACTGTTATCCCGAGAAACACCGTGGAATTCGCGGTTTTAAGTCTCATTATTTAAGATAATATCTGGTCCTAGTTTCTTTACTTTAGGCAAGGTGAACTTTATTCATTTTGTTTTATTTGCATTTAGGACTAAATTGTTTGCCGTAAACCAGTGCGTAACTAGGGAAAGTGCACTATTGACATCGTAAAATTCCTCTCTATTTCTATCTACCTTGAAAATGAGCGAGGTATCATCTGCGAATAAAACAACTTCACAGATGGTTTTTAGATAGAACAGTAAATCCATTATATATGTTACGGCTAATACCCGAAGTGCGGCTACACCTAGTTTTAGCCGGTTAGAACTAGGTGTAGCCACTTACTCTTGGTTAAACCTAGTATTAGCCGATTAATTTCGGGTAAAACTAGGAGTAGCCTTCATCATGCCGGCTACAACTAGGTTTGGCCATTCCCTGTTGGCTAAAACTAGGTCTATCCGATATTATTCCTTACCTAGTTCTAACCGGCTAAAACTAGGTGTAGCCGCACTTCGGGTATTAGCCGTAACATATACACTAAGAATAAGAACGGACCTAGTACTGAGCCCTGAGGTACGCCTATCTGTACTGGAAGGCCTGACGATTTCGCTCCATTAATATCTACGCATTGAAACCTATTAATTTTTCAAATATTTTGCTAAAGGCAGGTAGGATGGATATGGGTCTGAAATTACCTACGTCCATCTTACTGCCTGATTTAAATAACGGTATGACTTTACTTAGTTTCATAAGATCTGGAAAGATCAATGCATTTGTTAAATGTGATAGTAAGATAGGGAGCAATGACAGCAATAATATTGCTTAGTTTAATAGAAATGCTCCAATAGTCACTCATGTTTTTTAACTTGAGCGTTTTAAAGACGTTGATGACATCAAGCGGTGTTACGTGCTCAAAATTAAATGAGGAGTCACATTTAGGCACACTACCACGCAAAAGATTTTCAGCTGTAGTCGATGAAGAATTTAATGAACTAGTCGTAGCAACCGCTATATCAGCAAAGAACTCGTTAAAAGCTTTGGCTATGTCGGCTGTATTACTAACAAGTTTGTCGTCAACTTTGATCTCAAACTTAGATTCATGTTTGACAGACTTGCCAGTTTCATTGTTTATAATTTTCCACGTCGTTTTAATTTTATTAGTGGAATNCTATATCAGCAAAGAACTCCTTAAAAGCTTTGGCTATGTCGGCTGTATTACTGTTAACAAGTTTGTCGTCAACTGTGATCTCAAACTTAGATTCGTGTTTGACTGACTTGCCAGTTTCATTGTTTATAACTTTCCACGTCGTTTTAATTTTATTAGTGGAATTCTTAATGGAATTACTTAAAAAATTCTACAGATAGATATTTTTCAATACTATCAATCAAGGATATAAATTATAATCTATAAACATAATTTCTTTAGCGTGTACAAATACAGCTGAGGTTACAATTGGCTAGCTGTAGGTGACAGAAGCCCACAGGCTGCGGTCCCACATAGATACGGCATGTCGGTGACGTGTAACCCGGCCGTAAATAAAACGAACCCGGTGTTGCACGGATAGCCTCCTGGATCGACAGTGCAAAATATAGATCAAAAAAATATTGCTTTCGTTTTTTTTGCAAATTTTAAACAAATATTCGTTTCTATTTGCTTTAGAAGAATTTTGGTTAGTTAGTTGTTCAGCGCACTGTCAACATCATTTTCAATAAATTCTATAATTATCTACGTATTTACGTCTTAGTACTAAAAACGCGCTTACAAAACAAAAATAAGTTTGCTAAGTTATTACTGTAGGTACTACTTAAAGTGCTACCGAATCTTTTATTCAGTTGACATGCCGATACCAGAAGTATCAATTAACGTAAGGGACATTTTGGCGAAAATGAGTTATATATATCATTGGATTCAGAATTTTCTGCTCTATCGATTGGTATTATTGAAAAAATTCTATCATTAAAAAAAAATCCCTTACAGTAAAAAATTTTGGCCTGCGTAAAACGATTTATGACAAAAAAACTGATGTAACAGACATTTACATTTTTTTTTCTCTGTATAATACAGTAAGTCACAGTTTTAAATAATTTACACCCTTACCTTAAACCTCAAATCAGTCGATTTACGTAACACGTCCCTTACTTTATTAATGATTAGAGATTTATCAAGAATTATTTTCTCACATTATTATCTAACAAGACTATCTTTACTTTAAGTTCCATGTACCTAATATACCCATTACGTAACAAATAGAAATCAAATTTGTATTTACTTTATTAATTTGTTTAAAAGATCGTTGCTCAAATACCGAGTACTTACATTAACCGATTCCGTGCGGACGTATTTTTAGCAATCTTTAGTTTCTGGCGTCAAACATAAATTCCTTGAAGCCTCTGAGGCACTAAACGCCATAGATTCCCTTTGATGATTCCCCAGAGGAATCATTAAAGTCATTTTATTGTAATGTAATAGTTACGTAGAACGTGATTTCCATTTTTCATTGGGCCCAGACCAGACCCAGACACAACCCTGGGAATCCTGGGTAATTAGGACACCCATAAAGAACTTGGTTGTTTTTCTTTGATTTTTGTAGCATATTCTGCACCATTTTCTACTAACCCTTCCGCCATGCCTTGGGTGTAGGATTGGCAAATGTATTCTTCCATTTGGGAATCGAGCAAGCCCTGGGGCATTTGGTAATACATTTTCTAATATAGGGTAATCTAAAATTATAAAATTTTATTGTGTGTAATTTTATTCTGTTAATTTTTCGATATGACAAAAATTCACTAAGCATATTTGGATGAAGCATAATTATTGGACTTTTACGTAGACATAAAGTGGGAAATAAAATATATAATTATATATATTAACAATAAATCGTTTTATTGTTGTATCCCTGAATTTCATTTAAATCGATGAAAACTAAGCTGAAACTAACATTAATCATGCAAATAACCTATTTCCATGGTGTTATAATACCATAATTTTAGTAGAAAATCTATGGTTACATCAAATGGCTACTCTGTAAAAGTCCTTTACAATAGAATTACGTATAATTTTCCATTGCTCTTGTTGCTTACACTATGCTTGACGGTTTACACATAAAATATTAGTAACGTAAGGCACAACTAAACATATTTTTTTAATGTAAGGGACATGCTATATTTTAAACCGCTGGGTATTCCTAAATCTTTCGTTTATAGCATGAAAGAAGAGGAAATTCTAAGAAACTTTGCTCTAGACACAATTATAATTGGAGCAGACAGTAAAAAGTTATAGACAGATTAAAGAAAATAAAATCGTTTTTTGGCTCTCCTGAAAAATCGTGTTTTGTCCCTTACATTAATTGATACTTCTGGTATCGAATGTGTCAATTTTCAAGGACTTAATTGTACTGACTGACAGCAAATGTCAACTGCACCAAAAAAACGGTCAGTCCGTACTTAAGATCGATTTCCTATACGACTGACAGCAAACAATTGACTGCTGACGGTATAGTAGGTAAGTACTTCATAAAAGAGTAGGAACTAAGTATTTTGGTACTAAACTTTTTCGTTTTTTGACAACATCCAATACGTTTACCCGGTACACGTTTACGACAGCAGGTCAACGTAAACGAATCTGTCTTTTCCAGTAAATACTAACCCACCTCCATTGTGATAAGGTTGAAAATCAATTGCAGAAAGACAGATTGTGGTAACTTGATGTGCTGTCGTCTGAGTATCAGCTGTCAATACACAACTTAGTTCATACTGTTTTGAGTAATTTGGGTTTTAATAGAATTAGAATGGTTCTAGCTGTTAGAGCCAAGTAACAGTTGAATGGGCTGATTGATCAAAGGTTAAGCGGCACTCGTCGCGGTCAATATGTATCCCGGCTTATCTGGCTCTAGCTGACTTATCTCCTTAGAGCGACTGACTGCCGAAACCGGTAATTGGTCTGGACATCATTATTATACAGCAAATAAAGTGTTCGAAATTAAATGGAGTCAACAGAACACCTATCCTAATTTACGTTTACTTTCTTAATAATCGTCACATTTTTTTCGTTTGTTGAATTTTCCTAATTCAATATTCCTACCACCTTTTCCTTTCTGTATTTCTTATTTTATATTTACACGTTTTTAATTATAATTTCTGACAGTCGATTTCACCTATAAAAAAAATCGAGATTTTCCCAATTATGTATGTTGAGTTGTAAGATGTTTTATTTGGAGCAAGTGACGGTCTGACCTCATTACTTTCAACCCAGTTACCTGGACAACTCGTTACCCTCTTTGAAAAACTGTTCATCAGTCTTTCTGGCTTCTGAATACTCACTGTCAAAAATTTTCAAATAACAGTCGGGACCCACTTAACGTACCTCTCGAAATCGGGGCGACCTTCCACATGACATCCATGGAGTGACCGCGCCAGCCATTGCTTAACCTTATGATCAATCGACCATTGCAGCTGTCACTTAGCCACGAGCTCTTCTAGTATAAACACAGACAACAGCAGGTCACGGTACCCGAATCTGTCAAATTTTACCAGTCAAACATTAAACTACCTCCATTGTGATACTTAAGGTTGAAAATCTATTGCAGAAATTTGACAGATTGTGGTAACTTGGTGTGCTGTCGTCTGTACTACATTGTGTGGCCGACCGACAATACAGGCGGAAAGTCACTGGCCGTCCGCGGTCTTTGGTGCAAGTTATGATATTTGAGCGATTTTACTTTTAAGAAGAAAAATACTGAAGTTATGAATTATTTATAAGACAAAACTATTGTTTATATAAATATGAAAATATTTGCTTCTATAAATAAATTAATTGTTTATATTTCTATAAATAAAGATTAAGTTTTATGGTGACGGACTCTTAGAAGAGAGCTTATATCATAAATAATTGATGAACATGGATAAAATCTCTCTTTAGTACTAGTCAAAGTTTAAAACATAATACACACGTTCTTAAAATTTCTTGCATTTTATAATATCATAAGCCTTAGAACACTACACAAAACTATGTCATTCATTAAGAAGCTAATTTAATACCAAAGACAGGCATAAAATATATACAATACCCTGTCAATTTACCATTGGTGAATGCGTCGCCTGGAAGCGGGAAATTGAAATATTAAATGTTTTTTCATCTCTTTACCTAAGTTAAAATTCAAAATGAGGCGTGATCTTATCTTCTGCGGTTATAATTTACCACAAAGTAATTTCAGATGTAATTGTTTAACTCGTAAACTACTAAGGGTGCGTACAGACTATGTAACATGTTATATAACTTGTGTTTTATAACACGTCCACATTATGTAACCTTGTTATTCAACATTACAAATTATTATACAAATTATCTGAAACATGTTGTATAGCAATGTTATATAACATGTTATGTTATATAGCCTGTACGCACCCTTACAATTCAAATGTAACTAGATAAACTTTTTATTGCGAAATATCATAGTATATTGAGTAACATTTGGATTGTAAGGAGTACCTTATGTGGTCGGTGCGGTGTGGACTGTATTTGGAGATTAAATAAAACAACAATTTAGGTGTTCAGAGGCGAAAAGGAGGGAGCGATGCGCGCGTGACAGGGCTGAAAATTTTGACAAGACACTCTCTCTTGGGACGCCAGATGTCACTACTGCCGAGCGAGTTCGCGGCCGCGACGGCGCAATACAATACGTGCGCGCGCACCTCCCTCGAAGTC
>NWSH02000505.1:14240492-14260241 GCA_002382865.2 Heliothis virescens
CCCTCGAAGTCGTTTTCTTTCTTTAATTTAAAAATATACAAACATAAGCTAAATAACAATAAAGAAAACAATAAATAAATACGTCGTTTACACCTTAAAAACAACTTCTCGGTATGAAAAAATAAATCCATTCTCAAGTAAAAGTCCGTATACCAAAGTTCCATAGCCAATATAGTACGGAGTACATAGGAAAGCAACTTGCTTCGACGTGAATCGACAATAGAAGCTGAAAGTAGCCGACCAGAGGTGAATGCAGTTGTGGTATAAGTTATAAACTACAGCGGTTTAAAATGCACTAAAATAATTCCTACCCAGTCGACAGCGATCAGATTGCCCGGGTAACTGGGTTGTGGAGGTCAGACGGGCAGTCGCTCCATGTAAAATACTGGTTCTTAGCTGAATTCGGTTAGACTGGAAGGCGACCCCAACGTATTTGGGAAAAGGCTACGCAGATGTGACTTTCCTGTAGAAACAAAACAGAATAATCTCTTCTTATCACTTGGACCAAGCACTGAAGTAGCCTCCGGAGGCCAAGATAACCATTTAGCAGTTGCAACAAACCTGCCTATTACGCCGCAAGCCTCTCCATTGTTTTCTCACTAAAATAATAACCGCGTAAAAGCTGCTCGCGTATGCTCCGAGCTTAAGAAACCGGCCAGGTGCGAGTTGTCTCGGGCACGAAGGGCTCCGTACCATTATCTATGAAAAATGAACGTATCTATTACTTACAACTAGTCAATATACAAATACCTATTTTTCGGCAACAAAAAATAACTTTGTTTTTCATACAAAAATATATGTATAACAAAGTTATAACTTGCGGTTTCCCACGTTTATTGTAATTTAATATTTAATAATAATATTATTTACCACAAGTGCGGCTGAGTTCACTGCAATACAAAAGTCTTCGATAGTAATCTTACTTTAATTATTTGAACTGTGAGATTGTGTTAACTAAAACCTTTGATAGAATAAATAATTATTGTAGCCGCAACAATAATACATCATCTGTGAAAATTACAACCTATCACGGTCCTTGAGATAAAGCTTGGTGACAGACGAACGTACAGCGAGGTATTGATAATAGTTTTCCCTTTGGGTACAGAACCCTAAAAAATAAAGGTCATTTCAATATTTTCTCTATTTTTTCTAACGCATTAGCAAAATAAATCAATATAATTCCTTCCCAAAAAAACCTATTCACCCCTCTATTCGAACGAGGCAAAGCAAACTTTGCAGCGCCGAGCATAATTCTAAACAGGGCATCGTAACGCAGCGGGCACAATTGAAGTCAATAGCTAGCTAGTCGGGAACTATCCTCAACTTGCTGAGCTCACAAAGCCATCGACTGGTACACTACAGGAGTTCACTGTTCTAGTTCCTGAAACGATTTATTAGCTAAGTACTCGTGATGTTTTCGCTTTTGTTGTCGATAACGGCATTGCTACCAATTGTGGTAACGTGGATTCTAATCTAGAAAGCGTAGTAACTGCTTTCTGATCAAGTTCAATAAAAATGTTTTGGGAAGGCGTATTGCGTGTAGAAAATTGTATTGCAAACGTAGTGTCATCTAATTATATCTATACTAATATTATTAAGGTAAAGAGCTTGGTTTTTCGTAACTGCCAATCTTAAAAACAACTGGGTCTATCTGACAAATTCTGTCAGTGTAAGATAGCCCATTTATCGAAAAAAGCTATAAGCAACAACGTTTATCCAGGTGCTTATTGTAGATTGTTGGTAGAAAAGACAGCTTTTCTACTAACAACCTAACCAAAACATGGTTCTCGAATATATATAAAAAAAACATAATTTCTAAATTTTAAATTCTTCAGCTTATTTTTAAAACACAATAGACGCTGATCCTTCAGTGCATTCTATTTCCTCAACAATTTATGAACAGCGTCCTTCGTGAGCAGTTGTTTGGAGATCTATGTTCCAAGTTAGGCTAACCACAGGAATATGTCGAAGTTTCCAGCACCTATCGGACACGGTCTTGAACGGCAAAGTACGGAGTGGTTAGATAAAGCTTTGATCAAATAAAATGGACAAACTGCTCAGGAGCAGTTGGTGTATTGGTTCGAAAAGGTAGAGTGGTTTAAGGATTTTCTTCTTTTTCAAAACTAGCTTCTGATGTTTTATAAGGATTACACCTTGGTTTCAGATTTACAGTTTACTAGCCAGCGGCTTCGCCAGCGCACAAGTTAAAATCTCATTTTTTTCCCATTCCTGTGCGAATTTCGGGAAATCCTTCCTTATCTCGCGTGAGAGTCTTAAGATGAACCTCTGTGCGAAATATCAGCTTTGTAGGTTCACGTGTTTGGGTCCTGCGTTGATCAGTCAGTGAATGAGTCGGGACTCTGATTTTTATATGTGTAGAAGATGATGGCCTATTTGATGGTTTGAATCGCTAAATGATATTTCCTTCGTGCTTGTGCTATGATAAATGTTTTCGGTAAACTCCGTAATAAATAACGATATAAATATGAAAAACTAGTAAGTTGTGCTTCAATTCGTCATATTTCTGACTTATTGAATGAGGTTTTAGGAGTAAGTATCAAACACAAAAATGTATTAGTTAAAGGGCTCAGTGATATTGTCAGTTCCAAGGGCCGAAACAAAGATACAAGCTACCGCAACCGATTTCATCAATGACGCTATATGACGATGATATATCTAATTTTAATACTCCTTTAGTAATATTATAAACATCATCAATAACTCCTCACTCCATATTTTCGGTCGCTGCTGCAACTTCTAAAACCCGTCCATCTATTACATTATTCCGCCCGCTAACTACCACAGCAAATTCAAAATCTCACAGGCGTTTCCGTACTACAGTTCTGCCAAGATATAGGTCCAAAGACTTCGGTCTAACATCGTCGGCTGCTTTTGAAAGCGGGAGCACAACCTCTGTATTTAGTTATTTAAACTTAGGTAGTTGGTAGTTTCCCTGTCTTTGCTTTGGAACAGATCTGTGTTAAGTTTATCCATGTAGGATGAGCACAAGTTGATTTATTGCATTATAATAGTGTTTGAGAGGTTTGACCGTTGTTTCTGGAACTGTTGTCTCTCATTTGAGTAATTGCTTTAAATATGTATTTACAGTAGTCACTAAGCTCAAGAATCACTGGCTTTTTTCAGTGTTAGTTGGTCCATTTACTGAGGAAGGCCATTTTTTGTTTGAGTAAGCCAAATATATATATACCTAGGCCCGTGTCTGTGGGACAAGCCAAGGGTGGTGGCCAGGTAATTTATAATGGGCATCTAGCTGTTAGTGAATTTTATACAGTTTGCCTTTTTCAATTACCAACTCTAATTATGTTATCTTAATATCGGCATGTCTAGAAACCATTAAAAAATATCATATGATCTTCATCATCACCTTGTGATGATGACGAAGATGATCAAAGTAAACGTATATACTCATCTAAGTTGTTCCAGAAAATATCGCTTACAAAGTACAGATTGGCACATCAACCTACTTCAATCTGTCAAAAGATTTTCAACTTTATCACAATAATTCGTACCTACCACAAGCTACATCAATATTTGGATCACTCACAAGATACCTTCCATTACACCAATACTTGCCACATAGTGACGTCATACGGGTATTAAGGCATGTTGTACATAACAAGAATGGCGTAGCAGGCGCTAACATGAGAGATGACGCTGGCGGTGTCGTATTTCATACAGTGACGATTTATCGCTTTTGCGGCCTGACGTATGTTCTTACGATGTTGCTACTCGTGTAGTAGGTAGGAAGCCTAAGTTTGGCAGTGTTCGTGTATTAATCAAATCAAGGGTTTGAATGTGGAAAAGGTTTTTAGATTCGTATGGAATTCTTGCTAGAATAAGAATTTACTTCAGCTTTGCTTTAAGTGAAAGGATGTTTGTCTGTTTGCATTAAACTAAAAGTAATTTTGGTAGGAAAAAAAAACATCTGCCCAGCCTTTTCCTAATTGTGGTGGGATCGGATCCAGTCTAACCGGGCGCGAGAAAATCGACTTTACTTACTTTTCTTTGTCCCTAATTATCATAAGTTACCTATATTTTATCCGTGTGCACCAAAAAGTTAACATGGGACGGGGTGAAACCGTGACAAAACATCTAGTACATAAATAGATACTTCTAGTACCTACTACTAGCTCAACGAACGTCGAGATTAACACTAATCTCGCTAATGAGTTTGGATGTTTGTTAATCAATCACGCTTCAACGGAACAATAGGTTTTAATGAAAAGGTTATAAAGAAACCTATACAAAAGGTATATTAACCCTTTCTACATTTTTTAGTCCTTAAAAAAATCTTCTAGGTATACTCTTAAAACTGTACTACATTATGGAAAATGATAATTCATCTTGAAACAATCTTATTGAGGCAGATTCAATTACTTACATCTACAAAAAACTTCACACTTTCCCAACAAACGCTGACCCAAATTGCTTTAGTATTCACGAACACCATGAAAACACCATACCACACATTTTCTTAGCATAAAAAATCCACGACTGACCTCTGAAACAAATTGCACACCGGCTTCGAACCCACACCCATAATTCACAGCCCCGCCATGATTACACCATGTCTGTTTGAACTACGAGCTTCACAATAGCTGCAGGCTATGGTGGTCTAAGAAATATTCGATGGGAGAAAATTGCTGTAACGGGGAAAATTGTGGGCAGTGACATACTTTGAAGATTTTGTGGGGCGGTCGATAAGTGGGGACGCTGAGATTGTGAAGTGAGATTCTGCCGGTGTATTGAACACACAAATGTTTTATCTGGTTTACTCGCTCTTGCTAACAGAATAGTATCTATTAAATTTCATTGGAAAATGAATTTCTAAAATTTCCGCGAAATTGCAACGTTTTTGCGCGAACATATCGACGACGACAGCAGGTCAACGTATACGAATCTGCCAATTTTACCAATCCAATATTAACCTACTGCCATTGCGATAAGGTTGAAAATCTATTGCAGAAATTTGACAAATTGAAGTAACTTGATGTGCTGTCTGCACCTACTCGCACTAACGCGTAAGTACAATTTAATATTTTTGCTTGTAAAGTATTTTATGAGACGAAAACAATCCCAAAGTTTTAGCATGAATGGTGATTTTAGGAACCTATTTTATGTAATTCCTGACATCCTAAATACAGGCAGCACCTATCTAAGCAAAAATCAGCAACTAGCAAGACACATCGCCTCACGCAATTATCGACCTTACGTCCATACTCCCCAGGCTATTGAAGAGCTGGTTTCCAATGTCAATGCATGTCACACGTCACATAAGAAGACACTGGGTAGACTCGATGGTCATTAATGTCATCGAGTGCAGTTTAGTGCATCATGAGACGTGGTGGAGGGTACACGTATTCTACGTCAAGGTATTAGAATAGTAATGACGTCATTTTTGAGTTTTTGACGTCATTTTAAGGTATCCATGTAAGTTTGCGTATCTTAAAGTTAAGGCATTGTCAAATAGTTATCAATAACTTCCATAAAAAATTGAGAAAATTCGAATAAGTATTTTGGTGACTATATTGATGGGTAAATAGGCAAGTACAGTACGTAAACGGTAGAGCTCAGTATCATTTAAAATATATTACCATATTAAGTATAAGAAACATACTTAAAGACTTCAGAACCTGAAATAAGGTTGCTGTTCAAATTATGTCTGAAGCAAGAATTATCAAAATAAGTCAACCAAAAGGCGAAAGTTCCAAAATACAAATAGCATGGAGATGTTTTGTGACAAACGAAAGTTCAATTTACTTAATAATTTCTGAAGCAAAAAACAGACTTTATTTAAGTCAATTAGCAACAAATATTTCATCTTTTCTAAACTATAAAACACAGCCAGTAGGCTTGTTTCGTCTGATAAATTCTTCAGAATGAATTCAGGACAATAACTTGCAATTTACAAGAAAATAAAGCTTTATTCAGACCTCTCGTGCCTCTTTAACAAACCATTCAAACACATTATACAATTCTAGTAGATGAGCCAAATAATACTTAAGCCATAATAAAATCACCGCGTGATTTCCTTTAGTGGTTGCGACACGCCATTTCACACTATTGTCCAATTATTTAAAATTTACAATTGCACCCTCTACCATGCATAATCACTGATCGTTACCTCCTTTATTCATTCAACCTAGTTTAAATACATTGCCTGTTTTATTACGCACATATTTCAAACGACGCTGTTTAATCAGCAATGTATTCAAAACAAGCGGGGTTTCAGTTTATCGAACGGGTCTCTCAAGAGCTCATTGTTTGCATATTCTAAAGGCGATGGTATCTAGAAGTTCGTTGCCACCAGTATTATTAGATCCCCATTTCTGATTTCTGTGCGTTTTATAATAGCAACTTCGGAGATCTAATTAACTGGTCTTGTATGCTGTATCTATGTTAGAAAAGTGCATTGTGTTTTAAAGTTTAGCTTTACTGAAATAAGAAATTTTACCGTTTACGATCTGAATGGTAGATAATATATTTTTAGCATGTTGTGAAATGTAAAGTGTTATTTCAAATCTATGTTAAAGATCTTGAGAATACAAATGCAAATTTTGCAAAGGATTGGAATACTTGATATAAAACTAATTAATTTCTTCCCAAATATTTCGGGGACACGCTAATCATACGACGTAATCCATCGGCAACTAGTCCAAAGGAATTATGTGAAGCTTTACACACTGCTTCCTCGAATATTTCGTCACACACGAGTCCCTAAGCCTTTAATATTTCACTGTCGTCCACAATATTTCAGTTACCGTCATCTTCTATATTAATATTTGGTTAAGGATTATCTAGCGTCCCGTTATTACGGTTAAAAGCTTGTACAACATTGTTATTCTCTAACATAGCTTTAAGATTAAGTTCTTCTACAAAATGACCCTTAAAATTACCATTAAAATTTAAGAAATAAAACAAAGTCCCATTGCCCTATCTTTCGTTCTTTACTGTCGAATGAAGCTTAGATATTATTTCATACATTTTATTCGCAAAAGTTTGGGGATCTTTTACGGAATTAGCATGTGCCCTTAAATTGTAAGAGATAAACTTCTTATTTTTGCCAATAATTTTTCGGATCTCATTTCTTTTTGCGTGAGTCATGCCTATATTTTTATTAAAATGAGGTCAGATTTGTGAATTAATGGTAAATTGAATTCAGATGGAAGTAAGTATTTAGCTTAAATATGCTTAAATAGTTTCAGATTTAGAAGCAAAAATATAATCTTAACATTTGGCACATTTCTGTAATAAAATCTAATTTCTTATCAATTGCTTCATAGTTTAATTAGGTCAACGAACCAAAGCAAAAATAATTAAAAGTTATAATCATCTAATAAATAACAAATACAAGATTTAATTAAAACTCTTAAAAATTCTAAGAAGCAATATGAAAGTTGCAAACAACGGAGATATTAAAATGAAATAAAATTAATTTAAATGTTAATGAGTGGGTTCCGCAGGGTTTCTAGTGATCTAGTGCGCCCTTGGGACGAGCGCCGACGTCTACCGAATACTGAGCGAGGAAAGCCGAATGAAATCCTTGTATACTGAAGACGTAATTGTTTAAGACAAGATGGTGGAAGTTTTGTATCGTGTTTTGTTTAGTGTTCATGTTTACCGAAGAAATATTCAGTTTTTCAAATAATATGTGTTAGATTATTTAAAAGTATACATTTTGGGGGTCATCTACTTTAGGTAATAACTTTTATTGCATATCTTTATTTATTTATTTTTAATTTAGTATTTTTGTCCAATAAGGATATGCCAACCCCATCATACCTTGTAACAAGATCGTATCACTTAAAGCTATGTAGGTATAATTTATAAAAGTAGTTACTTGTTACCCTATTTATGTAACATGGCCCATCGATTTGTAAAAAATCATCTAAACTGCACAAAAAGCAATAAAACTATAGAAAAATTCTCAAATTATTTTTTATAATTTTTTTAAGCATAAAGAATCGTGAAGAAACTTGGACAATATTGAAGAAATCCGGGGACCGTGGAGAAACATGAAGAACTTTAACTAATTTTCCACGAAGCGATTTGTTGACAGGTTAAGAGTGTGTGTAATGAAATTAATCTACCTACACAGGCCCTTATCATGGATAGTTTAGAAGTGCTAACATTCCTAAGTTAAGGGTAAGTTTTCAACCTGGATCAGCACAAGAACCTATCATAAATTCCTTGCCTTTCTCTAACAATTTGATAGTTAACCTGGTAGCGGGGAAACCTGGCATGAATGTAGAATTAAATCTGCAGTTAATTTAAAGAACCTTCGAGAATTTGACAATTGCAGTTAGACTCTAATATGTCGTTTAGTATACGGCACTGCGCATGATCTTCTATATACCTACATATAATAAAACAGTAAAAAAATCGTGTCTGTACATTTAATATTTTTACAAAACAAAATATGTAGGGTTATTAGAAATTGAAAGAAGAGTAAGAATTCGAAAAAAAAAATTTGTCTGTTTGTATGTTTGAATGTTTGTTTGTCTGTTTGTCTGTTTGCACGCGCTAATCTCAGGATCCACTGGACGGATTTAGATGAAACTTGGCAGACATATAGCTTATATATCAGAATAACATATAGGCTATATTTTTTTTGGAAATTCGCTCTTTAAGGGGGTAAAAAGGAGGGGGTAAGTTTGTATGAAACTCCGTCAGTTTTGAAGCTAATTCGATCAAAATTAATATTTGGCTATTTGGTTAGAAATTAAGAATGACGCAATAATTATTTTTGGAAATTCTGCCTTAACGGGGGTGAAAAAGGGGGGGTAAGTGTCTATGAAACTTCGTCAGTTTTTAAGCTAAATTCGATTAAAATTAATATTTGGCTATTTGGTTAGAAATTAAAAATGACGCAATAATTATTTTTGGAAATTCTGCCTTAACGGGGGTGAAAAAGGGGGGGTAAGTGTCTATGAAACTTCGTCAGTTTTTAAGCTAAATTGATGAAAATTAAAGCTGTTTCTGCCCTTCGTAGTGTGACGGTGTCGCTGTTTTTCACACGGATTGCTTTATGTAGCTTTCTCGCGCGTTTACCGATAGATGGCGTTGTCCATACATTCTTAAAAGGCAGTCAATACAATGCAATGGTATGGTATGGTATGATAAGTCTGAAACATCTCGAATCGTCTCGCGCAACCCGTCGTTTCCCCGGGCTCTTAGAATTCGACATCAGACGTTTAAGATCTTTCATTTTGACGACCCGATAACGCTGGCATAAGCGACATGTTCCGCGTACGAAGTCGCGGGCAGAAGCTAGTAATTAATATCTACTAGCTTCCACCAGCGGTTTCACCCGCGTCCCGTGGAAAATACTTCGCGCAGTCGGATAATAAGTAGCCTGTAGCCTTCCTCGATAAATGGGCTATCAAACATTGAAAGAATTTTACAAATCGGACTAGCAGTTTCTGAGATAAGCGCGTTCAACCAAACAAACAAACTCTTCAGCTTTATAATATTAGTATAGATAGTATAGATTACCTATCTGAATCTTCAAATAATAAAAATAAAACAATTTCAAACAATTTTTCCATAACTTACAGCAGTTTCCCCTTAAACAGGGGTAGTTTGTCTTCCAGAGAGAATTATGCGCGACCCCTACGCAGTGACTTTTATACTGTACCATAGAGCAGGTAGAGTACGTGCCAGGATTTCTCACCTCTATCTAGTTTATGGATGCTGAGATATTGCTGTGCGGTTTGTAGGACGATTGAGCGATAGGTTTCAATGTGTTTTAAGATAGTTTGGAGTTTTTGGGTATTGAAATCAGACAATATTTTTTTGTTACCATTTTCTAAAGGTATAGACAACAGCGGGTCAACCTACCCGAATCAAATATTACCAATCGAACATCAACCTTCAATTATTGTGATAAGGTTGAAAATCTATTGCAGAAATTTGACAGATTATGGTACATTGATGTGTCGTCTTTACTTCCTACGCGTGAGTAAAACATAGAACTTATAGTTTTTTTTTTTTCACAAAATGGTAAAACAATTTTGGGTCCATTTTTTGATTTACGACATTACTGTTTTATTTTTTGGAATAAACTACCTTAAACTTTATTATGGTTAGTCACTGTGTCCGAAAAATAACTACCTTCAAGCGAAAATAAAAACACGCAACGAAAAGATACTACTAAAAAAGTGTCAGGTACAATTACAAAGAAAAGCTCTCATCAACATTGTATCTATTTAAACTGTACAGTATGGAGGTACAGTCGCAAACAAAAGGTAGCAAAACAAATCTTCTAGACGCAAGTTCTAGTATACTTTTCCTCGGTATTTGCTATGCAGATATACAGACAAACACTCTGTTTGTAGAGAAACATTTGAATACACTTTACTAAGTAAAGTCGATATGAATGTGGACGCCATGTTTATTTATTATTTGTTTGTCTCGGTTAGCTGTAAATGGGTTAGTGGGACTTTTATATATACTGTGTAGACTAGGTGTATCTGAAGGTTTTGCTTATGTCGAAAGGAAAGTTGTTCCCGTATCCGGATAACAATAAGCCTAAGTGTTATTCCGATGTATAAAACATACAGTAATTATTGAAATAATGGAAGGGTGAATAGTTACGTAAAATTACAGTATCTACGTCTATTTTCACAGATTCAAACAAAGTTCTAAATAGCTATGTGACAGATGATGCCATATTAATGTTTTTAAAATAAAATAAACTTTATTTCGGACTATTAATACATCCATAGAGGTTAGTAAGTTTTTAATTTGACAACTTTTCTATGGCATGATCTGTCAGATAGCTATATCTAGAACTTTATCTGGAACCTGTGAAACTGACCGTTAATTTTCAACGAAATATATATATATCAGTTTCAATATTTCAACAATACCAGGGCATTTCATACGATTTCAAATAAAAAATATTGTAAAGTTTTAACAAGCGCGTTAGGCAGAGTTTTTTTTTCGTATTGTCTGTAACTATTATTCTTTTTACTGGTCTATTAGTTATCTGAATACCGTAGGCTAGTATTGAGTTAGACAATAGCCAAATAATTACAATTATGGACTACAAAATCTAGATATTTTCTCTCTTAACTTTATTTTTAAGTACCTCTTTAAAAGTTACCAGATAAATATGAAAACGTCGCCGTCAGAAGCAATAAAGCTTAGGAAAGTTAAGCAAAACTGCCCTGCCTACGCTAATTATAATTTCATAGTTTCCACTGTAATAATATCTACAATATCTTCTTAGATTGTTGACTAGGATCAAAACCTAACCTAACCTTGGTCTTAAAACAATCGAAGTTACTTCAAACACATCCGCAAGTCCGAAATACTTTCTTATAATGAATTCCGGCTACCCTGCTACTCCTGGAACTTCGACCAGCTCCCCCCCCCCTCAACGTCTGCGAACGCCAATAAATCAGAGCACAGCTTGTGAACATTCCTCGACACGTCGAAACTTCGAGAAGTATATTTTGAGTTTACGTGTTTTCACTTTGATTATGGCAGATTATTATTAGGTATATGGAAATGTTAATCTTTGGGTGTGAATTAACGTGTTACGTTATGGGGTTTCCTATTTTTAAAGTTTATTATATTTATAGTCGCCAGCACATCAACTTACCACAATCTGTCGAACTTCAATAGATTTTCAACCTTAAAGCAATAGTGGAAAGTTAATGTTCGATTGGTAAAATTTGATAGATTCGGGTAGGTTAATCTGCTCTCGCGTGTACAGTCGGCCTAGAAGGAGAACGACCACTGTGACAAAAGTTCTGAGAGTATCGCTAAATGGATCACATTCGCAGAGTGGTAGTTGACCGTTTAGTAAACTATAACTTGAATTTTAGTTTCCGAAGTCGACATTGGTACAAAACAGTCTTCATTTCAGTTCTCAATGCTGCCATAATGCATCGGAATATCAAAGGATCTGAGATCAAATAATTTATGAAAATCTTAGACTATTTAGACGTATGGTGACAATCAAAAACCTATAGGCAGACTTTTTCTATGAAACAGGGAAGGTAAAAAATGAACACTTATTAACACTTTTCTTGTCCCATGAATCACAAAATATGTGATACACGCCAATTGTTTAACTATTGTGGCGACTTTGTGGACAGTGAATGGGTTAAAATACCGTACAACTACAGATAAGCTTGATAATATTCTCCAAACAAAATACAACGCAAATAAATAATTTGGAAATACAAAATCCGATGTTAGACGCAACATTACACGCTTTAAGCCGTTATAATTCTTGAACAATAGGCAAATAAAAGCTGATTAGCAGCACTACTACTAAACCCAGCATTAGTGCAAAATATTCCATTGGCGAAACAATAATTACTACGTATGGTTTAGACTACATTACTGTAGTACGATCGACAATGCTGTTATTTGTTCTATTAGCACATAAGCTGGGCATTTATATTAAGATCATTATTTTGGTATACTATGATAAAAATCTTTACATACTTAAACTTTTACCAAATATGTTGGAATCAGATTCCAATCTAACCAGATGCAGATGAGTACCAGTTTTTCAGAAGGAGAGACCGCCGATTTGACCCCATCAATACAGTTACTTGGGCAACCCAATAACCCATAGTAATATGTATTTTTCTTTTTATTCCACTTAGATATTAAGTTTACTAACTGGTTCTATGAAACAAAATACGATCACCTAATCCAGACATTATACAAAAAATACACTAAAACAAGCCAATATTTTTTCCAAGACATAAAATATAGGCGTAAAAGTGAACGAGTAAAATAGCAGCTATATTTTTCTTGCTACCAAATCAGAATGGGAACTGTTACTAGCGATATACTGCGAGACTACCGCCTCAGGCACTGAGGTATCCATCCACACAGATCCAGAACAAATTTAAAACGAAGGATCGAAACAGGCGAATAGATTACATTGAAAAGCGGAGTACCCTAGCATTCAATTATGGCATTGTCGGGCCGTGTTAACATGCAAATTGGTCCGTTTCAAAATTTTGCGGCCCACTCCCCCCTAATAGGAAATAGACATTTTCCGTTATCATTCACATCGGCCTTTGTTTTATCTTATGTAGATTTCCGAAAATTATTCTGGACCCTTTAAATCGACAAGTCCGCGAGGTCTGTTTAAGTGGACCTTTATTGTTTTGGTTGCTCTTTGTAAATATGTTGGGTGATGTATGGATTGAATTTGAAATTAGACCCCGTTATGGGTCGAGTGCATGGTGCTTGTTTAACTTGGTTGGTAATTGAGGGGTAGGGGAAAAATCTAATTATGTTTATGTGTGTTTCATGAATAATAAGAGTTAATTTGTTTCAGGTGTTGTGGGAGAGGTACTTTGTTTGTGTAGTGGAACTGGCGAGATGAAAGCTATGATAATAATGGTGAATGTTTTATTTATGAAGCAGTTAACTAAGAAGATAGTAAGACAATTAGGTTAAGTTTGTAATATTGTAGTTTCAAGACAAGTGAGCTATATATGATACGAAAATATAATAGAAAATAGCCGTACACCGATCTTACGCCTAAACTACATTATTATTACCAATGTCTCTGATGTAGGTACTGCAGAAGAGCTCACGCTGCTATGCACAGCAAAAAATATTGATCAATTAATATTGCATGTGCAAATAAGTGCACCTGAGAAATGGAAGTGCATTATAAATTATAAATGAACACTGCAACCGCTGCATCGTCATATTAAAACATCGCCATTCGCTAATTAATCAAAAAATCCAATCAAAATTTTCGTTCATTTTTTATAACAAATGGGGAACTTTAGCATTGCGCTCCCCACCGAGTCAATTTGAAACTAAAGTGACTCATTATTTACCCCTTTTTACGTGCTCAAACCCGTGGAAAATTGCACCTTAATCTTTAGCATGTTAAGTTGATTTTCGAGTGTGTTTTCGATAACCCTATGGAATACTAGAACGGTAATTGAAGCGTGCTTTCATAACGTTTTAATAGAGTTATTTTTAGATTATTTTTTGCGTAAAGCCGACGACTTGATTAACGTGGCTGTGTAAAGTTGTGTTTGAATTAACTTTGCGGATTAAATTTTACTGATTCGTCTATCGGTGTGAGTTTTACAACGGTTGCGGCAAAAATACATATGAACGTGTTCGCCGAAATGATTATTTTTCCATAACAATAAGGCTATAAATATGTTTTGGTTGTTCCCTAAATGGAGGAAGAATTTGATGAATAAATCAATGTATTTTTCCACGTTTTTTACATACTAACTTTCTCAAGATATCAATATGACACGTGTAGTAAGTTTTACATCACTCATATTACAAATATGAAGAATAATGGTCATTGCGCATATCGTTCTATATGGTTTACACTTATAAATTTGTTACAAATGATGCTATTCTTATAAAAAACACTTAAAACACTGTGAACTGAAAGTCATACATGAATTTAGGCGATTGGACCAGATTCTTCTAAAGAAAAGAAAGAAAGAAAGAAAAATAATTTATTTCTGCACACACACACTTAATAAACACAAAAAAAAAACAAATAAAAAAAACGTGATGAAAAATTAATACTTACTAAACTTAAAACTAACAGAACTAAACACTAAAAAATATACAGTCTATGGTCCACAATGTCGCTCACTTGACAGATACAATTTATTACCTGTGGACCATAGCTGAAATTATTGTAATAACACAATCACAATAATTTTAGAACAACAACATTTTACAAGAACATTTTAGAAAATTCTGGAATATTATATTGTTTGTATCGACAAATCGATACACATAATACATACAAGCCTCAGATATAGGATAAAGCAATTACAAACATTGGATTAAGTTTAACTAACATGGGAATTGGGTTATAGTTAGGGAAATGTAATAAAATTAACCCTTGCACTGCAGTAGTATTCCTCCATTGGAGAAGACGGGGTAAGTCCGTCATTTCCACAGTTGTATATTGTGAAGCTTTATTATGGTCTTTATTGTGTTTATTTAAAGGGTTCCATAAATATTATTGCCCATAAGGTGTTTTATTGTTTCAAAGGGTGACTGTATAATGTTATTATTTTCAGTATACCACCATAAAACTGTCAATATTTTTTTCACTATTTAATAACTTCAAGTATTCTACCTTAGAACAGCATAAAACCATTTTTTTCCACTGTTTAATGATAAGTTTCGACTTGTCTTTTTACGGAACAATTACTACTTTTAACGATTACTACAACAATCCACTAATTACCATCAGTAATTAAAAAAAATCCTATTAAACAAAATAATACCAACCTCACCTACATACACGATAAACCAAACTTAATTAAACCTGGAAGCTAATTTATAATAGGACATAATTATATAATAAAAATGTTCCCCCACTTATTAATGAGGTACAATAATTTTTCATACGGCCATTTTGACGACGGCACGCGTAAAGTACGCCTGTAAATATATCTGTAAATTTTTTATTACCGTGATTAAACTCGTCGGCTTAGCATTTTATTATGGTTGGGGGTTATTTATACCCCATGCAGCATGGACGGGTTAGTGGAAAATGTGCGCCAAAAATTTTATTTTCTATGTGTATTTAATTAAACGGGGCTATTAAAGTTTTAGTATGATTTCTATATTATCTGCAATATTGTTTTGGTATGGTTAGTGCTTTTATAATGGCCGACGTGATTTTTTAATATACTTATGCTTTGTGTACTTAGGTACAGCAATAATTAATAATAATGAATTCTGTTTTTTTTTGGAAGAGATCTTCAATCATTTATTTATTTTTGAAAAAAAAAACGTCCATATGCCAATTTGTCATATTAAAAACATAAAAAAAGGAAAAACACATCAACCAATAACACGAAACCGACACGAAAATAAAATAAAAACGAAAGAGTATTCAGTTTAAAAAACAATTTCGGAAATGGAACAACTAGGGTATCGGCCACAAAAAAGTGACAGTTCATTGACGAATGACGTCACCTTTTCCGTCACGGCCTCCGCGTATATTTTATTCGGCTCGTACATCACGTTTGACGTGTGACGCGGTGTGCCAATTCGGCGGTACACGGCAACAACTGGTGCATTTACCCTATTCCTGTGACATGGTACTCAATACGCTGTGGTCATTCCTTCAATTTTTTTGATGGTGTTACATTTTCAGTTAAACGCTTCACTTTTTGAAAAAAATTTCATGTAGGAATTTGCTGTCATATTTAACGTCTTTATTTCAATATGCTTGACGTATAAACCTTTTTCTACAAAATTATATTTAGTGCTAGTTTCACGGGTTCCAAATAAATTTTTGACAACTACTGCCATAGAAAATAGTCATATTTATATGGCATTATATGTCAGATAGCTATCTAGAACTTTATCTGTAACCTGTAAACCTGGCCATTAGCATCAAAACTGTTCAAATATATTTAGCCTAAATAAATCTATATGCAGAACAATACGTACCGATTTATCTTCAACTCCTTTTCTGGCCGTTTCCTCACTCTGAAAATAAAATAAATTAATGTTAATAACAGGAACTTTATAAAAATCTTTCTTTAATTTGCAACCTATGACAGACGAGTCGTCTGTACTACGAAAATCTCTACCTACCCGAATCTATAAAATTTTACCATCATCATCTGCCTAGCCTTTTCCCAACCATGTTGGCGTCGGCTTCCAGTCTAACCGGATGCAGTTGAGAACCAGTGTTTTACATGGAGCGACTGCCTGTCTGACCTCCTCAACCCAGTTACCCAGGCAACCCGACACCCCTTGGTAAGACTGTTGTCAGACTTTCCGGCTTCTGACTACCCGTAATGATTCCAAAGATGGTCAAATAACGGCCGGGACCCACCAGTTTATCCTGCCTTCCGAAACAAGATTCGTGCCTTCCTTATGACAAGATGCCACCCGGTTGTACCGACCGCACCAAGCGTTGCTTAACTTTATGATCGATCGATCCGCGCGGATTTGACTTAAGGTGAATGCGACGACTAGAAGCGGGAAATTCAAATATAAAATGGTTTTTTTATGTTTTACATAAGTTAACATTCAATATGAGGCGTGATCTTATGATTGGCGGTTATAATATCCCACAAAGTAATTTCTGATGTCCTTGTTTAACTCCGAAACTTACTCTGTAAAAAAAAACTTTGTAAAAAACGTTTTATTGCGCAATAAAACGTTTTTTACAAAGTTTTTTTTTCATAAAATAATTTTTTTCATAAAATCATAAAATCACGCCTCATATTGAATGTTAACTTAGGTAAAACATGAAAAAACCATTTTATATTTGAATTTCCCGCTTCTAGTCGTCGCATGCACCTTAACCACAAGCTCTTCTCCATATGTCCTAAAAGTATGTATATATATTTCTTTTTTTATCGATGGGAAATCATCAGAATGACCCCTCCCGCTGTGAGTGACTGCGTGAGGGAGTGTCAGACTTTTACTGACTGACTGAAACCCACCGTGTTCCTTCGGGAGCCCTTTGTGTGCCAGAGCCGCGGTAACTCTTTCGAACAACCCGCAGCCCCGACGGGCTCTGGCCCTAGTGGGCCCCGCAGGGATATGCTGACACTCTCTGAGAAGCGCGTGGAACAACGCGCGCCGCCGACACGGACCTGTCGTCTCCTAGGAGACGGAAGGACGATGAGCCACCCGAAACTCGGATAACCTAATAACCTATAAGTATCCCTCAGATAACCATTTGACCTATATACTTGATATAAAGTTAGTAGTGCGATAATCCTGCGCTGAGCCACTCTAACCCAATTAAGTGAAGCCTTTAAATTGCTGTAATTAAGGAAATTATGGCACTCTAGCCTTGATAGGAAGTCAACGAAGTATTTAGTTGCAAAAGGTATAAAAACACTCTTTATTATCTTTCGCCTTTTAGCCAATCTGTCTAGAAGCGCACTGAACCAATTAACGTCAATATGCAGTTAAAACAGTTAGGTACCAGTTTTACTAAGACTGGGTTGTATGGGTAACTGAGTTGGGAAGGTCAGAAAGGCAGTCATGGCTATGTAATGTAATGTATATTAAACAAATACTACTCATATTTGTCCGGCAAGCTACTTTTATCCATCATCTTCCTGCCCTTATCCTAAACAATCGCGCACCCGGGTAAAAAGCCTATAGCCTTCCTCGATAAATGGGCTATCTAATACTGAAGCACTTTGTCACATCGAACCAGTAGTTTGTAAGATTAGCGCGTTTCAGAGAACAACCAAACTCTTCAGCATTATACCTAAAAAAAGACAGTTCCCACGACCTTCAATCCTTTACGAGCTCATAAATAACCCCTTGACACGCTGTAACCAAGTCGGATTGGCAGCACAAGTTAACACCGAGGTTTATGAGATAACCTGCATGTCTGTCTGTCCAGTAACCCAATTACCAACGCCAATGTCCACCGCCAACGTCCAATGATTGGCCCCAAGAGTCTCGTTTCGTCTGGTCACCCGAATTTCCGACGCAAGCGACTGTTATGAGAAATTCATGGAAATTTTTACACGCGTGTTCAAATTATTTTTGCGGTTAAAAATATTCGTGTTTATATTGCAGCGTTATTTACGTAAAAAATATGTGTTTTTTTTTTGTAGGAGACTTTTTTTTGGTCTGATTTTCATGAATGGTCAATGTTATTTTTTTATGTTAAAATTGCACCTGACTGTATTTGCCTAGTGAAAGACGAAACACAAGTTTTAAACTTGTGTGAAAATTCATCAGTAGCAATAAATAATTTGATAGTAATATTGTTTCTCAATACATTTTTTCCAAATAAATATTACGTTATAAATAAAATCCCATCCACACAAATATATTCAATCAATTTTAATTTAAACAAAGAAAACACAATACGTATTTATATATTTAAGCAAACGAATTAATAAAATTTTAATTAAATACCACCGGTGCTGCCATCTACCGGCTAATTGTGTTAACGCTCTCAATTAATATTGCTAATCAACGATAATTACATTTTGATTAGTACACACAGTTCGGGAGACATCAAACAGTTTGACAAGTAATAAGTATTGATTGAAGTGCCAATTTTGATCTTATATTATAACTTTGTTTTTGTGAATTTTAAGTTTAATTTCGTTATATTTATCTGAATAAGATCTCACATAAATATAATTGAAATGATGTTAAACAATCGATAAAAACTTAATTTAATGGTTCAATGTTTGAACCCTTTATGATGAAAATTGTTTTGACCATTACCGCCAACTACTTACATATATTTAAATATTTAAGTTTATATGAGGAATTTTCTCAGGGTTCGCAACTTTCTCAGGGATAGCTTGTACTTAATGTAAGAAACCTATTGTAAACACGTGTTTTTTAAAAGAGTATCCATGGAGTTTCTTGCCGGTTCTTCTCCATGAGACCCACTTCTTCGAACCGTGCAACTAGCTTGACGTTTCATAAGAGCTTTTATAGGCCTAATTGAAATAGCGGTTGCCTCCTTCTGTGAAGACGTTATGTCACAGAAGGAGGCGGCGGAGCGCAGGCGGGAGGATGATCCTCTCGCAGCACCGCTCCGCAGACGAAGAAGGGGCGGAAGACGGCGAACACAACATCCGTCCTCATCCGCCTCAGGGAGTGATCAGCGGGTGGCAGGCGCGGGGGCGCCACCGCCTGCATCACAACAGAGATCACCCCACTCGTCAGGCCAAAATGGCCGCGTGCTCCGGCCATAATAACAGCTCCTCCCCACTAGGTGGGGGGTTGTGAGGGGCC
>NWSH02000505.1:14289628-14304873 GCA_002382865.2 Heliothis virescens
GAAGATAGGTTTCTCTTAGGGTGTAGACATCGCATCGCATTTTACGAAAATATACTCCTAGGGGAGTAAAACGGGGGTTGGTGGTTTGTATGAAAGTCCTATGTTTTTGATGTGTTTACCTGATGCAGAACCACAACAGACGAGCTAAACTATAAGAGATACAAGAATGGTGCCATTGTAAAAATGTATCCACACGTGATGAAATTTTTCTGCTGAGATATTTAATTTGAAGATCTAGAACACCTTATGTGGAACTTCAAGAGCCCAGCTATACTATAACACGTGTAGGAATGATGTCTTAGCAAAAGTTGTTTAAACTGGTGGGTTGACTTACAAAAATAAAAGTTCTGAATCGCCTCGCATATTCAGTCGCTACCGGGCTCTTAGAATACGACATCAGATGCTTCAGATCTTTGATTTTGACGACCCCGTTGTCGCTGGCATAAGCGACATGGTCCGCGTACGAAGTCGCGGGCAGAAGCTAGTAATACATAATTGTACAAGCCAGAACCTGGTGTCTTGCGGGGCCATTATGCGGTTGATCTTAGACCACAAGACACGGCATGGTCGCTCCGTGAATGGCTCGCCTTAACAATGCCGTAAACACGCTTAGTGTTCCTGCACACTGCAGACTAAATAGTCGGTCGACAGTTGTATGACAGCTCCAATGGTAAAATGGTAAAGTAAAGAATATCGTATATCCAGTTAAAGTTTTAGTCTGTCATCATCATCTTGCTGCCCTCTTCCTAATTTTATTTGCGGTCGGCGCAATAATATTTTCTGCTTCCATTTTTCCCCGTCACTCGTCATACTGACATACACTACCTTCTTACTCTTGTCGTCTTTCAGTCAATCTATCCATCTTTTCTCAGATTTTTTAGTCGGTCATATACAGGCAAATTACATGATCATTATAATGTGTATTTAATTCACTACCATTCATCTTCATACTGATTTAAAAGCCTGAACAAACTATCGGCCGACAAAAAGTCTGCAGTGTGCGGGTACGCTTAGACGACGGACGTTATTTGGTACAATAAACCTCTGTAGGTATTGCTCTTAGTTTCCTGAATGCTAGACTGATAGGACAAATGGGAATGTGGTGTATTTATTGTGATGACCTTCGTTTGTTTATCTTAACTTTGTTTGTTCAAATTGTTAGAGCTCTTAAGCTGGCTATCTCAAAAGCCGCGAGGATCAGTCGATCACAAGGTTAAGCTGCGCTTGATGCGGTCGGCTCGTGGATGGGTGACCATCTTGTCATGACGAGTTCCTCCGTGTTTCGGAAGGCACGATAAATTGGTTGGTCTAGGCTGTCAATTGAACATCGTTCAGAAGCTAGAAAGTCTGACTACCAGTCTTACTAAGGGGTATTCGGTTACCTGGGTAACTGGATTGTGGAGGTCAGATAGGTAGTCGCTTCATGTAAAACACTGGTTCTCAGCTGCATCTAGGGATTGCAATCCGGTATCATTTTCAAATATGACATTAGCAAATATGCTGGACGGTATATGTACTTTCGGCATGACGGGTCCACACCGGGCACGGTTGCTTCGGGAGGTACCTGCCTGTCCCCGTGGCGGCAATTGGCGGCGGTAAACTCTCGCGCCCAGCCGTGGTTCAAGCCATGGTGAGGGGCGAGAGGGAATGGGATGCCGTCGCCTCCTTCTGCGGAGCAGTTATGCTAGAGAAGCAAGCGGCGGAGCGACTGCGAATTCGCACTGCTCATCCCAGCCGCCGCTGTGGACCTGGTGGTAAACACGGTCGCCGGGTGTCGAGAGACGCTCCCGGGCACCGTAGGCGTGGGTCTGTGCGCGGTGAGTTTTCTGGTGGCACATCGTTCTTCCGTCTCCTAGGAGACGATACTGAGGAGACACACCCGTGTCGGCGGCGCGCGTTGTTCCACGCGTTCCTCAAAAAGGTCAACAGAACCATTAGGGCCAGAGCCTGTCGGGGCTGCGGGATTGTTCGAAAGAGTTACCGCTGCTTTGGCACACAAAGGGCTCCAGAAGGGACACGGTGGGTTTTAGTCAAAGTCTGACCGGTCCCATATTCGTCAGGTCAGGATCTGATGATGAACACCCTGAGAAATCTAGGGCAACTCATGAACATTGCAGGCAAGCATCGACTGAATACTTGATATTGAGTTGATTATGGCTTAATTACTGCCACAGTTGGTATTAAATTACTATAGTTTAAGACCCAAAAATTGAAAAGAAATAACCAACTTCACAAAATACTGAAACTGAAAGGAACCAAATAAAACTTTTAACATGGCTCTAGAAGTCGGTGGCAAAATAAACACAATCAACTGACCTGCAGACTACTTCTAGAGCCATGTGAAAAGTGTTATTTTGTCCCTTTAAATAGAGGGAGAACCCTCTATTTCTTACGAAGTAATTAATTTTTAAGTATTTCCTCATATGTAATTTGTTTCCTTTTACTTTTGACTCTCCGATAACCTTCTTTTTCTTAAGGATTTGAATTACTAGTACCTTTTTCAATGTATTTTTCGCGATTTAGAGTTTAACCGGATCCGGCACCGGATCCGGTGCATTGGTGCCGGATCCGGTAGGTCTAGAAACTAGCCGGATCCGCCGGATTACCGGATCCGCCGGACCGGATTGCAATCCCTAGCTGCATCCGATTAGAATGGAAGCCCATCCCAACATTGGTGGGAAAAAAAGTGTACACAAGATCTGTATAAAAATGGTACATATAACAAATAATATTATTTCAGTCTCACAAATACATTTCTAGTTACAAATTAATATACAATTCACACACACGACAAACTTCAAACGCGATTATTTACCCGGAAACCAAAATAGGATTAGGCTCAACACAAACGTCTCGATTCCTATAAATGTGTAGTCGAATCGTAATTCACGCTGTGTTAAGTAAGTTAAATAAGTGTTTAAGTGCCCTTAAGTTTGTGTATTACTTGGAGGTGTGATGGGTTGGAGGTGGCATTTGCTTAAATGTGCTAGTGTAATTTTGTATCATGGAATGACATGCTAAAAGAAAACAACTTTTTTCCTAGCATGGCAATAATAAAAAGAAAACTCGTAATACACTGAGAATTTGAATAAAATCCTTATTTACATAACGACTTGATAATTCTGCATCCACGCTAGCAATCACAGGTCTTATAAAAGCAGGATTTGTTTACAATGTATTCATAATATTACTATGATTAAGTTTCACAAAGCTTTCGCTGTACATTACAAACATCACACATCACATTCACATTAACATCACATTTTATGACTCAAACCATTCTACCATAAATCTTGAGCCATTTACTTTGTTTCTTAGCAAAAATGTACCTACAAGACCTACATACCTTATTCAACATACCACATCCAAACTTATCCACTCCGTGTAATCCTAATACTGACTGTGATTAATAGTGTAGGATAAGACGAGGGTCGTTCATAGACGACAGCTATATTGCGACAACTCTTTGTCTCTGGTCTCTTAAACTCTATTTTAATGGTAGTCATTAATGTATGGTGGATGTGAATAAGATAGTTCGGAGTTTTGGAGGCAAGAGGGACTGTGGTAGGTTAGTATTGTTTTCTTTTTGTGTATTTTTGTTAAGATTTATGTGAAACTAGCTTCTACCAGCTGATTTTTCCCGTTGCCTAAAATCCCGTTTTTCCCGTTCCCGTGAGAATTTCGGGAAATTCTTCTTATCTCGCATGAGAGTCTTAAAATGAAGCTCAGTGCAAAATTTCAGCTTTATAGGTTCACGGGTTTGGACCCTGCGTTGATGAGTCAGTGATTGAGTCAGGACTTTGATTTTTATATGTTTAGATGACATTTTTAAATATTCATTACAAGAAATAGGTTGTTACTAAATCATTTATTGAAGAAACAATTAAAGATGTCGATATTTACATTTCTTACTTTAACTAAGATGATTTACTGTTTAGATGACTGTGTAGATTTTTTTAGAAAGAACATCTTTTCATGAATAAAAAAAAAATTCTACAAAAAGCACCAATTTTAATAAATTACTCCAACATTTTGATACATTCCACTTACAACCGTCACAGTGATTCCCCCGCCTTAATTTCACACTGGCCGATCTTCCGAATGAGAATGTTCTAACAAGAATATTAGACAGAAAAATTAAAATTTCCCTGTAGCAAACTGAAGACGCGATTTTTATTAAAGCAAAAAATGCCGAAATGCTTGCCGTGGAAGGCTATATCGCCCTGCGGGAGGCTTTTATAAGGCGAGCGATAAATCAAGGACGGGGAAATATTTAAAAGCTTGCCGCACCAAGATTCGCTGGTGGTGTCCGTTTACGACTTGGAGATTCGTTCCAGATGCATTTTGGTGATAGTGGGAAAACGGTGTTTGGGTGTTGGGCTCACAATTTAAAACGTACTATGATAAAACTTATTTATGTATCGTATTTTATTATAGTTGACACATGATTTTGTAAACTGAATCATTAAATTCCATTTGTATAAAGGAAATCGATGAATGACCTATAATTTTTACCTAACCCAGGTTTTTTTACATGGTTTTCTTAGTATACCAGACAGATAAGTTTAACAGCTTAATCCCCCCCAAAAATGAGAATAACTCCACAGAAGACATAAGTCTTATTTCCTCACCCACTTCTTAAATTCAGAAAAAAACATGTATTATTTGACATTAATATTAAAGTCCAAAGCAGAACACCCCAGATCCTGTGGGCGGCACGGTATGGCAGGAACATGGCTCGTTTCCTGCACCATGAAATACATCTTCGCTATTTATACGTCTAACCGATGCCGTATAGCCTAAATATGTTGAGGGAAAAATGTTTGGACCTCCCTCAGATTTTGCGCCTTTACGATTATAGACCCCAATTTAGAAACACTTTTGTATGGTAGGGAATTGACTGCGAAGAAAATCGCCGAAAGGAAAAGTTATGTTTATCATATTTTTTTAAGGATTTTTTTTTCATATTATTTACAATTCTTTGTACATTTCTTCAACTTAAAACTAGGACATACACAACTATCACAATATTTGTCGTTTTAGTTTTTTTCTAGGTATTTTGTATGTGTTGAACCTTCGGTATGTTGTAGCGCCACCAATTTGTAGACAACCTGGATTTTTTACGAAAGTGTTTTAAACCACGAGCTCTAGACCAAGGCAAAGGGGTTAGACTTGCACCTAATATTTCATTAAAGAGACCAGACAAGTGCACATGATGTATGAGGCACACATTCATTCAAGATAATCACAGAATTTCATTTTAATTAGCTGAGAGATTAAACCCAAAACGTTTACTATTCTCAGAGGCAAACGGATTGGACTGCCTTGGAGCCTACTATCATAAAAATAGAGCAACCAACTATGTTCTGGCTATTCATACTAATCTGCCGATTAATTCGAACTTTACTAAGCCTCTCACATAGCAAATTTTCTATCCAATGATGGCGTCCTAGCCGATTGCTGGCCACGGCGGCTGTTCTCATATAAGGAGATCAGCCAGCTACGCAGGACATATTATAATGCACAAGCACTTGCGCTGACACAGGTGCACTCCCTATTCCCTCACTCTCATAACCCGTTGGGACGGCAATCCGACACGACCGGAGAGAGATCAGGCGCAGGACCGACATTAACGTGCTCTCCGATGCACGGATATCTATCCTATATATAATAATATGACTATCCAAAATAATTAATCCGTTAAACGTTAATTGTACAAAGTGGTTACCGAAACAACTTGCTAGTGGAATGCTGCTGACAACTTGTGCTAACTTGTACCAGCGATACCAACTTAGTTTCAAAATGCGATCCGTGTTTATCGTAAGACCAAACTGTGTGTGTGTGTGTACTGAATTTTGTACAAAACATAACTTTAAGTTATCACGTAGATAAAGCGTAGAGCCCACTGTTCCGTTTGTCTTGTGGTGACAAGGGCGATTGTCATGTATGGGGCCTTGGATTCGATTCCCGGGTGAGAGAGAAATCGCTTGCGTTGGTCGGAAGGGTTTCAAAAACTTTCACAAATCAGTCCAAAGTCTGGAATTGAATTACTATTGACTGATAGGCACACAACACAAAAGCCATGTCGGGTGCTTTAAGTTTACCATCAACGTCACAAACTCTGATGATCTAAAAGGAAGAAGAGAAAAGTAAGTACTCTCTCTCTTTCTGAAAAAAGGAAAAGTTAAGAAACTAATTCTTCTATTTACAATAGTTTAAAGTTTCTAAAATACACCCTATTATGTCAACATCTCCAGTAACGAAATCACTAAAAAACTTCATTCCTATCCACGTTGAAGGAAAACACAATTTCTCCATCGCAATTTTTTCTATCACATTTACACGCGAGTGTATCCACTTTGGGGTAACACCAATCTCCCGCAAAAACAATAAAAAGACAAAACTATAGAGATGTGCATAATATTTTCTCGAGTCTCGTGGATTTTTATACAAAAATTCGACGCCGAAATAAGATTCTGAACGTATCTTCACAGATTTGCTGTTCATGAATACCAATCGGAAACTCGGCATAGCATGATAACATTTGTTTGGAAAAACAAAGGAAAAGGACAAAGTATTTGTTATGATTGAGGTACCAGCTTGTATAGTTTTCTTGTAGTAAACCTTAATTGATTGATAAAATTTGGAAAATAAGATATGTCTAACCATTTATCTCCGGATGTCCTTGATAAACGTTAAAGCCCTCAGCAGACAGAAAAAATCGTTCAATTGACTGCACTATAACTTAACATAGAATTTCTGAAACTGTCGTCAAAGAATAACATTGCTAGTTGCGTCAGTTTACTATGAAAACAGAATGGAACAACAAAACAAAAGTGAACGGATATTTGCCAATAAAAATACATCGACATCTCTAAAACATCTCTTAACCGAATTATATCGAACGACAATCCTGCGAACACGACTCTTTTACACACGTAACTGCGTTTG
The DNA here is from genome assembly GCA_002382865.2 of Heliothis virescens. Classification (NCBI taxonomy): domain Eukaryota; kingdom Metazoa; phylum Arthropoda; class Insecta; order Lepidoptera; family Noctuidae; genus Heliothis; species Heliothis virescens. The sequence continues at coordinate 14,296,580 of NWSH02000505.1, forward strand.
CTACATCAAAATTTACAACATTTCAAAACAAACATAAACAAAACTTACCTTACCTTAAACATAAAGCTCAAAATACTTTGTCACCTGTCCCAAATATAGGTTGCAGCCCAACATACCAATATTAAACTCTCACGCCAAGCTATTAAGGTTTAAAATAGTTTGCTCACACAGGTTGTTGCACTACCGCCGATTCGATCAATTCATTCAGCGATTCCATTCGAATTACTCCTTTGATTCGATTTTGGTACACTCGCGGGCTTAACTGGAACGTTTTTGGTTTTTAATTAATAATAGACACAGAGCCAGTGAGCACTTTTGTTAGTGACAATACACGTACAGATACAGGCAGAGTTGGTGCAAAAAGTTGTACGAGCTTAGGGGTGCGATTGGTTTAAATAAAATATTTGAGCGCAAAATCGCCTAGCGCAAATGGAACGGATGAACTTCATGCCTAAAACAATATCGAATGTACTGGATGCATTTGTTTTGGTTTGCAGTGTAGATTTCTGAGAAAACGATAGCATACGGATTCAATGTTTACACGGAATCCTTGATATAATGGAATGAAGTACCTATCATTCTGTTATTTCTAGGAATTAAAGTCTATCAGTACCTGGCCAAAGTTAAACATTTGGGATATTACTACAAAAAAGTTGAACAGGGAATCGTCATGTGTTTAAGAAAATTTTGTATGGAGAATTCTCTAAAACACGTGATCATCGCGTGTCTAACTTTTTTGTAGTAAGACCATTGGCATTTTCTCTTACAATATTTTATTCGTAAAAATGTCCTGGCCAGATTTGTGAAATGGTAACCCTTGTCGGGCCGTTGCTTTTAAACGTCATAAAGGTAGTTAATTTGATTTCGTTCTGCTGTCCAGTGTTTCACTTTGATTGATGGACACCATTGATTAATGGTGAGATGAAATTGAGCTACCGTGGAAAGGAAAAAATATGTTTTATAATTAAATAAAGGACCAATACACGTATGGAGGATTTTGGCAAGCGTATCTCCGTGTGTGGTGAAATAGTGAATGGAAAATAGTGTTTATTGTTAAAGATATTTCTTGTACAACTTTTATAGGAGTTCGCTTACATTTTTTACAAAGTTTTGTGATTTGTATTTTTAATTTATCACAAATTCCTTTAATTCTCCAACAACTTTAATAACATTTAAAAGTAGGCTACCGTTCCGAACATCGAAATTGCATCAACCTAAATCCACCAGCTTTATTTTATAAACATTTCAATCCCGAATAATCTGATCAAAAATATTGATAAAATAAACAAAACAATCAAGCAATCACCGACGTAGTAAACTCCCAAACGATTGCAATTCCTCAAAGCGTCTCCTTAACCGATGTTCAGTTGCAATCAGCCTGTAGACGTAATCCAATGGCCGGGCCGAAACAACCATAAGCATATTTCCAATCAAACCGCAGGCAAACCAACATACACATCCACGATTCTTAATAAAATGCGTTGGTAAATTTCTGTTAGGTAACCTCACAACTTAACTCTGAAAAATTCCGCAAACAACTTTGAACTTTATGTGAAAGTAGTTAGGGTTGAAATTTCAGTAGATGAGATGTGGATCTAGGATGTTTTGGTGTATTAAGGGTAATATCGGATAGCGTCTAGTGGGGAACACAGACGTATAAATAAAGTTGCACAATAAACTTGAACTAAATCAAGGAGCATTGTTGAAGGGGGCCTTGTTAGCCGCGCGAGACCGCTGATTTTTTATTTGATATCTCAATAAGCCCGTTTGAGGGTTACAAACCGGTAGAAGCCACGAATATTTTTTCAGATGTTTTTTTTTTTCTAAATCCAACCCGTTCGATTGTCGGTTGTTTGATTTATAAATTTATTTAGTCCTGTTTGGTTAGGCCCCGTCTAAAGTTTATGGTGGAATAAAATTTTTAAATGCCCCCAAAGTTTTGTGTGTGTCAGGCAAATTTATCTGTTCACAGCTTGTGAACAATTTTTTTTAAACACATAAACTTCGTGCATTACCCGTGTGCCACCTTGCTTTTATGTGGAAAACTTTGTGAATTACGCACTATGATAATAAAATCTATTGGATATTACTTTTAGAACTGCGATTAGCTTAAAACTATAATATCAATTAAAACTGTGATTTTTGGATATTATATCGGTAACTTTTGATAATGGACTTAAAATTCCACATCTGTAATTTCACTTTTCTCATTTTATGTGCTCCCCAATTTCAATAAACACCGAAAAACTATTTTGCAACCTGACCTCTAGTGCAGCACCACGCCCACTTTCGCCGAACATCGATAATCGAGAAGCGGAATCGAGAGGTATCGAGTAAATAAGTGCAATAGACATGGCAGTCACGTCCCGCCGCAGTCCTTTGCAGTGCAACCGAGTGCGCACCAAAACCGGGGAGGTGACAATGTGTTGTTGTTCCAAGATTTAAGAAGATTGGGACGGTTTTTGAATAGCAGTATTTTCTGAAATAATTATAGCTGTAACGGAATTCTAGAAGGAGCTTGTTGGGTTTTGCTCAGTAAAATTCTGACACACTGGGTATGATTCTAGTTGACCAGTCACAAAGGGATCCTTTTATAAGTAAAAGGGAAAAAGTATTTTTAGTGGAAATCATTACGTGCGTAATGATCATCGACAGATTAATTTCAAACCTATTTCTGACTACAATTATTCTGATACACTTTACAACAGCCATTGTTTTAAAAGTGATTGAAGATATTTTCTTATAAAAAGTATGTTCTTGCCAATCTAATTTTGCACAAACACACTTATAATTTATTCCCACACAACATACCGCATCCACTCCACCCAACTTCGTAACCCAGGCGCACGATCGCATCCCCGTTGCGAATAGATTCAGGACATACCACCGTGTGTACCGACTGTTAGGTAAAAATAGTGTCGCGAGGGTGAAGCGCTATACCACACATCTAGGGGCACGTGAGCTGGTTGCTAAGGAACCCCAATGGAAGCAGGTGTTGCCTGTAATTCTTTGCTAGAAAGGTGCGGTCAGAACCTCTTTGGTTACGAACGTTTTAGGAGCTTGTGAATGGTTTAGAAGCAGAACTTCGATATTGAATATGAGATGGTAGACTTCAATTGTTTTTTTTCTGTTTGAGTTCTAAGTTTAAAAATGTGTTTTTCAGTTCATAAGCTGTCTGAAAAGTTAGCCTTTATTATCTACTAAAATTGAGATAAGTCCCAGCTACATCTTAAATGGTAATTAATATTAAGAGCGTTTTACCTAGGTACTTAAAATTAATCAGATTTAACCATGAGCTTATTGTTCAAAACATAAAACTTATTTTTTACTTTAAAGTTTGCTTTACATGTTTAACTATTAGTCGAAGATTAATTTCACGAACGTCGACAAAAAGTTGACTTTTTAGATGTTCAAAAATATTTTAAAACCTTATTCAGTCAGTCTCAAAATATTAGCCAGCCAGTAACAGTAAATACAAACAGTATTCACCATACCTACACTCCTTGCGACAAAAACCAACCCTTCAAGCGCATTTGCGATCAAGATAAACCCACGCACACAACTGACGTAGAAGTTGAACGCACAGATTAAACCCGTGTCATGGGCCGTATCATAAATCAAAACCAACTCTGGCACGAATTATTTAAATGCCATAATGAGTCACGGTAAAAGTTAAGGGAAGCACCCCGTATTTATCACCGCGGACACGGGATCTGTAGGGTTAATAAATGCCGGTTGCGAGCGGCCATTTTGTGTTTATCAGCGTTCGAAATTCGAAATGAACGATAAGTCTTTGCGGGTAGAGTTTTTAATTTTGATGATCGATTGCGGATGTGTGGTCTAGTTTTCTGATAAATGTTGTTTTATCTGAGATTTTATCTTAAAATCCGTTACTAAATAGGTTGAATTGATAAATTGTTTTGGAGCACTAAGTAATTTACAAGGGAGAGCATACAAGGATAAAGACGGCCGGCCAGTGAAACCTTGGTGCTGCTACATTGCAAAACAGGTTCAATAAACAGGTTTATTACTACCAATTAGTAACATATTATTATGTAATACTACCTCTACGCTTCCTAGAACACGAACAAAAAGTTAATTAAAAAACAATCGCAATAATATTTTAAACATATCATTTGACCAATTACTCTAAGGGTATCTGTGCAATTATCAGGACTTATTGTGGAGAATTAGCGAAAAAACAAAAGAACCGTCAATTGCGGTCGGTTTCTCGGTGCTCCCAGTGGGCTGGGGGACAATTATTGAAGTAATTACCCTAATTCATGTGCCATAAATAGACGGTTACAGAAGGCTGATTGTGGAACAAAGTTGGTGTTTAAGGGCAAGGACAGGGATTGAAAATACTTACAAATATTTCTTTATTGTTCCAGGTGGAGAACCGTTCTAAAGCTGCTGGCTGAAGTTAAATAAGACAAGCTGAAGATTGGACAATATTTCACATATTAAAAGAGCATGAGACTGTTGTTGATGACGTTTATCGTCAGCAGAAAATCTTTCATGAAAGATGTAAAACTAGAAACGACCTGAAACTCTCTGAATTTTAACGTCTAAAAGAACTTCAATGTACACTTCAATGCAAGACACAGATGGACTAACAATATAATGTACTTTGAACCACCTTCTTAAACCTATGTTTACAAATAAAGATTTCATTTTCATTTTCAAAAACTTTTTGATAACGTAAAAGAATGCTTGTTATGTAGTTTCAATGTTAGCCTTTATCTATTGACGTAGCAATTAAAATTATGAATTTTACATGGTCCCCATTTTTTTGTCATTATCTTCCCCTTAAGTCCTGCGGCGGTCCTTAAAGGCAAAATACCGTTAGGCTACACTACACAACGTAGTACCAACCAGTTATTATTAGCCAATGATGAATGTTTGCGTTTTTAAATAGCTGTTCTACTGCGCGTGAGTTTATTTCTGTACCGATTGATTTGTAGCGAAAGGGTGCGTTTAGGTTAGAAGATATGTAGTTAGTTTGTCGTACAAACTGGTGTAAACTGGGAGGATCTGGCTATTGATGTTGTCTAGTTTTTTTCTTGCATTTAAGAAATTCCAGGTTGCAATTGTATCTTCGTGTTTTTTGAAGTTGTTATCAGGGTAAAATTCAATCACAAAATTTCCTACATTTGATAACGTTATGATCGTGTGACGACAAAATTCTAACTAAAACATATATTCTGGAGCCAAAAAAAGGTAATCGGTTCAATGTTATCCAGGCGCGGTAAATAGTGACGATGGAAATTCGGTGGAACCGCGGGGAACAGGGTGTTTAAAAAAACTAAATGTAGTAAGTAGTCTTTTGATGAAAGTATTAACAACTAAAACACAATCAACCATTACAAAAAAGCCTACCTAACAAAAACTCTTAAAAAATATGACACCAATACTTCACTGGCTCGTGACAGAAATCCCCTCACTTACGAAATACCCTTAGATCCAGCAAAATCACATTTTATTCACTACACTAACGGTGCACTAGGGCACTATAATGTACGCCTAGGTTAGAGCATCTAACTCACTGGAATCGTCATAAACTCAAATGTCTCTGCTATAAACAAATAGTCGAACTGAGAACGTCATCCTTAAAGCGTGCTACGAGATTGTTTGAAAGAGTTACTGCGGCCTTAGTCCACAAAGGGCTCAAAAAGAAATACGGTGGTTTTAGTCGGTAAAAGTCTGACACTCCCTCACGCTGCACCCGCTGGAGGGATCATCTGATGATTTCCCACCAAAAAAAAACCTCCTCCATTTCTTGGAGGTCGCTTAAAAAGCCTGCCAATCCCAAAAAAATTGGTCAAGCATTTTGAATGACATCATTACGCACGAACACGACAGAATTGAGAAGTATAGATTTGACACACACATACGTGTATGAACGATGCTCTCGTGCCTGTGACTGTGACGTGTCCAGTTGGGTTACTTATCCAAGATACCTAAGGTTGGGACGAGTCTCCCAGGACTTCGGATGACCATAAAGTACTGGTGGGTTTTGGGATTTGAAGCTAGCTATTTATTGCGTGGTGGAGGTAAAAAGTGTGTCAGTAGTGTTTTAGGAGCTGTGGATTTAAGTAGTGTTCGGATATCTCTGTTTATTGGCAGATACTCTTACGGCCGTTCCCAATAACCTATCTATCTCTGGATTTGTATACTAGAGATAGAATTTTGACATAAGCCCCATACAAGTAATGTCAAATTACTATCTCTAGTAAGCAAATCCAGGGATAGACAGAATATTGAATTTCGATGTTAGAGTATACATAAGTATTATTGATATTTACTCTAAGCATATACTAGATCAGATAGATCAAGTTTGTAACAGTCACTTTTAGTTGAAAATACAAAAGAAACTTTATTTTTGAGTACAGTTATGAGTGTGTAAAATGGCTTATCCAATTCAGAGCTGCTTCATAACGATTCAATGAAATAGTGATGGAATCAAAGTATGTAGAACCGTCTCAAGAACTGATAATTTCAAAAAAAGGCTGGCTATTACCTAGGTCAAAGATTAAGCATTGCCATCCAGCGTGGCAATGCTGCCAGCCTTTTGGGCACGCTCCCAGTCGACAGCGATGGGGAGGAATTTTTTGACGCTTTTTAGTTTTTAGTTCTTAGTTTAAGTTTTTTTTTGTAATAGTGTATGTTGTAAATATATGTAAATAGATAACAAAATAAATAATATAAAAGTTGAAAAAAAACTTCAAGGAAAAGATCTCAGAACTGTCTTCAAGAATTTATTCGTAGAAGTATTTTTTCAAATGATGGACAGGCAGAATAAAAAGGCAAGGTACGATCAATGTGACTTGAAACCTACCCCACCATTTGTCCAAATTACCTACGATTAATACTATCATGGCCCTAAAATTTAACAAAGCACAGTTTTATGATTCAAACGTTTAGTGTGCACTAAATGTAATTTATAGTTTTATGTTTATATTGGTCAGATTTCGTGGTGTTATATTGTTCTAATCGATTTTTATTGCTCTTGTTTTACGACTGGAATTGAAAGGGTGGAGACATGCAATGGCTGATTTATTTATTTGGTTGATTCCTTATATTATATACTTGTACCTCGTTGTTATATACAAGTATATTTGTACTGCAATAACCTATACTAAGCTAAGCTTAATAATAATGCTTTTACTTGCAGAATGATTCGTTTGCTGACCAATATTGCAGTCGATTTTTGATCCACTGTCTTTAATGTTGTGAACTGTTCTTGAAGAAACCTGTTAGTTCCCTAATATGAATGTCCATGAATAGTAGTTTTATTTTCTTTAATTTTAACACATACACAGGCGGCTTAATGCAAGGCTTCCTGCCACATTTTTTGGACCAATTCATATGCAAATACTACTACAAAGAAGTCGATTCAACCATTTAAACATGAAATTATTGACAGTTTAAAAACTGCATTAGTGGTAATTTGGACCAATAATACAAGAATAAGCTTTAAAAGGACCTCATTATAAAGGATACAGGAGACAGCAATTTAGGTGGTGCAAATCGTAAGAGTGTGGTGACCTTTTTTTTCTGACAGATGGTGTACGATAAACGTTAGGGTGGGGCTACACTTGTCTGCTACCGATAATTTAGTCGCCCAATTTAATAACCTAAAGCTTAGTAAATTTGCCGAAAATCAGAGCGATAAAGTACAGGAATTTTCACGTGGAGAACGGATAAAAAATAATTACTTTGCTTGCTGTGGTGGATGTACAATTTTTAGACCTTTAATTCTAGGTTACTCCACTATTCTTCCTTCTACTTTTCTTTCGCCATGACTATTTTCAAGTTTCATTATAAAGTACAGACGATGGTACATCAACCTACGACAATCTGTCAATTTCTTTAATAGATTTTCAACCTTATCACAATGGCTCTTCAATTGGTAAAATTTTACAGATTCGGGTAAGTTGAACTGCTGTCGTCTGTATATACTATTACTTTGAAAAGTTTTGAAAATGGCCTGTATTTGGGGGCACGGCAGTGCCCCCGCCAAGTCGAGCGCAAAGCAAACACTGCCGTACCATCCTTTACTGGAACCATTTCGACGCATTTTCAGGCCTCTGTTTGAGAACCTCTGGATAATACCAGAACGCCGAAATTTTCATCATCCAGAAAGCTATAATCACATACGTAAAACCGAGAATTTCAAGTCTGTAGGTCATTTAATTTCGAAGTTAAGCGAAAGCAAATTTTCGTATTTTCGACACTCACTCACTCATGATCATCAAAATAGAACTAGTACTTCCAATAAAGTCAGAGAGCTG
>NWSH02000505.1:14307863-14330294 GCA_002382865.2 Heliothis virescens
ACTCAGCACGACTTTGTCTAGATTTCATTACTTTTTAGAGATAAACAAGCAGCTTCAGCGAGAATTGGCTAGTTTTTTACAGAATGTTTTTGGTGGGATTGACATTTTTATTTGTCCCTTGCCTTATAATTTACCGAGTTAATAATTACCTAAATACACAACCCTCATTCAAATATTACAACCGTACAATAAACGAAGTCATCTGCCATTCCATTTAACCCTCTCGCTGCAACAGGTGCGCAGACGCATCTGTTCAGTTGGCAATGATTTAAAACCGCAAATTGTACCCTGTTTGAAAAGCGTGAAATATTATAAAGGAATGGTAAATTATATGCCATTGTACCAACATTTGTTCCAAGTGTTTTATTTTAGCAAATTGCTTTATAAAAGTTTGGGAGACAATCTGCTGTGGCGTCGTTGATTTAAGAAAAATGGCGTGTACTTAAAGTTGTTTCGTATGATTAAATTGTATGTCTTTTCTTCTTTCTTAAAGACAAATTTTGTGGTAAAATACATTGAATACATTTTTATTTTAACTGACAGTTTTATACCCAGCTACTTCAACAGAAAAGAAAGAAATTAATTTATGCTTTTGTAAATTGAAAACATTACAGTGCTTTTGTAAGGCTGTGATTAAAATAGTACAAAACATAAAATCTAATTACATTAGCAGATAAAATCTTCCTGACAACCAATTACACATAAAACCCTCCCCCGCGGTCGGGGGTCAAAAAGTCCCCACCAATTAAATAAAATGACATCTTAAAACAAGAAAAGGACATACGATGCGTCCGTCAGCCGCGTCGACTTTAATTAATTTAATTACTCGTAGTCGTATATTGCTCCTCTCAGTACTCTTTTATTTGTATCGTTTGCGACGGAAACGTAACTAGGTTTTAACATTCGTAGGACAAATTAAAAAGCGAGGCGGCAGTAGCAGGGTTAATGTTTGTCCGTTTTTATTTAAGCTGTATTTTAAAGTAATTCTTGGAAGTTGAAAATTCGACTGTGAAAGGTTTTAAAATATTGAATTCATATTACGGGAAATGTGTTTATTTTTCTGTGCAATCGAGAAACTTCGTATTGATTTATTTAAAAAAAATGGTTAAGCATTTATCCTAGTAATATTGTAAATGCAAAAGTTTGTATGTTTATTTGTTACTCCTTTACGAAAAAACTGCCGAACGGATTTTGATGAAACTTGCCAGTAGTACCTATAGCTTATATGTCAGAATAACATATAAGCTACTTTTGATCCGGGTGCGGGAAGTAGTTCCCTGGGTAAACGGGTGAAACCGCTGGCAAAAGCTAGTATTATTCTATGCATTTAGATAACAGTGTAATAATAGTAGTAGTAACAATAAAATATTTGTCTATTAAGTATAAACAACGTTTGTAACCTTTTTGCTTAGCTAACAAATTGCAATAATCCATCTCACGACACCAACATTGTATTTCTAGACCAAAAACATGTACGTTAAACAGTTTGGTTTTAAAGTTTAAAAAATAGGGACTTTTATCAAAAAACCTCTTCTTTTTACTTAAAAAAATGGTTAAAAAGAAAACTGTTAGATACGGAGGACGTGCTGTGAATTAAACTAGTGTCGAGGTGTCGTGACACTTAATATCACTATGATAAAATTGAATTACGTCAAGTCTCCCCGTGTATAAGTAGAGATAGAACATTTTTTTATTATTTTAAAAAATTGTCTTCAACGTTTTTTGTAATTTTATTACAACGCAGTGTAGGGTTAAAGTTCAATGCACTTTAAGATAGAGAATTTAAATAATGGTGGGTTTTTGTTCAATTTGCGATTTTATTAAATATTTTAAATGGTTTTATCTGGATACGTATTTTTGAGTGAGGTTAAACTTTAATTAAAAACCGTTGACTTTTTTGCTCAAACAAAAGTAACAATTTCAATGCCAAAAACATTTTTTCTTTGTAACATAGTAATATGACATTATAGTGATTAAACTATGCCAACTTTTAAGTAACGAATAATATGCAATTTTCTCAATGTTAGAGCTGGAATAAATGCATTTTCAAAAGATACCTGCAGGTACCAGGTGTAATTAAAATTATTCAGTAACTCTAAATATAGGTCAGAATAAACCAACTGATAGACCAATATCCAAGATTACTTGAACATCGTGAAACTCTACCGTGTCTTTAATAGTAGAAAAAACAAAACAAATTACAGAATATTTTTATGTAAACGCTACACTTAACTCGTAAACTTTTCGATTCAGTGCCAGACCTTTAGCATTATTTTAAATTAAGATAAAATATTGTTTTTTTTATGGTTTAGAATCTCTCTACGCTTATTTTTATCTTTGCTGTAAGCGTTCAAGTTTGATTAATTTTTATGAATAGATTTTAAACTCTAGTTATAGAGACAAGAGTTTAAAGCAAGGAAGTTTTTATAACATAGGGAACATAGTGCGTAGTTCTCTTTACGAATTTTTAGCATTGTGATAGTCGTAATACCTGATTGGCCCTAGAAGCCCTAAAAACTTAATGTTCTTATTTCCTTAAAAAAAAGCCTTATCTCACCCTAGAAATTTCACCCGCGTAGTTGTCCCGTGCGGGAATCGAACCACATCATATTACACAACTGAAATAAAAACCTTATTATTACGGAGTTAAGGGCTCGATGACCATAGCTATCCACATTTATCAAACTCACATATTCTACCACAAAAACCCAGTTAATTTCCCAACTGGCAACACCAGTGCCCACTTTTAAAACACTGAACATAAACACTGTTCCACACTTTCTTCGTTTTAAACTTTTTTAATCATTCAAGTGAAGATGGGCGACAATTGTCGCTGCGGGAGACGCAAAAAGTTTAATTGCAAGGAGGCGACACGATTACATGGTTTTTGCTCATCGGTCGCTTTGTTTCAGTTGCTATTTAGAAGACAGGAGTGTTCTAGACTTTTTGGAGAGGAGAATTGTTGTGGTAATTGGTTATGTGTCATGTTTGTTTGCGGTAGGTATATTTTCTTTGGATTTAATTATCTGCAATATACACAATTTTAACACAAAGTGGCATTAGACATGTTTCTATTAGCACTTTTCATCTTGTAATTGAAAATACAACACCACCATTTCCAGACACTCTTAAAAGGCGTGGTTCTTTAAAGAACCTCCACCCCACTTGATCCTTCACTTTTGTGGACCATCATCGACAGGCTTCCTACGATCTTTATCATGTCATTGGTCCTCATAGTGAAAATAAGACTTACCTTACGATTTTACTTTGAAAAGGCTGCAGGATTGTTTGAAAGAATAACCACGGACTTGGCACACAATGGACTCCAGAAAGAACCAAGATGGGTTTTAGTCAGTAAAATTTTGACACTCCCTACCGCTGCACCCATAGCGAGAGGGTCTCCTAATGACTTCCCATCTAGCAGAATAAGTGATACCTATCAAAACCAATTAATATTTGAAAGTTAAATTCTAAATCGATACACCCTTCCCTTGACAATTAATTCTAACACATTGCCAAGTAAATCTAATCAGGGGTTGATATAAAATTCAAAGTGCCCACCTACATGATATCAACCCCAAGTCCATTGCAAGGGTTGAACATTGTTCATAAGGGTTGAATGTTTGCTTTTTAAATTAGTATTAAATTTTTATTAGGCAGACTGTTATACAAAGAAATAAGGAGGGAGGGTCCGAAAGGTTTTGAAATGTATATTTTGTGGTGTCTATTGGAATATTGTCCTGTGAATTCAGTTTTATTTTAGGCAGTTACAATTATAATAAGAACTAGCCGTTCCTCGTGGTTCCATCTGTATTACGAGGGAACTTCTTAGCACACCTGTATAGAAAGTAGCTTGTGGCTCCATATTATAATCGGTATATTCTCATATTTATTTTATATCATTTCAGTAGTTTTGTCATGAAATCATGACAGACAGACAGATAGACAGACGGCAGATAGAGTTACTTCCGCATTTATAATATTAGTGAGGAATAACTATGTGCTGAATAAAAATTTTGGTACTTGAAAAAACGGGAAAAATACAGCTCTGTAATAGTCTCAGATGTAGGCCGCAATAAAAACATCGAGTCGTCCTGAAATTGTTATATCCACATACATTTCCTACCTAGGTCAACATACCTAGAAAACTGGGTCTTGCAGATTTTATATGGTAACCGAGACACGACCACATACTTTACGACCACAGAAAACTCTGAAAAGAAGGTGAAAATGTACTATTTAAGATTCAGAAGTCGTGCATAAGATAAGTGTTCGTTCATATTCCTAGTACAGTACTTACGTGCTGCCGTAGCGAGTAATTTAGTGTAAATTATTGTCGCTATAAAATTACAATTATTTCTGTGAGTTTTACGTGTTTTCAGTTTTTTTTTTGTAGCAATGTTTGTTCGTAAGTTTGGTGAAGGGAGGGAACGACTTAGCGCAGCTGGATAAAGAGTAGCCTATGTCCTCTCTTAAGCTTTAGACAATCTGTGTACAGAAACAGAGTTAATTTTGTATTCATTATTATACAACTGTGGCTGTTTTTGTCAGAAATAGCCAACCCACCTTGAGTCGTGGTAATTGATGCTCATTCTTTCTCTGTATGAAGATACTTGTGCCCTACAGTGGAGTAATAAAATAGCTCATTATGATGGTGTTCTATTTTACCTAGTTATGAAAATATTTAAAGCAACCTTTAACCACTAAAGACTTTATTCTTTGATTTATTTATTTGAAATATATTACCGTTTTGAAATATTTCATAAAACATAAAAACAAAATATATATAAAAATAGTGTCCCACCGGCATCGGGAATATGGTCCAAGCTACTGGCGGTCTGGTCTCCATAGAGAGAAATCTCCTGACGATGCGTGCCGTGTCCAGAAGTACAGCTTTCTGCATCGAGCGCTTGATCCAACCGTCTAACGAGAGCATCCTCAGGTGTAAGTCGAGGCTCTTGGCTGCAGAATGCTGTGACACAATGACTGCAGAATCTCGTTGCAACTTTAACTGCCTCGTTGGTCTAGTGGTCGCATAGCGCGACTGCCGATCACAGGTCTCGGGTTCGATTCCCGGGCCAGGCCGAAATCGCTTTGTGGGTTTTAGAAACTTTCACAAAGCAGCCTGGAGTTTGGAAGTTGGCGGTGTTACACCCCCGTGCCTGGGAGGGCACGTAAAGCCGTCGTCCTCGATTGTTACTCAGTAGCAGTCGTAGTTATAATTCCACGTCAGAGGCCGTCAGGCGGATTTGAGAAAACTCTGACACTAGGGCTTGTCAGGTGATTAAACCTGCAGCTCACTCGATAAGAAGAAGAAGACTGCAGAATCCACATGCCAAATGTCAACAACCTCATGGGCTAAATCAAGATATTTAAGTTGTTTATCACTAAAGACTTATTATTATTACTTGGACTTATTACAACACCAAATTATCAATACATTATAATATACGAATTTAATTGGTTCCACTTATTAAGAGCGTTCACGACACAAAACTGAATCCCATCAATTGTCCAAACCAAAATGGCAACGAATTTCTGAATTAATTAATTTTCATACATACTTATAATTGGTTGGTAATGAAATGACAATCGGTACGGTACGGGCGTCCCAATTCACGTTGGGGATTTATCAAATTAATGCAATTTGTAATAATAATTAATTACAAACAATTATTATATGTAGTTTTTGTTCGTTAAAATAATACTGAATGCTGAAGGAAGGTGTTGGTATTAACGTTTATAAGTTAATTGAATAAGTTTTGATTCTCATTGTTTGGGTGTCTGTTTTTGTTTTGTTTGTAATTAGGTAAAGGTTTAATGTTGTATATTAATTAAAGGGTATTTTAGTGGTTATAAATATGTTTTCTACAGTATTACCTGTATTGTGAGGATGTTATAGGCATAACTTTTTTGGAAAAATTGTTGCTTAATTTTTTTTTATTTTATAGTCAATATTTTTTTTCTGAGTGACACACATTTTTCAAAGATTTCTAAGTATCTACCTAAATGTTGTTTTGCTGAAAAGAAAACAACTATGTCGGTAAAACATAACAACAATTTTGTCGTCAACCTATTTATCAATAAAAACTATAGAACAAAATCAAAAGCCATATTTTCAAAATATGCTGGAAAATAGCACTTCGTACGTCAAAATTACATGAAACTGTTCTATAAACGCCTATTAAATACATACAACAGATTAACGACCAATTTCTCAGGTTCCAGATAAAGTTCTACATCTGCTATCGGACGGATAGTGCAATAGAAACGTTCTTAATTTTGATTATTTTTCTATAGCATGACCTATCAGATAGCTATCGAGAACTCTGTGAAACTAGCAGTAAATAATCCAAAATAAAAATAAGTTTCACGACATACAACGACTAAATTCAACTAACTATTTTGAGTTTATGTTTTCTCACGGCTACGCGCGACCAGGCGACCAGGCCACCGGGCGACCCTGCGTAAATAGACTCGCACTCCAGGGAGCAATACTTCGCGACCTAAACCAAACCAGGTTATGATGTTATAGTATAAGGGGATTGTTACTGATTCATGTTGTTTTATTACTTTAGGTAGTCAAATTGAAAGTTGTCTCGGTGTTAGTGACTTCTTAGAGGTCGCTTTTGAAAGTCGGATATAATTTTCTTTTAGTTGTAATGCAAGATTTGCCCGGGAAGGATGTAGTATAGACGAACTGTTAGTAAGTTATTACCTACTTAGAGTTACAGACTTGACAATTATTAAATAAGAATGTCTTAATACTTCTTTAATATACTGTCTTTCGGACAAGAATAAACACCTATCGATACGGAAAACCTGTAAATAGCAAAGACAATGTTATATCATTGTCATAGCAACAAACGAGGCAAGAGGGTACTGGTACATCAATAGAAAAGAGAAAACTTTTACTATAGATACCATACCGATTTTACCATAGAAGCAACTAATTTAACCTCAAACAGACACGACTCAAAACAAGCTTGTCAAAACTCCATTAATTACACCCCAAAAAATTCACAACACATCGCGTGTACTACAATATTAATGTTTACTATACTACATATAACATAACAACTATATTTCGGGTTTACGTCAGAACGTCTCACGACAAGGGCAGCGCACACTGCGCAAATAGATCCCGGCCCAAGGGAGCCATCCGTTCGGCCGAATGGCAGCGGTTAGGGCGAGCGCGCACGGGACAACTGTGTTTAATTGAGTCGTACGCCACGACTTTAGTTATATTGTGTTTTGAATATATTATGTGGATTTTGGTATTCAATTTTAGTAGTTTAGTTTGTGGTGTTTTGAAGATTTGAGATATTTATCTTTGTGGGATATGTATCTTTGTGGTCGTAAAAGAATAGATAACTATTTATCTTCTGTCTATCTTCCATACGAATCTGTTTGATTATCATGTCTGCATTCGCCAGTATTTCTTAAATGTTTTTATTTTTGCCATCCATCAAAATGTTCTTTTAGTTACTACGTGATTATTTTGTAACCATTTGAACCACTTGCTAACTTTTTATAAAATTATCTGATTGTTAAAGCTAAAAAATATGCAAATAAAAACACTAATGAAACAAAGCACTAAGTAATCAAATCAAACATCAAAAAAATAGGCAACATAAATTTTGATATAACCATCTCTCATCCAAAATTTATTCCGCTACAATCAACAAAACGAGAAACGTACACAATTAAAAAGAACGTAACAACACAAAATCAATTTAAAAATAATACCATTATACAATGCGCATGCAATTTTTGCTAAAAATCACATTTACTGCGCAAAATTGAATGCTTTATGCGATACGGAACACTCTTCCCATCACTTGTTTTATGTTGGAATGGCTTTTTATCCAATTGCTTTATATTTGTCCACGCATTCGATGCTCAAAAAGCCTTTGGATGCTGGGAATCGAGTAAAAAATTTAATTGCTATCAAGTGTGCTATGCGAACGGTAACGAATCGCAACGATACGATTTGTGTACATTCTGTACATGGTACGGGTTTGAGGGTAGTTGAAACTTTTTGGACTCGTTTAATGGATAGCAATGTGGAACATGGGACATAGAGTGCTGCCTATATTTGCGTTACGGCAGTGAAGTACTAAAATGCCGTTTTTTTTTTTCTAAACAAAACTACTACTCAAAAGACGATAACCACTATACCAGCATACCTAGTCAGAACCAGAAGAGTGACAATCGAAATACATAATGCTGATGCTTTTAGATATAAAGCCAGCATCCCCTTATGCTATTCAGTAAGTAGCAGTCGTTATCACAATTATTCCCCGTAAGAGGCCATCAGGCAGATTTGCGAAAACTCTGACACTAGGACTTTATATGTCATTAAAAAACCTGCAACTCGATAAGAATTATTGATCATGCTTCAAAGTCCTTTAAACTCAACATGACTCAAATAAAATCAAAAATAATTCACGTACAGATAAATAACGACAAATAATAACATAAGCTCCAGACACCGAGCTCCATAAACTCACTCAAAAGATCTTAAAACCATAATCCCCAATAAAATGTTGTACAACAATCTTTTCATAACGTCTTTAAGGAGCGTGAAGTCATTATCATGGTCACAATGTAACTTTATGAGTTATTTAGAGCAGCCAACCAACTGGAGTGGTAATGAGCAAAAACCTCTACGTCAAAAGGTCTGTCAACTTATGCACGCGGGGCATCTATACTAATATTATAAAACTGAAGAGTTTGTTTGTTTGAACGAGCTAATCTCAGGAACTACTGGTCCGATTTGTCCGAAAAATTCTTTGGGTTTTAGATTGCCCATTTATCGAGGAAGGCTACTTTTAATCCGGGTGCGCCGAGTAGGTCCCACGGGACGCGGGTGAAACCGCTGGCAGAAGCCAGTACATAAATTTAGAGATAGCTCATTCATGCCCTTTCAATCACTTACGCACATACATGACAATATTTTCAAACACATGCATAAATTTGAGTCACAATTATTGTACATCATGTGATACTAATATTATAAACAGAAAAGATTTNCGGCCCAAGGGAGCCATCCGTTCGGCCGAATGGCAGCGGTTAGGGCGAGCGCGCACGGGACAACTGTGTTTAATTGAGTCGTACGCCACGACTTTAGTTATATTGTGTTTTGAATATATTATGTGGATTTTGGTATTCAATTTTAGTAGTTTAGTTTGTGGTGTTTTGAAGATTTGAGATATTTATCTTTGTGGGATATGTATCTTTGTGGTCGTAAAAGAATAGATAACTATTTATCTTCTGTCTATCTTCCATACGAATCTGTTTGATTATCATGTCTGCATTCGCCAGTATTTCTTAAATGTTTTTATTTTTGCCATCCATCAAAATGTTCTTTTAGTTACTACGTGATTATTTTGTAACCATTTGAACCACTTGCTAACTTTTTATAAAATTATCTGATTGTTAAAGCTAAAAAATATGCAAATAAAAACACTAATGAAACAAAGCACTAAGTAATCAAATCAAACATCAAAAAAATAGGCAACATAAATTTTGATATAACCATCTCTCATCCAAAATTTATTCCGCTACAATCAACAAAACGAGAAACGTACACAATTAAAAAGAACGTAACAACACAAAATCAATTTAAAAATAATACCATTATACAATGCGCATGCAATTTTTGCTAAAAATCACATTTACTGCGCAAAATTGAATGCTTTATGCGATACGGAACACTCTTCCCATCACTTGTTTTATGTTGGAATGGCTTTTTATCCAATTGCTTTATATTTGTCCACGCATTCGATGCTCAAAAAGCCTTTGGATGCTGGGAATCGAGTAAAAAATTTAATTGCTATCAAGTGTGCTATGCGAACGGTAACGAATCGCAACGATACGATTTGTGTACATTCTGTACATGGTACGGGTTTGAGGGTAGTTGAAACTTTTTGGACTCGTTTAATGGATAGCAATGTGGAACATGGGACATAGAGTGCTGCCTATATTTGCGTTACGGCAGTGAAGTACTAAAATGCCGTTTTTTTTTTTCTAAACAAAACTACTACTCAAAAGACGATAACCACTATACCAGCATACCTAGTCAGAACCAGAAGAGTGACAATCGAAATACATAATGCTGATGCTTTTAGATATAAAGCCAGCATCCCCTTATGCTATTCAGTAAGTAGCAGTCGTTATCACAATTATTCCCCGTAAGAGGCCATCAGGCAGATTTGCGAAAACTCTGACACTAGGACTTTATATGTCATTAAAAAACCTGCAACTCGATAAGAATTATTGATCATGCTTCAAAGTCCTTTAAACTCAACATGACTCAAATAAAATCAAAAATAATTCACGTACAGATAAATAACGACAAATAATAACATAAGCTCCAGACACCGAGCTCCATAAACTCACTCAAAAGATCTTAAAACCATAATCCCCAATAAAATGTTGTACAACAATCTTTTCATAACGTCTTTAAGGAGCGTGAAGTCATTATCATGGTCACAATGTAACTTTATGAGTTATTTAGAGCAGCCAACCAACTGGAGTGGTAATGAGCAAAAACCTCTACGTCAAAAGGTCTGTCAACTTATGCACGCGGGGCATCTATACTAATATTATAAAACTGAAGAGTTTGTTTGTTTGAACGAGCTAATCTCAGGAACTACTGGTCCGATTTGTCCGAAAAATTCTTTGGGTTTTAGATTGCCCATTTATCGAGGAAGGCTACTTTTAATCCGGGTGCGCCGAGTAGGTCCCACGGGACGCGGGTGAAACCGCTGGCAGAAGCCAGTACATAAATTTAGAGATAGCTCATTCATGCCCTTTCAATCACTTACGCACATACATGACAATATTTTCAAACACATGCATAAATTTGAGTCACAATTATTGTACATCATGTGATACTAATATTATAAACAGAAAAGATTTGTATGTATGTATGTTAGTCACGAATTGGTTCAAAACAAAACTGGACCGATTTTAAAAAATATTTCATTTTGTACCTGGACTATCCCCGAGTAACATAGGCTATATTTTGTATGTATGGGAAAAGATCCCCAGGTCGTAGACGAAACCAGGGAGGATACAGCCAGTACGGGAATAAGCGGTGTGCTCTTAAACATTTGGCAGACGCGTCTCCAGTAGTTGAAATGCTCTTTGATACCAAGTAACAATGTTACAACAATAAGTACAATGTTACCGTCTATGTTGTGTTGGAAACCGTCCTTGCTGCTTTATGGTGGCCATAAAAACCTAACGACTGAATACCCATGTTGCATGTAGAGTTACCTGGTTTATATTATTTCGCGGTTTAGGGGTAAATATTGAGTTTTGTAGAAAAGTAGGGACAATTAACAAAAAACTGAACATTTGAGAAAGAAGGCAGAAAAAATAAAAAATAACTTTTATGTATGTCTATGCCCAATTTTTGCGATATTCTATAGGTACTAATATTATAAAGTTGGAGAGTTTGTTTGTTTGTTTGAAGTCGCTAATTTAGGAACTACAGGCCCGATTTGAGAAATTCTTTCAGTATTAGATTCAGTATTAATCATGGAGGAAGGCTATAGGCTATTTTTGATCCGAGTGCACGGAGTAGTTCCCACGGGCCGCGGCTGAAACCGCTGATGGAAGCTAGTAATTTTATATTGAGCTAACATTACAGCAAACACATTTTAATTCTCTTTATTCACCATTTAAGGGAAAATGGATTGAGATAGAGGGAGATTTGGTAAACCACGTCTGGCAACTTATCCGTGTATTCTATTGTGTTTTATGTTATATCTATATTGAAGTCGGTGTACCATAACATGATGTGTAGAATGGTAGTAATCTAAGATACCTATTGGCTCCATGGACGACGTGATTGCTCAAGAGAGTTATCGCAGCCCTGGCACACAAAAGGCTCCAGAAGGAACACGGTGGGTTTTAGTTAGTAAGAGTCTGACACTCCCTCACGCTGCACCCACAGCGGGATCATCTCATGATTTTTCACTAAAATCTCGTAAAAAACGAAAATCCACAACATAAAAATAATCTGGCTAAATAATGTAATCAAATGTATCAAAGTCAGCTTATTTAGGTAGATTTGAATAATATTTTTTCTCGATACCGTTTACTCTTGAACCATAGAAAAAACCCTAATCGATTGACTTCATATAAATCAATATATCGTTAGCACTATAACAAATAAACAAAAATAACTATTTTCCATTACCACCTCAAATCCCATATCAATTTGGTCTTCAACAAAAAATTAATCCGACTCGATTTTAAATCGAGTCCTGTATCGATGTCTTTCATTATGTTTTTTTTTTGTTGCTAAGTAATATGGGTAACAAATGATGGTGTCTGTTAATAGATGGTGTATTATCATACCTCTTCGGATAACTTGATATTGATAGCCTATGACTAATTTTAGAGGATACCGGGACTTATATAGAGCTGTTGTAACCATAATGTAAGACAATAAATACTGTTGAACGTTCCTTGATAAGAATTACGATGTTGTAATTATTGTCTTTTTTTTATAATTTTAGATGGTGTCAGTATCACTCACTATCGTCACTTTTTTAAAAAGGTTTTTTTTTATTCTGTAGGACCTGAAACCTTATGCGTTAAATGATTAAATTTTGCTTTAGACCAGACTTGGGTCTCGATTCATAAAATAATAACATTTGTACATTATTTTTGTGTTTCATTCTCAAAGGGGTATCTAACCCCTCAACTGCTTCCACCAATCAGTTCCACATTAAAAAGTCATCCCGCCGATGTGTCCGCGACTTAATTTATTCACAGATATACATCTGGTAGTGGAGTGATGTATCGTAAATAAGCTAGGTGCACACCGGGGCGCCATGCGGGACTGACTGTACCCCTCCTAAAATTAGGAATGTTGGAATTTTCTTACGATTACCGTAAAAGGGATAAGGGAGGGATATTTTGGTAATTTTGTGACCTTGGGAATTTTGAAGAGGAGGTTTTTTTTGGGGCATAAATTTTGGTTGGGGGCACTATGATCAAGGTAAAACCTGATTTTATTATGCTGTTAATTCAGACATCACAAGTGATTTGCAAATCAATAAGTTACTATGACATATCGTAGACAGAAGTGTCTCAACCTGAGTTTTTTAGGTTTAAAATATTACTTTTTTGAATTTAACTACAATGTCAACACAGAGTATAAATATGAATATACTTAGTACATAAAGAGTAGTGTGGATTCTTTAGATTTCACACTAAACACAGCGTTATGACACCATCGATCATAAGTTATTTTATGTCTAAATTCCAGAGTGGCTGTAGGTAATACAAAAAGTATTTCCTTAATTACTTATTCGTTGCCTATATTTTTTCCACAGCTCATAATAACTTTTGCAACTAAATAAAATCAACGTGGTATTGTTAATATAAAAATATTTTTCAAAAACGTTTGATCTAGATATATAACCGTCTTATAAACTATCCAATAAAAAACAAAATGAAGTTTTTGTATTAAAATAAATGTATGTATATTTAGGTTAACTGGAAGTCTGTATGGGCGTTACTCAGTTAATCTTTCATCGCGCGACTGGTCACTCCTTTTCCTCATTTAGGCGTTAACGCGGGTTTTTAAAAATAATTTGGGGATGCCTACCAATTCTTTCCTATAACGATATGCCATAAATAAAACATAAGTAGTCTAAGGAATCTAGAATAATGTTCAAAATCTACTTATTTTAAGATATAACAATGCCTCAGTGCTATAAGAAAAAGAAAATACATTATATAGCGAGAAAAGTTATAAATGATACATTAGTTATAATAAACATTAACGATCGACTATACTGGATTTAAAATCATATCTAGGACTGCAAATCAGCATATCAAATCAAAGACTGTTGTACTATTTACTTAGGAATTTTCTAGTAGCCACAGGTGGCTTACGGCCGTTCCCAATAACCTATCTATCTCTGGATTATGGATCTCTGGATTTAGTTACTAGAGATAGAATTTTGACATTAGCCCCATACAAGTAATGTCAAAGTCCTATCTCTAGTAAGCTAGTCCAGAGATAGACAGAATATTGAATACCGCAGTTAGTGGGTAAAGCACCAACCTCTCAATGAGTGTATGGGCTCGATTCCAGGTTAGGCAAGTACCAATGTAACTTTAACCACTATATTGAATAAGACAGGTAGACTAGATAGAAACAAAGCCGTAGGTAAAACTACTACAACATAATTACCAACATCTAACTACGTCATGAACATCATCAATCAAATAGTTAAAACCAGACGTGAGTCCAGTCAACTGCTGAACGTCACATAAACCCTTTGCCAGCTAATTAAAACCATTCAAACAGATATCTTGGTTGACAGCCAGTTCCTGCGACAGCTCTGATTTATACCAAGTGGGTGTTATGTATCGAGTTAAGTGTGGAACTAAATTGTGTATGTGTGGGATTTTGTATTTTTTTTTTTACTAAAAACATCTCAGAATCGAAATTATTTATGAAGCAATCGAAGCTATGAAATGCAGTGGCAAAGAAGATTTTAATTATAACTCCTAATGCGCAAATTCCAAAAACGCTACTAGCTTCTGCCTGCAGTTTCATCTGCATCCCGTGCAAAATACTTCACACATATGGATAAAAAATAATCTATAACCTCCCTCTATAAACAGACTCATTAACTGCCTCGTTGGTCTAGTGGTCGCATAGCGCGACTGCCGTGCCACGGGTCTCGGGTTCGATTCCCGGGTCAGGCCGAAATCGCTTTGTGGGTTTTAGAAACTTTCACAAAGCAGCCTGGAGTTTGGAAGTTGGCGGTGTTACACCCCCGTGCCTGGGAGGGCACGTAAAGCCGTCGTCCTCGATTGTTACTCAGCAGCAGTCGTAGTTATAAATCCACGTAAGAGGCCGTCAGGCGGATTTGAGAAAACTCTGACAATAGGGCCTGTCAGGTGATTAAACCTTCAGCTCACTCGATAAGAAGATTAACGATTAACACTGAAAGAATTTTGCAAATCACTGCTCCTGAGTTTCCCTTAGTGCGTTCAAAAAACCAAATAAATCTCTTCAGCATTATAATATTAGTATATGAGAAGATAAAGATATTAAACAAACTTGGAGCAATATGTAAAAAATACCGAGTCATCACATTCATATTTGTATTTCAGATTAGTTGGCATCAAAACAAAACCACATTTAATATTCGAAAGCCATTCCAAGAATTTCAAAATCTGTAATATTGAGAGATATAAATCATAGACAATTAGACATACAAATTCATTTAAAATCCTCCAAAAGACAGATATTTGAGATATCAACAACAAATTACAAAGACCAGAAAATCCTTTGTCAAAAACTACAGTGTGTACATTAAATATTATTCGTGTTAATCAACACTGCAGCGTTAATTAGTAAGACGGGGTATCTCCGCTATTTGTCGGTATCTAATTTGAGATGTTGACAACTATGGGTGACTGGTGAATGTGTGGAGTTGAGACAATTTCTATCCTGTCTTAAAATTTTATTTAGGTGCTCTGTATACGAAGCAATATTCATTGAGAAAAGTATCAACTTCTTGAAACGTTCCGTTGGTCATATTATATAGTTAGTTGCTAATCGCTTTAATAGTTGCGCCATGTGCAAAGCACCTTATTATAACTGTGATGTTTGTCACAGTTATAATGTTTGTCAATTTTGATAATATCTGTCATACTAATATTGTAAAATAGAAGAGTTTTGTTTGTTTGCTTGAACGCGCCAGTGTCAATAACTATTTGTCTGACTTGAAATAATCTTTCGGTGTTATAAAGCCCATTTATCGAGAAAGGCTGTAGGCTACTTTTTATCCGGGTGTGTGAAGAAATTAACTCGGTGAGAACACTGGTGAAAACTAGTTACATCAAACTTTAATTTTAACACACCTTTTATACATATTTGTTTAAACTTGCTTACAGTCTAGACTAAACATTGAGGTTATATATAATAAAATCTTTATATAATAGGGCTAAATTCATTACTTTATTCATTAACAACCTTTCCTGTACATCTACAAAAACGTCAGCAATTTAATTTATTTAGATAAACAATTGCCTCAAACAATTGTATTGCCTTAAAAATATTTTCTTTTCATAAAGCATTTATTTCAGTACATTATATTTATTGTTAAAACGATAAATCTTTTGGACATCCATTCTTTTGTCCCGAACTTTATACACACGAATGTTAAAACCAATAATAAAAATCTTTTTGCTCAAAGAAGTACTGTGTAATTTTATATTTTCATTTTAAACATTATATGCGTTTCAAAAATGGAGGATTGAAGGTTTCATTCAAGTAAAGTGAAATGAATTTTGAATACGAAAAACTGTAGTGATATGAACAGTTAACGATAAAGATCTTTTGAAAAATGTAGCTACATGTTAGAACAATTTGGTTACTACTAAATAAATATTCCTAGTATTCGTATGCACACGCATACTACCGGTGTTTTTATAGCTAACGTCTAATTAACGCCACATGTGAGCAACACGACAAAGGAGGGAACATCATTCATAATTCTTTATCTATTTGCGTGATTAGTTCCCCATACATTGTTCTATCTATTAAAATAAATACCAAGTAGGTTTAACTAATGCTATTATTTCAGATTTCACAGTAACGCAGTCATAAACCCCAGTTAATACTTAATTAGTTTTATAATCACAATGTATTGCCACTTAACTGTCTACATTTACATTTTAACTCTACAAAAACCTCGTTTATTAAGGTCAAAAAGGATGCCCAAGTAATATTTCAATGCTCAAATTTAAAAGAATCACGACTTTAAAATCGCAAAACATTAATTACAACCATTCATTTCTCCAAATAAAGAAAAAACTTATTTCCAACTCATTCAAGAACCTACTTAAATAAAACGTACAAATTACATACGATAAAAAAGAATGGAGTGCACGCTTAAAATTTTAGACTAATTTATAAAACCGACCAGCCCGTGTCCGGTCTAAAAGGAATTTTATTATGTGTCATTACTCCATATTTTCACATTAAAAAAGAGGGGACCGAGGAGAGAGCCCTGCGGGACACCGGACCGTACGGTGTGGGACTTTTTACATATATGCACGTAAATAGCCTCGTTATAGCCCAGCTGTGAATGGAATTGGTATCGTGTTGCGTCGTAATGAATTTGTTACTGAGGTTTTTTGTATGTCCTTTTTTGTTTATGCTTGACGTTATCGAAAGCCTAAGCGATAATCTAATGTTTAGTTAAGCATGTTTGGGCGTTTGTAATTGGTGTTATGATATATTTTTACTTTGTAATAGAGGCATGGAAATTGGGAATTTTGTCTCAATGACTATTGAATGTTTTTCTATGATTACGTTGAATGTATAAATGCCTAATAATGAGAGTTGTTTACGCTTTTTTATTAAATGTATTGATGTTTATTATTCATAGATTGTACTCATGGATTAAAAGTTGGTGTAAATTGGAATGTAGTTTCAAATGTTGCTCCATTACACATAATGTGTAATTCTATACTTTTTAACCATAACATTATGAATAACTATGTTGCGTTATACGTGCTTTTACATACTTTATGGTTTAAGTATTTTATTTCATGAATAGTTCAATCAACTGCAAATCAATGACATCGAAACTAATATCTATTGCGAATTCAGTTTAAAGTTTCTGCTTAAGTGATTTGTAATGTTCTTTGACAAAATTCAACGTCTTCGATTTAAATACAAACGCAGTTTGTGTACTATAAAATTAAACTTACATTTAGTGCAGTTTCGTGTTAGATAGTTTTGTTACATTGGAAAACTGGTGGTATTAGGTAGACAGGCAGTTTCAAAGACAATGTTGTGTAGATGCAAATGTCAGCAGTTCTTCTATTTATTATGATGTCCTGGTAATCTCAAGTCAAAAATTTTGTTTTTTGAATGCATAACGAAACACCCACGCATAACATATGCATGTAGGAGCAATTCTACAACTTCTAGTTAATCAAGATTTCTCATACCGTCGGCACCCAAAAAAGCTCACATTTGACAATCTCCAAAAGCAACACGTTCCACGTAATATAATATGGGGTAAAAGTACATGTCGTCCCTCACTTCAGTTTAATCTTGAATCAAATGTATTTTATAAACGAGATGTACGTGAAATAATTTAAAATTTAACTCATATTTTTGGTGTTAGATGATAGAATTTCGTTCTGTGAATTTTCGCTGTAATTGAAGAATGTTTTTGGTGAGGTTTGTTTTTTGAAAAATTCTGTTGGTGCATAGTAATAACGTTTCCAAGTATCAAGAATAATATTTGTTACAGATTTTCAGAAATGAAGATGGCAAACATTTTATATTTTTTTTAACATATCATATAACTTACGTTTGTACCCATTTAATTTAAATTCTATTTATTCTAATTATAAAGAAACATTTGTAGATATATTTTTGAAGCAAACATTAAATCTGAAATTCTAAAACCTGAATATATAAATTACACTTCTAACATTACTTTTATAAAATAAAAAGTTTTAACTTGAACTTAGAATCCGTCTCACTGTTTTCACTGTCACGGGGAGCGGTGCGAATTTTGTATATTTTTTTTACACTCCTTGTGCACGCGAATTTCGTCCTTATCTGTCATATGTAATTCATCATGCGGGAAAACGTTAACTCTCCGTCCCTAGGGTCCAGTTTTGTGTGTGGGTCTCTTATAGTTTGGTCGCTTTAGGAGGTCGGATAGGAAGTCTTGTTCAAATAATTTCGTAAGAACTTCGGGGAAGGGCTTTCGAGGCCCTCAGGGCGAAAACTTATCGAGTGTCCCGATGAAAACAGATTTCAGGGAAAAGATGTGGCGTTGGGTAAAAACTTCCTTTTGAGTTTAGGTTTTAATTTTATTTCTGATCTTTAAATAACTTCTTTGATATTAACATTTTGTTTAGTATTAACGGGATTTTCATTTATCCAGTGTTTCATGACGCTTTAGCCAACTCAACAAAAATATCCTACATGAAAATATTTTACCCCACAGTATTATTAAAAATACCCTCTAAAACTGCTCAGCTGTTCAACTCCAAAGGCGTCTTACGTAAAATAGTACTTGATGCAACTATTCCATAAATAAATTACACAATCAATCATAACACAATTTATCGTTCCTAAAACAAATCTTCTCTAATCTCGTCTATAATTCACATAATTTTTACCAAGCCAATTAAAAGGTCCACATGATATCGCTGTCCTATCTACGGTTGTAGTCGATAAATCTTTTCTTTGTCCCTCCTATTGGCCGAGGTGACACGGCCAAGCCCGCGGGATGAATACCAAATGTCACCCCGGACTTGGGTTACTGCCCGATGACAGTTGAGCCGTCAGAAATAAAAATGGCGTATCTTCTTCCTAGATCTAAACTACTTACGTCCTTTTTACTTGTGGTGAAAAGTTGGTTCGTTTGATTTTTTAACGCTAAGGAAAGTAATGGATGCTTTTAGTTGAAAAGGATCTAGGTTTTGTGAGTTTTTATTATTAGTTCTAGTTAAAGGTTGAACTTTTGCTGTGGCATTTTGACTAGCCTTATGTTTCTCAACCACGTTTGTTTTTATTGACACAAACAATGAGTATTATACAGAGAGATTGTCAATTGATTGGATTGATATTGATCTATAATAAATACATGTTGTATGTTTAATGTTAGGTAAAGGTAACCTACTAATTTGTTTATTGCAAGTCAAGCAATTTCACTAGATTTTTTGATAAACCCATGGCAACCAAAGCAGAAATGGGAATTCTTTAACGTATTTTAGTTAAATATTGGCAATAAATTACTAGCACTTTAATACGGGACAGTAGCATTCCACCTTTTTCAGATAACCTAATGAGTCATACGGTACTGCCTGGCATGAGCGATCCAAGAGCATTGTCCTTTCACGAATTCATTAAACCCTCAGATCCAGGCCATCCTTTTAGAGTAAAACCAAAAACAGTTGCTTAATTTGAATAGCTCTCTTAAAACAGTGCGCGGAGATCGGCCGATATTATTGTTGTTCATGCAAATGAATGCTTTGCCTTAGTGTCGTGAGAATAAGAGCGCTTCGCTATTTCCCACGTAGCGATTCGGTTAACCTCGTGTTAACCCCCGATGGTGCGAAATCGATGGCCTATGTGACCTTAGTGGACAATTTGGTAGCTTCGGAGTGCGATGCTCAATGGGTTAGAATTTTAAATGGTTTTCTTCGTTTTTTATGGAGGATTTCGATCGCGAGTGTAAGCTTGATGCACGAGAAAGTGAGTTCAAATCATGTACAAATGTTCTGTTTTGATTCACTAGGGGCCTTTTTGAAAAACATGTATTCCAAAGCAGAAATGTTTTGATTTAAACATTTTAAATGTAGTTTTATTTTTATTCTAAAAGCTCTTTTTATGCGCACGTTTTACTCATTCTAACGTTCATACAAAACCTCTTTTGGTGGAATAACAAAAACTGCATTCTCATTATACGTTTCAAAGGATAAACGAAGCCTATGATTCAGACCTAAAAGGCGCTCTAACAGATTGTATACTTTTGTTCTGTTAAAAAAATACAAGTTTTTCCACTGTTTTTAATCTGCGTGCCTTCACAACGCAGCTCCTTTCAGCTCCGGGCCATTTTAATCTATTTTCCGGTGTACACAAACGGACAAACAAAAATCTTCCAGTGTTGTACAAAGTCATTTAGCGGGAAATTATTGAGTTCCCGTTTTTTCTTGACTGTAACTCCAATTTCAAGTTTGGAACACTCTTCACCGGATTTTGTTTTTGATGAATTGGTTCCTTGTTCTGGGAAGTTGGAAATAATTATGTACGGCAAAACAAAATGTTGATACAAACTCCTTTTTTCGCTATCAGAATGAATGCAGAGATAAAATGTTTCAAGTTATTATAAATCAAAACAGCCTTCATGCTTGCTTTCAATGAAGCCACATTAAGAAATTAAAAATTAGCCGCTTATTTAAATAAGGTAAGCAGACCAATTTCCAAAATTGTTATTAATATTGAGATTTAATTATTTTTTGGGACCTCCTCACCTTATTAAAATTAAATTGAAAATATTCAACACGACTCCTTAAAAGTCAAACTGTCACCATAAACACTAGCTAAACAGGCACTTTCAGCCAAAACCAGCATAGCTAATAAATCAAATATTATAAACCCTAACAACGTGATGTCCCAGCGTGTTTTATCGATCGTTATCGACAACACAAATTCCTTTAAGCTGTATTGTATTATCTGCTGGGACATAGGCGTGTTGTTCGCAAAAGCGATGCCCCAGGCTAACACGCCGGACATGGGCCAGATCCTAAACAGAAACCTAAACCCCTATTCTGGGAGATAATGTTTGGAACAATGATTCAGAAATCAGTACAAATACATTTCAATTTATCAACAACCAGCTTTCGCATTTCACTCGCATCCCGTGGGAACTGGAAAAGTATCCTCGATAAAGTGACTATCAAACACCGACCTGGAAAAGAACCCACACACTCGTACTTGAAGAGCAGATACTATTATCACTTTCCAGATTTATAAGCAACCCAAACCGTGGTGGAGTGCTAGTTTATATCTATACTAATATTATTAATTTGAAAGGGTTTTTTTGCTTGAACACACTTATCCCAGAAACTACTGGTCCGATTTGAAAAAAATCTTTCAGTATTACACAGCCCATTTATCGAGAAAGGCTATAAGTATTTTTTTATCTGGGAGCCTACAATAGTACCCACGGTAAATGGTTGCAACTGCCGGC
Organism: Heliothis virescens; assembly: GCA_002382865.2. Classification (NCBI taxonomy): domain Eukaryota; kingdom Metazoa; phylum Arthropoda; class Insecta; order Lepidoptera; family Noctuidae; genus Heliothis; species Heliothis virescens. The sequence continues at coordinate 14,329,640 of NWSH02000505.1, forward strand.
AAAAGCTACTAATAAAATAAAAGACACGTACTTATTTCAATCAGAATAAGGCAGTGACTACATAAGCACTATTGTGGGTTTTGACGAGCAATAACTGTGTAGAGCGCGGACATTTCGGGACAATGGAGTCGGTCTCTATCATTTGATAGTACTTGCACAATACCCGCTTTTTGATCTATGGCTTTTGGAATTGTGGTAATTATAGCCTTTAGTTTAGGGTCGTCGTTATCGGAATGGATTAGTATTGTTAGTTTAAGTTTGTGAATAAGTGCTGATTAGTCTGGTGTTTAAATTTTTTATTGATATTGCTAATCAGGAAGTTTAAGCTGATTGTTACTAATTCTAGAAAATACTGATTTATTAAATACACATCATAAGGATCAATAGTCTAGTAAAAAAAGAACTTAAAACTAAAAAGCGTCGAAAAATTCTTCCCCATCGCTGTCGACCGGGAGCATGCCCAAAAGGCTGGCAGCATTGCCACGCTGAATGGCAATGCTTAATCTTTGACCAAAGTAATAGCCTTTGGTCACGGGTAGCGTCAACCAGCCGCCTAGAAAGTTCTTTAAATATAATGTATAATATTAAATACTAAATCTATATATATAAAAGAAAGTCGGGTTTGTTCAAACACTTATAACTCGAGATCTGCTGG
>NWSH02000505.1:14332639-14346892 GCA_002382865.2 Heliothis virescens
GGCAATCGGCGCGAGGCAATCGGCGCGAGGCAATCGGCGCGAGGCAATCGGCGCGAGGCAATCGGCGCGAGGCAATCGGCGCGAGGCAATCGGCGCGAGGCAATCGGCGCGAGGCAATCGGCGCGAGGCAATCGGCGCGAGGCAATCGGCGCGAGGCAATCGGCGCGAGGCAATCGGCGCGAGGCAATCGGCGCGAGGCAATCGGCGCGAGGCAATCGGCGCGAGGCAATCGGCGCGAGGCAATCGGCGCGAGGCAATCGGCGCGAGGCAATCGGCGCGAGGCAATCGGCGCGAGGCAATCGGCGCGAGGCAATCGGCGCGAGGCAATCGGCGCGAGGCAATCGGCGCGAGGCAATCGGCGCGAGGCAATCGGCGCGAGGCAATCGGCGCGAGGCAATCGGCGCGAGGCAATCGGCGCGAGGCAATCGGCGCGAGGCAATCGGCGCGAGGCAATCGGCGCGAGGCAATCGGCGCGAGGCAATCGGCGCGAGGCAATCGGCGCGAGGCAATCGGCGCGAGGCAATCGGCGCGAGGCAATCGGCGCGAGGCAATCGGCGCGAGGCAATCGGCGCGAGGCAATCGGCGCGAGGCAATCGGCGCGAGGCAATCGGCGCGAGGCAATCGGCGCGAGGCAATCGGCGCGAGGCAATCGGCGCGAGGCAATCGGCGCGAGGCAATCGGCGCGAGGCAATCGGCGCGAGGCAATCGGCGCGAGGCAATCGGCGCGAGGCAATCGGCGCGAGGCAATCGGCGCGAGGCAATCGGCGCGAGGCAATCGGCGCGAGGCAATCGGCGCGAGGCAATCGGCGCGAGGCAATCGGCGCGAGGCAATCGGCGCGAGGCAATCGGCGCGAGGCAATCGGCGCGAGGCAATCGGCGCGAGGCAATCGGCGCGAGGCAATCGGCGCGAGGCAATCGGCGCGAGGCAATCGGCGCGAGGCAATCGGCGCGAGGCAATCGGCGCGAGGCAATCGGCGCGAGGCAATCGGCGCGAGGCAATCGGCGCGAGGCAATCGGCGCGAGGCAATCGGCGCGAGGCAATCGGCGCGAGGCAATCGGCGCGAGGCAATCGGCGCGAGGCAATCGGCGCGAGGCAATCGGCGCGAGGCAATCGGCGCGAGGCAATCGGCGCGAGGCAATCGGCGCGAGGCAATCGGCGCGAGGCAATCGGCGCGAGGCAATCGGCGCGAGGCAATCGGCGCGAGGCAATCGGCGCGAGGCAATCGGCGCGAGGCAATCGGCGCGAGGCAATCGGCGCGAGGCAATCGGCGCGAGGCAATCGGCGCGAGGCAATCGGCGCGAGGCAATCGGCGCGAGGCAATCGGCGCGAGGCAATCGGCGCGAGGCAATCGGCGCGAGGCAATCGGCGCGAGGCAATCGGCGCGAGGCAATCGGCGCGAGGCAATCGGCGCGAGGCAATCGGCGCGAGGTAATCGGCGCGACACTACGGAACCTATGTACCTATTCTGTCTACTTCTAAAGGAAGCTAGCGTGAAGATACTTAATACAATAAGTACTAAACGTAACTATTCAAAAAAATGTGGGTAGTTGTTAAAACGAAAGCAAAACAAACAACTTAAAGTTACGTGGGTATCAATCTAAACTATCTAAATAATCTAGACTATGGGCCACTACGTTGGGATGCCAATTGTAGGAGGGAGAATGTGTACAGAGAGGAAAGAAACCCACAATGCATACAAAACTATTATTTATTTGACTAGCTCTAACACTTAACAAAAATATAACTATGACCATTAACTAAAATAATATAAATGAACAAAATCAAGTACGGCTAACAGAAGAACTAATCTACGCGGAGCCCTACGTGCGATGTGTATCGCTTGCTGGTGTGTGTGGACCGCTAACGGTGACAGCACAGCCAACCAACAATACACGCCGCTAGTTCAAATCCAGCAAGGGGCGAGGTACTCGTGACCGACCTAGGTCGATGCGAGGAGTACGCTCGGAGCGTGCCGAACCCGAACTGCCGTTACTGGCTGTTGCGGGCCTTTTTATAGGCGGGCCGCGGTGGCGACGCTGAGAGCGGGGAGCCGGCGACTCGGTGGGTAGCTGCGCGGGAGGGGCGATGACTCGTTGTTTTGTTCGTCGCGTTACAATCTGTGTTTATTCTGTTGCTATTTAAATATTTGTTTAATCCCATTTCATGGGAAAGTGAACTGCGATACCCAATTATATTAAAAATCATCGTAATTCGTCAAAAATATCATAAATATTAGATAGAAGTAGGCAAATAATATTTTGTGAATTTATAAAAAGCGTGTTATAGTTGGTATCTTCTTTCCTAGAAGGCATGGCTTTAATCAAAACAGCTTACGTACTATCCAAACTTGGGCAAAAAAACTTCTGAAACCTCACCCAAAACAAAAGTCACTTCGAGGAAAAATCGCGAATCCGTCTCAACTAAACTGAACGTCAATTTCTCAGAATTCTCTATACATACTTAACTACTTGGTTCAAATATTACCTATCGCTAAATACACCTACTTATGGAAAGAATCAGCGACGACTATTTGTTTGTCTATCTAGGAGAATATAAAAAACTGCTCAACGTATTTTTACAACAATTACTTAAATAATTTTTAAAATTGCGTAGCACCGTCAATGTCACCAACACCTATCTACGTCCCAAATGTCATCTTTACCGGTTCAGCCATTCTCGATGAAAATATAACAAATAAACAATGTCTGGCGTCTGCCTTGTATTTGTATTAATTATGATAGGCAATGGCGGATCATCAGACAAAAAAGCGGTACATCGCTGTTACATCTGCAAGACAATTTTAAAACAAATAGAATAATGAGCGAGTAGGGAGTTCGCTTTCATTGGGTATTAAGCAGCTTCAAGCGCTTAGTCACAACGTGTTCGTCGAGCAACAACCGGGAAGCTGTTTATATACCACTTGGCTTTTCTTGTTTTATTAAATATGTTTTTTTTTTTATTTTAGACACGTTTTACACACAAAATATAATAAAATATTCTGTCTTAATTAATTAATCAGTATCAACATCATTTGCCCATTTATTAGTAGCACACTAAATGAAAAATTAGGGTACTTACCGTACAAAAATCTTCTATATCTATACTTATAATAAATCTATAAAAGTTAATTCTGTACATGAAATATATTTCCAAAATAACTGGGGGTCATTAGGGATCAATAATAATGCCAAAAATGCAATCAATAGAATTTTTGTCTGTTTGTCTGTCTGTATAACCGTTATAGAAACAAAAACTACTGGACCGATTTTAACGAAACTTGGTACAGACGACAGCAGGTCAACGTATACAAATCTGTCAAATTTTACCAATCAAACATTAACCTACCGCCATTGTGATAAGGTTGAAAATCTATTGCAGAAATTTGACAGATTGTGGTAACTTGATGTGCTGTTGTCTGTACAATTTTTATTCAAACTCCTGAGATGTTTAGGGAAATATCTTTGATTATGACGTCCCGTTGTCGCTGGCATAAGCGACATGATCCGCGAACGAACTCGCTGGCAGAAGCTAGTTCAAAAATAAAAATATTCATTACACGACCACCCCTTTGCTTTATCCACTCTTTCGTAAAACAAATGAAATTCATAATCATTAATAAGTGGAAGGTACATTAATTTTAACCCCGTCATTCTACTAAACAAATTGAAAAAAAAAATGCTACTCCCAATCAAGGAGTTTTTTAGCTAGAATGAAGAATTTGATTACTCATGGGGTCTATTAACTGGGTTCAGTAGGGAATGGAGCCTTATCAGTAGCTGTATCAGGCTTCTATCTCAAAGGGGATCTAATACAACTCATTTTGTATGACTTTAGAGGTTATGTTGGGAAATATTTTTTCGAATTTTTAATTAGAAGGGTTGACTTATCTAAAGGTTTTATGAATTGGAATGGAATTTGCATTGTTTTGTTTAGTATTTATTACATCTAGATATTTTTAATGACTGATGCATTTGTAGTGAAAATAATTATGAAAAAGTTAAGTTTCTTTTTAGATACTTTGACTAACGGGAAAAAGACGAACACTACAATTTATGAAACAATTTCAATAATGCTAATCTTGTCTTAATTTTAGGCATAAACAAAATCTTTTAGAATTCCCTATATCATAATATTATAATCAAGTGGCAACACACGATCATTTATCTAAGCGTGCACGAATAAATTAATCATACGGAACCCTATTAAAACGGAATGTCAACCCTCCCCGTCTCGTAGCATCAAGATGTCGGCGCAACGACAATGACTTTCATCATTTTAATATAATTTATCATTACCCTGCTTAACTGGGGGGTTGGCAGATTACGTCCCGGCCGAAATTATACGAACGCACATTTTTCTTTTTACGATTGTGAAGTAGAAGTTTTGTCGTTTATTTCAATTATATCGTTATTTGTTGGTGCTTTAGGAAAATCTCATAACATGAGAATCATCTTCTATGTGTATAATATTATAAAATACACTGCATAACTTCTCCCTTACTGACAGGAGGAGTAAAAGTAACGATCACGATAGTATGTGTGAAAAACAAAAAAGGTAAAAAACAAAGCACCTTACTTCACGTCGTATTAATTTTAATAAAAAAGAAAAACATAATTTTATTAGGTACAACATCAAAACAATCTGACAAGTCCAACTTCGACGCTGCTTGCAAAAATGCCCCGTCATCGAAATATAATAATTCTCAGAGGTCAGAATAATAATTCCTTTGTCTTATTGATAGAATAATGTCGAATTTGCTTCAGACTGAATACCTACATCAAATGCACCTGTTCTATCTGGCATCGGATTGAAATCAGAATTAAATGGAGGACAAAAGACCGATTTTGGACTAAAAGGTGGATAAAACGGTGCTTAATTTTCAATTTTGTTTTTGACCTCTAAAGAAAAATTAGAACTGAAGTGAAAAACATTCTTGTACAGGCATACTCATTCCTCTTCTACGGTTAGTAATGAACAATGATAAGCTAAATATTAGCACCAGAAAATGATCACCACGCTAAAAGGCTAAGCAGATGCTAATGAGCATACAAAAAATAGAGAACGTGATTAAAAAGATAATTGAAGTTTTCTTTTGTTTTGTTATGGAGTTGGATTTGGTTTTCAATGTACGAGTTTGAACTGGACACAACTCGTACTTGGGCCATAGATAACTAATGTCCGTTTCCAACAGTAGTCCCTGGACAATGGGCACAAATATATGAAAGCTGGTACACCCCTCCAATAGCAATAACATATATGTCGTTGGATAGGTATTTTTAACTGGAACAACATTTACTAAGACACCTATGTAGAAATGTTTGTCCATTTTTAGTTAGAGGTCAAAAACAGTGTCAAAATTAGTACCGAAAAATATTGAGAGTTAAATGGAAAATCTAAGTACTGCTAGTATAATTATTTTAAGTACGATTTTGTTGTACCTACCCGTCAGAGTTCATAATGGCTACAAAAATGTAACATTTCCACCTTACACCGCAGGTACCTTATAACTGGATATTGGCCGTAATGATACACGCCACCAATATCAATGTCATGTACATCATTGGATAGGTATTTTTAACTGGAACGACATTTACTATAACATCTTTGTTGTAATGTTTGTCTGTTCTGAGATATAGATAAAAAACAATATAAAAATTAATACCAACGTTAGTAACTAGAGTTTTTAATCAAGTTAAATAATCTCATTTGAGGGCATTTTTATGGAACACCTAATCTACCTAGAAGCTGGCCCTATTAAAATATTTTTGAAGCAGCAGTTTAAAATCACGTTTGTATCGACCGTTCAGTACTTCCACTACTCATCTGTACGGAAAATCAACAGCTATGTTATGTTTCACTTGTTTCTATCATCTTTGAAGGCGTCGGTTTTTGTCTTATTGCAATATTTCTTATTAGTTTTTCAGTTTAGTTTATTATTTCTGGGGTAAAAAATCGGTCATTTTATCTTGTTATCCTTTTATGACAATATTTGAATACATACAACATAAGAAACAACGACATTGGTGTTACTTTTTCATAAAATCTCAAATAATGACGGTGTCCTAGCCGATTTCCGGCCACGGCGGCTATTCTCATTTAAGGAGATCAGCCAGCTGCGCAGGACATATTGTAGTGCACAAGCATTTGCGCTGACACAGACGCATTCCCTATTCCCTCACTCTCATAACACGATGGGATGGCAATCCGACACAACCGGAGAGAGATCAGGCGCAGGACCAACATTAACGTGCTCTCCGATGCACGGATGCATCAATCACCAACTTCCAACAGGCTGCTTTGTGAAAGTTACGAAAACCCACAAAGCGATTTCGGCCCGACCCGGGAGTCGAACGTGAGACCTCTTGCACAGAAGTCGGCTATGCTACAACTCGACCAACGAGGCAGTAGTACTCAAATAATATGGTATTAATTTTTACATTGTTTTTTATCTATATCTCAGAACAGACAAACATTTCAACAAAGCTGTCATAGTAATTGTTGTTCCAGTTAAAAATACCTATCCAATGGGTAGGATTTATCATTAAGCCCAATATCCAGTTATAAGGTATCTACGGTACGAGGTGGAAATGTTACATTTTTGGAGCTATTATGAATTCTGACGGGTACAACAAAGTAGTACTTAAAATAAGTACACTAGTAGTATTTAGATTTTCCATTTAACTCTCAATATTTTTCGGTACTAATTTTTACACTGTTTTTGACTTCTAACTAAAAATGGACAAACATTTTAACATAGGTGTCTTAGTGAATGTTTTTCCAGTTAAAAAGACCTATCTAACGATGTGTATGACATTGCTATTGGTTGGGTGTATCATTACGCCCAATATCCAGTTATACCTTCGGTGGGTACCTGAGGTACAAAGTGGAAATGTTAAATCATTGTAGCTATTATGGACTCTAACGGGCACAGCAAGTAGTACGTAGAATATTTACACTAGTAGTACTTTGATTTGGCATTAAAAACTTGAGAAATCAACAGATAATTAAGTCTTAATTTTGCATAGTTTTTGATCTATATCTCAGAACAGACAAACATTTCAGCAAAGCTGTCATAGCAAATATTGTTCCATTTAAAAAGGCCTATCTAATGATATATATCTCATCGCTATTGGTGGGGTGTACCAATCTGCCCATTGTCCTTTAGCTGTCTTCTAAACCAATTACGAGAAAACCGGCATAAACCTACATTTTGGAAAACATATCATTTAAGAGACTTCTACTGGATAAATCTTTGGGCTAAGAACAAAACCAGTCAACTTTAAAGAGACAAAATTGAATGGAAATCAAACTACGTTCAAGAGAAACGATTACTATTATATCAGATTCGTTCGGATAACATCGGGAAGCGGAAAGTTTTCCAATAAGCATCGTTCGACTTCGGACCGAATCGTACGGAACCGTCCGAACTAAGTTCGGTGGCATACTTCAAAATTCCGAATGTAACTTCGGATTTTACATCGAAGAAAATCCTTTAGCTATTTGTTCTTTCATTGTCTTCTGATTATTTTAGTTTTAGTACTGGTTTTTATTGAAATTTTTGTGATTTTACTTAAATGGACCAAAATTTTAGTCGTTGCTTTTTTTTATTCACTATGCAATTTCATTTAGGCCTTAAGGACTACTGATTTTATTGAAAAAGTTATTTCTATAAAAAAACACATTAAAAAGTTGCAGCATGTAAATGAGTGTAAAGTGTTCGTAATTTGAAGTCATAAATACTAAAAAGCTATGTAGATGCTAAAAGTAGGTACCAACTTTAACTAAAACATAGAACTAAAATGAATAAAATTTGCATGAAAAATACGAACATTTTCACCCAAAGATTAAAATTCTAAAAAAAACTGATAACATAATTAAGTTCTTTTAACAAAAAATATTTTAACCCTATCAATTCCGACGGGCCAAAAATTTTTAATTTTACGACGACAAAAATCATTAATTTTAATATCATGCCAAAAAGTTTCTCAAAATTATCCTTAGCTGAAGATAACTTAATTTTGCGAACAATATTTTCTATTACGCCTAAAAGATTTAGGGGGTTGACAGTACAATAGGGGGGTGTACAAAGGTTTATCGCAGGAGCCGAGGTGCCTTAATAACGTTCTCTCAAGGTGTAAATAAGGACGTACAAAGGAAAATTTTGAAAGGCTACCGGATTTTAATTAAGCTTAATCATTATGTTTTAATCAGTTATGATCATTAACTAAATTGTTTTGCTTTGAAGTTGTGCTGTTTAACGGATATTACGTACTAACTAAAAGACTAAACGGTATTATGCAATAATTAGCTGGGTAAATATAAAGTCTTATTTATACGCAAGTGCTATTTATAGTTTAAAGTTGAGAAAATCAAAATAACAGATATCTAAACTGCAATATTGTATCAATTCTGCAGATTTGAAAAAAAATACTGGTCAAAAAGATCACTGCAAGAAAAAAAAAGTTAAAAAGAAATTCTTTTTTCAATCGGGGCCAATAACGAAAAGTGATCTGACATCCAAAGAGGCCGATAATCATTTGGCGATGACTGGCCGTTTCTCCGCTTTGGGCCCCGTCACCTGTCATAACGCTATTGGCCTCAAACGAGGCCGTAATATATTTCCCCTTTTTTATTATTGTTCGTATTTATTTTATCGGACGTCTGAGGAAAGAATGGCCTTAATCGAGTGAAGGATACTTTGTTGTTATAGTGGACCTCTGTGATGTATCGAATCTTTGGTACGAGGTTTTAAATTGTTGGGTTTGGGTCATTTGGTATTAGGTTTAGTAAAAAATCATCCAGCCAAGAGTAAATCAAAATTACTTCAAGGTAAGCTTGCCCCATTTTTGACCACACCGTTGCTCACTTAGGTGAGTTAGTGGTGAAACGTCCTTTTCCCTCTATCACCAAAAAAACAAAAATAATATCCAATACTGAACTTTTTTTTTCCTGGGATTAGCGCATTCAAGCAAACAAGCAAATTCTTCAGATTTACAATAATAAGTAGATTCATATTCATAATTGAGGCTATGTAAATAATTAAATACCGCTAAAATTTTTCATTCCAAAACATCAAGAATGAATTGTAATATTTTTCCAACAAAACCTTCTGAATTCGCTGAACGAAATTTATCAAATAACAAAAACGACACGAAATCTAAAACGAAATGTGTTGTAAATATTCAAACCTTATTTAAAGTAAAATGGATATTTTTCTTTTGTAACGCAATAAAAAGAAATAACAAATGATTGCTAAAGGCGACAGATGAAAATTTTAATGTATCATGAAAACATTGTAACACTGAAAAATATCTGACATACTAAAGTAATGAATATGTGCTTTTTAGAATGTAATAAATGGTTTACAACAAAAAGGATTGCTAAATAAAATGCTGCTTATTTGTAAATTATGAAGGCTTGCGTGAATTCTTTTGTTATTTTTTTAAAACTAACATTAAAAATATATTTTATTTACGTGCCTACTGGTTTAGTTAGAATATGTCTTTAAAATCTATTCAACGTGATATTCGGTTTTATTTTTAAGAATAATTATGTAATTTTGATTTTTACTTTGACTGTAAAATGACGAAATTAAACTTGGTCCTATGGCAACTTACAAAACCTAAGATGGTTTTTCCATAAGACCTTTGATTAATTTTACTAAGTTCCTCTCAAGTAAGCAAACTTCCCAAAAATACCTATGCATTTACAGGTTAAGTTATACGCATGACACAAAATCTGAAATGGTAATCAAAACAGAACTTTGAACCATCTACTAAACTAGGAGCAAACTGCAAGTCGGATTGGAATCCAACTCATGCATATCCCACGTAAACTTGTATGGAAACGTCAAAAACTAGAAAATCATAGAGGTCTGGAGTGAACGGATTTGAGAGGGATTCCAACTACTTTATTGGGGACCAACCGAAGCTGGATATAACTCAAACAAGTTGGGTCCAATCCAAGTTTGGAATCGGTTTGATTGCGAACCTTCTTGCTCAATTTGCTATATTTGTTTGAACGTATATTTTTTACTAGCTTCCACTTGCAGTTCCCGCGTTCCATGGAAGTTATAGTCGACAGCTTTCCTCGTTATATGGACAATCTAATACGAAGGAAAGTTTCATATGGGTCCTTCGTCATCGTTTCAGCCGCAAGACCTCCACTGCTGAAAAAAAAGCCTCAAAGTTCACCAAATGAGTCCAGTAATTCCTTACATTAACACATTAAACAAAAAAAACTGCAACTTCATTAAATTTAACCCTAGAGTCGCTGATGGATAACTCTAGTTGCCTTTTAGGTTTTAATAACCAACTTACAACTTAGTTACGAGGTTTTAAAAATACGTTAGTGTAATGAGGCTGCACTAATGGGTTAAGTAGACTTCGGTGGCTTGTACGATAATTTGATTTTGATATAGTTTAAGATAAAGCTGGAGTTTAAATTGAGATTTAATGTGATCGTCGAATTGCTTAAAAGTTTTGATATGTTACTGACATGATTATAGTGATATGATTTTGATTGAGAAAATTAATGAATGAGAGAACTGAAATGAATGGACTGCCTATCATTGCCGTATCACAGTGTGTATTTTTTTTTCAAAAAAATATACCTGTGTACGAATTATTTTATTTTTGAAATCCTAGTGGTATAAGTATGAGATGTAGGTATCAACGACAGGCAAATATATTTTTTGAAATAGATAAATTCTTCTTTACATCAATTACATAAACAGCAAACCCCAAAATCGCCCCCTTTTCATCAATCCTTAATTTTTGCAGGCCTTAATAGTCGATGATTGTCAATGATGTAATGGCGATTATCAATATATTATTACGCCAAACAATCAACCCTGCCAGTACTTCTATTCCTATAAAATTAATATTTATACGACAGAAGGAAACAAAACCTCTTTCTTCTAGTGAGAGAGCTCCAAGATCTTAAATAAACACAAATATGAATCAGCCATCAACGTGGGTGTCTCAAATAAATCAACGGAGCATGATTTGCGCAAATCACAGGTAAGGGTCAGCTTAGATTACTTGCGATTTGGATAAGAAAGTAGAGGAATAATAATTATTATTTTTCTTTCGTATTTTTTTCTACGGTAATGTTTCTAATGTTGTAACTTCACGCATCCGGATAAAAAAGAGCCTTCTTAGAGTCATGGCAGATTGTACCGGCACCTCTCCAACCCGGCAAATAACGTGTCATTTAAATTTGAACATTAAATTGTATGACGTATGATATATTTCACAACAACGTGAGTTGTCAGATAGGAAACCGCGCGCTGACAGCCCGCCGTTGGCTTTTTTGTTTTGACGTTATGAAATACATCATACGTCATGCGATTTAAAGTTCAAATTTAAATGACACGTTATTTGCCGGGTTGGAGCGGTGCCGGTACAATCTGCCATGACCCTTATTCTTTCATGGTTAGTTTGATTACGCGAGCGCCAGGAATTAATTTTCCGATTGGAAAAAATATTTCAGTTTTGGATATAAACTCATGACGTACGTTTTTAAATCGGACTAGTTGTTTCTAAGGTTAGCGCGATCAAACAGTTTTATAATATAGATACGTAGAAATAGATGAAGCATAGTTTTTTTTTTTTAATTTATCTAAACATTGTCAAGCTATTTCTACAACAAATTACAGTTAACAGTTTCATAGAATAAGTCTTGTAAACAAACAACAGTACTCGGTAATAATGGTGTAAGTGACCTTAGGAGCTGGATGTTTATGCTCAACCGACTGCGTCAGAAAAAGGTTAATGTTTTTATTACAGGTGAGATTTTCTTTCTCTCTCTGACTAGCAATGTACTTGCAGATACATTAACGTTTTTATTCTAAACTGATTGAGATTTTCAAAATCCTAAGGTTTTTTTTCAGATCGCGTATAATATACGCATTTAGAGTTGAAATCAGGTAAAATCTGACCATATTCTGATGCAGTTGACACTTGCTGTCAGTCAGTACAAATAAGTCAGTCTTCTCTTGAAAACTGACAACTCTACAAAATATTCAGTGCCACTACATTTAGTTTTCTCCAGATTTCTCAATGACGTGATCACCAAACCATTCAAAAACGGAAAAGGACATAAGTCTAAATAATAGCCTACAATAAAAATTGCATTTTGATTACACTCCAGTGCAAAAAATCCAAGACATTTTACAAGGTGCTTACTCACAAATGATTTAGAGGCTCATTCTCGGAGCAATAAATAAATTGGACTGGACAGTCATTGACTGTTTATGGTTCCACGAATATAGACTATGTGAACATAGCGATAGGTGATTCACACTATAATTATTTTAAAGGGAATAATACTTAATCTTACCAATATTATAAAGCTTAAGAGTTTGTTTGTTTGAACGCGCTAATCTCAGGAACTACTGGTCCGATTTGAAAAATTATTTCAATGTTAGATAGCCCATTTATCGAGAAAGGCTATAGGCTACTTTTTATACGGGTGCGTCGAGTAGTTCCCACGGGACGCGGGTGAAACCGCTGGCAGAAGCTAGTTAAAATAAGATCAGACACCATCGGTCTACCTCAATCTGTAAAATTTCTTCCATGGATTTTCAACCTTATCACCATAGTGGAAGGTTAACGTTCGACTGGTAAAATTTGACAGATTCGGGTAGGTTGACCTGCTAGCGTCTGTACATGCTAATATTATAAAGAGTTTTCCAAATCGGTACTATGGTTTCGAAATCTTAAGGGTACAAGCAAAGAAACAAAAAAATATTCCTTTTTATTATATCAGTTTAGATAAGAAGGTATATTTTTAGAGGCCTATATCTTCTTCTTATATATAAAAATCAATTGCTGTTCGTTAGTCTCACTAAAACTCAATGGCTGGACCGATCGGGCTTATTTTGGTTTTAAAATGTTTGTACAGATCAAGGGAAGGTTTAAACGATGAGAAAATATATGATTATAAAAAAATAATAGAGGTAAGTAATACGAAGTGTACATGGTCAGCTAGTTTTTTCATAATTTTTTTGTTAGAATGTTATTTCTGAAATATTATATTTTTGGTTTAGAATTCATGTTAAAATCCAAACCAAAAATTAATAATTATTAATTGTCACCATGACAACATCTCAATAAAATGCACATTATGTGCATAATGACTGCACCGGCGTTAAATTTTACTGCCCACATTAAAAGTTTATAATTAACTGCTGCCACGCCGTTAATATTATAGTAATTAACTAGCTTCTGCCCGCGACTTCGTACGCGGACCATGTCGCTTATGCCAGCGACAATGGGTCGTCAAAATCAAAGATCTGGAACGTCTGATGTCGAATTTTAGGAGTCCGGGGAAAAAACTGGTTGCGCGAGACGGTTCGAGACGTTTCAGATCTCTCATTTTTGTAAGTCAAACAACTTTTACTAAAATATCACTTTTACTAAAAGAATCGTTCAAATCCGTTCAGTAGTTCTGAACTACTGGACGGATTAGCGTGTACAAACAAACAAACCAACACTTCAATAACGAATTACTTCCATGCAAACTTTCAACCCCTGTTTTACACTCCTAGAGGTAGATTTTGGTAAAATCCGTTCTTAGATAATGTCTACACCCTATGACGGACCTATCTGCTAAATTTCATGCCTCTTACTTCAAAAACATAGGACTTCGATACAAACTATCAACCCCCGTTTTACACCCCTAGGGGCTGATTTTTGTAAAATCCGTTCTTCAATAATTTCTACACCCTATAACGGATCTATCTGCTAAATTACATGTCTATTACTTCAAAAATATAGGACTTCGATACAAACTCCCAACCCCCGTTTTACACCCCTAGGGGTGGATTTTTATAAAATCCATTCTTAAATAATTTTTACACCCTATAACGGACCTATCCGCTAAATTTCATGTCTCTTACTTCAAAAATCATTGGACTTCCATACAAACTACCAAACCCCTTTTTTACCCCTTAGGGGTGGAATTTCCAAAAATCGTTTCTTAGAGTATTTTTACACCCTATGAGGAACCTACCTGCCAATTTTCAAGCTGGTAGGTGTTATAGTGTCCGAGATTTCATTGTTAATCAGTGAGCTTTCATATTACCGCGGTTTTACTCGCGTCCCGTGGGAACGACTTGCCATACCCGGATAAAATATAGCCTATGTTACCCGCGGATAGTGTAGCTTCCCAACAGTGAAAGAATTTTTGAAATCGGTTCAGCCGTTTTTGATTCCATCGCGAACAGACAAACAGACAAACAGACAAAC
>NWSH02000505.1:14354353-14366643 GCA_002382865.2 Heliothis virescens
ATCTTGTTCCTATAAATACATATTTGGATTTTGTACAGAACTTGGTACTCATTTAGATCTCCATTCTTTTTGCGGCGAAGCCCACAACCAAGCATAGGTTTTGTATTGAACTTGGCTTTCCTTTTTTACATTTATGTTTTTGGTGGGATAAACTATTTCGTTAGTTGTGTTCCTATATATCCTAATAAGTAGCCATTGAAAATAGATGTTCTCCTTTTTCGAAGGTCAGTTAAAAATAGATATCAGTCCGTTTAATAGGAGTTCCAGTTACCAAACAATCTTCACCAACCTCAAAAATGTAACCACGACAAAATAGTTAATTCATTCATATAAATAGAACTAGGTGAGGTCGCAAACCTTTTGAATGGGTTCATTAAAGCTTTCACGAGAACTAGGTCCCTGCCTTATGTTGTGTATTTTGTAAAAATGTTGCTTGCCACTGGCTTCGTACGTTGAGGCTTGAAATTATTTTCGAAATTATATTTCGGGGTCTTTTGATCAGGAGTATACTGTGTTGGGGATATTTTCTTCGTTATCTATTTTTAGCATGATTTCGTTTTCCTGGTGGACTAGTGGTTAGCTTCTACCAGGTCAGACAAGTATAGACGGCATCAGGTCAACTTACCCGAATCTGGCAAAGTCCAATCGAACATTAACCTTCCACTATTGTGTTAAGGTTGAAAATCTATTGTAGAAATTTGACAGATTGGGGTAGGTTGATGTGTTAGCGTCTGTACGTCGTGCGAGTAGCTGTGACCAATTTTATGGATGGTGGATGGTGGATGGTGGAGACAGGGTAAGGGTATTGGCCAAAGGGTAAGGGTAAAGCATCTTGCGCGTACGCAAGTTCACGTTTAGTTGCAGTAAGTACGCCATTGTGTATAAGTGTACCAAATAAATGAACAATATGTTGTGTAAGTACCGAAAAAAAAAGTTATTTTTAAAGCTTCGATTATTGAGGTAATCTTTAAAAAAACAGCAAGAAGTTTTAAATATCCGAATTTAAAAAAGCTACAGGAAGAAAAAACCTCTGCAAATTAAAAATAATGAAGTTAACCATAATTTTAAAGAATGGTATAAAATAAAGCTTGAAATTATGTACAGACGACAGCAGGTCAACGTATACGAATCTATCAAATTTTACCAATCAAACATTAACCTAACCCCTATTGTGATAAGGTTAAAAATCTATTGCAGAAATTTGACAGATTGTGTTAACTTGATTTGCTGTCGTCTGTACNNNCAGGTCAACGTATACGAATCTATCAAATTTTACCAATCAAACATTAACCTAACCGCCATTGCGATAAGGTTGAAAATCTATTGCAAAAATTTTACAGATTGTGGTAACTCGATGTGCTGTCTTCTGTACTTAAAGTATATGCTTGAAATAATAGTAAAGATAAGACACATTTTTATTTTCTTCATAATCTGACAAAGATAAAACAATTAATTTATTACACATTTAAAACCAATATGGCGTTTCTAATGAATACCAATTATTCAAGCTACCGGGTCCAGGACTATAATAATATGTCTGTCTCTTTCTTTTGTTTAACAATAGACAAAGATGGCAATACTTTATGGAGCTACTAATTGGACCACCCGTTGTTACGGCACTTAATTACTATCTTATTTGAAATCTCGATTAGACATTTACTGATTAATTTAAATGTATGTACATAAATCTGAATGATAGTTTAAAAAATAGTTTTTTTTTATACCTTGGGCACGACGTCAAAATACTTAGTATTCGTCTTTCCATATTATCAATTTTTAACTGACTTCAAAATAAACAGGTTCTCAGTTTGACCTGCATATCTGGCAGTTTTTACGCAATTATCTCGTGTTCAGCCAAAACCGATTTCTGGCCGCGGTTGAAATCGCTTGGGAGTAAGTATTAGTTTCCGCACCCTGGCTATTGTTCTGATATGTCCGGTTATGGTTAAGCTCTATCAAAATACTTGAAAGAATTACCTGAAAATCAATATCTAATATGATCTTCGGTTCCATTTTAGCTTTTAGATATCGAACCCTAAAAAGTAACAACATAATAGATCAACAGACCCATAATTTCTACATCAAAAGCGCTGACAACTACCACAATACAATAATACTAAAACCAACCCACTGCACTAGCTAAAACTAAAATCTAAAATCAGGAGCCATTTCATAAAGACAGGTGGTACAAAAAGCGGGTGCTCTTTGTTACCAAGTTATAGCGGTAAAAACCTGGACACGAGCGCCATCTGCCGGTGACAATGCTAAGATTTATCGTCTACTTTCGCCATGGAAGGTTCTGGTGTTCTACGGTTTGAGGGAAAAGAGGTAGCGAGAACGGGATAATAGGTAAATATTTTTATTTTGTTTTTAGAATTGGACAATGTTTCGTGTTTTATAGAAGTTTTTAAACATAATTCTATGCAAATGTTGCAAAAAAATACGCTTTACGCTTTACTTTCAGTTATAGCTATTGTATAATGAGACTGCCAGAACTTTAAATAGACAGACATTTTTTAATTACGTTCCACCGATGGTAACTAACTTAACTCGTAATTTTTTATAAAAACCAAAGGGTTTTCCGATATACTCGGGATTATAAACAGAAAACAATAACGCCAACAGTAGAGCTAATCCTAATTGCATATTATTAAACGTGATTTCTGATTATAGACTAAAAAATTATTAGAGTTGTAAACCAGCGTCAGGCACTAAGTAAATGTCTGGTATAATGCTGAACTGCACCTATATGGCAAGTAAATAAAATATTTTTATGGTCTTGTATTTCTATTGTAGTTGTCTTATGTCATGTCAATAAATGTTGTTATTTCTTTCTTTCCCCTTTAAACTCTTGTAACTCATACCAAATCCTTACAGCTGTCTTGCAGATTAAAATCCACAGCATGTACCAATGAAGTCTTCTCACAAAACATAGTATATCTAAACTGTATATGTCTTTACAATACTAGGAAATACATCCGTTTATATCTACAATACCGTGTTACTCAAAAAATAAACTATTGAAATAAAAATTGATTAAAAAGACTAAAACGTCACGAAAAAAGATGAAGTAGAGAATGACATGTTTAAAACTTATATTTCCCCCCCTAAACAAAACTTAATGCGACAGCAACCCATCAAATATTACCATAAAATTATCATACAATTAAAATTAATTAATTACCCACGTCATTTAATTCACTCATCTTTTTAAAACAAAAAATACCAAAATGACATTAACACGATCCTAATCCGATCCTGCCACAGATAACGAATGTTCCCAAAACGTAAATTATTTATAAGAAAAAAAAAACCTAACAGCAGGCGACATCCCTTTTATAGTTTTTATGTTTATTAATGTGTGTTTTTAAAGAATTTATGTTTGACATTTGTGGCTGTGTAAAGCAGCTACCATTAGTTTGAAAAAAAAAAAATGTCCTGGCCGTACGCTTACCTTTTTGTGTTGCGAAGGACAGCGGAACGGACCGCGATATACGACTATTAAAAAAAAAACCGTTTTGATACGTGTGCTGTGCATCACTTGGTCAAAATACTGCCACATATTTTAGTCATCTAGTATTCAATTGGGATAAGATAACTTGCTATTCTCAAGAGATCTGGATCATATTCCTTCTATTGCAAGAACCAGGAAGGTTTCATACAGACCTACGAAATATGAAAGATTCTATCATCTCCTATTAAAATAGTTATTACAATAGTTAGTAAGGATTCATAGATTTTAAAAACATGACCCTTTGATCAGTTAGTAAACTGGATAGCACAAAAAACACTATTTCCAAAATTCCATAGACTGAGTCATATTTAACGAATGCCAGTGTAATGACTACCAGCCTGGAGGCAGGATGAATTGAGGGTATTCCGATAATACCTCTCAATTATCCCCACGCACTAATTTGTTCAATTATTTCAACTGTTTTTTGGACATTTTGATGTATTATTTTGGGATCTATATTATAAAATATTTTTTGGAACTTATTTAGAGGTAAAAGAAAATTGACAAATGAGAGAAATATGCTGTAAGTCATACTAATATTGTACCTAAATGCGAAAGTTTATCACGATATATGTATGTTTGTTACCCTTTCACGTAAAAACTATTGGACGGATTTAGATGAAACTTGGCAGTAATATAGATTATTTATCAGAATATCTTATAGGCTACTTTTTATCTGGTTATGGGTAGAAGTTTCCTCGGGATGCGGATGAAACCGCTGACCGAAGCAAGTAAGCCATATTATTGTAACTGGCCAAATGCACATAGAGCAATCGTGTGAAGTATTTGCCTAAGGTTTTATAACCCACTGAAACAAAATCCTTCACAGTGAAGGTAAGGTACTGAACAATTTTGCGTGTGGTTTTCAGCAACATGTACATAGTTTTTTTTTTATCTTGGTATATAATTAAGTTTAGTACACTTACCCATATGAAGCTGGGACATAAAATTAAAAATACCAGTTAATAAAAAATAGAAGCTTGCAATGAAACATTTCTGTCTACTCATCCCGTAAAGTCACATTACACCCCGTAAAGCAATTTACTAAATCTCGTAAAGGCACAGCGCACACTGCCACAAAGTTAATAATGCGCGTTGCAATTAAAGCGCGTCGCACACCTGCGGGCTTAAAGTAATTCATGCAATTTTATTAAAATGCTCACAACATGACATCTGAACTTCATAAAGATTATACTGACAAAAAGATTTCAAATAAAGTTGTAAATCTTTTACAAAGTTATAAGTGTAATTATATTGCTTTTGGTTAGTATGCAAATTAAGATTTTGAATTTCGGAGCGGAGTTTAAAATTGTGCGTGGAATAATTCATAGTTTGGATGTCGACAGTTAGTTTAGGCTGCTGAAACATATACCTATTTTAGGCTCTTTAGAAAAACGTGTGAATGGTGTGATTTCAGGGCCTTTAACCTACCTTATCAATAACAAAATTTTACAACCCTGTATTCATTGAAAATCATCATCATCCAGCTTATGGAAGCACAGTAAAGGTACGTTTTGAAAGCTAGCCGCCGACTGCAACTACTACTACTTTGTATGTATCTACATGAAATTGTTTTGGATCGAAGCGGCAGCAGCACGTGCGGTCGGCAGTTGCAGTCCGCAGCCAGCCTTCAAAACGTACCTTTACGTTAAAAAACAAATGCCATCACACATCAAAACATAGCACGAGCCAATCAATAACCTCCTTTCAATGCCAATATCACAATCAATACCTACAAGCCAACAGATGTCGATAGGAAATACAAAACCTATATATTTCTATAGCAAACAAAGCGAGGCAAAACTTTGCCAAAACAAACTGGCAGTCCCTTTTAAAAACCATTATCGTTCAAACGGGGCCACTTTGGTAGAAACACTAGAGCTATGCTATGAGGTGGGGTGGTAGTGACAGCGGGTATATTTCCTAAAAATGATAATACTTGTCATAAGTAGCTTGTTTTACTCATCGAATCTTTTGTAGCAACTAAAATAGGAATACTTAGGTAACTTTAGCGGCTGTTGAGCTGAGTACGTTAATGTTAAAATCCTGCGCCTGATCTTTCTCCGGTAGGGTCGGATGCTATCTGAGTGTGAAGGAATAAATAGTGCACCTTTGTTTGCGCAAATTCTTGTGAACTGTTATATTTCCTGCAGGTGGCTTATCTCCTTGGAGAGAATAGCCGATGTGTGCCGACAATCGATATGGATGCCGTTACTAAGTGCCTATAACCATAGGCTCCAGTCCGCTAGCCCGCTCCGCTTATCACGAATCGCTCGCACCACAAACCAACATCGAATTAATAGCAAAGAGCAATTCAATAATGCTCCAATGATTTTTAATATTCGAACAATTCGCAGCCTCGATGTATTGTCCATTTACCGAGACCAATTTTTGGTTGAAACGCCCCAACAAGTCATATCAAACCAAAACTTTTTGGCAATAAAGTTGAAATTCGTTTGATCGAGGATTTTAAAGCACAGCCCTTCATCCAGACATGTGGCTGAGAATAATTACAGGGTTGCCATATACCAATATTTCATGGTTGATCAACCAATATCATAAGATGGGAGAGGATTTTCAATAAAGAGATTTTTTAAAACCGTTTTACAGTGGTTGCACTTGCGGAATTCTTTTTTGAAAATTTTATTTGTTATGAAACTAGGGAGTAAACAGCATAAAATTATGATGTGTTGTGATTTGAAGTGGTCATAATGCGGTTTTGTGCATCCGACAGATGCGATAATCTATGCGGTTTGATGAAACGCAATGTTTGAATCGGTGCTTTTATAATTTATTTTATTAATAAAACTTAGCTTTAGTTTTGTGGTCCAAAACATTAATAGTCAACAGCAAATTATTAGGTATAGATTTATTTTTAAAACAACCAAATGCTGCTGGTTTTTGCTTTTGCTAAAATTGCTGTTTTTCCATGAAACTTGTTTTCCTACCAAAAAGATTTTTTTATAAACTTGTAAATATAAAATACGATTTTAAATAACTTTTTTTTAAACTGAAAAAGTGACACCCCCAGTCTATAATTCAGATAGTTTACGAGAAAAAAATGAAAACTTTTTCCGAGGTTTGTACCTATTCCCTTTATTTTGGTTTTCAATAATAACAGATGTATTCTCCAAATACCCTGAGCTTGCAGATCTGGAGATTAAAACGCCATATGGTAGGTAGATACATTTGTATACACATACTTTCATATCTTCTCAAAGGCTGTTCGTGTTATTTCATGATTTTTAGAACTTGCTAGCATCGATTTCTACAGCTTGTCAATTTAAATACAAAAATATTATTGTAATCAAAATAAATGAACAAAACAAAATAAATAAATTTAAATGAACAATAGTGTTTTTGTTTTAGTTTTCTTGCATATGTCAGTACTGAAAATAAGAAAAAGTGTAGAAAAGTGTAAAGCTCTGTCATCTGTATTGTGTTACATCTTTCATAAATAGTTTTATTTGAAGGAACATGACAACTGGATTTAATATTAAGAATTTTTAATAAATACAATTTCTTTTTTATTTTTATTACTTAGCATTTGATAAGTATAACGGGGTGTAAGAGGCAAATCAACATCATTCCGTCCCAATTGCCAATCTCACCTGCCCGTACTGCCTGCACCCTACTGAAAAACGAACAAGGCTCTGGCAGCCGACTGGTGGCGGTATAACCACTCTATAAAGCACCAAGCGGGATATTAAATGCCTTGCTTTTAGATGGGCAGCAGCATCTCCGAAGCTAAAAATATCCCATAATGCGCTCACCAACACGCATGCCCAGCGCGGTGAGTATGGCCAAATCCCCCCAGCTTGGGTGAGGACTTTATCCAGCAGTGGACTTATTATAGCTAGGACGACGACTATTTGTATAAACTGAAATTATATGTGAATGTCTCTCTATATGAATGTTTATATAAATATTGGACAGATTTAATTGCAAGCTCATATGTTACTAACTTACTAATTGAGTTTTCCAAGAGTTAATCTTTGATAGTTTGTACACGTGTATGCGTACTTAAATATAACTTTGTATCATGTTTGCATTTTGTTATAAAGTTATGGTGATAAATGTAGAACTCTAATATTTTTTTAAATCGTAGTGATTAAATTAAATTTATTTTAACAGGGGAATTTGCCGCACCTAGACAAAATATATCCTATGTTACTCTAGCTGGTCTAGCTTCCTAATAATGAAAGATTTTCCAATTAGTTAAAATTTGGTACAAAAGCAAAAACCAAGGTTTCCTCTATAGTATAGTATGTAGTAAAGTTTCTATGCGCCTTAAATGTAAATTCTTTGTCAATAATTTCCGTATAAACTCTTCGTGGTCAAAACAGTTTTTTTTGGCACAATATAGTTCAATACTTTTGACACAATATAAATAATAACTTAAATCTTTTCATAACTTGTTCGTAGGTCACTGGTTTTTTATACATCTCAAGTGTATTAATATTAAAAACCGCCCCACTTTGCAGCACAACATTAAACCGTGTTCATTATAAATACAACACCAATTACGGTGACTCTTAAAGTTCTAACAATTTAAACTATTTTTTCACAAAACCCACCGGTTACAACGTCCACAAAGAACGTCGGCTGCAGGACATTTCCCGAGCAAGTTTCCTAGTAAAATAATGCAATTAAATATTTCCGCTCTCAATATTTTTTAAGAGTTCCTTCGCAAAGATATTGTTCGGCCGATAGTTTGGAGTTGCCTTTGTCAGATTTCTTTGCGACTGAACAAAAGTTTGCTGCTACACCTTTTGTAAATTTTATAAATAGATTAAACATTTTGCTCCGTACAAATTAGTGATGCGATTTTGTTTTTTTAGAAAAAACTTGTTTGCTCAACTTTTGATTAAAAGAGAGATAGGATTTTGAATTTTAAATTGTATCTTAACAAAGTTTTGCGTGATTTTGCCTTTTTATTTTTTAAGATTAGATTTGTAAACAAGTTACTGAAATAATATGTTTATTAATGGGAGTTTGGGATTATTATTCAGCTCTAAGCTTCTAAAAAATACTTAAGAAAAATAAATTACATTTTACTAAAGCTCTTTACATCAAAGCCTATCACAGTAATAACAAATGCAACACACAACACGCGACACGCAACAAAATGCTCCTAAAAAAACGAAAGCAATTACTTCTTCAAAAAATATACTTTAAAAAAATTACTCTTAATATTTCACCGTAGTGCGCAGTCTCAAAGGG
Organism: Heliothis virescens; assembly: GCA_002382865.2. Lineage (NCBI taxonomy): Eukaryota > Metazoa > Arthropoda > Insecta > Lepidoptera > Noctuidae > Heliothis > Heliothis virescens. The sequence continues at coordinate 14,363,091 of NWSH02000505.1, forward strand.
TGACGCAAGAATCTTGTTAAACTTAATGAACAAACTTAGAGAGTCTCAGTTAAATTAGACACTTGCTTTGCCACCCTACTCGAGGACCCGAAAGCGGTACAGCTACCTCCATATTAATAATACTGTCGAATTTTCTATTCATGTAGTACGTGTGCTTGAAGTTTTATATGTAACTAGTTTCCGCTAGCAGTTTCACCCGCTTTCCGAGGTGTACCCGGATAAAAAGTAGCCTATATTTTTTTCTGGTATATAAGCTTTATTACTGCCAAGTTTCACCAAAATTCATCTAGTAGTTTTTGTGTGAAGAAGTAAAAAGCATTCACACATACAAACTTTTACGTTTATTATGTTAGTGCGATATGTGATATAATATATTGTGATATATTTTACATAATTATTGATAGTATGAAGTGGATTCACTGTGTGTGTTTAAATGAGATATAGAGAATAAGAGAAGTGTGGAAGAAGAATCCCATCTATATTTACCATATTATGTACTGAAAAAAAAAAAACATTTCATTCACAGCTTCTTGCCTGGTACTTTTTCTTTCTTCCCTGTTAAAGATAATGGACGTATGCATAAGGCGCTTATATTTTGGTATTGTAATCTAATTAGTACCATAAGATGCAAATCCCTCCATAAGAAATCCACACAAATATTTGATCTTAAAGTTTCGATAGTACCCACACATACACACATTCACATACGTTGCACAAACATGCATACATTCATATACAGCATGTGTTTACTTTAGTTTCAACTTGTACAGCGGTGCACTTCCCGTTTGAGGTATACAACGAGCACGTGTTATAATTTATACAAGCTGTTTAACCCGACTTTATCCGTATTAATTAATGTGCAGTAATAACCAACACTCAAAAAAAAATGCAACCTATCCTACATAGTATTAATCACCTTCTGTAAATAATAAGTACGACTCCGATTTCTCGAACTACAGTTGGAAAGACAAGTTGTAATAACTTAACAAAAATACAAGCAATAACAATAATTTTAAAATTGCAAAAAAAAAACGGTTAGCGTCATCCTTGATGTATATTATAAAATATCATTATATTTTTTATTTTACTAAATAAATAAAAGGTCATTACCCTATCTACGGATGATAACAGGTGTTGATTTTTCGACCAGCATCAAATCACGTGTTAAAAGGTAAACAGAAGGTCATTCGATCTTATTGACTATACTTCCGAAGCCGACGTTTGTTCAGTTACCGACTTTAAAATATTTGTTCAAATGCAATGCACTCCAAGTGTTTCGTAAGCTGAGAAAAAATTAGAAGGGATTATGCTTAAGAAAAAAAACATGACTCTAGCATTTTACAATTATGTATTTTTGTACAAATATGTTCTTATTTGTAGTAGGACCGCGCTGTTAAACACCTGATTGATTAGAGTGAGTGTGCAGTGTGCAGGTTCGATTCCAAGACGGACAAAATTACTAATGTAAATTTTAAGGCGGTTTGCCCTATTTAACTATATCGATAACTGCTGGACCATTTTCAAGTGTCAAATCGCTGATTTAGCAACTTAGTCAAATTGCCAATATGACCAATAGGCGGCTATTTCACAACTGATTATGGTTTAGTTATCATTATAGTTGAATGGTGCAACTCATCCCCAATGAAGACCAATCATGAGGAGACTGGGAAGTCTCGAATTACCATCGAATTATGAAGAGAATCCTCATTATTTTGTAAGCAAATGCAGCTCTACTAGTCAAGTTGACTGAAAGCCGCAGCAATCTTAAGGATAATTCATTTTGTAGATACCGGTGAAACAGCAAAACGCAGCTAGTGAAAAATGAAGCAATTTCATACATACAATTTTCTAACTACAACGCAAAAGCGATCCCCTGAGACTGTCTGGTTAATTACGAGCGTTGAAAAAACAACAAAACATTGAACTTTAATCCTCCTTAGTCTCAAGGTCAAATTCAAAACATAAACAGACAAAATTTTATGTTAAACATTTGTACTTGGTAAAAAAAAAGCAATGTTTCTATTGGTCAGTCTATGACAGAAATATTATTTTATATAGTGACTAGCTTCCGCTAGCGATTTCACTTGCTTTCCCATGGGAACTCCTCCGCGCACCCGGATAAAAAGTAACTTATATAGTATAGCCTTCCTCGATAAATGGGCTATCTAACACTGAAAGAATTTTTCAAATCGGACCAGTAGTTCCTGAGATTAGCGCGTTCAATCAAACAAACAAACTCTTCAGCTTTGTAATATTAGTATAGATTTAACGGTGGAAGCTTGTTGTTAGCAAATTAGATATATATTAAGTTATTTAAATTATCATTAGTCTGTATCACTCCTTATTTCCAAGTTGGTAAAGTAAGCANGTAATATTAGTATAGATTTAACGGTGGAAGCTTGTTGTTAGCAAATTAGATATATATTAAGTTATTTAAATTATCATTAGTCTGTATCACTCCTTATTTCCAAGTTGGTAAAGTAAGCAAGACTTTAAGTAAAGGTTTGTAAAAGAAAGAAACTATTGGAAAAATATCGATACTTTGTTACGGAAAATAAGTTAAAAGTACAAAAGTACTTTGGCTCGTTTCCGAGTAAGAGTGAGCTCGATAGATAACTTTTGAAGTTACAAATATGTACGGGAATAGCATACAAATTTTTCAGACGTTTTGTGTAAATAGCCTAGTAAATATTTTGAAAAATATTGTTGGTGACGTGATGAATAAGTGAACTGATCGTGTTCCCTGAGTAGGATTGGGGATTCCATACTTATTATTAAATCTAACCTTATGAAGCCAAACTACTGAATAATACCTCTATTATTGTCTCTAACGATTTTAACTAATATTTGATTAACAGCTTGGAAACATTCAATAATTATTAAGTAGCAACATCACCGTCAATTCTCGAGTGCTAGAACCATTTTATTAACTCTGTCTTCAGCAGTTAACAAAAACCCTTTACTTTTTAGAACTAAATGATTATTAAACGGTTTTATTTTTGAACAACAAACAGACAACAGAACACCCATAACAACCCTATACATATTTAAATAGCCATTCTTTTTGACGGCCGACAGCTTTCGCACAAGTTATACTTTATGCAAAAACTTATTTCATATTTCTTATTCAAGTTTTTTGCGGTACAGAAAAAGTAGCGACTATCATTATAAAGTGTGGCAACTTAAGGCTGTATGTGGGTAAATGTGTGGGTAGAAAAAAACTTATTAAAAGTCCTGCATCTGATCAGCGCTTTACTTTTTCGCGTGGGCAGTTTTGGTAGGCTTTGGAGGAAATTCTGATATTTATTAAAGGGTGGAAATACATATTCTGGAATATTATAGTAGCAGTAGGCAAGAAAATGTGCAATGATTTTCTTAGAATTTTATGATGGGATGATTATGAAGGGGGGCAACGTAGAATTGTTTGGTGTTCACTTTCATTAAGTATTTCCAATTTAACAAAATATGTAATGGCCTCCTAGCCGATTAACGGCCACGGCGGCTGTTCTCATATAAGGAGATCAGCCAGCTGCGGAGGACATATTATAGTGCA
>NWSH02000505.1:14371929-14394360 GCA_002382865.2 Heliothis virescens
TCCCTACGTTTGGCTAACCGTGGTCCGAAAAACGGTCTTGAACAAATATAGCCTTCATTCCACATTCAGATTTGTACAGGCGACCGCGACTGTTTCTCGTCCTGTGGGTTATAATTCCATGGACGAAAAAGACAATACGACAGAAGTTTTACGACGTTTCATCCTTAGCTTTTATGTATATTCGGTAGGAAACATAACAATAAAAATGTTTGAAATAATAGCTCGTAATATGTCATATTTTGTTGTAAAGTGCGAATATGATATGGTTTTTATCTGGAATTTTAAGAGTATCTTTATAATTTTAAAGAATTTTAAGTTGTCTGGCAATGAGTATTTGATTTTAAGATTGAAGTATAGACTTCAGGAAATTAGATCAATTTGTGTCTATCTTCTTATCATCATCTGCCTTTTCCCAACTATATTGGAGTCGACATCCAGTCTATCCAGATGCAGCTGAGTGCCAGTATTTGGAATGGAACGACTGCCTCTTCAACCCGATACCTCTTGATATGACTGATTGTCAGATTTACTGACTTGGTGGCCCTTCATGACTGCTAAAATTGTTCTTTCGCAGAAAATATCATAAACAAGAAACTACCTATTTCACACTACATAAACCAAAGAAATTAAATAACCTGACGTAAAACTAAATAGAACAAAAATAAACTGCATTCGTAAACGGCCGAAGTTTTCCGAGCGCCGTTCGGGAGTTTTCGCAATTAAAGTGACGGCAACTGTTCCGCGATCTTTATTAACTAAGTCAGTAAATTAATTCGTTTCGCCGTGTGGATAAGGAATACATGTTAGCATATAAAATCTAGACTATGCTAAGTTAGGTACCTATATTTACGTTAAAGTTGTTGACCGACTTTCCAAAAAGGAGAAGGTTTTCAATTCAACCTGTACGGAATACACGCAGAAAACGCGTGTATCTGCGGATTATTTTACCTTCATGGGGTGGTTCGGAGATTTATTTTCTTTAAAGTTTTCACGTTAAAACTTCTATACGTTTAGGATAAAATTTTGCATGAAGGAAAAACAATAAGGATAGGCAGAGTTACTTTCGTAGCTGTACATTTAATGACTTCTTTAGACGATTAATCTTTGTTTTATCTAGGTACAGATACAAAGAAAACTTTTCAAGATCTTTCCAAATGATGGATTTAGCTTTACTAATAAATTACTTCACTAAAATAACACACAATGTTGCTCCTTAAGGCTGCAACGACTTGCAACAGTTGCACCATCGTAGCGAGCCAGACAACAATAATACAACATGACTGCAATTAAATGACGGATGCGACAGGTGGGAGCTAGGATCACTAATACCAGCATGTCTCTTAGGATATTATCAATCTAGTTTCCGCCCACGTTTCAGCAAATTTTCATATTTATGTATGATGATAGTTTATCAGCTAGTAGCTTATACTCCTAAGATACGTTATACTCCTAAGATTTTGATGACATTTGGTACAGAGATAGAATAGACCCTGAGGAACAACATAGGCTACTTTTTATCCGGGTACGGGAAATAGTTCCCTCGGGAAACGGGCGAAGCCGCTGGCAGAATCTCGATAAATATGCGTTTGTTAATAAATTTTACACGCATCTTCGCCCACATAAACAGGACACCTGATAAAAAGCCTATCCTCTATTCATCTTATCTCTAGTTATATCATATTTGACCTGAAAGAGTAAAAAACAAAACAAAAAATAAAACATACTCAATTTCGCATTCATCATACGAATAAATAAGAATATAGAATAAAACCATAATCCACAGAGTAAATAGATGAAACCCGCCTTTCATCCAAATACCTTATTCTTTTGTAGCAACACTTAAAAATAAAGATGTTTACACGCGATCAAACCGTGGTAACTCAAATTAAATGCAGGTGCACCGTGGCGGATTGCCAATGTAATACAGAAACACTTGATGCCAAGTATGCAGTTATTTCTTATCTTGACAGGTAAACTAGCGTTTATTTAAGTAGGTTAAGTAGGGATTTTAGTAAGTCAGAATATTCTGACTGTCAATCAAAATTTTGTGAACGACGGAAAGTTTGTAACGTGAGAAATATAACGCACTTGTACTTGATAAATAAAGTGCATTTTATGCATATAGATTTCAGAAAAGAAAATAGGCTAAATTCGACGATGACTATTTAACACAAGATTTTCTCGTTGAAAATCGTGTGCTCATTGATCAATCAAATCAAATCATTTTTTTTTATTTCTAATAGGCCTATAAAAGCTCTTATGAAACGTCAAGCTAGTTGATGTAATTGTTCATTATAATCACCGCAAAACTGCATCGGTGTAAATCTATATCTATGCTACTAATATAAAGCTGAAGAGTTTTTTTTTAACGTGCTAATCTCAGGAACAGGTCCGATTTGAGAAATTCTTTCAGTGTTGAATGGCCGATTTATAGAGTTACTTTTTATCCGAGACTCGGGTGAAACCGCTGTAGGAAGCTAGTTAAAAATAAACTTAACTTTTTTCAACTTCATCTGCCCCACTCAATCACAAAAATCAATAACCAACCCTTCAATCATCACAAACATTCCTGACATCATAATGCAAATGGGACATAAAGACCTCAAATAAGGGTGTTTGCACACTCAAGCTGCGAGCGTGCAGGTGGCGGCATCGTCATCGTGGCAAATTGCCAATCGCATGCAACCGCGGACAGGCTTTATCACATTACAGGGCCTTCACAATCGCTCGTGTGTTCATGGGATTTTAAAATTGTTCAGTTGCTCGTGTTCTATTCATTTCATAGGTACTTAGGTATTGTCCTATTTGTGGAACAATCTCGATTTTGAAAATTTTAAGGTTTATAATTGCGGTAATGTGAAGTGTTCCTGGGAGAGAATGGAATCCATATAACATAATGAAAAGGAAATATTTGGTCTTATTGCAAAGTTTAAGGTACCTATTCTTCTTTCCTATTCAGCTTTAGATACGGGACAATAGTAGCAAAATAAACATGATGTTTGAACAAAAGAGTTGAAATTATTTTAGCACAATTAGCACTGAAAAACACGAATCTATACCAAACCACTACATTCCCTTAAAAGTAAAATCTAATAAACCAACCACATATCAAACAAAAACAAAACTTCATAACATTATTCTAGGCTACACTTAGCTATATCGTGGTTATATCCCAGCTCCCTAGAACTGTTAATATTTACACGTCATTTTTCACAGGCGACCGACGACACGTCGCCTATACGAGCTACCCACTACTTGCGCCATGATAAATGGCGGACGATAGTGGGGAAGGAATTTGGCTAAGATTAAGGATAGTTTTAATATAGAAATGTTCTTCGTAGATTGTTATCATGTCAGATTAGTTTTGAACGCAAAAACGTTACTTGCCAAAAATTGCGTGCAGTAAATCCCTTGTTAAATTATCCTTATGTGAAGCTATTTCTTCTATTAGAAAAACAAAAGTTTACAAGGCTATAAGAAATCCATGATCTCTATACAAATCCTAGCTCTATATAATATTCATCAATATAAGTTCACACATTTTACCTTGAAATCAAATAGACTTTATCAAATTATGGTCTCTATCCATAATATAATCAATGTATTGCCTGCATAGCTATATCCATTTTGGGGTGGTTTTGGAATTCTGAGAACTAAAGTCTTCCTTCCATAATTATGTCAGTAGCGTCCGATGCACATACAAAGAGCTGGTAATAATTATGGAAATCACCCCTTTGAGCTTCCTTGATTGTAGTGGTCGCTTAAAGACATATTTTCGGAAATGGCTATTGTAGAACTTAAAGCCAAACTTAATTTTGAGTTGTATATCTCATGTTTCTCGTTAATACTTTTAGTATTTTCTTTCTCAGATTTTTCTTATAGAATGAATTTTTCCTAGAGTGTGTTATCAAGTTCTAACTATAAGAATTGGTAAAATGAAAAAGACACAGTTTGTGGAAGTCAATATTCAACAGAATAATATTTTACTGCGAATTTCTATAACCTATCAATGCATTTCTTTGCGATTGAAGTTTGTTTGACATATTTTATATTGACCTAATGGGAAAATTCAATGTTAAACATTGAATTTTCTTTTCTTCTTTCTTTTTAATTTTCTCAAATCCTGGGTTGGATGGGTTGGGCTGCTGGATTGTTCGAAAGAGTTACCGCGGCCCTGGTACACAATGGGGTAAAGAAGGAACACGGTGGGTTTTAGTCAGTAAGAATCTGACACTCCTTCACGCTGCACCCACAGCGGGAAGAGTCATCCGTTGATTTCCCATCGATAAAAAATAAAAATTAAGATAGGTTTCAGAAATCTACCGTTAGATGACAGATTCCATATTCAAAATGTTGGGATCGGCACAATACGTTTCAGTCGTCATACTACCATTCACATCCTCTTAAATCTCTTCTAAAAAGCGAAAAACAAATCCCAAAAATCAAATTTGAAATTCCAAATCTCGTTTACGTAACAGTGACACAGTAGCTAGAGAGTGGCGAATAAATAACGAAGGCGTCACTTCCGGTTGCGTTCGGAACAACTTCCTGTTTAACTGAATTAAAAGCCTGCCCGAGTCGTGTCTTACTAACGAACGTAACGTACGGAGGCTGTATTAGGTGTATGTACTGATTGATAAGGATGGTAATGGAGATAATTTGGGAAAAGCAGGTTTTAATAATAATAAGTAATTTACTTAACATTTTACATCACTGTCAGCGGTGTTAACTCTTTCAGACACGCCTTAATTAAAATAACCTACTTATGCACTGGTATTTACAAGTTGATCTTCCTCCCTGTCACAATTTCGTTTGTAGTCGTTGCAATATTTTTTCAACTTCCACTCCTCTTTTCAACTTTCATACTAATTACCAGACACTCTCTTTTCATCCATGTCGTCTATCAGGCATTCTATCCATCTTTTCAATCTACCTTTCCTTCTCCATTCATTCACATTATTTTATACAATACTTCATACTTAACACTAATATTAGCATGATTGCGTTTCATTCCGTCTCATTACATGCCCGTACCACGACAAACGCTAGCTTCTCATTTTCTCAGCTTCTCACTCCCTCTAATAAACTCCTGCAACCCCAGTTGACATGATCTAATAATCTCAATTGCTATCAACACGTAATCCGTCAGTGAACACAAGCCTATCGACAAAAGTTGCACTACGAGTACATACTATGCGTTCCAAATAAGAATAGGACTGTCAAGACGCCATTTTGTACAGAAATACGCGCAAACTTCATTACCAAAGTGTATGGTGTGCAAAAAAATCAGTACCAAATATATTCAGTTTAAATGTTTAATGCAAAGCTTTAAGCTCCAAATTAATAAAAAATGAATGGGATTTGAAAGAAAAACCATATTTATAATTGTATATATATTTTATTATTAATCGGTAAGATTATACAATAAATTAAATCTAAATCTATGAACAATAAAAAATATATTATGATTTCCTTTTTGCACATTTTTTTGCTGGCAGTACTATTTTGACAGTTATCGTGTGAAGTTGGCAGGAAGCGCGGTCCTATTCTTAGTTGAAACGCATAGTATCTCTAAAACTCCGTTTTAAGTTCCGATACCAACATTAGACATGTGAGTCTTGTTGTACAATAAAATTGAGTAGAAGTCCCACTTTGGATTTTTGTGAGATGATACAATTTAAACGAAGAAAAACAGTGAAACTATATTAGCATGAATCGATAACCAATATCATATGCATAAGGTATTCAAAAGATTTGTGTAAATATACATACACTTGAAAAACACCCTCCTGTCGGGTAAAAAGTCGGGTAAAAAGGTGTATTCCTTTATTTATTTCTGCAAATAGAACGACACTGTAAAAGGAATTTATTGATACTTTTCCATCCAGTGGGAAGTTTATTCCTTCTGGAGGAAGGATGGTGGAAAGGAAGGAAGGTGCCTCCCGATGTGAGTACAATTTAAAGAAAGGTCAGTTTCTTACTAACTAAATTCTAAACATGTTCCTTCTAGCGTCTTTCGTATTCCAAGGCCACTATATCACTATAACTCTTTTGAACAAACCCGCAACTAAACATTCTATCAAGCTTTTTTTAACTATTACTTGTACAGACAACAGCAGGTCAACGTATACGAATTTGTCAAATTTTACCAGTCAAACATTAACCTACCTCCATTGTGATAAGGTTGAAAATCGATTGCAGAAATTTGACAGATTGTGGTAACTTGATGTGCTGTCGTCTGTACTATATCCGAAAGGAAAACCTTTAACGACTGTGCCTTCTGCATTCAACTGTTGCGTGGCTTTAAAACATCCCACCACATCGGAGAGACGTCTCTATTTTCAATTATACCAACTAGGAATTTGATTACGAATCCTTTTTGGAGTTTGTTAGTTGGTTCTTTGTTTTCAGTTTGCGAAAATTGAATTTAAAGGTGGATGGATGGATGCGTCTTTGCGTTCGCCTGTCTATAGTTTTTGAAGCCAATTTTTTGATAAAAATTCAATGTCTTTTTAAGAAAAAGAATATGTAGGTAAAGTTTTAGTGTTTAATATCCATACTTCTCTAAGATGACATAGGTTAACTTCTGTATAGGTACTTGAAATATCTTACAAAGTTACTGAAAGTTACATATTATATAATGTATGTATGTACATACATGCCTTAATTTATTCGGACGACTTGCATCAGATAATAAAACTACAATGTTGCCAGAAGTGCTGAGTACCAACATACCAGTGTTGCCATACTTTGTTGTATTATTAATTTTACTTTAACACCTAGTCCTGCAGGCAAGTACTGTTGGTATATACGACTAGTTTAGTGTGAAGGTTACAATCCTTTCTTAATACTAAAATGCAAACGGGACTTTGTTTCACTTTTTTGTAACGGCTGAACTGGTGATATGGGATTGGTGAGACCCTGGAGTCTTGGAATACTTTAATTCCAGTGTGTAACATAGTTCTTTCTGAGTCTTCTTATTTACACAAATATAATGCTGAAGACTTTGTTTACTTGAACCCGCTATTCTCAGGAGCTACTAAACCAATTTTAAAAATCTTTCAGCATTCATGAATGCTATTGGCCACTTTACTCATCCGGGTTATGCATTCATTTATTCATAGAACAATTTAGAGTACGCGAAATCCATCAGAATCAGAATCAGAATGCTTTATTTGTTAAACATAGGTCAAATTACAGTGTGAGGTGTTACATGTGGGTAGCTTCTCTATGTTTTGCCCGAAGGCGTACAAATATATATATCTGGTTAACATATAAATTATCATGTCCAAAACTTTCTCCGAAGCTAAAAATACACCGCACTTACCAACACATGCCCAGCGCGGTGAGTATGAGTTCGTCCCCAGCTAAGGTGTGGCCTTTGTCCAGCAGTGGACGTTTAAGGCTTTGACGATGACGACGCGGAGTAATGTGGATAAAACCGCTTGCAGAAACTAGTATCTATATATCAAGTAACTATGTAGTTCCTTGAAAATTACTGAGTAAACGTTAACAATGGCGGCAGCTTGCAACAGCATTAACCCATTTCCTCGACTGTTGATTTTTATAACTGCCAGCGACTTGCAGCTGACACATTTTTCTAATTGAGAGCTGCAAACGTTTCTGTATTTAGAACTGCACATTCTGTACATGGAATGGTTCGTTTGCACAAGTATTCTGTTAGTAGACAAAAAGACATTTTAAAATAAGTCCTTGTAAAATTACAGGTAGATACATCTAGTCAAATTCAAATTTTTATTTAAGCGATGCATTACAATTAAGAAGGGTTTGCCCCTAGAAAATTGTATATATTTAGGGGTCAACCTATCTACTTGCCATCATGGTAAATTAGTGGAATCAGGAATCGATATTTATTATGTTAAGTAAAAGTCTTTTCGAATAAGAAAAGGGATGAGCATCGATCACCTAACTTGCTCATATTGATTCAACTGGCTCTTATGTTACTTTCGTAGCACACTTTGTGGTTAACTAGTATCTTCCATGAACACGAGCAACGACCTGATTAAGCTGTAAATTCATGAAATCATGAGGAAAAGTATAATGCATACAAACACTAAAATTACTCGTTTACCGTTCACACTCTTCCATACTCGACCACTAACACAGTTCAAACGCGCCTTCTGCACAACAACTTTTGCCTCCACACACAACGTCCTTTCTTTCCTAATCTTTTTCTTTCCTCAGGCATGTTCTGTCTTGTGTCATATTATTTAATTATGAAAGAGGAACAGCCCCTGGCGTTCGTTAGATAAAGCGAATCATGTTGGTAGTAGCGTCTGCGGGGACATCGGTGTTTTGATAAAATATACGACTATGTTGACGTTGGAAATATTTGATAAATAGTGATGGGAAATAGTTGTGGCTTTTGCACTAAACACGGCTGCGTGAAAATTGGGTAACATTTCTACAGTAATAAAAGTCAAGTGCGAGTCGGACTATAGTAAAATAAAATCGTCTGTGATACTGTCTATCTATCACGTTTCATGAGCTAGGTACATCATTCATGAGATGTATGGTGACAGACGGACGGCAAGTGAAGTCTTAGCATAGGGTCGAGTTTTACCCTTCGGATTCGGAACCCTAAAAATGTAGCAAGAATGCTTAACATCCGTAGGTACTCATACTAGAACAATATAATATGAAAAGTACTTTGTAAATTACATTTTTTTTAACAGAGTCATTTTATTTACGTATCTTTACACTATAGTTTTATCTAGCAACTGAAAATGAACGTGCTCCTTTCAAATATTAGTACAGTCAGCACTTTGATACACGTAACATACGTAGCTAAGCTTCTGTAGACAATTTTAGATCCTGGTTCCCGGTAATAGTTACGGAACAAACGTGACACAGAAACATAAAGGAGGAAATTCCGTCACAGGGATCAGCAGGAAGCCTGGTCACCAAAATAACCCAGCTAAAGCAAAATTTTGTAATTTTCAAACAGAATTTTACAAAATAGTCGAAAATGTTGAAAATATTGTCCAGTTACATGGGGTCATGTATTTTTTTATGTTTACACGACAATAAAATGCTACGTGGATACCCTTGCTCTAAAGCAGAAATATATATTTTTGTAGATAATGTCAAATTTTAAAAAAATATTCGACCGTCTGAAAACATACCTCGGTAAGCACCAACCTTCAACTTTCTCTATAAATAAACGCCGTTACTATACGTAGAACCATGTCGTGTAATTATGAAGTTAATAATTGGCTAAAGTACCTATGTATGTAAGTGCGTACAAAATTAAAGCTCATAAAACCACAAACACGTCTTTTGGCCGTCTTTATATTAAAATTTACATTAGTAAAACATCTTTTCAATTGAATTCCGCCGAATTTTGAATAACGAAGATTCTCAATTCAAAAACCGGCTGATCAAGATCCTATCTTATTATCAATACCAAGCCATTATTTCACCCCTTTAACAAACAACCGCTCCGGATAATCTTCACACCTCTGCTTCCAAACAATCATAATCCCCGATTCCGAATTCAAATTTAAATCGTGGAACGTTCGCGACGTCTGCACCAATCGAAAATTAATAACGGCCCGTGCTCGATGTTTATTGGACGCGCTAATCGGATCGCCGGCTTTCGGCCGTCGGCAGTCGGCTTTCGGCGAATAAGCGATGTCGCGCACTGCTTTTGTTTTAATTGACATCGCGCTTACATTTGCGATTTTAATTCGATACAAGGGATTATGAGGATTTTAATTGCTACATTATAATATCTATTTGTTTGGCTATTTTAGATAGTTAATGGATTGGATTGGATAAAATTAATTTGTGCGTGCGATAAATATTCGCAGGTTGTGAATTCAATCGTAGGACAATATTTGTATAAAGCTGCAAACTAAAAATGATAGGTTTAGTTATAACAATAATGATAGGTATCTTATATTTCCAAAGTCCATACAATCTAAGTATGACAAACTATCAAAATAGATTACAATCATTTTCAAAATTCTCTTAAAAAAATTTCTTCAACCCTAAATCACTGGTGATAGTTCAATCAAGTCCGACATGGGACCTGGGAGCGATCGCACGTACTTCATTAACCTTCTCGCAGTACATTTGAGTTCGTTAATCGTTTGGAACACTGAGTTATGGACGGTGTGAGCCTGTGAGGACTGTTGGACGACAAGGCGTGAGCAGTAGCGGGTTAAATTGTAAGAAAATATGTACGTGGACCGTACAAATCAAAAATGTGTCACACTAATATTGTAAAATCACCAAAAACCATGTAGTTTCTTGCCAGTTCTTCTCCATAAAAAGCTGCTTTTAGAATGGGCAACTAAATTCATTATTAACTAGCTTCTGCCCGCGACTTCGTACGCGGATCCTGTTTTTTTTTATATAATCATATTTTCTCATCGTTTAAACCTTCCCTCGATCTGTACAAACATTTTAAGACCAAAATAAGCCCGATTGGTCCAGCCGTTCTTGAGTTATGCGCTTACCAACACATTTAGCGATTCATTTTTATATATAAGATTAACTAGGTAATGAACCTATCTTTTTCTTGACTTTCATAAGTGCTTGTCTGTGTGTAACTTAAGTGAAATAAATGATTTGACTTTTGTTTGAAAATGAGTTTATTTTTTTGTTACCTTTTTCCCGCTATAACATTGGGGTGTATTATGAATATTATACTCCGGTCGGGTCCAATAGAAGTCCTATCGGACTATAAGAGTGAGAGAATAGAGAGTGCACCTGTGCATATCATACGTAGTTGGCTAATCTCCTTACGGCCATTCCCAATAACCTATCTATCTCTGGATTTGCTTACTAGAGATAGAATTTTGACATTAGCCCCATATAAGTAATGTCAAATTCCTATCTCTAGTAAGCAAATCCAGAGATAGTCAGAATATTGGATTCCGCAGTTAGGCCGTTAATTGGCCATAATGTCAGTTTTGTCTTTTAACTTACCTGCTGACTATTGATAATGCTAATCTTCAAATAGCTGCATAAATTCCATCACGCATTATGACAGCTGTTTCCCCCGATTTCATTCGTGTCAGCAGTTTCTAACCAATTCGAAATAACTCTCCGCCTCTCACTTGTACCGACATTGAACTGAAATTAGGAATAACCAATGACATGGCAAAAATTTTATGGTTTTGCCATGGCGGTGTGTGTGACACACGACTCAGTAAATTAGGGTTCCTTATGACTTACCAGTAGTGCACGGTTCGGTGTTCAACCGCTGTAAAAAGTTTCAGTAATCAATTTATAAATATACCAGTGAGTTGTTACCAGTTACTTTAGCTATTCTGGAGTCCTGAAGGATCTCTTATGCTTTCTCGGTAGAAAATTGTCCCGTTGTAGATGAGAGTGGGCTGTTTATCGCAAAACTAAGTATTATCTCAATTGATACACTGTGAAAGCTTACCGTGGGTTTTCTTATTCCTACATCCTGAAGGATCTCTCACTCTTGTTTGAATGCTGTCCCATATTTTAGATGCAAAGGTTATTTATCTTAAAACTCAGTTTTATCTCAATCGATTCAACTGTTACACTGAAAACTTACCAACGGGCTGAATATGACTAGTACCGACTTTTGCAACCACCTATCAAGCAAACTATGCTGAAACTAGCAACAACCATCAAGTTCTAAAGCATCTCATAAAAAATGCCATTTTACAGTAAAAATAAAAAATCCGCTAGAGGACGCTGCAGCGCTTTAATTAATCAATTATCTTGATGGCTTCGAGCGACGAAAGTTATAGTCAACTTACCACTTTACGGAGACCTCTCCCCCTCCTTATGTTATACTGGATTCGGGGTTCACGGAGGTAAGTATAGGGCAAGATGGGGGTCTAACTATTTGGACGATTTAATGGCACGGCTCCTGATTGTTTTAACTATCAAGTTTTTTATGACGTCAGTATAGATTTTTTATTTTAATTTTGTGCGTCCTAGTTTATGCGTGGTTAGGTTAAGGATTATTTTAGTGTATTTTTATTTATTTATTTCATGTGTAATAAGAAATTATTGTGCCAAAAGAAATATTGCATTTAGGAATGAAGAAAATCTCTGGCTAGCTTAGTTTTAGGCTAACCAGAGATCACTAAAATGCAATGATTAGTAATATGCTGTAACAAAATACCTAGAGCTTTTTATATTATTCTTTATTAAATTGGAACACAAAAACCTTTGAAAAAAATATCTTCAAACCGTTATAAAACAATGGAAAAAATGCAATGAAAGCCTTTAAACTTCTAATTGCTGTATTGGCAACAAACCTTTCAATTCCTATTAAATCACAACGAGACACAACAAAAGTCTAATCTCTTTAAAGCGGCTGCAAAAAATGAAGTCGAAGTCGGAAATTGAAGCCGCCGACTTCCGCCGGGAAAAAGGCTCGATTTGTTTCAGAAAACGAAGATGGCCGCCGTCGAGATTGGAGCATTGTGATTTTAAATGAAAACTTAATAGATGCAAATGAAGATTACTTTTTCATTTGCTCGACAGAGGGCGTCACTAAGCGGATCACTACACTTGGAAGGCAAAACTAGTTGAGCCATTTGTCTTTTTAAATTGGACTTTTCGTAAGGAGCTGAATGGTGCTCAATTGCTGTAAGGCCTTTTTGAATAGATTGGGTAGAAAGCCTATTAAATATTGGATGGTGTTCGTCTGCGCTTTTATTCAGAACTGTTCTGGTAAATGAAAAAATATATGGAAATTAACATTTTGAATGTTTTTTTTTTTTGTTTAAGGTGCATTCGACCACTAGAAGAAACGTTTTTTACAGTTACATTTAATTTGTAAGAAGTTTCGGAGTTAAACAAGGACATCAGAAATTACTTTGTGGGATATTATAACCGCCAATCATAAGATCACGCCTCATATTGAATGTTAACTTATGTAAAACATGAAAAAACCATTTTATATTTGAATTTCCCGCTTCTAGTCGTCGCATTCACCTTAACTAAGAGTGTGAAGGTTTGGCAAGTAAGGTGTTGGTAAGTGTCATAAATAATTAAAAAATAGAAACTTAAATGATAAAATCATGACTTCTGTGATCTAAGACAGATAATATGAATTTGTTCCATCCTACTAGTACAAATTACAGCAGTTATGAAACTCATTCTGCTACACTTGTTCGTTTTAATAACAACCGGCCCTCTATTATTAAAAAATGTACTACCTTAACGTTTAGTACCACATCAATTGATCGCAAGCGACGCTTCAGGCATAAACTATTTCATACTAAATTCCAACACTCGCCGGATTAATCGATGCATTTATCATTTAGTTAGGTTCCACCACTCTTGTCAGGTATCTGCGATCGATCAAAGTTGTAATCTATCGGGAATTCCTATCGGCGAACATAACGCGCCACAACATCGCATCTATCGGCCGTCAAACGTGATTAAACGCCAAAATTCAGACCAACTGAGTTGTAAACAACGCCATCTATTAGCGGCAATGAAAAACTAGAGTTGACATTTCAGATAAGGTTGTACCATGTGAAAAGTAAATCCAGAAGGCTTTGTAATCCCGATCCGTGATTTCGGTCACGGCACTCAATCTTCACCAAGATAAGCACCTCGATATGTCTAGTCTCAGGTGCCGATTCTGTTCCCCAATTATTGTATCCCCTGCTGGGACTACGCATCAATGATCCAGGGGATATCAGGTGCAGAACCTATAGTAAAGCTTATTTTTCGATACATGCGTCTGTCTAAATGAAGCATGAATTATGCATTGAATGTATAGATGCTTGCTTCTGAGATTTTTTCATAATTTTATTAGCAATTTTGAGGGAAACTTATGTTCTTGCATAATTATCTTCATGTGCACTTTTACAGGAGTCTTTTGAACCTATATAAAGGTTCTGAACCTTGGAACATAATCCACAAGAACCATGGGTCGTCACTTGGAATGGTCTTGGTAAAATAATTTGCAAGTATTAGGTATTCACGGTCAATATGAACTAAACCTTCTGCCACATCTACTTTATAGCATAACCCGCAGAAACCACCGCGGGTCATTTAGACCGATAGCGCAGATTTATGCGAAGTGATTTTTAACCCTTTATAATGCGAAAGCTAACGGGTTGGGTCGCATGACGGATGGCATTTTGGACCGAATACCCTAAATTTGTGTTTCGTCAGTTTTTATCGGGTTCTGCTATTTGTTCGTAATGATTGATTGTTCGGTATTGACGTTAAAATACGTATTTTCGATTGTAGGTAAAATGTTACGGTTTAAAGGTAGGAAATAGGGTATGTATAGGAAAGTAAAAGTGCAAGACTAATATAATCAGTCTCTAATTATATGAAGCTATATGGTAAGAAGCTGGTTTCATCTTAGGTTACAGTAGGTATACACAACCTACCACAATCTGTCAAATTTCTGCAATAGATTTTCAACCTTATCACAATAGTGGAAGGTTAATATTTTGTTGATAAAATTTGACAGATTCAGGTAGGTTGACTGTGAGGAATGTGGCACCGGTAACCGAAAAATTATGCGGAAACCGGCTGGCATGGTATGGGCATGTGATGCGGAGAAGTGAGGATCATGTTGTGAGGAAGGTTTTGAGTATGAATGTAGATGGATATTGCGGAAGGGGACGACCAAAGAAACGATGGATGGATTGCGTGAAAGTCGATATGGCTAGGAAGAATGTTACTTGTGAGATGACGGCAAATAGAAGAGAATGGAAGAAGAAAACATGCTGCGCCGACCCCAAATAGATTGGGATAAAGGCAGGGAGATGATGATGAGGTAGGTTGATTGTACGCACTATTATATCTGACTTGTGCCGAGGCACAAATAGTTCAAACTACAGTAGGTTAATGTGCTTGCGCACTGTACTTGGCAAATTTTACTTCATAACTTTAGGAGCGACAATCTATAGTCATATGTTTATAAATAAACAAATGCCTAATCATAAACTTTTACATAACATAGTCTATTTAAAATTCCCAATGACTCATAAGTTTACAAGCAGTAGTAAAAGTTGCGTGTCCAATATTAGGGCGGCCCTAAGCCCGAGGGGCCGATAAATAGAACACGTTTATTGCAGTTTCAACTGTGCGTGCAATACGGTATTAGGGACCCGTTGATTACTTTTTATTGATGAATTTTTCTTTGTTCTAAGATGACGTCATTCATATGTAAGGGAGATTTAGTTGAGTGTAACAACTTTCCAAAAAAATCGTCATAAATAAATCTATACTAATATTATAATTGCGAAAGTAACTCTGTCTGTCTGTCTGTCTGTCTGTTACGCTTTCACGCCTAAACCAGTGAGCCGATTTTGATGAAATTTGGTACTGAGATAGAATAGACACTTTTTATCCGTATAGTTCTCTCGGGAAGCGAGCGAAGCCGCTGGCAGAAGCTAGTAATACATATATTAAGTAATTCTCACGTTTTATGTCAATATTGCAGTTAGGTGATTTAACCTGATTGAATGATAGTCTGATTGAAGTACAAAATATATAAACTCTAATGCATTGCAAATGATGGACGTTTGAAATCTAGGCTTGCTTTGAGAAAACATCCAGATAAATATATAGGTATAATTATGGAAATAAATAGGTATAATTATTGCTTAAATAATTCTTAGCCTTGGACTCAAAAGTAAACTAATATTCGACTAAAATTGATATCATAACATTGATTTCAAAAGCCGCTACTAAACATCAAATTAAATAATTATAAGTAATTTAATTATCTGTATACACAGTTTCACTCAAATAACGGTATAAAATAACATAGTAATTGGAAGCGGTTTATTTTGACGATAATTATTAAATTACTAAATTACCCAATAATTTACAGTATAATAACAAAGGTTAAATAGGGTTTAATAATCTGTGGTAATGTTCTGCTGTTTACCAGGAATCCCCATCTATACTCTATACTAATATTATAAATCTGTTTGGTTGAAAGCGCTAATCTTAGGAACTACTGGCCCGTTTTGAGAAATTCTTTCAGTGTACGATAGCCCATTTAACGAGGAAGGCTATAGGCTATTTTTTATCCGTGTGCGCGAAGTAGTTCCCGCGAAACGCGGGTGAAACCACTGGCAGGAGCTAGTTTTATAATAAAACTAGCCGTTCCTCGTTGTTTTACCTATGCTCCTGCAAGCTTGGCCATTATTAGACTCTAGAAAAAGAAAAAACGAATATATGAAGTTGCTAGAGATCCAATAGGCTAATGTTTATTATCTAAAGAGACTCCAAACAGAGAGAATAACTAAATGATTTTTTGATTTGTAGTACCTACCAGTATTATGTTGGGTACGGATACCTAAAATATGGTAAGATTTAAAAGTCTATCAAAGCAGCTGTCTTCAAAGATTTTCCGCCATCACATCAATATCAAACAAAAAAGGAGCACTCTTGATAATTCACCCAAAAAACTTCAACTTGCAAAGGGGACATCGTATTTTAATTCTAAAACGACGCGCCATCCATTTTCCTAAATCGAACGCGTCATCAATTAAATTACTTACCCCTATTGTGACGAACAAAACATGGACTCTTTTTACCAACTTAACACTGAACCCAGTACATGCAAAAATCAACCTTACTACCTTACATTAGAGTCGTCAACGACTGTACGTGTAAACTTGTGAGGGGATGGTAGGGTAAGTTGGTACAGTGAGGAAATTCCTCCCGAATTTTGTCTGAAGGGAAGCTCTTTATGTGGTCCCATGGGTCCCATGGTGTATGCAACTTGTGTCTCGCAGCGTCTGTGTTTGTCTTTGACAAGGGGAAGTTTTTGTTTGGACCTTAAACATGTATCTACAATTGCCTAGAGAAGCGATATTGATACGGTAAGCATAGATTGTATAGAAAACAAGTGTAGTGTATTTTATGAACCTTGCTTGTAAAACAGGCTTCTCTTGAAATAAATAATACGTACGGTTCAACTGTTGCTCCCATCTAGCTTAGTCTGTTTCCAATAATATCGGAGTCGGCTTCCAGTCGAGGTAGATGCAGCTGAGTACCATCATTTTATGTGGAGCGACTACCCACCAGACCGCCTTAATTCAGTTAGTTGGTTGTGAATCCCTCTGGCTTCTGACTACCCGTAAAAACTGACAAAGGTGTTTTAATGTCACCTGGGCCAACCAATTTAAAATTGATTCATTTTTGAGTTTCAGAAGCCTAAAGTATTCACAATAATGAGAATAATGTATGAGATAATGTCAGGTAGAAAGTTTGACGTTTATCTAAAAAAACAATTGATTCGTATAGAATTATTCCGTTAAGTACATAAATGTAATTTTGTCAATTGAGATCGATCTGCGGCAGGCGTTTATTGATCGTTTACTTAAAACTAAGCGACGATAAGTCCTTTGTTGAGGAGGCCGGACTCAAATGGATGTAATTTTAATCAGCGTACAACTGAAGAGTTTCCAAATAGAGTCAGATTTGACAAATAATACTATAGAAGAGTAGTCTAAATTGAAAATAATATCTTTCAGCTAGCTATCTATCTAGAACTTTATCTGGAACCTCGGAAACTGTGCCTTACTCTAACTAAAAGTTCAAACAACACGATTATAAATTATAATACACCTACGGACACGATAGTAGCTCCAACAATAACATATTGCCGTTAATTTCGCTTACGCTATCGTCAACGTCCATACCACGTTGAAAGCACCGGTTCTCGTCCGATCACCGAAGTTAAGCAACATTGGGCGCGGTCAGTACTTGGATGGGTGACCGCCTGGGAACACCGCGTGACGTTGACTTTTTGTCATTATTTTAATTAATATTAATTTTACATTATATTTTACTTTAAGGTCTCTCACTGCATTCACTTTCATCATAATATATCCTGCATTATTCATTCGCGTCTAACAATTTGCTTTACCTATTATATTAAATCTGAATATTTTAATATCATGTAAATTAATACATTCTTGTAATATTACATTTCAAAACAAATTAATCCCGCCATCTTAAATCTTACATTCAAATTCAGCGAGATCTCAAGCTGCGACTTTAAAATTGTAATTATTTTAATATTTAAATAAAATAATACAAGAACCTAGATTAGAAAATGGAAAACTAAATATTTTGAACAAATGAAAACCACTATAACGCCCATTAATTATTTTAGAAAAACTTGAAAATAGGTATAAGTATTTCGAAAATCAACCTACTCATAGTTGCAGACTATTAGGATTTTAACATATTTCATATTTAATTTAACTACGAAATAAAGCGAAATATTCAAATAAAAAAATAACAATAATTCGTGAAAAATTCCGACACTCAGAAACTTGATCATTTATCGCCCCTCCTCAAACTCACACTCAAAATCAACTCAACTTTTTCCCATCCCTCAAGTACATCTCTGTATCTAATTCTACCATTGAGTTATCTGTCCAGAATTGCCCCTATAAGTTGCACTGGACACTTAAAGGACCAATTGAAGAGCTTACAAATAGATTTTTTATCCATATAATCCAATATGGGGTAAATTGAGCCCTTTGTGATTGAATGCGTCGGCGTTTTTTCGCCATTTCTTGGTAATTCTGTTGAGTTCTCGTGTTAGGGGTGAGTTTTTCAGGGTCATTTATGGGGTGAGGGTAAGATAATTATCCCGTAGATNACCCGGATGACGTGCCTGAATTTGTGGCGAAGGATCTGCATAAGCTGCCTCCCGTCACGTTCGATCACGTAGATGTCACCAGGCTGCTAAAGGACATTACTGTCCTGAAGCAAAACCAGGTCGAGATGCAGCATCAGCTGGAGGTGTCCAACAACACCATCAGTGATCTACGGGCAGAAGTAGTGTTATTGCGTAATGCAATTTCTGCAAGTAGGTCACCGACAGTCGCCGCGAATGTGAACACGCGTCGCGGGGCACAAAACGCCTCCATCTGCAGTTTTGAGTCGGCGGGCTCGAATGCGTCACCAGCTGCCGAGAATGCACGCGTTGCAACGTGTGCTGCGTCCGTCCCTGCCTCGACACCGGTAGAGACGACGACATGTGTAGGTTCGGAGACCCCCAAACGAGCCTACGCTGCAATTGTAGCCGCCGCTAAACCTAAACAGCCTGTTGAGCGACTAAACTCGCAGGTTAGAATAGCGGACAAAGCGAAAGGGGGTAAGCGGAACCTGTCCAAACCAAAACAGGTTCTGAAAACGCAGGGTCCAGAGAAGGACATGGGAGACAGGGATGGATTCATCAAGGTAGAGAAGAGGAAAAAGAAGAAGCCTCCCTGTCGGAACCAGTGCGGTACTGCTCTGGCAGGACCCAACATGTTGCTGCGTCCAGCCGTACCGACAACGCTGCTGTACGTGTCCAGGCTGCACCACTCCACGAAGGTTGAGGAGGTCGTGGAGTACATGCGCGTCAAGACCAACTGGACTTTGAGGGTCGAGAGGTTGGAACCGCGTCACAATACGAACTTCAAGTCGTTCGTGGTACGAGTTCCGACGCATCATCTTGAGAAGTTCCTCAAAGAAGAGTTATGGCCGAAAGGTGTTGTGTACCGCCGGTTTCGTGGCCGCCTACATGACACTAGTCAGCGAAACACGACGCCGACACTTCGTGTGCAATAGTTTTAAGTAATAATTAATATAATTGTATGTATTAGTCTATAAGTATTTTTATTATGTAAAATATATGTGTATTTGTATTTTCTATGGGCCCTAGTTGCCTGAAATAAAGGTATAAATATAAATATAAAAAAAAAATTATTTACCAAATTAATAATTTTCTTCAAACGCCCTTTCAAATGTCAGAAAATCCTACTAATATTATAAATGCGAAAGTTTGTGAGGATAATTTACGTACCTTTGTTACTCTTTCAAGCAAAAACTACTCGACGAATATTTTAATTAAACTTGGCACTAATATAGCTTATATATCAGAATAACATATAGGCTACTTTATACCCGGGTGCGGAAAATAGTTCCCTTGTGAAGCGGGCGAAAGCTAGTAAATCATAAATACAATGATTTTTTTCAGCACATCTCTACAAACTAGCGTGGGTAAGCTATGCTTGGTTCAATAAATGGATCAATTCAATATATGAACCATCATTTGCTTTTCCTTTTGCCAACCATGTTGGGGTCGGCTTTTGCAGCTGAAAACCAGTAATTTTCTTTAATGATTTTCCGAATATTTAAAATAATAATGTCATGCTACATTTCTAGTCCACGTGACATAAAAACTTCGGCCTCTTGTCTGATGGAAATAAAATACAGAAAAACAGCATAGGTATAGAAAATAGAAGTTCCGTCTACTTTTAGTAAGTATTTAACGAAATCTTCTAATTTGTCTCTGAACTTACGAAAAATATTTAAAAAAATGTATTCAGAAAACAAATAATAGAAATTAATTCAGATTAAACGAATTTCATGGAATAAAATATTAGGCACCTGTTTGAGATTTAAGATTATCCCAGACTTTGTAGTGATCAAAGGATATCTTAAGCTTTATCTTAAAAGACTTATTTTACTTTAATACAAAATAATCCGATTCATTTGAAATTCTTCAAAATCATCTTAAGATAATACCTGCGATTGCGCAAGTCATTTATAAGAATTAACTGGCAAACCTAATTCGATTTGATGGAAAACTATTTGTGGAAACTGATTAAATTGTGGACTTTGAACCCAGGTGTATTAAGTGTATATTTTGTTTGAAAATTTCAAGAAATAATAACATAAATAAACTTACTAAATAAGTGCTGTGGGCTTTTTATTGGGACAGGGTATTTTTTTCTAGTTAGTTTATTTTATTTGTTAGAGTGAGGATGTAAATATTGCGGCGATAAATCAACTAAGTACAGACGACAGCAAGTAACCGCAATCTGTTAAAATTCTGCAATTGATTCTCAACCTTATCACAATAGTGGAAGGTTAATATTTGACTGGTTAAATTATACAGATTCGGGTATATTGACCTGCTGTCTGTACTTACATAAAACACTCTCATATTTTAAATATTTACTTTGTATATACAAATAATATATACTATATTCTTTAGTATGTTACTATAGCTAAATAGGTACCTATATTATTATACCTGCTACACCCCTTACATAACACACAAACATTCCAAAATGTCTGCCCACATTAACAATTTTAATTCCAAATACCGCAGAGCAGTATCAAAACGCGCCCTACCCATTTATCATCACGAAAACTTAGTATTATGTGGATCACAACAATTTCGACCAATTTAGGGTAACCCATGTCTTGCAAGCGAAGGGGGATTCTGCACCTATATTAAGATATCAACTAAATATTTACGGGTATTTGGAAATCATGAATATTGAACATTTTATCTTTTGGAGGGGATTAATTTTGGCGACAATTATGGTATTTGAATATTGGAATTCTGACTTACAATTTATGACGCGTGGTTGTCTATATTATTGTCTTACGGTCGCCCATCCATTTAGTATCGGGTTGCCCGGGTAACTGGGTTGTGGAGGTCAGACAAGCAGTCGCTTCATNGGCCGCCGTACACGGACTGCTCGAGCAGTTAGCGGCTGAGTGAAATACACGGACCGCTCGAGCGGTCGGCGTCGACTGCTTGAGCTGTCGGTTGTTGACTGCTCGAGCTACGACCCAACTGCTCGAGCAGTTGATCTTCTAAACAGACGCCGCGAGGCCGCAAAGGGCGGGGGGGAGAGGGAAGTCGGAGAGCTGTCGACTGCTCTAGCGCAGTCAACGGCTCGAGCAGTCGGTGTATGCCTCGCAACCGCTCGCGAGCGGTCGACGGCACGATGGAATTTCATCATGCAGTTGACGGCTTGAAGCGGTCGCGACTGCTCGAGCAGTCGTGTGTACGGCAGCGAATGAATGACTATAGTTCACTGCGCGGTCGCGGCTTTAAGCAGTCGGTCTCAACTGCTTGAAGCAGTCCGTGTACGGCGGCTCTTACACAATATACAAATTTTAGTGCAAATCCTTACTCCTTACTAATATTATAAATGCGAAAGTAACTCTGTCTGTCTGTCTGTCTGTCTGTTACGCTTTCACGCCTAAACCAGTGAGCCGATTTTGATGAAATTTGGTACAGAGATAGAATACACCCTGAGGAACAACATAGGCTACTTTTTATCCGGGTGCGGGAAGTTGTTCCCTCGGGAAGTAATATTTTTAATACGCACAGAGACAGTTCGGTACATATTTTATATCGATGATGATACAATGGTACAATGTCCGGACTCACTCGAAATGCGGGCGGGACGTGTGGATGGTGGGGCGCGTGGTAATCGGTGCGCGGGGCGCAGAATGTTGGTATATTTGTATGTTTGTTTGTCTGTTTGCACACGCTAATCTCACGATCCACTGGACGGATTTTGATGAAACTTGGCAGGCATATAGCTTATATGTCAGAATAACATATAGGCTATATTTTTTTTGGAAATTCGCTCTTTAAGGGGGTAAAAAGGAGGGGGT
>NWSH02000505.1:14401493-14429003 GCA_002382865.2 Heliothis virescens
GTCAACATTTGGCATGTGGATTCTGCAATCATTGTGCCGATAGTCGTTTCAGCCAATGGTTTATTTTATTTTTTTATTTTATTTTATTTATTAGGGAAAACAAACAATAACACATTAAATATGGTACAAAAAAATAGGTAACAGTAGATTTACAAATGTGATATCAACAACGTTCTCCACAGATAAACCATGAGACATTTTGGTTTGACAGGTGTTGCAATTAAGATAAAATTGAAAGAAAGCTAGATAAAACCGATTAAGTGATGGATCAAAAATATGTGAAACAGTCAAAACCACAAAATCGAAGCATGAAAGACATACAAAACAAAATGTAACTAACATTAAAATAAAAGTATTTATTTATATTATATTTATATATTTATAAATTATCAACTAAAAAAGACAAAAACATACAGCAAATCATTATAAAAAATAAAAACACAGCATCATTACAACATTAAATAAGATAAAAACACATAAAATAAAAACTTCACTCAAAAATAACATAAAAGCATGACAAAGAACATGAATAAAATAAGAACATAAAAGCATCATTATAAAACATTAATAAAATTTAGTTTAATCGCCAAGAGCCTTGATTCACACCTAAAGAGGCTCGCGTTAGATGGATTGGATCAAGCGCTTGATGCAGAAAGCTGTACTTCTGGACACGGCACGCATCGTCAGGAGGTTTCTCTCTATGGAGCCCTGACCGCCGGTAGCTTGGACCATGTTCCCGATGCCGGTGGGAGACTATTTTTATATTTTTAAATGTTTTATTCTTTTATATGTATTTATAAAATATTTAAAAATGTTAAAATATGTGAAATAAATGAATAAAGCCTAAATATGCTATAGGTTTAGAACACACTTAAATGCTTACGCTTCTAGTTCTTGCTAAAATCAACTTATTATGAGTAAGTATTAAATGTGTGTTCAGAAATCCAATACAATATACTTACTCATAAAATAACCCTTCGTGGCAGTCGGATAAGAAGAAACAACCAAGCAATCGGTGCATATATCTTCGAAATATTAACCATTAACCACATAAGCAATATTTAATAAACTGACCCTCATTCAAAATTAATTAATTAAACTTCCTCATTCACCAAACAAATACACACTTACCATAATTAAATAAACCTTAACATCTAGAAAAACATGTCGGATGTAAAACGCGAACATTAGATAAGAATGATTCTACTCCGAGCGTACTGTATTTACTTATATCAAAATAAAATGCAACCAATTACATTAAAACGAAAGTCGGGCTCTCGAGTTGAATGCAAATATAAAAAGGAACCCCCACGAGCCCCCGCGAACCCCGCGAACCCCCGTGAACCCCTGACCCCCCGTCTCCAGGGTAAACATCGAGGATGAATTAAAATTATAACGAGTACCTTCCACTTATTTATGCATGTAAAGTATTTGGTTTCTTATGAAATATAGTGATGTGCGCGGAATTTTAAATTATGGGGCAGTCGGCGTTTTATGGGGTTTGTAGACTTACCTACTGTTTATTATGCATTTTGGGTTACTGGGACTTTTAATCATTATAGGAATTTCAAAAACAGGTTGTACAGAAAATATTTGTAGTCATTCCTACTAGTATTGTATACTCGTAGTAGAAAAGTGTTACATTAGATGTATCTGTGTTAATTTTTGCCAACGACAAAACAATGCTGTTTGCTTGTATAATAATCAAACTGATTTTGGGCAAATAACCTATTAAATCTACTTAAAAATCCTTACTAATATTATAAATCGGAAAGTGAGTTTGTTTGTTTGTTTGTTTGTTTGTTTGTTTGTTTGTTCCGCTTTCACGCTGTAACTACTGAACCGATTGCTTTGAAATTTTGCAGACGTAAAGTTAGAAGTCCGGATTAAATAATAGGGTACTTTTTATCCCGAAAANGCTTTCACGCCGTAACTACTGAACCGATTGCTTTGAAATTTTGCAGACGTAAAGTTAGAAGTCCGGATTAAATAATAGGGTACTTTTTATCCCGAAAAAAATAGATATTCCCGAGGGAAAACAAAAATATTGTTTGCTTGATGGATGGATTGTAGATGGCGCTGTGTGTCGAACCGAATTCCACGCGGGCGAAGCCGCGGGCGGAAAGCTAGTGACTATATAAATGACCGATATTCCTACTTACCATGATACATCGGGCCCTATAATTTTATTTCAATTCTCACAATCCCTATTTCTTTCTACGGAAAAACGCACATGAATACTCGAGATGCATTTAAGATATTGCGTAAACTTCTAGAACCATCTACTAAGACATCAAAACATTACGGTGGTAGAATTTAAAGCAGTACATTAACTATTCATATTTTATCGACATGTGCCATATTTGCAAGCCTGTCTTGTGCATGTGTCGTCCCCTGAGAGTGAGAAAAAACACATGTGTAAACGTGTGTTTTCCCCACACTACTTTTTGTGAAGGGGTGAGATCACGGGTGAGATTCGAAAAATGTTTTGTAACACTAGAACTGTGAATTTTCACGTAGATTTATTGATTGAATGCGATTCTGAAGTTTTGAATGTGTGAAAATTATTTATAGTATCTTAGTACGTCCAATAAAATTATCTATAATGGAACTGCAAGATAAAAAACTAACATAAAAGTCAACGTCACGCGGTGTTCCCAGGCGGTCACCCATCCAAGTACTGACCGCGCCCGATGTTGCTTAACTTCGGTGATCGGACGAGAACCGGTGCTTTCAACGTGGTATGGACGTTGACGACTCTAGTTCCCAAATTAAGCCTCATACACCAATCTATTAGCCGATGAACCTATTTCAACAAAACAGTCAAACTTTTTTTTCTTTTAATTTAAACAGAAATGGACTTGTTCACACAAACGGCCATAATTAGTACGTATTAAAATTATAAATTACGGCGACCTGTCGACACTCCCCTTATCCAAACATTTATAGAGGAAATATAAAAAGTTCGCGTGACACAAATGTATTGAAAGTTAATAGGGAATTAACCAGAAAGGGCGTTATAAACGGAAACTATTATTTTTGATAAAACAGGAGGGGTTGAGCAACAAGCAAATAACGTTTGAAATGCTGACAATATAATTTTAGTCTATAAATCATGCATTATATGGAGCTATAGTTTGACGATTCATTTAAATACAAAGGTAACACAAATAAAGAGAAAAACTTCGTACCTAGTTTTTTATAGACGTATATCAAGCATTTATTTTTTATTACTTACTAGCTTCTGCCAGTGGCTTCGCCCGCTTTCCGAGGGAATTATTTCCCGTACTCAAATAAAAATGCCTATAAATAATGCATATGTTGTTCCTCAGTGTCTATTCTATCTCTGTACCAAATTTTATCAAAATCGGCTCACTGGTTTAGGCGTGAAAGCGTAACAGACAGACAAACAGACAGAGTTACTTTCGCATTTATAACATTGGTAGGGATAACCATCAATTTGAATTAGCCCGGGTGATATAGGGAAAATTTACAGCTAGCTTCCACCAGCGGTATCCCTGTCTCTTTTGGGAACTACTTCGCATAGCCAGGTAAAAAGGGCTCCTCTGAAAAACTTTTTCAAATCAGACACGTAAAGCGCGTCCAAGCAAGAGAAACAAACTCTTCAACCTTGCAATAGTAGGTTTATTAGATGACTAGCTTCCGCCAGCGATTTCACCCGCTTTCCCGCAAGAACTACTGCGCGTACCCAGATAAAAAGCCTTCCTCGATAAATGGGCTATCTCAGACTGAAATATTTTTTCAAATCGGACCAGTAGTTCCTGCGCGTTCAAACAAACAACTCTTCAGCTTTATAATATTAGTTGGTATATTATAGAGTAACATTAAGGGAATATATGAAAGTGAGACACCCTGAAAACCGTAACTCTTAAAACAGACATTGCAAAATCAATTCCCATTTCCTCAAACACTGCTAAATTAAGAAAAAAAAATCCACATTAATAAGAATCAGAGGCGGCAATAAATTTGTCCATAATCCGACTGGATACAAGCTGAGGGGGGGAACTAATGACTCGTCTAAAACACAGCAAAAGTTTTAAATTAGTACCGAATCGCTGCGTTATCGCGCGGAAAATTGACGTGCCCACGGAAAAAAGTCGTCCTATGTATATACTTAGTTCTTGATGGTGACTTTGTGGGGGGTTAAGGAAATATGTAGTAATAGTTATAGTATCTTGGGAATTTTTTAAAGGGTTTTCTTGCAACTGATTTTCTCCAACACAGAACTTAGGCCCTGGCAGGCGATTTTATTTTAAAGAACTTCATTCATTTTTTATATTGTTACTGTACTGCAAGAAAATTCTCGATGCAAAATTTCTAAAACACGTGACGATACTAATAGGTCTGTTTAATTTTTAAGTAGTAAGTCAGTCCTATCCAGTGACGCCATTGATTATTTTAATGCGCTATGAGGAATACCCATATTTATCTAGGGAAATTTATGGCAGTCAAATCTATACTAATATTATAAAGAGGAAAACTTTGTTTGTTTGTTTGGTTGTAATGAATAGGCTCAAAAACTACTGGACCGATTTTAAAAATTCTTTCACCATTCGAAAGCTACATTATCCACGAGTGACATAGGCTATATTTTATCCGGGTACGGGCAGTAATTCCCACGGGATGCGAGTGAAACCGCGGGAAAACGGCTAGTAGTAAAATAAAACAAAAAATCTACAAACCAAAAACTAAGTAAGTATATTGAACTAAAAGCACTAACAAAACAAAGTCAGGCGGCTTGTATAAAGCCTAGCTTCTTATAGAATATCAGTTCCCATCGCTTGAGCTTCGCTATGGGGGCGTCGCTGTCGACCTTCTTGCTCCTCTTGTATTTCCTAAAGAAATCCGCATCGACCTGGTGAGGAAGAAGTACTCGTTATTATCATCATTATCAGCGAGGATTAGGAGAGCCACAAAAAAAATGGTGAAGGGTAGTTTGCGATTATGTATTTCGTTTTTGACGTAACCATACTGCTGATTTAGTAGCCTATTAAACAATTTGAGTATCACTACTTAATAAAATTTTACCTATATAAATATGAATGATAACACATTCTGCCGGTTTCCCCTTTTGATTAAATTATATCACAACACCAGAACCATTCAGGGTGCCGAATGTCTTTCGTCAATAATCAATCACCTCACTATTTTTCCTTTCTATAGGTATGCAATCATTCTAAAATTACTAATTTGATCCCACTATAAAATACTGATCACTTACATAGTCAAAACTCCTTAAAAATGTACTTACCTTGACTCTCTGATCCACATTATCCCTAGGCCCTGTGACAACACTAACAGCAGGGTCGCTTCTGTTTTTGACCCGGGGATAGAACAGCCACCTTTTGGACCCCAAACCGTCACTTTTGAGGATCTCCTGTATGCGGTCCTGTCGCTTCTTTGTCGCCAAGTATTTTGATGGGTTCTTCCTGTGTTTGCTTGCTGTGTAAAAAAGTAAGTAAATACGATTATTTTTTGTTTAAAAGTTTCTATAGAAACAGTCGGGCCTAGCTGACATTTTGACGGATTAGATAGCCTTAAAATGTTGTAATACAAACTTTTTATTTACAGAAATCCAATTATAATAAAATGAAGGCTAGCTTTCATATTTTGCTACAACTTTTTGAATAGAATCTCGAAAAACTCGACGGATTACTCAATCAATCTTCGGTTTTTTAAGAGTCTTGAAAGAACTTGAATGACCACTACACCGATGAATTTAGCCAAAAATGTTATTTGGGAGACTTATCTTACTGTACTTGGGTTTACCAGTGCCATGCTAATGAACAGTTATAACTATAAGCCAAATACGTCTATGGATCTGCTTGCAGAAGCTAGTCTAACAATAATGTGTAATCTACGTTATGTGAAAATCGGTTAATAAAAACGTACGAGAAAGATACAACACTCTGAAAGCATCCAGAAATCCAGGTTCCTTATAATTCAGTTCTCGTGCCCTTGTTCCAGATTGCGTGCGGCTCCGACTTCGACTTCGACTTCTAGATCTTGTCCGGGATCGCGACCGTGTTCTAGTCCGTGACCTCGATCTTGATCGCGACTTCGATCGCGTCCTAGAAAGCGATTTTGACCTCGACCGTGATTTGGTCCGTTGATTGAGACTTCGGGATCGTTTTGAATCTCTGCTTTTGCGCTTTCGTTGCTTTGATCTGCTCCGTCTGAAATGAAAATAGATTGATGTTAATGTTTCTAGTTAGTGGGTCATCTTAGGGGTGAATTTTTTCATCAACTACTATCTCTTCTATCTGTATTCGTCAATACAGTTACAGTTTCCATAATGACAGTTCTTTCTAATAGGAAATGACGAACCACTTGACGCTCGAAAATAGTTCACCAGCCTGCAATAATAAATGCTATCTTATTTCAACTTCGACGAGCACTTGCCACAAATCACAACATGAAACAACAACCACAAGGTGAAAAGTCACTAGTTTCTGTCATCTTTGGGCCACATGATTTTGTGCACACAGTTAAATTTGAGGGGCACTAACAACCAATATTACCAGAGAACTAAGCTCTTAAAGGAGTATAGTAAGCATCTTCAAGTCTTACCTTCCTCTATCTCGATCCTCATTCAAGCTTCCAAGTCCATAATACTCGCCAAAACCATCTCCATGATCAGGGTATTCTCCCTCCGGGGGTCGCATAGGCGGGAACGGCGGGGGGTATGGGTAGCCATAGCCTTCCATCAACTATCAACAGCTCAACACCATGTAATACAAAAGAATCACAAATAATTTATTAGTAATTTTCATTTGGACGCTGTCACTGTCAAATTTTGTTTCTTTTTGGTTGATAGTAGTTTGAGGTTTGTGTTCTTTGTTCGTAAATGTAGTATGGCGGCCTGCTTTGTGTAGAAATGGATCTTCTTCTGGAATAATGAGTTCAACCCTTGCTTCAAAGCGGTGATAGCTCACAATCCATATAACCTCATGCTGGTAGTTAAAATCTTGAAAATATGGCAATCAAATGCCAAAGTAACAGATTTTGATGCTTCCACCATTTTAAATGAAGACGACAAAAATCACAAAATTATTTTCAACAAAACTTAGACGGTTCTAATTAATCGTAACCCTTTAAAAATTTTCTTCTTAACAGTTTGAGTCCCTTTGAAAATTATAAATTGAAGTTTTCCCCAAAAAGTCATTAGGGCACACCATCAATACGGTAATCTAACTTGAAAAATTTCAAAAGACATTATTATCGCAAAGAATTACGACATTTTGCGAGGTTCGAATCGATTGTAATCGAGTAAAAAAGTTCTCGAGTAACTTATCGATTTGGAAAGAAAGAACAATTAAAGAAGTAAGATAAATTAGGAATCGATGAATGCTTAATGGTTCCCTCCATTAGAGGGTTTTGAGTTGGTGGAGCAGTATTTTTTTTTTGAGAAAATTTTTAACTACTCCCCTTTAAAGTTTGAGGGAGAACGTGGATGTAGAGAAATACGTTACGACGTGTAAGCAGCCAATTTTTTTGTTTAACTGGCCTTTTACACATCTATCAGGAACCTAAAGAGCTTGCATACAGATCAACAGTAAACATTTATAAATGAGTCATCAATGAACCAATGTTTTTAGACTTTCGCGACTTGTACACATATTTTAGATAACCAGCGGGTCTTAATCGCTAGCTAGCTGTCATCAGTCAACCCGTGACCACGGTCGGTGCAATTCGGCCGAAACGTCGGGAAAAAAGGTATCGTAAAACCTTTACAATTTCATCGCGATTAAGACGCGCTGGTTATCTAAAATATCAATGAACCAGTTTTGTAAAAGAGTCAGTAATATCTATATGACATTACAATACTCTTGTAGGTATCAAAATAACACAAAATAGTGCCAGTACCGTAGGTTTGTGAGTCAAACATATCTAAGATGCATGTTTTACTTCTACTTCTTTCAAAGATTTGCCACTTCCAGTAGCCTTAACTCTTCACCGTGAGGTAGTACAATGTTCTTTAACTCGGCTGCTCAGCGGTCTTATTCTTCACTTACTTTTTAATATTCCGCAAGTTTTCAGCTCATTTAGATTTTATACTTAAGTGTACTTTGTTATAAGTCAGTATGGCCGTTAGTGGATTTTACAGTGTGCTTCATAAGACAGGGGTTACACGATCAGTCTGGCGTCAGTCAATTCCATCAGTCTGGTCATGAATGATGGGAGACTGATCGTGTAACCGGGTGACTGACGGTCTGATAGTCCAAAATGTACCGTGTTTTTTGCTCGTCAGTCTTTCGTCAGTCTGTGACTGATGCCAGAATGACGTCAGACTGATCGTGTAACCCCTGTCTAAGGATTGCTAAGGAAGCCGAAAGTAGTCGAAGCCGAAGGTAGGTTGGGTGCATGACTACTCCGTTTATAGTGGTTGTCATCGTGACTGCCGTGTTCGGGCTCTTTTTATCAAGTTTGACTATTCTTATTCAAGAAAATTTGACAAAGGGGCCCGGAGTCTAGAATTCAGTGGTCCCGAGCTTCGGAGACCACTTTAAGCTGATGGTCCTCTTTTGATCTCGCTGTGGACATGAATTCCTGCCTTCAACTATAGATCAATTACGTTGAAGTATTTCTAAGGTTCCATACCCAAAGCGCAAAACGGCATTACTAAGACTTTTTTGTCCGTCTGTCATCAGGCTGTATTTCATGAAACGTGACANAAAAACTACTGGACCGATTTTAAAAATTCTTTCACCATTCGAAAGCTACATTATCCACGAGTGACATAGGCTATATTTTATCCGGGTACGGGCAGTAATTCCCACGGGATGCGAGTGAAACCGCGGGAAAACGGCTAGTAGTAAAATAAAACAAAAAATCTACAAACCAAAAACTAAGTAAGTATATTGAACTAAAAGCACTAACAAAACAAAGTCAGGCGGCTTGTATAAAGCCTAGCTTCTTATAGAATATCAGTTCCCATCGCTTGAGCTTCGCTATGGGGGCGTCGCTGTCGACCTTCTTGCTCCTCTTGTATTTCCTAAAGAAATCCGCATCGACCTGGTGAGGAAGAAGTACTCGTTATTATCATCATTATCAGCGAGGATTAGGAGAGCCACAAAAAAAATGGTGAAGGGTAGTTTGCGATTATGTATTTCGTTTTTGACGTAACCATACTGCTGATTTAGTAGCCTATTAAACAATTTGAGTATCACTACTTAATAAAATTTTACCTATATAAATATGAATGATAACACATTCTGCCGGTTTCCCCTTTTGATTAAATTATATCACAACACCAGAACCATTCAGGGTGCCGAATGTCTTTCGTCAATAATCAATCACCTCACTATTTTTCCTTTCTATAGGTATGCAATCATTCTAAAATTACTAATTTGATCCCACTATAAAATACTGATCACTTACATAGTCAAAACTCCTTAAAAATGTACTTACCTTGACTCTCTGATCCACATTATCCCTAGGCCCTGTGACAACACTAACAGCAGGGTCGCTTCTGTTTTTGACCCGGGGATAGAACAGCCACCTTTTGGACCCCAAACCGTCACTTTTGAGGATCTCCTGTATGCGGTCCTGTCGCTTCTTTGTCGCCAAGTATTTTGATGGGTTCTTCCTGTGTTTGCTTGCTGTGTAAAAAAGTAAGTAAATACGATTATTTTTTGTTTAAAAGTTTCTATAGAAACAGTCGGGCCTAGCTGACATTTTGACGGATTAGATAGCCTTAAAATGTTGTAATACAAACTTTTTATTTACAGAAATCCAATTATAATAAAATGAAGGCTAGCTTTCATATTTTGCTACAACTTTTTGAATAGAATCTCGAAAAACTCGACGGATTACTCAATCAATCTTCGGTTTTTTAAGAGTCTTGAAAGAACTTGAATGACCACTACACCGATGAATTTAGCCAAAAATGTTATTTGGGAGACTTATCTTACTGTACTTGGGTTTACCAGTGCCATGCTAATGAACAGTTATAACTATAAGCCAAATACGTCTATGGATCTGCTTGCAGAAGCTAGTCTAACAATAATGTGTAATCTACGTTATGTGAAAATCGGTTAATAAAAACGTACGAGAAAGATACAACACTCTGAAAGCATCCAGAAATCCAGGTTCCTTATAATTCAGTTCTCGTGCCCTTGTTCCAGATTGCGTGCGGCTCCGACTTCGACTTCGACTTCTAGATCTTGTCCGGGATCGCGACCGTGTTCTAGTCCGTGACCTCGATCTTGATCGCGACTTCGATCGCGTCCTAGAAAGCGATTTTGACCTCGACCGTGATTTGGTCCGTTGATTGAGACTTCGGGATCGTTTTGAATCTCTGCTTTTGCGCTTTCGTTGCTTTGATCTGCTCCGTCTGAAATGAAAATAGATTGATGTTAATGTTTCTAGTTAGTGGGTCATCTTAGGGGTGAATTTTTTCATCAACTACTATCTCTTCTATCTGTATTCGTCAATACAGTTACAGTTTCCATAATGACAGTTCTTTCTAATAGGAAATGACGAACCACTTGACGCTCGAAAATAGTTCACCAGCCTGCAATAATAAATGCTATCTTATTTCAACTTCGACGAGCACTTGCCACAAATCACAACATGAAACAACAACCACAAGGTGAAAAGTCACTAGTTTCTGTCATCTTTGGGCCACATGATTTTGTGCACACAGTTAAATTTGAGGGGCACTAACAACCAATATTACCAGAGAACTAAGCTCTTAAAGGAGTATAGTAAGCATCTTCAAGTCTTACCTTCCTCTATCTCGATCCTCATTCAAGCTTCCAAGTCCATAATACTCGCCAAAACCATCTCCATGATCAGGGTATTCTCCCTCCGGGGGTCGCATAGGCGGGAACGGCGGGGGGTATGGGTAGCCATAGCCTTCCATCAACTATCAACAGCTCAACACCATGTAATACAAAAGAATCACAAATAATTTATTAGTAATTTTCATTTGGACGCTGTCACTGTCAAATTTTGTTTCTTTTTGGTTGATAGTAGTTTGAGGTTTGTGTTCTTTGTTCGTAAATGTAGTATGGCGGCCTGCTTTGTGTAGAAATGGATCTTCTTCTGGAATAATGAGTTCAACCCTTGCTTCAAAGCGGTGATAGCTCACAATCCATATAACCTCATGCTGGTAGTTAAAATCTTGAAAATATGGCAATCAAATGCCAAAGTAACAGATTTTGATGCTTCCACCATTTTAAATGAAGACGACAAAAATCACAAAATTATTTTCAACAAAACTTAGACGGTTCTAATTAATCGTAACCCTTTAAAAATTTTCTTCTTAACAGTTTGAGTCCCTTTGAAAATTATAAATTGAAGTTTTCCCCAAAAAGTCATTAGGGCACACCATCAATACGGTAATCTAACTTGAAAAATTTCAAAAGACATTATTATCGCAAAGAATTACGACATTTTGCGAGGTTCGAATCGATTGTAATCGAGTAAAAAAGTTCTCGAGTAACT
The DNA here is from genome assembly GCA_002382865.2 of Heliothis virescens. NCBI lineage: Eukaryota > Metazoa > Arthropoda > Insecta > Lepidoptera > Noctuidae > Heliothis > Heliothis virescens. The sequence continues at coordinate 14,412,966 of NWSH02000505.1, forward strand.
TATCGATTTGGAAAGAAAGAACAATTAAAGAAGTAAGATAAATTAGGAATCGATGAATGCTTAATGGTTCCCTCCATTAGAGGGTTTTGAGTTGGTGGAGCAGTATTTTTTTTTTGAGAAAATTTTTAACTACTCCCCTTTAAAGTTTGAGGGAGAACGTGGATGTAGAGAAATACGTTACGACGTGTAAGCAGCCAATTTTTTTGTTTAACTGGCCTTTTACACATCTATCAGGAACCTAAAGAGCTTGCATACAGATCAACAGTAAACATTTATAAATGAGTCATCAATGAACCAATGTTTTTAGACTTTCGCGACTTGTACACATATTTTAGATAACCAGCGGGTCTTAATCGCTAGCTAGCTGTCATCAGTCAACCCGTGACCACGGTCGGTGCAATTCGGCCGAAACGTCGGGAAAAAAGGTATCGTAAAACCTTTACAATTTCATCGCGATTAAGACGCGCTGGTTATCTAAAATATCAATGAACCAGTTTTGTAAAAGAGTCAGTAATATCTATATGACATTACAATACTCTTGTAGGTATCAAAATAACACAAAATAGTGCCAGTACCGTAGGTTTGTGAGTCAAACATATCTAAGATGCATGTTTTACTTCTACTTCTTTCAAAGATTTGCCACTTCCAGTAGCCTTAACTCTTCACCGTGAGGTAGTACAATGTTCTTTAACTCGGCTGCTCAGCGGTCTTATTCTTCACTTACTTTTTAATATTCCGCAAGTTTTCAGCTCATTTAGATTTTATACTTAAGTGTACTTTGTTATAAGTCAGTATGGCCGTTAGTGGATTTTACAGTGTGCTTCATAAGACAGGGGTTACACGATCAGTCTGGCGTCAGTCAATTCCATCAGTCTGGTCATGAATGATGGGAGACTGATCGTGTAACCGGGTGACTGACGGTCTGATAGTCCAAAATGTACCGTGTTTTTTGCTCGTCAGTCTTTCGTCAGTCTGTGACTGATGCCAGAATGACGTCAGACTGATCGTGTAACCCCTGTCTAAGGATTGCTAAGGAAGCCGAAAGTAGTCGAAGCCGAAGGTAGGTTGGGTGCATGACTACTCCGTTTATAGTGGTTGTCATCGTGACTGCCGTGTTCGGGCTCTTTTTATCAAGTTTGACTATTCTTATTCAAGAAAATTTGACAAAGGGGCCCGGAGTCTAGAATTCAGTGGTCCCGAGCTTCGGAGACCACTTTAAGCTGATGGTCCTCTTTTGATCTCGCTGTGGACATGAATTCCTGCCTTCAACTATAGATCAATTACGTTGAAGTATTTCTAAGGTTCCATACCCAAAGCGCAAAACGGCATTACTAAGACTTTTTTGTCCGTCTGTCATCAGGCTGTATTTCATGAAACGTGACAGCTAGGGGCTCTCATACAAAGAACGTTATTTTTGATCCAATACGAATGGAACACGAACATGGCCAGTTTTTTTATTTCATATCATTAACGGTACCATTACTCTCTTCAATGTATCTAGAACCCGCCTGGTACATTACATAATACATATATATATATATTAATTCATTAGACCTCTTACTGCCCTTGGGAAGAGTTTTCCTTTACTTAGAACAACACTCAGGTCCTAAAGGACTTGTTTNCCCTCCGGGGGTCGCATAGGCGGGAACGGCGGGGGGTATGGGTAGCCATAGCCTTCCATCAACTATCAACAGCTCAACACCATGTAATACAAAAGAATCACAAATAATTTATTAGTAATTTTCATTTGGACGCTGTCACTGTCAAATTTTGTTTCTTTTTGGTTGATAGTAGTTTGAGGTTTGTGTTCTTTGTTCGTAAATGTAGTATGGCGGCCTGCTTTGTGTAGAAATGGATCTTCTTCTGGAATAATGAGTTCAACCCTTGCTTCAAAGCGGTGATAGCTCACAATCCATATAACCTCATGCTGGTAGTTAAAATCTTGAAAATATGGCAATCAAATGCCAAAGTAACAGATTTTGATGCTTCCACCATTTTAAATGAAGACGACAAAAATCACAAAATTATTTTCAACAAAACTTAGACGGTTCTAATTAATCGTAACCCTTTAAAAATTTTCTTCTTAACAGTTTGAGTCCCTTTGAAAATTATAAATTGAAGTTTTCCCCAAAAAGTCATTAGGGCACACCATCAATACGGTAATCTAACTTGAAAAATTTCAAAAGACATTATTATCGCAAAGAATTACGACATTTTGCGAGGTTCGAATCGATTGTAATCGAGTAAAAAAGTTCTCGAGTAACTTATCGATTTGGAAAGAAAGAACAATTAAAGAAGTAAGATAAATTAGGAATCGATGAATGCTTAATGGTTCCCTCCATTAGAGGGTTTTGAGTTGGTGGAGCAGTATTTTTTTTTTGAGAAAATTTTTAACTACTCCCCTTTAAAGTTTGAGGGAGAACGTGGATGTAGAGAAATACGTTACGACGTGTAAGCAGCCAATTTTTTTGTTTAACTGGCCTTTTACACATCTATCAGGAACCTAAAGAGCTTGCATACAGATCAACAGTAAACATTTATAAATGAGTCATCAATGAACCAATGTTTTTAGACTTTCGCGACTTGTACACATATTTTAGATAACCAGCGGGTCTTAATCGCTAGCTAGCTGTCATCAGTCAACCCGTGACCACGGTCGGTGCAATTCGGCCGAAACGTCGGGAAAAAAGGTATCGTAAAACCTTTACAATTTCATCGCGATTAAGACGCGCTGGTTATCTAAAATATCAATGAACCAGTTTTGTAAAAGAGTCAGTAATATCTATATGACATTACAATACTCTTGTAGGTATCAAAATAACACAAAATAGTGCCAGTACCGTAGGTTTGTGAGTCAAACATATCTAAGATGCATGTTTTACTTCTACTTCTTTCAAAGATTTGCCACTTCCAGTAGCCTTAACTCTTCACCGTGAGGTAGTACAATGTTCTTTAACTCGGCTGCTCAGCGGTCTTATTCTTCACTTACTTTTTAATATTCCGCAAGTTTTCAGCTCATTTAGATTTTATACTTAAGTGTACTTTGTTATAAGTCAGTATGGCCGTTAGTGGATTTTACAGTGTGCTTCATAAGACAGGGGTTACACGATCAGTCTGGCGTCAGTCAATTCCATCAGTCTGGTCATGAATGATGGGAGACTGATCGTGTAACCGGGTGACTGACGGTCTGATAGTCCAAAATGTACCGTGTTTTTTGCTCGTCAGTCTTTCGTCAGTCTGTGACTGATGCCAGAATGACGTCAGACTGATCGTGTAACCCCTGTCTAAGGATTGCTAAGGAAGCCGAAAGTAGTCGAAGCCGAAGGTAGGTTGGGTGCATGACTACTCCGTTTATAGTGGTTGTCATCGTGACTGCCGTGTTCGGGCTCTTTTTATCAAGTTTGACTATTCTTATTCAAGAAAATTTGACAAAGGGGCCCGGAGTCTAGAATTCAGTGGTCCCGAGCTTCGGAGACCACTTTAAGCTGATGGTCCTCTTTTGATCTCGCTGTGGACATGAATTCCTGCCTTCAACTATAGATCAATTACGTTGAAGTATTTCTAAGGTTCCATACCCAAAGCGCAAAACGGCATTACTAAGACTTTTTTGTCCGTCTGTCATCAGGCTGTATTTCATGAAACGTGACAGCTAGGGGCTCTCATACAAAGAACGTTATTTTTGATCCAATACGAATGGAACACGAACATGGCCAGTTTTTTTATTTCATATCATTAACGGTACCATTACTCTCTTCAATGTATCTAGAACCCGCCTGGTACATTACATAATACATATATATATATATTAATTCATTAGACCTCTTACTGCCCTTGGGAAGAGTTTTCCTTTACTTAGAACAACACTCAGGTCCTAAAGGACTTGTTTCTTGTAAATTAATTAATTAATGCTTGTGCGAGCTTTATTTTTTTTATAAAACACCACTGAGAACAGTCGGAAGCCTTATTTATTTTAAAACAACCAAAGGTAAAATAAAATAAGGAAAAGGCTAGGCAGTACTGATCGGCCGATAGTTATTAGTTGAGACAGGTTATTCTGAAGGTAATGGTCAAATATTTTAATCGGCCGATCATCATCATTTTCAGCCTTTTTATTGTCCCACTGCTGGGCTGCGACCTCCTCTCACATAAAATTGGATTGAGCGTTAAACACCGTGCTTGCTCAATGCGGGTTGGTTATAGCATGCACACTACCACACAATACTACTGATTATGAGTCCAATCATACTAGCGGCCGACTAAAAGTTTGAAGTCTGCAGAGGTCTAGGCAAATAAAAAAATGTCGTTAAATTCGCGTTTCCATCGATTGCCTCTCTACACTTCAAGTCACAGAATGTATGAACTAAAAACACGTATAGTCCTCATTACGCCCCAAATGCTGTAACTTACCTGAAAACTGGTAAATATACTGAATTTAAAAGTAAATAAGCCGTGTTTTTAACATCGTTCACTACCAGTCAAAGACTGCTAGATTTTTTTGAGTGGCAGCAAAAAATTTTTTTTGCAAATCGTACTAATTAACTGAAAATAGTTGGTACCTTTCGGGGTAACCTACTTTTGAAGTTTGTAGGGTTAACCGCTTTTATTTTAACTGTTTATGGTTGGGGAAAGTTTTCCGTCCGTGAATGGGTGTGGAATGACGAATGTTTGAAACCATTGATTGGCTTGACTCATAAAACCACCCGTATTTGGTTAAAAATGCACATGCAAACGAGTAAGTATAACCAAAAATACATAACTTTTTTTATATTGATAATCAATTGCATATTAAATGAAATGTAATATATTTATTTTCAAATATTTTCTGGAAAACATACTACCACGTTCGTAACTTTGAAAAGAAACAGAGCTTTAAGATCGCTGTTAAAAGTAATGCCTAATAAATAGCGTATCAATAACCTTTCTAACACATTAATTTTAATACGTAAAAATGCTTTCATGAATACCCGTAAAATACTTATGGATAGAAAACGTAAAGATTATGCCATAGAGTCAGTGTAACAAACTGGTTCCCAGGTGTTTTTAATATTCTAACTAAAACCTACTGAATACTTCAATCAAAAGATTGTCATTACTGTGATTAAAGCCTGCACGATTGATAAAATCTCACGACTTTTTGACGCGTAATCAACTTTGAAAATCCAACGAAAACCCCTCATCCAAAGCAAAAAAACCGTGCGATTTTAAATTAAAATATTAGAGCTTCAAAACTCATATTCTCAGTAATTTCGCAGATGGCAACCCTAGATTTTTCCTATTTGAATATAATTTGTGCAGTGGACGCTTGTTAATTGAAAATCAACCATGTAGCGTGAAGACAAGGTCGAATTTCGTGGTGATTGCATGCTTAACAGTTCTTCATAAGTATTTGGCTGAAATCCCGCGTCATAATATCGCCGGCAGGCATGACGTCACTGACAAGAGTGACGTAATTTCGGAACGTTCGCGCTGTTTTGATATTTTGCTGCAGTATGGCAGTATGGTACAGTTTTCGTAATTTGCCCGTCTAAAGGGAAACTTAATTTTGTTTGCGGTTTGGCGCCATTTTCGCTGACCGATGTGCGATTTCTGTTTCAAATGGTTTCGTGTGGATGTTTAGTTACGAATGTTTTGCGGTGTCATGATTCTGTTTGTGCTTTGAAATAGGGAACTGGATGTGGCTCTATTATATTAGAACAAATATTTTAGGTTCGAAACTGACTTTATTTACACATTATTTAAGCAATTTCGTTTGTGTTATTGCAATTGTAATTGTATCAATGCTTAAAGACACCCTCTAGTCTTTTCTCACTCATAAGAACATTTCATATTGTACTGTAATGAAAAACAAAATCAAACTCAATCACACAACTTTCCACAACCAAAAAACTCCTTTATATTCGAAAAAATCTAATAATATCAAAAATTCTCTCCATGATTTTTCGGTTACCCCTGTAAATTAGTTTTGCTAGTACACGCCCGCGGGTTCCCTTGCATAAAATTTAGATTTTCTCCCGTCATCTCAAGGGGACCATATAAAGTTTTTCCGAGATGAAAATGCTTGAAAACCTTAAGATGGTTTTGTCATATCTACATACTTATTATAGGAAGCTATGACATGAATTTTCGTAACAATTTTGTGTGTTCAATTTTTGACACAAATCATTTGATGGTTTTTGATTGTCGTGATTGATTCCCAATAATACAATTATTATTTTATCGATCCTATTGTTGTAATACTTCCATTAACACAAATGGACACATTACAAAGTTAACATTACATTATTGTTATTCCCCAAGGTGATGAACAGGGCTCCCGTACTTCCATAGATAACTTACCCGTTAACTTTTAAACAACTATCCTGTTGGTCTAGTATTCGCAAGCGCGACTGCTGAACACGGATTCACCGGTTTCATTCCCAGATGTATCGCTTTTGGGCCTTCAGAAACTTTCACAAACCAGCCTGAAAGTGCTGTGATGGTGTTTCAGAATCCTAACAACAATAAAAGAACTGAAAATTCTGGTCACCCAACCTTGGACAGCAGTTTGATACTGAAAGATTATTCATACATACAATCCAACATAAACACATACAAAAGGAAGTACTTGTTCATTTACAAGATTTCCCACAAATCTTTTTCATCGCCTACACTTCAAACCAGCTAAAAATCTTTGAACCGCATTTCTATATAATAAACTTGATATCGATACAAGTCAAACAGAAATCGATCTTGCGGCACATCAAACGATCTTCACGTAAAGGTGTTTCGGTTAAAAATGGCACTAGTGATGTGACTTCGTAATTCCGCCTTTAAATAATTTGGCGGATATGTCAAATTACCGTGGAAATTATATACTCACATAAAATAATTTGTAAGTAGTCGTTGCGTACTGGAGTTTTGCCAAAAATTTTTAATAAAAGTCATTAATGTACTCTGAAAAGTTGGATATCAGAACTTAATTTATTAGAAGTAACTTATTTTTTTGCAATTATTTAATGCAGTGTTGGTTTATTTGAGCATACAATTACAATAATATTAATAACGAAAAAATTTACCACGACAAAGTAACACATTAAAGGCGTCAATTTTCTCAACATTTGAAAACTGAAATCTCCCACATCAAAACTATCCGCACAGTTTCGGATATCACATCCCACCCACCACTAGCCGAAAATCGTTCGAATCGCAAGAACCAAGGCGAAACAGGCAAGATCGACGCTCTCCAAACTGTTCGAGGGCATTTTTAAAACGAGACGACCCGTCAATGGTACTCAGTACCCCTGTTAGATTCACTGTCACGCGAAAGGTGCTTGGCGAAAATTATTTTCGCGGAAGATGGAATAAAAAAGAGGTATTTTTTTTATTTTTCATTTTGTAACTCGCGCGGATATTTTCGGATATTTTTTTAGAAGAGCATCATTATTATGCTTCTTGAGTTTCAATAGTGTGTTATTTCAATTTACAAGTAAGTTTTTGATTAGTAGCATTTGAAAAGATTTCAGACACTTGCCATTTCTTCTCAAAGAGTACCTATGAGCACTCTGGAGTATTTGGTGGCCAGTCATGTCTGTGCCTTGAAATTATGAATGACTTTCACTACGAGTTAGGAAAGAAATATTTTTGAAATAAAACTAAATATTCACAAAATATGTAGTAGCAACAGCAGTTATGACACGTCTTTGAACCCATCACAATAGCTAACACATAGTTATCAAATTGAATTGTTAAATTCGCTAACAACAAACAGCCTACAATCACTGCATTCGAAAACTCCGCAAGCTACGTATTCGCCTTCCTTGTCGAAACTCGAACGTGGAAAGTACCCGGTAGGCACTCGAACTTGCCACTTAGCCACACTCAAGCGCGCACTCCCTAATGACGCGACTCCGTATTGTACCAACTTTTTCATCCGGACTTGCATGAATATGGACTCGGACGCCTTTGTGTATCCCTCCTTCCTAGCAAATCTGCAAACTTAACCGTGCAACTTGAAAAGTTCCACGCATTCGAATTTCAACTCTATGTTTGTGAACTTAAGGGTGTGTACCATTGAAGACGTTACCAAAATTAAGTTTGTTAGCAGGATTTTTTTTATTTATGTTTTACGTTATTTTTACACGAGCCTCGTCCTTTCAACGCGGTCCATTCACGCTTCGGAGTATATAAAGAATCTCGTTCTAATTGAATCTTCATTACAGCTCGAAAAGATTTTCTCTATTTCGTGTTTTCGAATTTAGAATTTGGGTTAGTGTTTTTTTTCGTTGCTTTTTGTTTTTATTTCGGTTCTGTAATTAAATAATTAACAGAGTTAATACAGTGAAAGCAGGCTGTTCTAACTTATTTAGTTTCAGCCTTGATATTTAAAGTCCTGTATGTAGACCAGGTAAAACTGTTGTATAAAATACATATTATTGCCAAGGAATTACTTTTAGGACAAACATAGTAATATTAATTTTATTTATTTGAATAAAAAACCTAAAGAGCCCATATTAAATTGGTTGCAGTTTCATCTAATTACTTGCGCTACCCACCATAGAGCCAACAGCCTTTTTGACCTCCACAGCCCAGTCCTGATACCCTTAACAATTTTTTCTGGTTCCATAATTCTCTCTATGAACTGTAACTTCCTTTCAGCAGCTCTTTGTATTATCTACATTAGGTACACATAGAGGATCATATATCATGCGTTACTCAGGTGATTCTCACAAGAGTAGTAATGTACGCTAAGTATATTGTTAGAACAAACTTCACCTGAGACTGAGTTTATAAGAGTTTTATATAGTACTTGTTATTTCCTGCAGTACTTCAAGAACCTGTATGTGATATAAATGAAATATGTAAGTATATATTAGGGTTTAAACTATACATATATGTCATGAACTTTCTTACAAATCGGTTTTGCTGTCAAAAATACATCGGTATCTTATTTGTTTCACGAGATGATCTTTGATACAAATGTTTGAATAATTAATTGAAGAATGATCTAGAAGAAAGTAAATAATTTTCAACTTCATCTTGCATAACCTTGTCCCAACTATATGGGGGTCGGCTTCGAGTTTAAGTGATTGCAGCAGGACATACTGAAACACCAGTGTTTTAAATTTTCTCTTCAGCAACCAGATACACCTTGTTTAGACTGGGCTATCAGACTGGGCTATCAGACTGGGCTATCAGACTGGGCTATCAGACTAGACTATCAGACTGGGCTATCAGACTGGACTATCAGACTGGGCTATCAGACTGGGCTATCAGACTGTTGTCAATATACAAAATGTAATATTATGAAAACAAAATTCTTCGAAATATAACATAATATTCGTATTTCCCTTCCCCATTTATATAACACACAAAACTACCTCCCAAACATTTATTTGGCTAAGCCGACACGCGTCACCGCGATAATAATTTTCTCAGATAAATCTGGCAGATATTCCGAGTAGATACTCGCCCTCTTGTTAGGCAACCCTATTATAAACACCATGATATATCATTAGCCGAAAACTCCACAAAATGCGACGCAGCTCACCTATGCTTAACATTATCATGTAAATAGCAATTGCTACTAGCTCTATGTTAATTTTCAGCGAAAATTGCGTGAGGAAAATTAGGTTATTCAAAACAAAGGTTGCATTTATAATTCTTTTTGTGTTTAAAATAATGTTATGGAGTCTTTTGTTTCTATTTCGGACGTATGTTCTGATACATTAATCCTCACTAATATTATAAAGAAAGCAACTCTCATCTGAAAAACTACAAAGCCGATTTAAATGAAAGTTGGTACACAGATAGTCTAACTCAAGCCTAAAAAACGATATAGGATACTTCTTATCCAGATGCGGCAAGAAGTTACCTAGGAACCGGAACGTTCCCTGCTACATTTTTGTAAGAGCCGATTTTCCTTGCGCTGTAACAACCGCACAGCAATCGCGCAACTGTCGCTTACACAATAAGCCAACGGATTTGAATATTTTGAATACGACCAATATGTTTGTTGTTACATACGATGATGACGTCACTACCCGTGTCACACTAACAAGGCACCGTGATACGACAAATTGTAAACGTCTTTTATTTAAACAACCACTTTACAAATACCATATCTTCATAAAACCAAGCGAAATTCAACCTTATGCCGTTGAAGTAAGGCTCACGAGCATCAGTAAAAGGTATACGTATGATGGTTTAAAGTATTTTGTTGTTTGACATGGGATGGAGTCGCGATACTGAACAAATAGCACGGATTTATGTTATTTGCTTAATATTTATATGTTTGGATGTATGTTTGTACGTGCTTTATTTATCGTGCATTTCCCGTAAAGAGTTTGTCAAGTTACGTATCTTAATTATGAAAACATTTTAGTAAACAAAAAGTAAAGTATTTCCTATGGTCCAAAAAACATGCCTTCTGAAACACGGGGAAACTTGTCATAACAAAGTGGCCACCCATCCACGGATCGACCGCGCCAAGCGTTGCTTTACCATTCGATCGATCCGTGCGGCTATTACTTAGCCACAGTTCATCATCAAAGCTTTACTTGTTTTTTTAGCTGGAAATCTCTGGACAGCTAAACACGATGTAGGAGAGTGTTAGACTCTTACTGACTAAAACCCACCGTGTTCCTTCTTGAGGCCTTTGTGTACTAGGGCCGCGATAACTCTTTCGAACAGTCCTGTTGTATCTGCCGAAGCTACACATCAAGTCATCATATTTTTTAATTTTCAATCCATTTCTACAGGTATGAATGCGCATTGCGTGTTTATTAATTAATAAGTAACGCTTTAGTACAGACAACAGCAGGTCACGTTACCCGAATCTGTAAAATTTTACCAATCAAACATTAACCTACCACTATTGTAATAAGGTTGAAAATCTATTGCAGAAATTTAACAGATGGTGATAACTTGAGGTGACGTCTGTACATCAAAGCAATTATTTCGGACACGCAATAACATTTTACTTTGAACAAAGAAACGTTTATGTTTGAGGAAAATAGATAAATTATGTAATATTCCGTCACGTTTATCTCTTCGGAAAAGGAAAAAAACAAAATTATAATTAATATTGGAAAGCTTTTTTATAGAGAAATTTCTTCCATTACAAAAATAACTGCGATACGATAATAACCTTTTGCTGTGGTTTGGGCACAATAATAATAAATCTGTGATTCTAAGAAAGCTCCGGATTGCTCTACTCGTGAACTTTTGTTCACTGTACGTGTTTTGGCACGCATTTTCCGTGCGTGTATTCAAAATAACGTCACCACTAATTCACGGTACATTTTTACCTTAACCCATACAAAACTGACCACCCTGCCTACATACAGTGGATTTACCGTAAAAATAAGTTTTTTTTGGTAAGAGAAACTCCGGCCAAGTGCGAGTCGGACTCGCGCAAGAAAGATTCCATTCCATAATCTACAAAACGAGCAAAGAATCACGTTTTTTATACTTATCGCAGCATCTAAAATATTAACTTTACTAGCTTCTGCCAGCGGCTTTGCCAGCTTCCCGAGAGAACAATTTCCTGTACGCGGATAAAAAAATATATAAAATAGCCTATGTTGTTCCTCAGGGTCTATTCTATCACTGTAAGAAATTTCATCAAAATCACTCACTAGTTTAGGCATGAAAGCGTAACAGACAGACAGAGTTACTTTCGCATTTATAATATTATAGTAGGGATATAGTAGGGATTCTAGTTAACAGTACTTGTTGTTATGGCACCAACAGCACCAAGCAGTAACGACCAGTTTTACCCTTTGGGTACGAAACCCTAAACAGAGCAAATATTTTGTAATTTCGGTTTTTATTCAAGTCCAAATAAGTGTATTAATCATCCCTCCAACTTGAGCATTTCTGAAACACAAAATAACATCCACGTATTCATTCATATCTGTACTAATATTATAAAGTTGAATTGTTTGTTTGTTTGAACGCGCTAATCTCAGGAACTACTGGTTCGATTTGAAAAATTATTTCAGTGTTAGATAGCCCATTTATCGAGGAAGGCTATAAGGATAAGGATATACTTTTTAACCGGGTGCGCCGAGTTGTTCCCACGGGACGCGGATGAAACCGCTGGTAGTTTTAGATAACCAGCGGGTCATACTCGCGATGAAATTGTAAAGGTTTACGATAACTCTTTTCTCCCGACGTATCGGCCGAATTGCACCGACCGTGGTCGCGAGTAAGCCCCGCTGGTTATATAAAATATGTGTACAAGTCGCGAAAGTTTAAAAACATTGATCCACGTATTCTTTCAGTCTTGTTTTCGTAATATTAATATTATACTATGCAAAAATATCTTTGATAAAATATTCCTTTTGGATATTCCTTTTGTTTCTTTATACTCGACTTATCTTTCATTATTCACAGCTTAATTAGCGCGTAACGAAACAATTGTTTGCAATAACAATAAATTAATTGTTAATACGATTAATCATTGCACAATGATGTAATTTATATTAATTAAGGAAACAGTGTGACTAGGAATACCATGGTTTTGAGAATTATTGAGATTATCTCGGGACTGGTTACGATTTTTCTTACTTGTTTAAACTATGTATAAGCTTAAGTATTTTTTTTTATTAATGAATCAATGTGTACTTCAACTTCAACTGTGTTTTGAAATAATATAACTGAAGTGGCAAAAGTGATTTAAAAATCCTTCAACGAAACTCTAAAACTTTCCTAATCTAACCATTATTATAATCACCTTTCAAAAATATGCCAAACTTCATCATGCACCAAACCCAGTACCTCGAAATGGTTCGAAAGAGTTTCAACGGGTCTGGTACCCGAAGTACTCCAGAAGGAACATATGTGTGGGCTTTAGTCAGCAAGAGTCTCATACAACCTTCTGCTCCACGCACTGTGAGAACGGTCCTTGATTTCCCACGTACTAAAGAAAGACCTAACTCCACTATAATTCCTCAAAACAATAACCTCATGGTCACACTACCACCGATGATGGATAGCTACATTCCCAGCCCAGAGGTCCGGGTCCACAATAAATCATTACTGGACCAGCCTACGGACTCGGCGGCCCGTAAAAAGTAATTTCTTCATCACGCCGTTTTTTCTCCAGTTTTCTCTTGAGCAAGTTTAACTAAGAATTAATTAGTGAAACGCAACAGGTCGGGTGTTGGCTATTTTTGGATGTATAATGGATTATTTTTCTTTACTTGAGTTTTCGGTGGAAGAAGTAAATACAATACGATGATGGATCAACAACAACAATTGAAAAGTGTTAAGATTTGACCTTGACTTTTTTGTCGATGTGACCTTGACCCTGACTTTGGCATTTCTGAATACAAAAGCATAACTTATATCTAAAGTAAGTAAGGTTTGTTTAGCGTATATTTTTGTATTTTTAATATCATTTTTTTTTTTTTNTTTATGTATTTATTTATAAGTTAAGCATTATGTATTTATATAAGTATATATTTAAATATTTTTATGTATGTATACATATATTTCCTTTTATTATGTCATTTCTTTTAATTTTCGCACACTATTGTCTACATTTCTCTTCCTCACATCTCCTTTCGCAGGTCTGCTGGCAGAAATTTCGTTAGAAATAAGCAGTACCTTTGTACCTAATGTTAATTATATAATTTCCTATTTTGTTTACAGTGTGTACATAAATTATTAAATAAATAAATAAAATACTAACTTAGAAAAGTTGCATTGGTACTTGCCTGACCTGGAATCGAACCCACACACTCATATTTGAGAGGTTGGTGCTTTACTATCATTAATTACTTCAGGAAAATACTTTTGTGCTTTGCTTAGACATTTCAGCTCTTTACTCTTATTGAAACTTGTTCAAAGATGTCCTTGGTCTTACCCATCGAATTACAGAAAAGTGGGTAAACTTTCCCTAAGCATTTGAGTACGTTTTTCCCATGAATTCTCATTTTAATGAACGGTCATCCTGTATATCCCCATGGATGTCCCAAAATGGCGAAAATTGCCCTTTCAGTACAATTTATGACGAAAATTATTTTAATAAAGTCGATGGTAATGATTTACACCGTAACTTTTAATATACTTCAAATAAACTTGTTTTCATATAAACCTGCAAAGTGAATTTTAAATGCTTTATGAGTTGATGTTTAAATATTCAGGGTGTTCAAAATATGTTTAATTGTATGAAAAGCGATGAATTGAAAACGTGAAAAGTTTTGAAAAGCGTTATGGAATTTTGAATTAATTTTAATTTTGGTTGCTTTTAATATAAAAAAAAACAGTTATACGATTACTATGTTGTATACACACTCCAAACTTTGTGGATATTATGATTACAAAAGTTTGCGTGTCAGAAAAAGAAATTTTTTGCCGTGTCAATTTTAATGAGTGGACCTAATAAGTAGTAGCATGATAACAATAAACACAGTCTAATATACAACAAACACCAGAAAAAAAAACCTTTCAAATAACTATTTAAATCACTTAAAACTTTTAATAATCCTTCCTCTTTACATTCAGACTTTTACACTAGAAGAAAAAACGTTAATCTACTCAATTCATTGTACATTACATTAGTATTGTAACAAGATTCCGTTAAATAAAAAGGTCGGTGGACGGACACTTCGTCTGTCTTATAAATCACGTTACATCTCTCCTTGCAAACTTTTCAATTACAAGCTTTGAGCGGGAATCTGCGGTGGAGGTAAGTGGAAGGAGATGCGGCAGTTTTGGGTAAAGTTGAAGTAGTTTATTGAAGTAGGGTAGACGTACCGGTTTTGGCCACGTTAGTATCGATTTTGAACATTTATAAATCAGACAGTAAATGAAAAATATTAAGGTTAAAATCATACTTCTACTACATTCTACAATAAAACAAATAAATGAACTAGTTGCTTTACATATTTCTTTTGGATTTTCTTTAACGATAGCTGACAAAAAAAAACTATACTTGAAAAAGTATACATATGCTATCACTGTTATCCATTCATCTATACCAATATTATACAAGTGATAGTTTTGTTTTTTATGGAGTTTTTTTGTATGTTTATTTGATTGCTTGAACGCGGTAATCTAAAGAAATACTAGACCAATCTGAAAAATTACTTCAGTGTTAGATTTATTGAGGAAGGCTACATTTTATCCAGGGCCGTGAAGAAGCTCCTACGAGACGCAAGTTAAACCCTTTATTGTAACATTACCACATCTTTAAGTTGCCGAAACGTAACCATTATTGAAGCAAACTTCCATTTTCAAATACCGCATCCGCTCACCACAAAGTTTCACACTTTGTAACTTACAAGAGTGTACCCGTAGCAATCTCCAGAAACATAGCGAGCGAGCCTTAATAGAAATTTGAATAAAATCAATTTATTTCAACGCAGCTCCCGCTTATCGTGCCCTTAATAGATTGCTGTTTGGAAAAATAAATGAATTGAACTTCATATAAGTACTTGTTACCAGTTTTTGGCGTGTATGTTGACTTTGTTTTAACGAGAAATTTCGAGAACGTTCTGAAGGGTGTTTAATGGTTTAGCGATGGTTTGATTTACTGCTGTGTCAAGAAGACACTTTTAAGGCAATACTATGCGTTATAAACTGATGTCAAAGAATACGCTAGGCGTAATCTTGATCGATCAAACATTCACATAAAAAATACTTTATGTTCAATAATTTCCCAACTTCAAACTACACACATCAAAAAAATTTAAGGATATTTTTTCATGGACGATTTTCTTATGTGATTTTCAAGAAGCTGTATCTCCAAGGAAAATGATCGTACAGAAAAAAGAAAACCAGCAAATTATAGGTTCAAGATTCTAGTTTTGAGATCTATCCTTGATTCTTTTTTTAAATCTCTAGTTTTGGAATAACACTAAAGAAATCAACGAAAGAAAAAAATTACAGAATTTTTCTCAACTTTGGAAAGCTACAAGTTCATAAAAAAAATTCTCACTCTCAAGAAGTAAAGTCGTCTGTACAATAATACCGAGTTACAATTAAGAATGAAAGCGCATTAAATTTTCAAAAAAAGCTTTGGAGTGAGATAAAAGAAAAAAAAATTTTATA
>NWSH02000505.1:14454524-14509304 GCA_002382865.2 Heliothis virescens
AAGGAGGCGACGGCATCCCATTCCCTCTCGCCCCTCACCATGGCTTGAACCACGGCTGGGCGCGAGAGTTTGCCGCCGCCAATTGCCGCCACGGGGACAGGCAGGTACCTCCCGAAGCAACCGTGCCCGGTGTGGACCCGTCATGCCGAAAGTGAGGGCCAAGTACATATACCCTTCAGTATATTTGCTAATCCGGCCGGATCCGGATTCACGCCAATCCGGCCGGATCCGGCCGGATTGAAAATGATACCGGATTGCAATCCCTAGTAGGGACGTATGTTGTCAAAATGCAGATTTTTTATTAAAACGTAGGTGGTTATAATCGCGGAGGGGATGGATATGGAGTAATTATAAGAAAATGTAAAAAACAGACATACCAGATTAAGCACCGCCTCCTATTTTGGAAAGTCGGTTTAAAAAATAATGTAGGTAACTGGGTCTTTGAAAGTGGTTTTAGGTGCCAACAAAAATAACCAAACAAACGTAGATACAATCTTTACTGGTTTTATGTGGTGGTACTCGTCAACGTCCATACCACGTTGAAAACACCGGTTCTCGTCCGATCACCGAAGTTAAGCAACATCGGGCGCGGTCAGTACTTGGATGGGTGACCGCCTGGGAACACCGCGTGACGTTGAATTTTTTGTTCAACTACCAAAAAGGTATTTTATTTGCATTTTTATCACTAAGCCATCACAGAAGGTGTGGCGTATATCCACGGTAGACTTTTAAATTTGATATTTGCCTAAAAAAAATATGTTGTTAGGTATACAGAAAACCAAAAAGCATTTACAAAAATTAATGCAAAAAAATCACTACACAACCAAACAAAAAAAAACAACACAAAGCATGAAATAGGCATCCCAAAATCGATTCAGGAATTGAATTGATATCACTTCACACGACCCGTTGTATGACGAAATTGGCGCATATTATTTGCATTCTCACACAACTGGCCAATCTGCATTGCAAACTTCCAACAGATATGCTAACTTGGGCCAACATAAATCTGCTTAAAACACAACCCAAATCACACCTTACAACTTAGGTAATAGAGTCTAATTTCAAATAAAAGTTAAAGGTTGTTATATACAAGTTTGCGTAAGTATGGGGTTGTCATGATTTTGACGTGTCGGACAAACCATTGCTCAAACATAGTTGGATGGCTCGTTTGTCAGAATTTACAGTTTAATTCTCATGTAATCGGATGTTTGTTGATGTGTTTGTTTTATAGATTACGTGTGACGCAGATTTTAATTAGTACTTGATGTAGGTTTAATGACGCAGTATCGTCGAGCCATTTGATTGGTCAATCTTGTTCTTTGACAAACTTGCGAAAAATGGACCTATTGACAGAGGATAGCACCATTCGTTTCTGTCATCAGTAGTTATAATATAAAAACAATGCCTCATTAATTTGAGTATTTTTAACATCACTTTTGTCCGTGGTTTCACTCGCGTTTGGAAGGAAATACTTGCTTCCATTCCAACAACATAAAACAGACCTTTTGTTATCCTTTAGTATATTTTTGTAAATTATGTAATCTATATGTATATTAGGGTGTCCCTTAAATTTCAAACCTTCTTAAAAGTTTCGTATCAACCTTATATTGTTTAGAAAAAAATATTACCTCGATTGATTGACGGTAACCCGTGCCGACTTGCGATTTAAGTTTTTCCATACAAATAGCGCGNGTCCCTTAAATTTCAAGGTCGATATTTTTTTACGCATACCTTCTTAAAAGTTTCGTATCAACCTTATATTGTTTAGAAAAAAATATTACCTCGATTGATTGACGGTAACCCGTGCCGACTTGCGATTTAAGTTTTTCCATACAAATAGCGCGAGTACTACGCTGCGACTTATGGCTACATGTTTTATTTCTTATTTTTTACGTAATTTTCGAGAATATTAGTTATTCATTGTTCAGTGCGTTAATATGTCGGTCAATCAAATTATGAAGTGATTAACAAAAAAAAAACCTTATTGGATTGCCTAGCTATCAAACAAGTGGTGCCCAATTACCGTCTAGCCGACAAATTCTGTCAGTCTTATTTTACAATTATTCTAGAGGTTAAACTGACTGTTAAATTAATTTTGTATTAAGATTCTTCTAATCTAACAGCCAGACATGTGTCAGCAACACAACACACCTGCTGGGGAGTTTGTTGCGCCACTTCTTCTTTCCAGCAAAAACACATAGGAAAATATGAAGCGCGGGCGTTTGTGGGACTGTCTCATGTAACTTTGACGTTTGATAAATGCTGTTTTTTAGCCTACTTTGAATAAATACTTTTTATATTTTGATTANGTATTAAGATTCTTCTAATCTAACAGCCAGACATGTGTCAGCAACACAACACACCTGCTGGGGAGTTTGTTGCGCCACTTCTTCTTTCCAGCAAAAACACATAGGAAAATATGAAGCGCGGGCGTTTGTGGGACTGTCTCATGTAACTTTGACGTTTGAAAAATGCTGTTTTTTAGCCTACTTTGAATAAATACTTTTTATATTTTGATTTTTTTAATGATTAGGGAATGCATTATATATTGGTAAAAAGCAAGAATACCGATAAGAGTATTTCCTAACTGCGCGAAGAACTTGTTGGATGGTGAGGGCGATCTATTCTTTAAAAATATGTTTATTTCTTCTTACAAAGGTTAAACTGTATGTTTGCTTATATATCGCGATATTGCATGTTAAACCTTGGCTCGAATGCACAGTTGCGACCAATCAAAAAGCAAAAAATTTAATCAAGACATTAATAGACTACGCAAAAGTAGATGCAACAATTGCTTAAGCTGCTATAAGCAAGTTTATCCATCACTTGTATTTATGTGAAGACACAGTCACTCCATCACTGTTTGATGACGAAGTTGATAACCAAACTACGAAGAAAATGATTGCTAACTTTTACAGGGACAAACTTTCAAATTTTAGCAAACACTATGACACGTCGAAGGGAAAACAGACTCGAAGGTAGTTTGGGGAGTTTTATTAATTTTATATGACTTATTTTAATTAATTTTGTTGTTAATAATTGTTTAATAATAACTTTTATTTTTATTATCTTGTTTTTTAGTTTCAGTTTTCAGATTAAACACTGGATGATTTCGTATAGCAAACAATTTCAATCATGACTCCAGATTGATGTCAGTTTTGTTAAGGAAGATATAATATCTTCTGGGATATAATGCTGCTTTTCTTGATGCTTAAAGAATAAAAAATAATTTGAGAGTTGTGAATGGTAATGCTGAGAGGGTTGTTAAATGAATGCATGGTTTTAACGGATTTATCACGGCTCAAGAAGAACAATAACAGTTCTAACTGCGCTCTGTATCCAGAAACAGAAAATACATATATCCGAACTGTAAAAAAAATATTCTAAAAAGGAGTTACCCTCGCTGATTAGTCTTATTTTATATTATTCATTAAATTTAATATTCATCGCATTTAATTTTTACATTTGTTCCCTAATTTATTGAATTTATAGTGATTTTGTTACAAACCGAAATGTTAGGATTTAATGCGATTTTTACTAAACTTTGAAGCTAAGTCGGCACGGGTTACAATTATGCTAGAATGATGAAATTTTGTATTTGAGTATATTATAGCATAAGTAAAAAATATAGAGGGTATGCATTTCGAAATTCGTAAAAAATTTTTTTTTGCTCATATAAGGGACACCCTAATGTATATGTAATAATAGGTATAGGGGTTTGAGCATCAAAATCTGTTATTTAGCCTAAAATCTAAATTCAAATTTGACCATCTTGCAGAAAATATACCTACATATATTTTAATCGTTTGGGGTCAATGTCCTTGAATGTCTATTCGACTGCACATAGAAAGTGTAAGTACTAAGTAACACCCGACACATTAATCACTACAACAATAAATTTTATAGTCCTTCATGAAATTTTAAAACACCCATCAAATTTACACTTAGTGCCAAACATTCGTACACTCGTCACGTCAGCGATCGATTACAGTGCTCGCTCGTAAACTTGGCACTTTCAATTGCAATACAGTGTAAAGTTAGGTACAGATCCCAACAAGACCACCTAACCAAATCTGTCAAATTTTACCAAGCGAACATCAACCTTCCACTATTGTGACAAGGTTGAAAATCTATTGAAGAAATTTGACAGATTTAGGTAGGTTGGTGTTTCTTCTACATTCTTTTTAAAGAAAATTCCACCTTATCCTAAAGTAATTAAAGTTTAATTTCGATACTAAAACGGTAGTAGTTTTGATAAGAAATCGAGAGGCTAACGTCTAGGGGGCTTTTGAAATTTTTAGGGCCCATTTACGAGTGTGGGACTAGATATAATTTTTATTGCGAATTTAATAGCTCTTTTATTGCATATTGATCTAGCCATTTTATTTTAGTCTGTAGACGAAGGTAAAGCGAGTGCTTTATCAATAATGTGTCTAACAGACGTTAACATTTTCAAGTCAAAAAACCTTTAGGGCTCGTTCAGACACGGCGGGAACCGCGCGATTTCCGTGCAATTCTGAAATCGCACGGGTCTTATTTGTATGAGTTATTAAGTATTCGTTCAGACATAACCGCGTGGTTCCCGCCTGAAAAACGCGCGGTTCCCGCATGTCTGAACTAGGGCTTAGAGTAGCCGCACATTAACCCGCAGTTTGATCGGGCTTATAAATCAGTGTAGAAATAAATATCAGTACGAAAACTAAAAGCTAGATAGGAATAAAATGTTTTTTTTTGCTTACTGTCTTGCCAACTGTCGGCTAACGGTTTAGTCTTCAGTGTGTGGAAGAACTAAGACAAAAGTACTGCTACCCTTCAGACTTCAGGAATCAAAGAATTTAAAATAAATAAATGAAGTAACTGTTACATATCTATTGTTATTTTATTTATTTTGTACACAATTAATTCTCAGTGTCATCCATTTAGAAGACCTAACCTCAACATACATAGTTTGACCCAACACAGTTTTTAAACAGTAGACAATAGTCATTCATATCTCCCACACACCTTATCAAACTTCACTCCGACTCCGAGGCCAGACTTTACACTACAGTTCAATTAAACGTAGGCAACGTCTAATATAAGCGCTGAATGTGTAGTTCGCATAATTTCGCATTAGGCATTCGCATACAATTAGAAGATGATCACGATGCTGTGCAAACTGGATAGATTAACGAACTTCGTGCAAACAACGGGTTGGAGGCGCAGGGGATGCATCTATGTGTGTAGGGATGTGTTTGTGTGTGTATTGTGTAATGGTCAGCTGGAATTTCCTTGTGTAGATGTTATGGTTTGAGAATTAGGAAAAGAGAGAGAATCTTATTATGGTTGACATGCCTATTTTATTTTCTAAGGCAATAAAAAATATCAATGGTAGATTTTTTATGGGCTAATTAAGACTATTACCTACTTAAAAGTATTAAACTAACCAAATCACATCAACTCAAAAAGGGAAAAAAATATCACGGAGAATATTTTGATCACTTGCATTTATTTACTGAAAAACTGAAAATACACATTGTTTGTCATGGCTAGAAACAAAATCGTTAAAAAATATACATATTCCTTTACTTACTATTCATGATAAATATCTAAAACAAATGACCAATCACTACAGTTTGAATTTGAACAGCAATTTCCGCATAATGTCTCCCACAAAATACCGTCACCACAGTATAGCATAACAAACATTCACTGACGGAATACATAAACAGACGACTATGCAAATTCGTTAACTGCACAATTATCGACCCAATCTGTAATAGATAAACTGATAGGCATAGTTAGGTAAATAAGCTGCTTTCAACTGAAACTGAAATATCTAGCAAACGGTATTGGCATACCTGCTATTAAAGCCACAGTATTAAGTTAGTATATTACAATATTTGTTTATTTTTTTTTCATACAGTTACAATATTCTACCTACTAATATAAAAAAGAGGATTTTTTTGGTTTGTTTTTACCTTAACGGCTCCTAAACTACTGAAGATATTTGAAAAATTCTTTGTTCTTTGTTCGGAAAAGAAATTCCCCCGGGAAATGGTTAAAACTACGGGGAATAGCTAGTATGTAAAAAAAATTTTATATCTTAGAAACTCGAGAATTGTACTCGTAGCTTTACATTGACGAATCAATCAGTTTTTCAAATAAAAATACCATGACCAAGACAGGCTTAATAAAATAAAGCGAGATGACATGAAGTTAGATCGTAGACATCAAGGAAAGCCTTGACAGCAGCTTCAATAAACTTGAACCAATAAAGAAAACACTATAAGACACCATGACATAAAAAAATCAATCTGTCAAAATCACCTTGCACATATCCGTATAAATAAAACAAAATGTTTGTGACGCACTTTGTTCACGCATAGCATTGCAGTCGATTTATTGGAATTGAATGTTTTATGCGTTTTCTGGTGTTGTGGCTTATAGGTCAGCAAAATAAGGCATACTTATTATTTGTGGTATAAAATATACATTAGAAGTCTCATTAGAAGTGCTAGTTTTCGTGTGTTATCTGTCAGCCTACACTCCAAAATTATGATGATATACGATCACAATATAGAAAGGTTAGGCAGATATGATGCGCCACGAAATTCCATTTAATTATATTACACTATTACGCTTTAATGGGTAACAATCGAATTTAAAGCTGCAAAATCATGCGAAATCTGTGCATTTACCATATTACCATCAGGTACATATTTTACTGAAATATTTTTGACACAACCTCACCCTTTAACCACCCTCCCAGCCTCCAACAAATCAAGGATCAAATCGACCTACACAACCAAACAAAACCTATATATATACCTATAACTAAACACTGTCAAAGCTTAGGAATACATAAGAGAAATAGGGGGTCTTACCTACTCTTAAATCCTTAGCATCAGGAGTAATGATAACAAATGAACGGCGTCGTAAGCGCAGGCTCCCAAGAGGTGGAGCCCGGTGGTTTTGTACAGGTATATACGACATACGACATGGAAGGATGGATAGCATGTTCGCGAACATGTGTAAGAAAAAGTATATCAAACCAAAAGCTGATGTTACATTGGTGTGCGGCAATGTGGCGTACACAAATACAGATTCCAAAGTGTTTTATGACAAAGGTTTCATATAGGATGGTAATAATGACTTTTTCAAAAGATCATTCAATTGAGGTCACCACATGGACCCTCCCGTTGCAGCGTCAGCGTCAGACTTTTACTGACTAAAACCCATCTTTGTTCCTTTTCTTGGGCTCCTGGAGTACCTAGGACGCGTTAACACTTTCGCATAATTCTGCAGCTCATTGCAAACCTGACTTCTTATATTTCAGGATAGCTTTTTCCATTTTGCAAAAAAAACTCTTTAGAGCATAAAAGTTCTTTGTTCTTTATCGTCCGTGTGTCACATATAAAGACAAATAGGCTCCTTTACATAATAATCGTCGCGATTCCTGCTACTGGTAAACGACTTTGTTGTCTGATCAGCAATATTGTTACCTTATTCTACATCTACATAGACATACTATCGACAGCTTCTGGTTTTACTCGCACCCTAAACAAATAAAAATCGAAATACAGATCAATAGTTGTATCTATATGTCCAAAGTTTGAAATATTTTTGTGAAAACACTTTATTGTTTCACAAAAATGAAATCTACGCACAAAAATTATAGTTAATGGATTCTATACTCTCTTCCGATTTCTGATGTCTCGTAAAATATTTACACTATTTTTACCCAACTGAACCAGAAGGCTGGTTATATTTTTCCAAGCTGTTTTACGCTCTATACAAAATGTCAATCAAACAAAAATACAATCGCAAAGATAGAATGAACGAAATAAAATTCCAAGCGTTACGATAATATTCTCAAAACACTGCAGTACTCCTAGTTTCAGCAAAAGTGGCTTAAAAACACCCTAATCTAGAAAAAGGTTTTAGAAAAACCTCGTATGATATAAAACCACTCCGCTTCCATGAAAATATTATACAAAACACAACCTCCATATTTTATATGGTAAAAAACTTTACTAAGTACTTAAGGTATTGTTAACACTGCAGGCTATAAAGGGTACTTCACATAAACACACAAACACTAGCGGCACAGTTTAAAATTATTATAGAACAGTAATGTCGTGGTGGCCTAGTGGGTAAAGCACCAACTTTTCTAAGTTTATATGTACTTTCTAAGTATATCTTAGACACCAATGGCTGACAAAAGGTGAAGGAAAACATCTTGAGGAAACCTGGACTATAAAGCCTGAAATCACCAACCCGCATTGAGCAAGCGTGGTGATTAATGCTCAATCCTTCTCCTTGTGAGAGGAGGCCTGTGCCCAGCAGTGGGACGATAAAAAGGCTACTAAAAAAAAAATAAAAAATAGAACAGTTGGGAAGCTATTCTTTAAGTTCGTAACATCAGACTCACACACGCATACGCATTGACGAGCATATATGTACCTTTACCAGTGCTGTCAGTACTGACTGTCGCCTCAAGAGCTACCGCGCCAGCTGTGTATTTGACCAAAATAGGAACTAAAGTTTGACCGACATTTAAGTCAGTACTACCAAGTGTCAACAATACTTCGATGGTGCTTACATCTTCATTTAGACAACAAGGCCTAACTTCATTACTGGTACATATTTATTCTGTGGTATTAACACTGCAGACTAAAGGTGCTTCACATTAACATACAAAACGCCAGCGGGTCTTTTAGTACGCATAAACTAATGCACTAAAACTTTTGTGGTAAAACTGGAGTTTTAAAACTAAACAGTCGTTTTTGAAATTAGAACTAACATAATATATAAATGGCGGTTTAGAACTTCGTTTTGAAATGATATCTCTGAAATATTACGTGGAGTTTACAGACTGGATATAAAAGTATCTGTTAGATAAATATGCGGCCTACATTTTGATGGAGATTTAATCCCTTCTAGAAGTATATTTTATCAGCTAAACTTCAAAGTTTATTGTTAGAACTGTTGATACAAACAGCTATAAAAATAAAGCTTTCAGAAATTTCAGTGTACTTTATGTCTTGGTCACTACCATGTTAGTTAAGTAAATCACGTGAAATCTATGCTTTTATAATATTATAATTATAAGGCTGAAGAGTATGATTATTTAATAACAGAAACTACTGGTGCAATATAAAAAAATATTTTAGTGTTAGATAGCCTATTTATCGAGGAAGGCTATAGGCTACTTTTTATCCCGGTGCAAGTTATAATTCCCATGAAGACACGGGTGAAACCGCTGGCGGAATCTAGTTCATAATAAGTACTTCCAAGAAACGATCCCAATATCAACTCCTTCTCAGAACATCTTAAATAATCGTAACTCCAAAAGGTCTACACGATCCATCACAACTTCCCAGCTCACCCCACTCGCCCACAATTCTTGTTTACGTTAACAGCCGCAGCGATTTCTCCAACAAACTGGAGTACCCTTTATAGTTTTGGGGGCAAAACCACGTTGTCACTTACTATGATATACTGTTGAACTAAACTGCAAAATTTAAACAGATACCAAACGTTAAACATTTTGTTTACGATAAAGGGTGGCTTGATGATGTATGTATGTTTGTGTGTAACTAACTGACCTGGTTTTGCGCGGTTATAAATTATACTTAACATATTAGTTAATCTGTTCAATTTCGTTTCATTAAAAAAAAACGATTTTTGTGTTATAATAACGGCAGATAAAATCAATCCGTTCGTCAGTCCGTGTCGTTTGCGTTTGTGTGAAAGTGCAGCGCGGTTATAAGGCTTCCAACAGATTCAAATACGGCTGGTGTACACTGACTGATTTTGGTAAATAAAAATTAAAAAAATAAATTACACATTTTCTTGTTGATTTGGGTCGAGAATCATTAGCATAACTACGTCCTTGAATTTGACCAGGATTGACCTTGAATTTCAACAGCTTGTATACAGTACCTACCTTTACTTTCATTAATAAGTTTGTCAAGAGTTTTCCAAGCTAATCAATAAAGTAGTTACTATACACAAAAAAAAATTTTGTACGTATAGAACAAATAATTACTATGTAATGAGTTTTATTTCTGAGTACTTGTACGGTTTACATCATGGGAAACTACTGCCCGCATCTGGATAAAGCCGGATAAATGTAGCCTTTGTCCCAAAGCCTGTTTGGGTACCAAACATTTGAATTGGTTCAGTAGTTCTCTTGTACGCCAGAGAGACAGACAGAATTACTTTCGCATTCATCTATTCTAACATTATAAAGAGGTAAAATTAATTGTGTAAGTTTGTTTGTAGGGGGTAATCTCTGGGAGTAATGAACCAATTTTAAAAATTGTTTCACTGGTAGAAAGCTACATTATACGTGAGTGCTATAGGCTATATTTTATCTGGATATGGGCAGTATTTCCCACGGGACGCGAGTGAAATCGCAGGAAAACGGCTAGTAATATAATAAAGATCTATTTGAAACAATGTTCGCAAGAGTGCCTGAAGATCTCTGAGATTGCAATTAAAAAAACCTTCAAACACTTCCTTAGCTGCCTATATCTAAAACTAGCTTCTGCCAGCGGTTTCACTCGCGTCCCGTAAAAACTACTCAGCGCACCCGGATAAAAAGTAGCCTTTAGCCTTCCTCGATAAATGGACTATTTAACACTGAAAGAATTTTTCAAATCGGACCAGTAGTTCCTGAGATTAGCGCGTTCAAAGAAACAAACTCTTCAGCTTTATATATTAGTATAGATAAAAGTCTATTAATAGCCTAAAAATACCTCTTTACCTAACACAACTCACTCAGCTCTGTATTCAGACACTAAGGGGCTAATTTCCTTCACATCGCGAACAGCGCTAATTGCTAATGACATCAACGCTAGATTGGCGTCTGAGGGCGACGCCTGTGTGAAGTTCGTTAGAACTAGTAGGCAGGATAGTAAATGTAAATAAAGTCATAAAGTAAATGTAAATAAAAATAAAGTCTTGAAAATGAATATGCCTTGGTTATTAATAACCAATCATTAAGTAAGGAGTTTTTGAAGAGAATTGATTTTATTTCTGTGTGAATCTTATAACTGGGAATCTCTTATATTATAAAGCTGAAGAGTCTGTTTGCTTGAACGCGCTGATCTAAGGAACTACTGGACTGATTTGAAAAAATCTTTCAGCGTTAGACAGACCATGTATTGACGTATTCTTTTTTTCTTTTTATCCATATGCGCGGAGTAGTTCCCGCCGTTTAAAATTTTTCATTCCTCCCAAAGAGCAAGCCATTAATTAAGTAACAGAGCCCAGCCTAATTATAACAAAAACTATCAAAATATAAAAGCCTTTTAAAAATCCCTTTTATCTAAAACTAGAATAAAACAAGTTCATAATACTTTGCTTTCAACATTACATTTTTAATATACTTAAGTGCATTTGCCATGAAATGTTTCGCTAACAGCAGCATAGAGGCTTTAATATCATAAGTTTAGTGCACGTATGTACAGACGACAGCACATCAAGTTACCACAATCTGTCAAATTTCTGCAATAGATTTTCAACCTTATCACAATGGAGGTAGGTTAACTTTTGATTGGTAAAATTTGACAGATTCGTATACGCTGACCTGCTGTCGTCTGTACAGACGCACCAGGTCATACTACCCGAATCCTAAAACACCTATTGAACATCAACCTTCCACCGTTGTGATAAGGTTGAAAATCTATTGAAGTTTGACAGATTGAGGTAGGTTGAGGTGTAGTTTGTACATTTTTTGTATGCAACACTGGCTAATAAAAAGGTTGATTTTAACTTTTTTTTGTTGGTTTTAAGAAGGTATGGGAATCTAGGTTTTTGCTCTGTAGAGATAAAATTCGTTGGTTTAATCTGTATTGTGTAACTAGCTGCGGTATCATCCACGTCTCATGTGAACAACTTCCTGCATCGGGATAAAAGTTCTAAAAACTAACTAAAACTTTGTTGTTTTGTTTCAAATGGCCAGGTTTTTAAATTTAGTTACATTTATGGTTAAACCGCAAAATTGTGTTTTATCAAGAAGTGGGTAAATAATATTTTATTACCTTAATACTACATGACTGACTATGTGAAATATGAAATAATTTCTCTACAGACTAAAATAAAATACACCATAATAAACTTCCTCTGTTAAAACATTTAAAAACAGCATTTCAGGCTGCATATTTTGAAATATTTTTTGAGTTCTTATCCCAACCGCGTACTGCATTCCGTAATGGATGCATTAGCTTTTTCAGCTTAAGTCATTGTATGCTAGTTTTTAATTTCATGCCTACGTTTTACTCAGATTTTCATTTTTACCTGGGATTTTAGTTTCCCTACTTCCAGTATTTTGTATACATACTTATAGGAAAATATACCATCGGATTGGATAATCCAATACGTATAAGACATTTTTTTTTAATTTTGGCGGAATGCTTTTTATTATTGAATACCCTTTCTGCATAAGTGAGTAACATCAGCAATCGTAGCATTCGTAGCATCGGCGTAGATGGACCCGTAGCGGTCTCTTAGCGGCGTAGTCAGTCTCGTAGTAGACTGTGAATGTGGAATTTGCGTATGGCGTACAAATTTAGGTAAAGAAATATTATCAGTCCTTTGAAAGTGATTAAATTAAGGATCTATAATCTTTCTACAGCTTAATACAAAATTCTACGTATTGATGGATATGAATTTTACATACTGAAAAGTCAAAATATCTCATCAAAATTACGACATACAGAAGAAAATCTCAAACTTATCTTACAAAACTTAGCCGAACTTTTATTATTTCTATAAAAAAATTCTAACTTCGCCCATTTTTTTTGCGGTAGCCCTGAATAATACAGCGTCGAAAGTAGAGCTAATTAAAAGTTCGATGCCTCGGGACTGGCAACCCTAACTAGTTACCTTATATTTTGCACTTTATTTACGTATTGCAATTACGATAGTTATATTTATTTTACGGAAACATAGTAAAAATGATGTTAGTAAGAATATTTAGGGGATAAGCTATGGATCGTAATCCATAGCTTTTGTTGAAAAAATATGAGATATTATTATAAAGATATTGCCAAAACACATAACTTTTTTATTATTTATTTAAACGGCTTTGTCGATTAGCGACCTCATGCGTACCTACATGAAAAATAAAGACATACTTAAACCTCATTAACTGAAACTTATGATTGTATAAAATAAAATGAGTCGAATAAATAAGTGTGTAACCTTTGAGATGACGTCAGATAGGTAGTTATGAAGAAGAAGGGAAGAAATGTGTCGACCACAAGTAATAAAAACCGGCCAAGTGCGAGTTGGACTCGCGCATGAAGGGTTCCGTACCCCATCCCCCTTATTTTTTTTTTTCAATTTTAGTATTTGTTGTTATAGCGGCAACAGAAATACATCATTTGTGAAAATTTCAGCTTTCTAGCTATAACGGTTAGTGAGATACAGCGTAGAGACAGACAGAGAGACAGACAGACAATGAAGTCTTAGTAATAGGGTCCCGTTTTACCCTTTGGGTACGGAACCCTAAAAAGGGAGTATGACGATAATGATATAGCTTTGTTTTATTCAAAGATTCAGAAGTATACCCTCAAATAGATTACACTATATGGCAATAACATTGAATCACACAATGTTTATATAATAAACATGAAAGTTTTGATAGCTGAATGGATTCTTAAAACTTTACAGTAACATCACTTACACATCAAGACAACACAGTCTACTTTTTATCCAAATACTAGAAATAACTATAAAAAAACAAGTACCAACAAAAACATGGAAATTAAATTAATCTGGAGCCTTGGTAACATGAATATTCATGATCAAATAATATGTTAATCAATAATGGTGTCCTCGCGGCCTGTAAGCCGTGCCGATGGTCGCGACAACCCATAAATTTGAATGGTCAAGTGACGCCGTTCAGGGGTGCGCAACCTTCGGGATAAGTTTTGGCTTTTGTTTTGTGGGTTGGTTAATTAATGGGAAAGTAAATGGGGAGGAATAGGTATATAGTAAATTTGATTCCGATGTGTTTCTAAATGATCAGAACTATTTAAGTGGATCAGAAATCTTTTTTTTTACCAGTTCCTTGGACAAAAATAGTATTATGAAACGAATAAAAAAAAGAGGTTATCGATCCGAGTACGTATATTATTTTTTTCTGTTTTTACAAGTTAAACCTATCTACAATTTAACGTATTCTGTTTAATTAAATATGTTAGAAATAATTATAAAAACATTCTTAGCAAAACTTCAAAGTCAAAAAACTATCTAAATACCTTAGGTATACATAACATAGACTTTTTACTTCTTACCCAAATAAAGATATAAAAACATCGAAATCTGGAGCCATGGTTCATTATAAGCAAAATAATTACAAAAATATAGTACCTATCTACAATTCTTCGGCACTCAAAATAAAAACAAAAATAGCGTCAAACCACACGGAAACAGCAGTTTTCTTCCTCAGAACGTAGCCACCATATTTTAATAACTCCACTCAATATTCGTGAGTCACGGTCCACAATCCCGTTGCCTGCAGCAGTAATATCATGCGAGTCTCAATATAAAACCGTCTGTATGTCTGTACGTCTATTTGTGCAGACGCTTCTTGTCCATAGTCGAGGAAAGATGGAATATTCCGCTCTGTGTTAATCTTTTGAGATAGTACCATGAAGATTTAGTTTCTAGCGCTGGCGAAAAAAGTTGTTTTTTGTATTGTTTCATAACTTAATTTCGAATAACTTAATTTTTTATTTTTGAGAGATTGCAACTGCTTATCAAAGAAAAATGACTTTCTTAATTTAATATTTTAATTTACTTTCTAATTTGCACCTTTCCCTTTACATATAATCTTAACCTGTTGATTTAAAATAATTTTAATATATATTTAACAACCCAAAATATATTTACAAAAACAATAAAAAATTGTTGTCACCCCCTACCCAGTCAGACTGGTGCCCGAGGCTGTTATATGATGCACAAGTCAATTCACACCCGGGGTATGTATACAGATATAGAGCGGTCCGTGCCGGTCCATGCATGGTATATTGCTCACAGCCCTTTGTCTAGATAATCTGTTTATACTCAGTATACTTGTGCTTTCTGTTACAGATGGAAGCTATTTCAAAATGGAATATTGGAACAAATAGTAAAATAATATATAAATTTTCTAATTATTTGTTTATTTACTTTACATAACTGTCGATACTGTTATTACGATAGGAATTGCAATCCAGGCGCATTCTGAAAAGAAACTGTATGTTGCAATAATCCAATTGATTCAAGCTGGAAGATTTAAGATATTTTTTTTAAGTTTTAGTTTTAAATATGCATAATTTTATCGCGTCCAAATTGTTAAAACAACACATCCCCTGGCAAAGCTAGAGTTCAATACAAAGTAAATAACAAAGAAGTGGTATCAAAAATAGACCACCAACCCTTTCACATGAAAGTGCAAAAAACTCCAAAAAACTGGCGATCGCTTACGTATGCGCCGACACATAAGTAACGGCACAGATCCACAAATGAATGACAGCGAAGGAGAGCGCCGCCAAATTGCATAGTCACTCACTGGGGGACAAAGCGAAACGATGGTTGTCATCCATTTTAAAATCTGTCGCCAGTTGCGGTGATCGCGATGTGTGTGAACCTTTACCATTTTTTTACAGAATTTTAAAGAAAAGAAAAAAGTAAGTAAGTATACAAGAATATGCTGGCATTTGTGATACTTATTAATTACTTTGAACATGTTAATGTTTTAATAAGTTATAGGCCACAATGTCTTTTGGTAGAGAAACTTCATTCGTGCTTCATTCGCACCGTTTTCACATTACATCATACACCACATTCGTTATTTATATTTAAAAATAAATACTCAAAAAAACATACCACAACAGAATTTCGAATCGAAAAACACAACAACCCAGACACGAACGGACTGCCCATCGAGACCTCATCCCACACACAAATATATCAATCTCAGGCCCAGTCACCCCTTTCCCATATTCCCCAATTCCCCCTTTCCATATTTCCCCAAGTCCCCAACATCCGTAGTGTTGGGCTATGATTTATGGAACGGTGCAAATGGGTTACGGTGACAGCGGACGTGTGTTGCCACAACACTACAATTATGCACATTGCATTACGCTTTGAAAGCGACTCAAGCGCTTTTTTGTTCAACTTCTAGGCCACGGGTTTGATATACCTGGTTTTGTATAAACAAAAAATGTACCTCAGAACGGCTTATACAACTTATTTTGAATGTTGATGTCTCCTGTCTAAATCCTTCATCGTGGTTTTCGAATTTCAGTTGTTTTAAAGGAGACGGACGAGCTTTCGTACATTTTGGGCCTGCTGAACCTATTATGGAAAAATATCAAACTGATGGCAATTGATAGCTACCATAGGTATTATCAAAATATCCACAGAATTTTATTCTGTTTTCGGTAACCTGGTTTACAAAGGTAAGGATATTTGAAAATATTATTTTCGTCTTCAATTACAACTTCATCAAGGAATTATGCAGGTGGTATGGTATTATCTCAATAAATAACTTATCACTACTAGTACTGTAACAAAACAATCTGGATCTTCAAAACAAACTAACATATTATGTACTTAACGTGCCTCAAATAAAAAGAAAACAATTCGTAATTTCATATTTACTAACTAAAAATTTTAATATCCCATACTTTCTAAAAATTATAGCATCATTTTAAACTAAAAGTAAGTGCACTAATATCGCAAGTAAAAGAAATACAGAAGGTCAAGTTTCAAGAGTGACGAAATCTCAACTTACTACTGTTGATACTATTACACCAGACTCCTTCCATGAGTCTTGTATTCCTTGGCAAGACTAGTTGCCGTACTTTCTGCCTTCTGACTACGTCTAACAACTGATAAAGATGTAGGTACAACGGACTGATGACCGGTTTAGAGTACTTTCATGGACATTGAGGATTTTGTTATGATAGGTACACAAGCTGTTTTTTACGGAGTACCGGGAACTTACCCATACCCGGGTACCTACAGACGAATTAAAGACTCTGCCACCC
The DNA here is from genome assembly GCA_002382865.2 of Heliothis virescens. NCBI lineage: Eukaryota > Metazoa > Arthropoda > Insecta > Lepidoptera > Noctuidae > Heliothis > Heliothis virescens. Next base: position 14,471,561 of record NWSH02000505.1, read on the forward strand.
GGGGATAGTGTGGCTTTCCAACAGTGTTTTTTTTTTCAAATCGGCTCTGTAGATTCAGAGCCTTTAAATATTAATTTAGGTAATAGTTACGATACCCCATTTAGCGACCAACCACGCTACGAGCAACAATCTTTCATCAGTCCTCCCGTGTGGCTAATATTTAGCCACGAGCTTTTCTTCTCATTTTCTTCAAACAACTCTGCCACTCCACACATTATATTCCTGAGCTCTCATATGAAACTTCTGCATATTTACATGTCTATTACCCGGGCGGTACAACCACAAGTTAATATAGTGAGCTAGCTTTTAGCAGGAGGCTTTTAGCAAAAATCATTTTCTACCTGCCTGTATTTAGAGCTAAATCATTTTCTACTCTAATTGCTGATATATGTGGTAGCTGGAATGTATCTGGAATGTTCATTGTAGCTGTGTTTTGGTTGTTATAAATTAATTTAATATTGGTTCACTATTATTTAGTTTTAGCCCGTTTACACATTACGATTTCATTGCCCATTGCTTGCCATTTTTTTGCAGCAAGATGCTTCTTGCACTGTGTAAGCGTAATCGTGCAATAGATAAATGGTTGCCTGTCAAATATTCCTGCAATAAAATAGCAATGGGCAATGAAATCGCAATGTGTAAATGGGCCTTAATTCGTAAAACGTATACTTGTTGTGATGTGTGCCTAAATGTCGTTGGTGGAATCGATGATAATTTTCTGTGTCTTAATTTTTTTATGGCAATGTTCATTTTTAGGGTTCCATACTCAAAGGGCAAAACGGGACTTCGCAATCCATCAATCCGTCCGTATGTCACCATGCTGTGTGTCTCGTGAACCATGAGAGCTAGAGAGCTGAAATTGTATAGGTATCATGAGCAATATATTTCTGTTGCCGCTTCAACAAATATCAGGGAGCTCCTATACAATAAACGTGATTTTTGTACGGAACCCTTCGAGCCGACCGACTCGTAGTTGGCCGATTTCTACATTTGATTTTGCTGACCTGTAGTTCACACAACCTTGCAAAAATCAATGGGTTTTCCATTTTAAAACACCCCAGTCTAAACTTTTTGTGTCTTTCATTTCAGAATTTGGAGTTGGTTCATCCTGGATCACACCCTAGGGGCTTGGGAGTGAAGATAAGGTCACATACTTGTGACGAGCGCCGCCATTAACCACTTGCGGCTAGAAACGGCGCAAGAATACAAAAGTAACCTTATTTTAGGGTGGGTTTTACTGTTGCGTCAAAGATTCACAAAAAATATTGCTTTTTGAATGTTACAATTACATAAAGTTATTAAATAAACGAGTTTGAAATCATTTTAACTCTGTTTTTCATGTCTTATATAATAAAAGTTCATGTGAAGTATTAAACTATTTTTTTTATGTTACATGTACACAATCTCATATTAAGTACAAAAAGAAAACACCTTTTCGTAAATGCGTTTATAATTTTAAATATGTTTTTACAGAGTTATAAGTAGGTAGTATGAGATCCAATCCATTAAAACATAAAATCTACACATCCCGACATCAAAATTTGCAACAGTGAAACCCACCTCTTTTTAGTCGCAACTAAAATTCACGAAACGTCACTTTTAAGGTATTCCCTTTTCAGAACCCAGTTTGTGTGAATTATTCTCACAGAAGAACGAACCACTATTGCTATAGACTCTAAGGAATAGAAATGGACTGATATTAATAGTTCTAGCCTTAGAATGGCCGTTCCCAAATATATTTGTCACGTTCCTGGTCTGAAGCGGCCATGTTTAAAATAAAAGATTCCGACGAATTGAGAACTTCCTTCTTTTTGAGAAGTCGGATAAAACAGGTTGTGGCATATTTTTTATTTGACGAAATAGATGCTTTTAATGGCATAATGTAAGACAAGATTTATATTAAGCGTTTCTGCACACTGCTAAGTAAAATGTCGGAATTGGTGTGCTAACTTGGAAATAAAGGACCATTCTGTAACCAAAAATAAAAATCTAAACTTACATTAAAGGAGGGTTTTTTTTGTTTGTTTGTTTGGTCTCTAAACCCTCCGAAACTACTGAACTGGTTTATTAAAAAAAATATTTCATTCTTGGGGATACGGTCTCCATATGACATAGGTCACATTTTAACCGAGTAGGTATCCCGTACTTGGTTTAAATTCACGGGACGCGTATAAAACCGTGTGAAACCGCTAGCACTTAATAACTCGCGTACTTCCCTCTTTAAAATCTAAAATGATCCCAAAATATATTCCAAGTTTATGACCCCATAAATCTATCCTCTCCCTCATATCACCACATGAAAATACCCCATAATCTGCTATAAAATCTTCAATTACCCATAAAAACAGCACCTCAGCCATTTCTAATGGGATTATTCACATTGCCTTCACCTAACGTTCTATGACAAGTTAATGGGTACCAGAGATTTTCGGCAAATAATCTGGTACTCCATTAAGACTACATAAACAATAAACATGCTACTTACCTCTATACATATATATCACACTAGTTGTTTTCCCGCGGTTTCACCCATGTCTCGTAGAAACCCATACCCGGACAAAATATAGCCTATCTTCTCGGGAATAGTCTAGCTCTCCAAAAGTGAAAGAATTTTTCAAATCGGTTAATTAATTTCGGAGCTTTCAGGATACAAACAAAGAAACAAAAAAAAACCTCTTTATTATAGAGGTATTATTGAAAACAGTGTACACTACTGCTTACATAATTATATCTACCAACCGAAAAGCATACACCATAGTAATTCTCTGTGATGTTATAATATTTTTTAGATTGCAAGCTCTTCGATTCATGTTTATGTTTTAACCAAATGCTAAAATAAGTAATTTCCATGTTTAATTTTTACTATTTTTTCGAAAAAAAGATCTTCCTTGTTTTCCAAGATCAAAATCCTAAGGTATTTACGTAATCCTTGGTTTAAAGTCTGTTTTAATGCTTGCCAGAACAAGTCGCGGTGGAAGCCTGAACGAACAAGTCATGAAATCTTAAGATTAAGTGAGAGCTCCGTTTTATCTTATAGGGGCAGCGGACACTGGATTCTACCGGTTTTTACCGGATTCAACCAGTTCACACCAGTTTGTCGGAGCTTAAGTTTAGAAATTGTGGGAAGTTTGCGTCAGGATGCACTTTAGAAGTCCTTCGGACTTTATTTTTATCAGTTTAGACTAAAATATGTGTTATTCGCCAGTTTCGTTGTGAAGTAACCTGTGAGATTCTTTTTAGTCGCGTCCGAGAAAAAAATTGTATTTTTAAAATGAATTCTTCATGTCACTGTGCAACATACACGGTATGATTGCTTGCAGAGGTTCCGAGTTGTAGATATGATTATATATCCATTGTATACCCTTGTCCTATGTGTGCAATATACTGCAATGGCTTTATAAAAGAAAATTATTGGTTTAATGCAGTTTTCTTTTAAAATTTTTTCTTCACTCCACATTTTTGCTTTTTAAATACCTGCGTTTTTATAAATTTTAGTACATTATATAAAAAAGGCCGGGTACCCAATGTAAGAGTCCCCCAAAATCATTGTTAAGACTGGCCGCAGACGTTGCTCTGAATTAATGAACAGATCGCTCGCGCGCGGCTACCCTTAATTAATAGCTAATGAAGGCTCCCCAAGGGGGGGTGTTTTAAAAAATCCCCGTTACTTCACTTTGTAATACAGAGTGAGACAATTTAGTTGGAGATTTTTTTGGAAAATATGATGGCTATTAATCTGTTGCTTTGTTTTTTTTTGCGTTTTCAAAATTATAAGGGAACAAAAAATGTTCTAGCTGTAAAGCTATCCAGAACAGTCTATCCAAATTCAGGTGAGTACCAGTGTGTTACATGGAGCGACTGCCTATCTGACTTCCACATCCCCGTTACCTAGGCAACCCAGTACGCCTTGCTAAGACTGATTGTCAGACTTTCTAGCGTCTAACTACCGTACCGACTGAAAAAATTGTTTCCAATGACTCCCGAAAACCACCAATTTAACGTAGCTTTGGAAACACAGAAAAGCTCATCATAACATCTACGAACTGACCATTCTAACCCTCGATTACCCTTACGATCGATTGATCCGTACGGCTGTTACTTTGCCACCAGCTTCAAAAAATACTCTACCACCCAAAAACCTTTTTACCCAGAATTTTTCAACACCAAGCTCCATATCTAAACCCCAACACCATTTCTAAAACTGTGCAAATAACCACTTCGTACATGAGACTAGGAAAGTTGCACACTTACCAGCGGCCATATTTCGTACATCACGATATTAAGCCGGCTGCACACGGTGCAACTGCGAACAACATTATATGGATTACGTGAGCAGTCTTGTAGTGGCGTGAGTTGCGAACCTTTTGTATGGAGTGATTATGGGTACACAGTTGTGATTAGATTGTTAAATGTAATTTTTTGTTCCCTTCTTGGCAGTTGGGTAAAAATGTATTTAATTTGTAAATTATTTTGTTAAGTTGCCGATTGTGACTTGGGCTTACTTGGTGCACGTCATCAAGTGTGTTGGACAATGACGATGCAGTGTATTTAATTTACTTAAAAAATAAAAGATTTTTAGAGGAAGGTTAAGAAAAGAAGACGGTTTCAATACCTGCTAATTATATTATGCAAACTACGCGGAATGTTGATTCAAAAAGTGTCCAAGTATGCAATCGACATTATCTTCCAAGTATTACTGATTGCGAACCCTCTATTTCTCTAGCGTAAAGTTAAAACTTGAAATGAGATGATACAGTACATTTGCATACGAATCGCATTACGTATTGTTTATAATTTTACTTTCAGCGTCTAGACGGGGTAGTTATGAATATGTGATAGAGGAAACTTTATTACTATGAATGTTTAAATTGAAAAAAGAACGGGTAAAATTGTTCACGCGTTGATATTAAAAAGTATGTTTATATGTTATGATTGTATTTATATGTTTGGAAAATATAACAATCTATACTAATATTATAAAGCTGAAGCTGTTTGTTTGTTTGAACGCGGTAATCTCAGGAACTACTGGTCCGATTTGAAAAAATATTTCAGTGTTGGATAGCCCATTTATCGAGGAAGGCTACCTATAGGCTACTTTTTATCCGGGTGCGCGCAGTAGTTCCCACGGGAAAGCGGGTGAAACCGCTGGCGGAAGCTAGTATGTAATAATCGTTGTATAGGGTATAAGACTAAGTAGGAGTACAGATAATACCATAAATGTTTTTAATTTTGACTACTTTACAGATATCTAACTAGAACTTTATTTGTAACCTGTGAAATGGGCCAGGTAAGTTGTATATTTTTGCTGCACTGTGAAATTATAATGTTTTATCTGTACTTTTTAAATGATGACATTTTTTTCCGATTTTAAATTGGATGCAGCCATGCGATTCTCTAACTGACACATCATAGATGACAACAACGACGACCTCACAAATGACAAGCTTTTCGGTTTGAAGGATAAAATCGAAGGCGAAGTCGTCGTTGTCGTCGAAGGCGAGGATGATTTTTCATACATTTGGAACCATATTTTAGTTCTATGTCGCGCCGTCAACATCGTTGAAACGCTGCGATCGCGCACTTATAGATTTTGCAACGATGATTTCTTGGTTGTAAAGATGTTTTGCGTTAGAGAATCACCCCCCAGTAAGCAATCAAATACAGTGCAGCTCATAGCAAAAATCAATATTTCCTCAATTTCCTAAACTCAAACTAAATTCCATTCTATATAAATAAAACATACAATTGGCGTTCTTTATATTTGTGTATTGCAATACTTTAGCTGTGGGCCATAAAACAAGCGTGAGGTCAGCTTAATGTTACGGAAAATTCGCTTTTACGAAGGAACTACGCTGTCGAGAGAATGAATGTGTTGGTGCCGGGATGAGTATAAAACAATGGTTTTATGGCCACACATGCTCTTTTGCACTTTTCTTGTGGTATAAGACCTTTGTAGTTCCTAACGAAAGAGTATTTTATTAATTGTACGATGGTGTTGAAAGAGGTTTTTTTAATACTGTTTTTCAACAGGAATTCAGTTTTATGTTTCTCAAATTATAATTAATGATTTAGGTAAGTATTTACAACTAGGTACTCTGGTGTTCAATTTAAGCGTATTTGTTACCTATATTTTTACAACAAAAATTCAAAACCGAGCGAGATGCGTGCCATGGAGATATGTGGATAGGTACCTACAGGCTAGCACGTCAATTTGTCAAATTTCTGCTATAGATTTTCAGCTTTAACACAATAGTGGAAGGCTAAGATCCGATTTGTAAAATTTTACAGATTCAGATAGGTTGACCTGCTGGCGTCTGTACTTTTTGTAGTGTACCACAAAAAACCATTAAGTACCTAAAAATAAACATGCAGGTGTTTTTTCTTCAAAACATCCGTTCTATAATTCACATTCTTCCTTAAAAGCTAGAAAATATCAAGTTTAAAGCATTTGTTTCCCTCACACCTGGCTCAAGTGTTCTGAAGCCAACGGAGCGTGACGCACACGTGACGACTCGACAACGACACGCCGCCGACTGAGCGAGACTAATGTGGACGTAGCCTTATGTTCTTTACTTGGAGAAAATTGAGTGCATATTTGAAGGCTATTTTTCGTATTTTTGTAGTAAAATAAAAGCCATTTTTAGGATAATTATTTAATTGTCAAGCTAAAAATGGGAGTTAGGTTGATGTAAAATGATAAAAGAAATATTCTGAAAATGGTAGGTACGCTAAGAAAATTTTGCATACTTCTCATATACCAAGGATGAGGTTAGTATTGCTAAAAGCATAATATCGTTGATGACTAAATAAAGATCCTACATAAACTCCAACACATTAATTAATTGCCGCTTTCCAATTTTTTTTCAGCAGCAATCAATACTAAATTTAATTACTTAACACTTTAAAAACTAAAAGCGCCACTACAATCCCTTCTAACACGAACGAACTTCGCGCAAGCAATCGCAAATAATCACCCATTTGTTCACGCAATCCCGCAGCGCTGCAGCGCTGGGCTCACAACAATATACAAAAGCATTTAAGCGAAACAGCCAACTCTTCTCCCGAATAGTTGTGCTGGCTGTGCATTTGACCACGAAGGTACTGACCACTACCATTGGTCAAGTCCTTAGAATACTATTCATTCTACACTTTTTTGTTTGAAAATATAGACTACACCAAATTACTCACCACAGTATTTTAAGGCCAGCCTAAGCAAAACCATCTTCTAAATCTATACTATAAAAATCATCCCCTATTTTTTTCTGATCATCGTATCCCACTCTGAAGGGTTGGACCGTTTTTTTGGCGTGTTCGTTGTAGTCTGGAGCCCAGAAAATTAGTAGTTTTCTCGGAACAGGAGTGCAACTGCAAGAAACAGCTAATAAATAAATAAAATAAAATGACCAGCTTTTCAATGCAAATAACCTCTTATTACCAGAAACACCATGCCTTAAAAACTGGACACACCCATTCGACTCTCAATCGAGTTACCATTGTACGCTCCAGTATTAGAAGCAACATTAGTCGCGCTCCCAACTTTAATGCTCGTCGCCATAAATACATGCTGAGCTGATGTATTTACTGGCACACAAATTGTACCTTTATAACAGCCCGGGATCACCTGAAACCATTGCGCTTAATGGGAGGTGATAAAAGATTATTGTGCTGCCAACCCTGGGAATGTTAACGTGATATGAAAATTTAGAAGCTGTGTGCTTTTGATAGTGTTGGTTTATTGGATTTGGGTGAGTGTTATAGGGTTATTTCGTGGGTATTTATATGTTAGAGGTCAGATGGGTGGTGTGGGGAAAAACACTAGTATTTATATACGTTAAGTTTAATTACGAGCTGAATAAAAAAGGCAAGTTATAGGTACTTTCTAAAATATATCTTGGATACCAATGACTAAGTAAAGGTGAAAAAAAACATCTTACAGAAACTTGGTCTGAAGTCTGAAGTGCCAGTCCGCCATGATTAACCATGGTGATTAATGCTCATACCTTTTCTGGATTAGAAGAGCCCTGTGCCTTGCAGCAGGACGACAAAAAAGGCTGATGATGATGAAGAACAAGACTCCAAAAAATCAATCCATGTCTCAAAAACATATCCAAAATTACTGATTTTCCCAATACTATGAAGAGCTCTCATATTTATACAAACCTTACATAATAACAGGGTCTATGCTATAACTACCCTCACGGGACCGTTTCTATGAACAAGAGATGGGAGTGGCTGATGACGCCACTACTGAATAACTATAGTTTCTTGGTAAATGCAAGTTTTGTTTGTTCAAATGACGTTTGGTTTGCTGAGTTTTTGTGACAGGATGTTTTTTCATAAGTGATTTTTTGTTTTTTTATAAAAATCACTTATGAAAAAACATCCTGTATCAAATAATTTAAAAGTCATCTATATAAAAAATCATTAGACTCTAGGTTTTTCATGGGGTCACGTTGTAATTTTTTAAAGATGGAAAACGAGGTAACCTAGGACAGCTAAAAATCTTAAATGTTATAAAAATAATACGTTTTTTTTATTATAATAATTAGGATAAGTGTCAACAACGCTTCCTTGCTTTATGGCAGTTTTTACAAGGAAGTTTTTTTAATAAGAATAATTGGTTTTCTGATTGGTGTGGTTGGGTGAACTACACTTACACCGGTGATCTGAAGTTCAACCATCAAATCGTAACCAAATATTTTACCACCAAAAACGAAAAAAAACACCATATACATTTAAAATTCGAACACAAACAAATAAATATATTTCGCCAACAAAACCGGCCAGCATTAAATCCGAGCGCTTTTTTTCGCGCTATTTTATCAAAAAGTGAATGCAACTTGACATGGCTGCAACCTAAATAAAATCTGTCAATCAAACGGTTCCGCAGGCGATTTGGACGTACACGACATAAAACATTCCGTTTTGAGTGGTTCCGATACCGTGTGGTACAAGTTACAAGATTACAGAGATTTTTCAGCTGTTTTTGCGGGTTTCAGAAACTTTCATAAAGTAACCCGGAGTCTGTAAGTTGGCGGTGATAAACTCGTGCCTGAGAGGACACGTAAAGCAGTCAGCCCCGAATGCCTCAGTAATCATTGTATCAATTCCTACGACAGGAACCTTTAGGCGGATTTGAGAAATCTCTCGCAGGACAGCATGTTGGGTGATGAAACTTGACTCAATAATAAAAAGTTCTCGTTTTTACGAAAAACAACAATATGGCGTCGTGTAATGAAATATGGTAGACATACTGCACCGACCCCAAATTAATCGGGAGAAGGATGATGATAATATCAACAATAATTTGCAAGTTTCAGCTTAGCCTCACAGAATACCTTTTTGGCCAACAATACTTATGAAGTAATAATGTCAATAATTTCCCCAACATCCAATATTTTAATTAACCAAATTACTCGCTCTTTCTCGCACCTTGTACCACACAGTTACGCAGCGTGCGCGCAACACAGGCCGTACGTGGGACGCGCATAACGAATGTCCAAACACTGAATAGCTGATGAACAATTTGCATACGTGAATCGGTATAATGTACTGACACCGCTACCGACTTGCTTTGACGGACAAGCCTAGTCCACTTTGTGTACTACTAATGTTATAAACGCTAAAGTATGTGGGTAACTGGTACAGGGATGCTTGTTCTGTTTTCACGGTAAAGGTAGTGGATGGATTTTGATTGAAACTTGGTACTAGTATAGCTTATACATCAGAATAATATGTAAGCTAGTAGGTCTTTTATCCGGGTGCTGGGAAAGTACCATCAGAAAGCGGGTGGAAACGCTGGTAAAAACTAGTATTATATAGTAACTTTACAGGATAATGAAGATATTGAAAAAAAAAAATTGGGAACAAGGCAGCAAGATGATGAAGATATACTGAAAAATATTACAGAAATTAATTCAATCTACTTTAAGATATCCAAGGCATTTTGGTTATTGGTAGAAAGTGGACAAAAAACATATTTATTATAGGTGAATGATAATAATGTACGGTTTATTAAAACATAGTACAATAGCTGTCCAAAATTAGACGCTACTGTATTCCACAGACACTTTCGTAAGTCTAATTCATCCATACGTAAAGATATCTATAAAATTGTCTGTCTATCCATAAACTACCCACGTGATCTATCGATTTTTAAAGCTTGTTATTTAGCACGATCTGTACTTTATAATGGAATGCAAAATAAACTGCCACATCGCAATCCTATGCACGTAAAATCTCACTAAAAGTCGTCTAGGTCTTTGACTTAAGGTTTTTAAATAAAAATAAATAATATATCGGTGGTAAAGATTTATGGAGGACATGTTTTATTTTGGCGTAGTTTGAATTTACGTATTTTGGATGTGAAAGCTTGGCTGTACCAATACGGTTAAAAGTAAAATGGCGTCGGTTGCAAAACTCGTTAAAATAGTCAATAACTTTATGAGTTAAATAGCCTAATAATTTAAAATCTATTATAAGAAACTGGGACATAGAGAATAGGTAAACTTGAAAACTTCTTATATACCTATTTATGCATTTTCTAAGACTTTTAAAACAATGTAATGGGAAATTGTTGCGTCATTCTAATACAGAGTTTGATAAAGGAGCTCTTTCTTATTTTCATATATAAAAATGGAATTGAAATGTAGAATTATCTAGATTCCCCGCAGATTTTCAAAAAATCTAAACCAATCAACATCATTGACAGGTGCACTATGCGTGCAAAAAAGTCCCAATTAGTTGAAAAGTCTCTCAAGCCCTCACCGCGTGGTCACCACACGTTTGAACGGACGTTAGTGCGATTTCATTGATTGAAATGTCCTGCGTTTCAATACTTGACATACATACTATGTTCGTATGTTTGTTTGTACGTTATCTAAAGGTGATTTTTTGACGCGTGACCTATGTGATATATTTTTGTGTCAGTCACGTGTGACGTTTGATGGGAATTCCTATTGATATATCAAAAACTGACAAAAAGCAAAGAAAATGTAAAAAAAATAATATTGGCAATCGACTATGTTTTTTTTTTTACATTTAGGAGAACCCATTATAAGTAACTTTTTTTATTACCAATTCGAAGAATCACAGAATAGGTTTTACAGTTTATTTCTCTGATAAATTAATACGAATGTGTTCTTTATTTAATCCCTGATATGATCAATGCGAGGAATTTTTTTCTTAAATATTACTACACCAGACATATTAAATACATCTGTATTGAAACGAAATTAGAAAAGTATACTAAATAACAAAAAAAACTTCCTGCCAGCTTTTTCCCATCAACAACACAAACAGCGAGTCATTCGGCCAACATTTCCCACTACTTTTTCCCATATTTTTTTCCCAACACAACAGATCGATGGGCGTCCATTGGTCGTATTTGAATGGTCTGTGACCCACATTCGGGACGGCAGACGTAATATCCGGCGATGCTTCGAGAACGTTCCGGAAATTTCATCAAATCTGTCATACGATTGATAAGTTATCGGCAACTAATGTTTGTATACTTTCACTTGTATTTTTGCGCGTAAACTTTCTCTAACTTTAGTGAAGAGATGAACTGGATTTGATTTTTACACCTAGTAGCGGTCATGAATCATATACGGCCGTTCCCAATTACCTATCTACCTCTAGATTTGCTTACTAAAGATAGAATTTTGACATTAGCCCCATACAGGTAATGTCAAATTCCTATCTCTAGTAAACAAATCCAGAGATAGACAGAATATTGAGTTCCGCAGTAAGCTGGCTTTTCTCAACTGTGTTGGGATCGGTTTCCAGTCCAGATGCAGTTGAGAACCAGCAGTTTACACAAAATGACTGTCTGTCTGACCTCCTCAACTCACTTGCCTGAACAACCAGACACCCCTTGGAAGGATAATAAATTGTGACCTTGATTAAGCGAAGGTTGTAAATATTGCTAACTGAGGTATTGTAACTGAGGCTCATGGATTTGGGTAAATGACAATATTTTGCGACACTTAGCTCAAAGTGTAGGAAACTCCAAAACTTATTTCTTTATTCCAACAAATCCTAATACCTAAGTACACTACACCAACAAAAACTTTTTCAGAAATGGACAATACGACTACGGAACCCGTAAAGTTTAGGACAAGACTTTTGTTTGACTGTAGCAAGAGCAGACATAAAAAATGTGAAGCAATTTCACTCGCCGCCCGCAGACTGTCATGAATATTAACCATTTTGCGCCATCTGCCACAGAGTACAATATTTAGATGAGATAGGACACTAATCACTTAGAGTTGAAGATGCCTATGTCATGGTAACGTATCTGTCTGTCTGGATCCTGCAGACGCATCAAAATTTTCTGTCTCTGTTTTAAGTACGACACCTATTTCCAGACCTCATCTAAATAAGTTACTAAAAGGTTTTGCGTTTAATAAAACATGCTTCTTTTATAATTCATTTGGGCGTACATTAACTTAAAATACGATTCAGAAGTTGATACATTCAGTATCTATGCTATCATTACCAAATCTAATTTTATTTTTTCGATGTGTTTTTAATATATATATAGAGCCAGCCAGCCAGCCGAATCACCTGGTATAATTAAAAACTTAAACGTTCTATCAATCAATCACAATTCGAATAGGTAAAAAACCGGCTACGTACCCGTTCGACCTCCAAGTTTCGACCTCACTGACAAATATGACCCGTTCGACCTCCTTGTACCGTTTCGACCCTAAAACTTGGACTTTGCATATATTTAAGTGCCCGTTCGACCCTCTATCTAGTAAAGTGTTCCGTTCGACCCATTTTTTTACATCTTCGTATGAAAAGCTTAAGTACAATCGTGCACAAAAGTGGGACACTTTATCAAAAATCAAACACGGTGCAATAAATAAATCAATACGTTTATTCAAAGATATAAAAGCAACAACGTTTTATTACAAATAAAATCACCTATTCCAATTAGATCACTTATTTATCCGGTTATAAATCTTTAAGTTGGTGGGTATATCTACAGATTGTACCAGAAGGGTGAGAATAATCTATACATATAATAAAATTGTAGACAGAGCTGTGTCTTTACATTGAATATTTTTTCGAAAAAATTAGTGTTATGCATTATTTGTATGCTACTGAAGCCAAAACAATCGTTTTTAAAATTTTTGTCTGTTTGTCTGTTTGTCTGTTAGTCTGTTTGTCTGTTTGTCTGTTTGTCTGTTTGTCTGTTTGTCTGTTCGCGATGGAATCAAAAACGGCTGAACCGATTTGAAAAATTCTTTCACTGCTGGGAAGCTACACTACACTATCCACGGGTAACATAGGCTATGTTTTATCCGGGTACGGCAAGTTGTTCCCACGGGACGCGAGTAAAACCGCGGTAATATGAAAGCTCACTGATTAACAATGAAATCTCGGACGCTATAACACCTTCTAACTTGAAAATTGGCAGGTGGGTTTCTCATAGGGTGTAAACATACACTAAGAAACGATTTTTGGAAATTCCACCCCTAAGGGGTAACAAAGGGATTTGGTAGTTTGTATGGAAGTCCAATGATTTTTGAAGTAAGAATCATGAAATTTAGCAGATAGGTCCGTTATAGGGTGTAAAAATTATTTAAGAATGGATTTTATGAAAATCTACCCCTAGGGGTGTAAAACGGGGGTTGGGAGTTTGTATCGAAGTCCTATATTTTTGAAGTAAGAGACATGAAATTTAGCAGATAGATCCGTTATAGGGTGTAGAAATGATTGAAGAACGGATTTTACCAAAATCTACCTCTAGGAGTGTAAAACAGGGGTTGAAAGTTTCGGCGGCGCGCGTTGTTCCACGCGCTCCTCAGAGAGTGTCAGCAAACCCCTGCGGGGCCCACTAGGGCCAGAGCCCGTCAGGGCTGCGGAAGTTCAGTAGTTTAGAACTACTGAACGGATTTGAATGATTCTTTTAGTAAAAGTGACATTTTAGTAAAAGTTGTTTGACTTACAAAAATGAGAGATCTGAAACGTCTCGAATGGTCTGGCGCAACCAGTTTTTTCCCCGGACTCCTAAAATTCGACATCAGACGTTCCAGATCTTTGATTTTGACGACCCATTGTCGCTGGCATAAGCGACATGGTCCGCGTACGAAGTCGCGGGCTGAAGCTAGTTGTATATATAAAACTATTTATATTAAAAGTAAAATAATGTATATAAATCATAGTTCAAATATTAAAATCAGTTTTATCCTAAACAGACTGAAGCTGTCAAATAGTAATCATTATATTATACATGGTTTAAGATCACAAATTCTAATTTCAATTTTTTGTGAAGCAATAACAAGTACAGACAACAGCAGGTCAACGTATACGAATCTGTCAAATTTTACCAATCAAATATTAACCTACCCCCATTGCGATAAGGTTGAAACAGGCCATTAAATATTCGTTATATTTATTATTTTACCCGAAATAAGTAGTGAGTAAATTTACCACAACATAAAGACAACTAATTGAGTAAACTCAGCTATAAGAAAAACAAATATTATTTTTTGAATTACTTAAACATGCTTTAATGCATTTAATACTTACCAGTAATTAAAGTTTCCTTGTTTTCTTATTACTTGTGATTTTCACACCTTTTACCAAACGGAACTTTATTGCACAAATACACACACGTCAACAACTTAAAGCTTCCACTAATTGTAATGTTATGCAAAAAATGACACTGTTTTGTTTTTGCTGGTTTGCGATCCCTCTAATACTTACCCCGCACCATACCCCTTTCTACTCCCTGCGCCCGANCTAATACTTACCCCGCACCATATCCCTTTGTCTACTCCCTGCGCCCGCGCCTTTGAAAGCGAGGAAAGGTGCAGCTTAGACGCGAGTTTGCCTTACGTATGTCCAAAAAATTATAATGTTCGGCTGTCTATTTTACTTATGAAAAATATTACATTTTATGTACACAAGTTTCATTGATGTTTCTACATGAACGTTACCAAAATGATAATTATAGTAATACCGTGTATTTACTTAGGTACCTATTTAGTAAAATTTTTAGATTTCCGTTTAACAATTTTCAACATAACTGTACCCGTTTCCCAGTTAAATAACATTGATTGAACAACAAATGAGCACATATTTTTTGAAGGTCCAAAGGGTACTAAAAAAGAGGTCGAACGGTTACTTTTTACTAGTTTTAATTTTGAAGGTCGAACGGGTACTACAAATGAGGTCCAATGGGCACATTGATTATTATATTTTGAAGAGGGTCGAAAGGGACCTTAAAATGAGGTTGAAAGGGGAATATCTGTAAGAGGGTCGAAACTTGGAGGTCGAACGGGTACGTAGCCAAAAAACCTTCACTCTTCTAAATAACGCACTATGAAGTGTCCCATCTGTTTTCACTTAATCTTTGGCCAAAAACAGTATAACAAAGTACGGCGGGCGTCGATTGGCGCGCTTACGATACTTCAGGGTCGTATTTCAAGTGAAATTGGCGCGTTACAGATTAGCTCCAATTTTCTTTGCCACTACATTGAATATACTAAGGTTGGGGGCGAGACAGATTATTTGACTTCTATTTATACGTTTAGTTGATAGAAAACTAACGGGAATATTTGAGGATATACTTTTTTTAGTGTATACTCAATATAAAGACATAAGTAGATGTGGAATCTGATTTATAGACTAAGTTATTTATTTGCATACCACTTCAGCATATAACCCTAAATCAGTCTCAACTAAAAATAAACGCAAAATTTTAAACTAACATACCCCACTAAATCACTTTAAAGCTAAAACTAATCACCTAAAAGGTCCGTCCGTCCATAAACAAAGCAGACTGACCGATAAATTTTCACGTCTAGCGCCTTACGGTAGTTAATTTTTAATTCGACAGTCCGCAGGTCTTACCTCGCGGACGGTCGATGCAAGACTGATGGTTTTCGGTGGTGGGGGTGACCGCACA
Source organism: Heliothis virescens (assembly GCA_002382865.2). Lineage (NCBI taxonomy): Eukaryota > Metazoa > Arthropoda > Insecta > Lepidoptera > Noctuidae > Heliothis > Heliothis virescens. The sequence goes on from NWSH02000505.1 coordinate 14,487,483, forward strand.
GCTTAGTTATCCGGCTACCGTCATTTGTTGACTTGCTCGTTTTAAATTAGATGTCCGAAAGGATGTTTTCTTTTATGCTTTTGGGTGCTTCGGCCCCATTTACCTGAGTTTGGTTAGGTATTAACCTTTTTCTCGGTCATTGTTTTCGCGTTTTAGTATTTAAATGAATTGGTAGCGTTTTTGTTTATTCTAAGGAAAATCGTAGGATTTTTTTCGGATACTGATGATAGTTTATAGAAAACAGCAAGATTTCAACTTTTGGTTTGCTATAATAATTTCGCTTTTCTAAATAAGAAAGACTTATACCTAGAGCGACTTAAGAAGTTAAAAGTTTGTGTAAAAATCTCCAAGAATAGCCATTTTAACAGCTGTTGAAATGTTGCTAAAACTGAGAAAGAAAACTGTACTCTTTCTGGCGTCTAAAACAAGTGGCTAAGTTCTTTAGTACATTTATTTCTAGTCTAAAACTAGTTACGAAATACCGACCCCACAAGTTGGGTACATCGTTTTACGGTCCATTGCGCCATCTCTGTGAGATCATTAATCAATGTCAAAATACTTCGGAGCAAACCCAGCATTGGAATGCGCATAAAAAGAATTTGCTGTACATTCCGCGTTGGGCTTTTACAAGATTTTTCCTTTTTGTGCTGTGAAGTGAAATATGCTTGCTCTTAATGTGTTTTTAAATGCTTTAACGTTAATGTTATGAGTGTACGGTTTTGCTGCCTTTATATTGGAGTAGGTTCTACTAGATTCCCGTGGCTTTGCCCGCGGGCCGATAAAACTTACTGTCGCTATAGAATTTTCAAAATTAGTTCAGAATATCCATTTGATCACCGCTACATCCTCACAGTGTCACAAACATTCATTATACTTTTTAATTTTAGTTTTCAAAAAAACTCAATTTTTTTAGTCTTCAGCCCTTTCAAGGATCCGAATGCAATATTTAACAGTGAAAGTAAGTCTTCATTCCACTTCTCTTTGATATAACCAGAACAAATATACCTCTACTCCTAGATAATCTCTTGCAGTTTTAATTACAACATCAAAACCTTGACATGTGGGTACAAATTTCTGCAATCGATTTTCAACCTTATCACAATGGAGGTAAGTTAATGTTCGATTGGTAAAATTTGACCTGCTGTTGTCTGTACCTACAACAGCAAGTCAATATCTGTAAAATTTTACCAATCAAACATTAACCTTCCACTATTGTGATAAAGTTGAAAATCTTTTGCAGAAAGACAGATTTGGGGGCACGGTAGTGCCCCCGCCAAGTCGAGCGCAAAGCAAACACTGCCGTACCATCCTTTACTGGAACCATTTCGCCGCATTTTGAGGCCCCTATTTGAGAACCTCTGGATAAGACCAGAACGCAGAAATTTTGGTCATCCAGAAAGCTATAATCACATACTTAAAAACCGGAATTTCAAGTCTGTAGGTAATTTCGTTCCGAAGCTAAGCGAAAGCAAAGTTTCATATTTTCGACACTCACTCACTCATGATCATCAAAATAGAACTAGTACTTCCCACAATCTTAGAGAGCTGAAATTTGGTACAGACTTAGGGTTTAATGGCCACATAAAGGGAAAACTACAAAAACTAGGATAATCGAAGATCTGGAGTACCTGGTGACCCTGATTAGAAAACAGAAGAGCCCAACCAAACTATTACAGATATCAACACACTGCCTCAGGTTAATGTCAATAAGCTCATGTTTCTACAAAAAGAAGTGAAATCCCACCAAAAACATACTGTAAAAAACTAGCCAAGTCTCTATGGAACTGCTTGTTTATCTCTAAAAAGTAATGAAATCTAGACAAAGTCGTGCTGAGTCTTAGGTTTCTTACTGCGATTTTATTACTGCAACAGTTAATGTGATATGACTGCCGTTGAACATTCTTTATAAGTAACTGGGTACAAGTCAACGGCCAGTTATATAACATTAACTGTTATAGTAAAGAAATCGCAGTAAGGAACCTAAGACTCAGCACGACTTTGTCTAGATTTCATTACTTTTTAGAGATAAACAAGCAGTTCCATAGAGACTTGGCTAGTTTTTTACAGTATGTTTTTGGTGGGATTGTGGTTACTTGATGTACCTGCCTATTAAAATTCACGCCTCACCCCAATTCGAGGGGGGTAAACATGAAAAAAAAAGTAAATTTTCCCCAACTCGGGAACAGAAGGTATGTAAGTAAAGGACTCATGATTTCTCAAAGGAATGTTTGTAGGGGCTGCGCCGACAACGCACGAGTTAACTTTTTGACAGGGATACCTTTGCCGACGTGATAAGAATCATAGAAATGTTGTGCAAGTTATTAGCGACGAGCGATGACGTGTGTAACTTAGTATTTGGTAATTTGTGTGTAGTAATACAATATTACAAGAGATTTCATTGCTGATAACCTACAAGTCAATCGATCTATCAAAGTGCTATTATTACCTAAAGATTTGACATAATTTGTTTTATAATAGAACCTAAAACTTATAGCTGTCTGTGACGATTTAATGACTCGTGTAAAATAAAAAATATCATTCAAATCTCTCTCTGTAATTAATTTATTATTATTCATTTTCTAGATCTCATTTACATCGCAGTAATAATGTTGTTAAATTACTTTACCAGCTACCCGCTCCGCTTATGCCCTACACCACACACTAACCACAGAATCCTGTGAGTTTTTCCGCTCTGATGATTTCAAGCCAGATCTCTTGTTGATCCAAGAAAGGCGAATTTTTCGCCGATACGTGAACGAATTCTGAAATATTTTGAGTAAAACGCGTTTCTACAGCCTATAGACTCCATATAACCCTAAGTTTTCAGATTTTATTTATTTAGGATTCGTTACTGAAAGTGTGTGTCAGGTTTTTTGCACTCAAGTGTACCAGATTTTTCAAAGCAAATAGTAGAAAATATTTTTTATTTATTTGGTTTGAAATTGAGTGAACTTCGGTGTTGGCTTGTGGCTATTTGTTTGTGAGCTTTTTTCTAGCTTTTTAAAGTAAATAGCTTAAAGCGGTACACGTATTTGTTAGTTTTAACGACCGAAGTAAATATGTCAAGATAAATAATAGTTTATTATTATAAAAATCTCAAAGAAATTGTGTTGTTATTTATTTTAATGTTTTTGTAGTTTTAAGAAAGGTTTAAATATTGATATTTTTCACTTGAAAGCTTTCAAAAACAGGCCGAACTCTGGATTTTTATTTTTGGTGGAAATGCAGGCGTTACTAGGAACTTAAAATAATAACAACAAAAAAGGTGAAATACATTCAGAAAAAAAAAACTTCTTAAGCAGAACTCAACATTCTCCTAAAGACGTATGACTGATAACTATATCAGCCTCTTTATCGGGCTCTTGTTATAGAGAGAAGGGATGAGCGTTAATGACAACGCTTTCAGAAGTACAGGATTTCTCTCGATATTATACACAAGTGCGTATTCTCGCAAGTTTTTGAGAACCTAACTATAGATTTTTTTCGAAATCTTGCCCAAATCTCCAAAAATCTCTGATCCTAAAATCTCACACAGTAGACAGATTCGCATAATAAACGTATAGCATGCGACATAAAATCATAATGGCGTTAGCGCGAGGTTCACGCAATGGCCGCTAGGGGGCCATTGTAACCAGCTTGCGAAGTATGGAGGTACTACACGAACACGAATCTTACAGCCGATTTCAATGGAAAAATGGTAACAGGAGTTGTGTATGCAACTGTTTTAAATAAACTAGCAATTTTTCTTTGAATCTGGGAGAAATACGCGTTCCTGCCGATCTGTGATAATAACTCATGCATGACCCCTGTTTTTCGTGTTACTGTAGACTATTAAAGACTGAAGGCAGAATCTGATCAAAATAGTAAATGAGAAACATAAGCAAGCACACCTTTTCATATAAAATCATCTCTTACCAACTAACTCAGGATTTTCATCCTATCTCACCGAGTGCTATATTCTACTGCTAAATTAACCAATATTGCAATCGGTGAATCTTGTAATGATATGTAGTTGTGTGCGTATAATAAAAAAAATACGCGCGATTATGTGACAACCAGAATCCAGTTACACGATTTCAAACAGAAGAAACGATACTCTCTATTAGATTGTTGATTTATTTATGACTTGAGGTCATTCCGAAATCACTCCGAAGTGAAACATTTTTTAATGTAACTTGAAGTCATTCTTATGACTTCAAGTCTCCTAAGATCTCCCTCTTTCCAATAGTAGTCCCCACGGCGTAAGGTCGTGTGTTACCGAAATTTCTATAATAACAAGGAGCCCCAGCCACTACGCAGTCTCGCGTCTTATGAATAAAATTATCTGTCTCCCTTCATAACGTAAGTCTTTTATGGGGAACGATTATTGTGAGTTTTATATTTGGGTGCACTTTGAATCAGGTGTGAGTCGAGGGAAAACAGATCTAAAGGATGTTTTTTTTTTATGGCATCATCATCTGCCTAGCCTTTTCCCAACTACGTTGGGGTCGGCGTCCAGTCTAACCGGATGCAGCAGAGAACCAGTGTTTTACATGGAGCGACTGCCTGTCTGACCTCCACAACCCAGTTACTCGGGCAAACCGATACCCTTCGATGAGATAGGTTGTCAGACTTTCTGGCTTCTGACTACCCGTAACGACTGTCAAAGATGTTCAGATGATAGCCGGGACCCATGAGTTTATCGTGCCTTCAGAAACACAGAAGAACTTGACAAGATGGTCACCCGTCCACGGACCAATCGTGCCAAGCGTTGCATAACTTTATGATCGATCGATCCGCGCGGCTTTGACTTAGCCACGAGCTCTTGATGGCATAGAATTATGTTATATAGTAGTGGATGCAGGTTACTGAAGATCCAGCAAAGTGGTGAACCTTGGGGGACCTATGTCCAGCAGTGGACGTCTTTCGGCTGAAATTAACCTTAGTCCCTATAAAATCCCACTGAAACCTGACCCGGGAATCAAACCCAAAACTTCATAGCCAGCAGCCCCACATTCATAGCAGCAGTAAAAATATCCCAACATTTCTTACTAATAATTCCAGAAAAAACATCACCCAATCACGAATCCAATAAAAAAATATTATTTCCCACACTCGTTCAATAAACATACAAATCTTTCGACGGTTATCCGAAGCACTGATATCTCCTCACGCTCCAAATGACCTGATCATGCCAACCGCATCACGGATCAAGTGATTTTATGAAGGATTTCAAGTATTGGCCTCTGAATTCAAGCACTTGCTCTCATTTCAAGTATTTTTGATGCTATTTTCATGCTGGGATGATGGTGGAGTATTTTATGTTGGATGGTTGTGAATTTCTGGTTTTAATGAGCTTGGTCTGGTGAGTAATATGGTCTCAGTTTGTAGGGCAGTACCCAGACTGTGTTGTAGGCAACTAGTTTCCATCCGCGGTTTCACCTACATTCCGAGCGGAATATTTCTCACATTATTATTAGGGTAGATTATTAAAGTATGTACAAACGATAGCACATCAAGTTACCACAATCTGTCGCATTTCTGCAATAGATTGGTAAAATTTTACAGATTCGGGTACCGTAACCTGCTGTTGTCTGTACATAAAAGGTTTATTACTGCCAAGTTTTATCAACATCCAACAAGTAGTTATTGCGTGAAAGAGATACAAACATACATACCTTAGCGTTAATTATATAAGTGGGACTAGTAGGAGCCCTCGTGTATCAACATCGTGGAATCCTGACATCAGCAAGTCCATAATATACAAAAAATCGGGAAAAAGATATAGTAAGGTAGGTAAATGATAATGAGAATTTTGAAGTGAAATTTAAGACTGTCAATTGAGCGTAGTTATAAAATCGTGCGCTTTACGGAGACGCCGCTAGCTGTCATCAGTCCACCCGTGACCATGGTCGGTGCGATTCCACCGAAACGTCGGGTACAGAAAAAAGTGTCGTACCTTTGTACTAATAAATACAAGCTGTTGTTTTGCATCCTGATCAAATTCTAGCATGTAGGCCGGCATTTTCTTTTATATTCTCCAACCCCCTTCATCTACGCCACTTATTATCCTCATACCATCAGCCTACCTACATCTTGCTAAACATAATGAATCATTCTATTTATGAAAATCAAATGAAAAATACGTACAGAAATTATTATAATGAAGCTATATACATCCCCGAGGAACTCCACAGCTTTACTAACGTATCAAAATGAACTGCAAATCAAATAAAAACCCCATCAGTTCAGAAATCAACAGGATGTTGATGTGACTAATGTTATTAATTTATCAACTACCTACATGTGCGAACGTGTTTCCCTATCAGCTGGAGTCTGATAGGGAAATTAATATCGGCTGGCAAGTGTCAATATGTCGCCAAGGCGTACAGCTATTTTGTATATCGCACCTTCGGTGCAACAAAGTCACAACTTTGTTGCACAAATATTTTCATTAGTTCATTTCTAAATTTTACAGCAGAAGAAATACAAAAAAAAAATCGCATGTTAACTATTTATAATAGGATTGAAATCTTTCCATCATTAGATTTCAAACCTATTATAAATATAGTTACCCAGAAATGAGCAAAAAGATGCGATTTTTTTTTGTATTTCTTCTGCTGTATAAGAACTATTGTGACTTTGTTGCACCGAAGGTGCGATATAGGCATGGGAGCATATCATCTACGAATAACGAATCCTGCTTTGATTATGAATATAGACGTCAAAAGTATTCTGATACTAATGTTATAAAGCTGAAGAGTTTGTTAAAACGTGTCTACATCAGGAACTACTGCACTGAATTGAAAAATACTTTCACTATTATGTAGCCCATTTATGGAGGAAGGAAATAGTAGTTCTGGTTAGACTGAAGTCCCCATATATTTATATTTTATGATGATTACTGAAATCTATTCATATAAAAGTCATAATCCTGATACATTCAGTGACTCATCAACGCAGGGCCCAAACCTATAAAGCTGAAATTTTGCACAGAGGTTCATCATAAGACTCTACATATAAGACGCGACATAAGAAAATATTTCTCGAAATTCCCACGGAAACGGAAAAAAGCAGGGGATTTTAAGTTCTACGCGGGCGAAGCCGCTAGCCGAACCTATAAAAATTAAATATCTCCATTCTACTAAAACCACGTCCATATTTAAAATAAATAGCCCAAGAGGTAGTGAACCCTCCGACTAACGGTCGGCCTGTAAGGCTAGAAATTTGTGAAGTGATGAGTCATAGTACACCAAGGCCAACAGCAAAGACCTGGCAGGCCTCAGCCCTGCACATCATCATGCATTTTATTTTTCAAAATGTAAAATTATTACGAAAAAAAAACTTCCTTCTGTAAGCTTCAAAATTTAATAGAATATAGTTTATTTATTGGTAATCATGGAAAAAAATTGCCAGGCGATTTGAGTAAGCAGAAGTATCTGCCAGGTGACTCGAAAGGTGCATAGAAATAGCTAGACATGAAATAATTGTTACTAGTAGCGCCATCTATTAGAAATAATAAAAAAAAAATAAGAAAAAAATTTACTTCTGTAAGCTTCAAAATTTAATAGAATATAGTTTATTTATTGGTAATCATGGAAAAGGCACTAGCTCTCAGGTTAAAGGTAATCTATCCGTATTTATCATCGGCGGCCGGTTAACGCGAACTTGCCCGGTGATCCGGTCAAAAGGCTCTCATATCCGTCCCGGCCCGGTCGAGCATATTATGGAGGCGCGGGTAATATTACGTAAATCAAATGTTGGGCCTTCTTTTAAAAGAGGGGTTTTTTTTAGTTTAAAACTTTTTTTTGCAATAAGGAAGTTTAATGAGGAGATTTTTAAGAAGCGTCCCAAAATCAGGTAGACTCTACACTATATTTTTTTGTACGTAAAATATTATCTAACAACTAACTTATTAAGTACTTAATCTTGATGTAGGGACCTTCTTATATTGGCAAATTATTCTTATTTTGGACTCATTTCTTAGAGCCTAGGTATTAATTAGGTTACTAAGTAATACTACTTAAATAATTGAGTTAGTGGCTGTTCTCAAATTATCAAATGTGCATGCATATGCATGGGAACCTGCACTGTTGATGCTACTGAAAGAGGGCAAAACATTTTAAGCCATCCTCCTTTGTTTGAGTTGCGATAACCACACTACAATAAACCTTAATTTTCACCCCTTATGGTCATGGCACATTGTACCGGCACGGTCACGGCACAGCAAATAACGTGTCATTTAAATTTGAACATTAAATTGTATGACGTATGATATATTTCATAACAACGTGAGTTGTTAGATGGGAAACCGCGCGCTGACGGCCCGACGTTTGCTTTTTTGTATTGACGTTATGAAATATGTCATACGTCATACGATTTAATGTTCAAATTTAAATGACACGTTATTTTGATGTGCCGTGACCGTGCCGGTACAATGTGCCATGACCCTTATCCTAATTTTATTTGTGGTCGGCGCAACATGTTTTCTTTTTCCATACTCTTCTATCTGCCATCGTCTCACATGTAAAATTCTTACCATATCAGCCACAATACAAAGACAATAGAAATTTAAATATAACGTCTCAATTTCACCTCCACCAACATGGAAAAGGGCGAAACTACATTTTGTACACTTTACGGTTTCACCCAAAAATGTTGTACACAAGCATCGTTTGTTTACAAATGGTGCGAAATTTCTTTATGTTTCAAACCTTTTTGGGTAAATAATACCGCGGATTTTTTCAGTAAATATTCTTAGTACCTTAAAGTTTATTATGAGGGTGCGATCGCCTAAGGGACGGGCCTAATGTGAAACCTTCATTTTTATGTTGCAAAACTTTCGATCCTAATTTTCAGTGTCGTGTTTCAGATTTTGCTTTTACGTCGTTGTTTTGCTAGGGTGTTAAAAGTTAATGTTTTTTCTTTAGGCAAGTATTACAAGTTTGCTTGTGTAGACATTAGATGGGTCTGGGTACCTAAATCAAAAAAAAAAAGTGTAAAAAATACAAACTAAAAGCAAGTCTGCGAAAACTTGAAAAAAAATATTATAATTCTAAATAACAGATACTTAATAGTTATTGGTCTAATATTTAAAGCCGTGTCTTATAAAACAAACTAATCTCATAAATAAAAAATGCCTAATAAAATCAGTTCCCACTCTTACCAATAGATGGCGCTATCCAATAAACTAACCCAAGCTCCCTAAATCGCTACATTCTTCGTAAAAAATCATGTCAATATATTTCTAAAAAGCTCGTCGGTTATCGTTTCAGTAATAAACGTCTTGAAGACTGCGCCATCAATTTTGTAATCGTCCCATTTCTCAATACTAGGTCGATGTGAAAAAATGCTCTAGGACCACAGAATAGAATAGTTTCATACATTTTTATTGACACGCTGCGATTCTCGCGGGTTGTGTTAGGAATATTTTTGGTGATAAAATTTTAGTACCGGCTCCGTTCGGTAGTTGAAAACTGTTTGCATAATGTGTCTTCGCGTTTTATATTAGATGACGTCATTTTTATGGATTATAGTTTTCTTATACGGAGTGAAGTGATAGAATTTTCTTAAGAAGTTTATAAAGTGTCCGTTTAATAGAAAGTGAGCGAATAAAAAAGAAATATGAGGTTGTTTAGAAGGAAATTTTAAACAGCGTGCGATATTGGAACCTGTAACCAATATTTAGCCTAACAAGGGCGGTTTTCAAAGAAAATTATTCCGTAAAGAACTGCTACATTTATTTAATTCATTAATTTGTCTAGTTCTTGATCCTTTTTAATTTTTTCTCTACAACTTATTGATTTCATATTTTATAGGACATACAGTTGTATCTTACACAACCAGAGCACCAGTTAGTAATTATTTTATTACCGATTTAAAATAAATATTTTTATCGATCTCAAATTCATTATAAGTACTTATAAAGAACCTCTTCATAAATAAAACCTACCTACATTAAATAACACACAGTATAAAGTAACATATATGTAAGTACATAAGTAGAATTCAGCCACATTCAGCCCTGCCTACCGTCTGGCGCGAATATAAAGACCCGGATATGAGTCGCCCTTTGACCGGCCAAGTTATATCCTGCCAGACAAATGTACAACTACCCACTGCTGTAGGACTTGTGTTTACTTTTGATTCCTATGTACATACTTAGGTATGCTTGAGTTTTGCGATCGTTTACTTTTGTGGATAAAACAGAACACCAACTTCGAGGATAAATATTTAAGTATATATTTTAGCTAGTTGTGTGTCGAGAAGCCGCTACAAATTTTTATTATTTTTAATTCGTAACAAAGAAAGGCTTATAATTATTACAATCGCATTAAAAGATTTGTTCAACGATAAGATATCGGTCAAAGGTGACCCCAAATTTAATTTTCCCATTTGCTTACCTAGCATCTTTAAAAGTTTGATTACAGCGCCATCTCTCGAATAGGATTGTAACTATCTACACTGAAAAGAGTTTTGTTATATTATAATGACGCAGGTACCCAATTGTTTGCAGCAAATCGTACAATTTTAACTTATCCATCATGATTAGGTAAAAGATAAGTTTTTCGTCGTAAAACTGCTATGTTGTCACCACCATACCCATCATTGCCACCTAGTGTGATAAATAGGAACTAAGTGAAACTGTTGCAACCAACGCCTACGGTGCTCGTGACGGACAATCTATTTCAACTAGTTCTACAAAATTACGTTAGATGGCAGTATATTTTTTATTGCCTAAGTTCTAATTGCCCTTCTTTTCTGTTTCCAATTTTATTTGGGGTCGGCATTGTGATAGCGTTCACGTCCATTATACCTATCAGTTGTCATATCAAAATAGGCCTTCTAAAGATTTTTAACTTTTTTTCTTTATCAAATTTTAAAATAAGACTTTACCATTCCTCAAGGTATAATTTTCATAATCGTATTACTGCTTAGTACCTACAAGCATACGTACCAATATCTTGATTCAGAAAGACCAAATTGTTCTTCTGAAGCCCTAACTCAGCGGGTCAATAACTGTAGAAAGATTAAGATCAACGATTGGTTTTCTTCAACACCTTTTCTTATCATGGAAAACCATTTAAATTGCGAACATGAGAACATGTTTAGTATAAACTTACACCAGCAATAAATACATCAGTGGAAAGTAGTGATAAACATAGCAAAATCAAAAAGATGTGTTTCGACCGTGACAGGACTCGAACCTGCAATCTTCGGATCCGAAGTCCGACGCCTTATCCATTAGGCCACACGGTCCTTGCATATCTCGGTCAAAATTATTCCTTACATTCGCATTTTAATCGATCCGTATATTTTTTATCAGTTTTATGTGAATTGAATGGACGCTAATTGAAATCAAATTATTTTGTGTATTTTTTTTAGATTTCTAATGTACCACATTTTGTAATTCGGTAATGAAATAAAACCCTGTACTTAATTGATGAAGTAACCGGTAAAACCGCTAAATAACAGACAATAATATAATGTTGTGCAATATGGTAACCAACTTCGGATAAGTACTACTTTTATCAGCGCAAGTAGATAACTTTAAACATAGTATAGGTACCTAGACAATAGCAATCTGTGCATGTTTGAGCACTCGTGAATCTTACGTAATTAGGTAACTTGTTGTTATCCTCATTCAAGGCAGTGTAATTAATTATTCACGTTCACAAAAATGTCGATGATAACACGCAAGAACCTTCCTGAATGTTTAGCAAATGGTTAAGATAACTATTATGTTAATAATAATAACCAGTCTTTACTTTGAATAATAATTTCAACTAAGCAATGATACTGCTGACTTTGTGTTTAGTTTTTATGAACAAAGAAAAACATGTGAGCTTGTAATACTTCTCTGCACAATTAACCTCTCAAGGGATTTGAGTTCAGAGCCATCTACCAAATTCGTTGCGTACTACGTAACATCATGAGTCGCTGTAAGCTGACGCTTTGGTTCTCTGCTTAGGTTGACATCTAGTTGCGCTAGTTCTGACATTCCAAAACAGATGGCGCTCTAATTTAGTTTCATAGTTATCCGCCAGATGGCGCTACGTGATTAAGATTTCATTGTTTCAATGAGGGTTTTCTAAAATGGTCTTCACCAGATGGCAGCACTGTAGCGTCAGGTCCAAACACAAATCAAAACTTGTATTTTTCGATCGTTTTTTGATGTAAATACATTCTTAGAATGTTTGAAAAATAATATATTTTCCTTTACTTTAATTTTATAGTAGTTAGACTAATCAAATTGCGGTAATAACCTTTCAAAAAACTTTTCCTTGTAGCAATGACTATTGTACCTCTTTTTTTAGCTGAATCTTCAGTTTGGCCTTAATTAACCTTAATAAATCAATAACACTACTAAATGCGTAAAATTTCACGAAAAAATCATTCGATCATCAGTTGGAATCTGTACTATCTGACAGCTATTTGGACCTGACGCACATGAAGCGCTCTCTGGTGGCAAAAAAAGTTTTGAAAACCCTCATTCCTATTGTTCTAACAATATAATACTTTGATAGGTAGTAATGCTTATGAAAAAGAGAGCTTCATACCAAGAACATAGTCGTTACTTAGGTCGTCTAGTTCTCAATAGTTTGCTTATATTTTAAATGCAGATCTTTCAAGATAGATAAGTACTTAGTTATCATACAACTTGGCCATTCTCGCAATTCTAAACAGAAATGATTTTTTGAGCATCAGTACCTATACGTCTTAAATAAACCTTAGTACACTTCTGTCCAAAATCATTAGGCAGCTCGAGCCATTGACTTGGCACCATCGTCCGTCTTGAGTGGCAATTTGCCAGTCCCTGGAACACTTAGACGAATGTGTTTGCCCCTTAGGTTGTGCCCTCGACGTTTAACGACAACTTGGCAATTTTGCCATTCTCAAGTGGCGTCCGTTTATTTGGCTTGAAGTGTACGGTATTGAGGTTGTTTTGGAAATAAATTGGCAACAATGTGATACTTCGTTAGGGTTATTGAAATGTGTTTTTAGATATTGTATTTATCTAGTAGCTCCCTACCAATAATGTATGATGGGTTATATCCGTAGATAAATAAATAAAATTGGACTTAACCTGGATGCGTGTTTTAGTTGCGTCTTCACACCTAGGTAACCTAAGTACAGATGACAGCAGGTAAACCTACCCAAAACTGTCAAATTTTACCAATCGAACAATATCCTTCCACTATTGCGATAAGGTTGAAGAATTAAGAAATTTGACAGATTATGGTAGCTTGATGAGCTGTCGTCTGTAGCTCTAATAATTTATAATTTTCCATACAACTCAAATTTGTTGCGTAAGTTAGATAACAAACTAGCAACTGCAGTTTCGATTTATTAAATAATATAATTTAATATACTTAATCTAAGGAAATAATTAAGTACCATCATAAGTAGGTCGCTCATGTTTCATAAATCACAAGCTCAACCAAAAAAATATATTATTTACTTCACTGCGGACCTGGAGACGAATAAAATCCGAAAACATTATTCGATGAACTGAAATTCGAACTCAGAACTCCATAGTCAGCCCTTGCGAACGATCACTGAACTTATGTGGCATCACTTACTTATAAATAAAATGTGGTTTAAGTATTGCAAACTCATACAATCAAGTAGTCCACATATCACATATCTACTAAATTGATAAATGACCTAATTATACAACGAACTAATTAAACCCAAACTATTCAGAAGTTAATAAATTATAACCGCCGCGTATCTGCCGTCAAAATCTAACAACTGGCTTCCAAACTACCAATACACGAAGTCGTAAACTGAAAAAAATAACCCCCATCTCCACAAACGAAAAACCACCCAAATCAGTGTGAAATAAGGTTGAAATTCCCTTAACGAAAAGAATAATGCATTAAAAAAAACACTATTTATAGAGAGCTGTCAATTTAATTCGGATCAAATTCTGGTCGATTAAAAGCATCTGCTCTTTTACTACATACGGATTTCAACTCTATTTTTAGTGCCATAAGGTGGACTATTCATAGTTTGAGTTGCCAAGTGTGTAGCATGATATTTTTTCGGAAACATTCTTGACCGCGGGTGGCCTACACACGAGAGATTTCTCCTCCAATCAGAATCTTTGTATTTGAGATGAAACAAAGCCGCCTTTGTTGTGGGCGTGGCTTTCTTTGTTCCCCACAATGGGATGACAGTTAGTCCCTTTGTGTTCATTGTGTGGGGTATTGTTAAGCTATTGTGTGGTTGGCAGGCGAAGTCGGGGGCGGGGCGAGTGGTGATATGTGCTGAAATTCGTTTTTACCTAAAGGCCGATTGTTTTGATTGGTGGTGAAAGTGTCTTCGTGTCTTGGGAGGTGACGGCGAGAAAAAATGATTAGGTTTCTGTTGTAGCTTCTTTATCTATAGTTTCGTTATCGACTAATGTAATAACAGCCACCTATATAGAAAGCGGTTTGTCAATTACAGATTATGCAATAGCTAGATACCTACCATTAAAATATTAAAAAACTACTGTACGGTACTATACTATACCTACCGTATCTAAATAGGTACTTAAAATACACAATTCTCCTCACAATTTAGCTTTACCTACCTAGTTACACGATAACACGACCCGCAATTGGGCACTTTTAAAAATATTCCGCGTTTTGAATCTTAAGCTATTCCTCATTCATCATAGCCATTCAGTAAGAATAGTCCCCATTTGTCTAAAACATTCGATTTGCTACTTACACTAAGGATTGTAGCATTCCGAATCCTAAAATACAGACCTAAAATAAAAAAAAAGTTATTTTGTATTTTTTTCAAAAAGAGAACACAGCGCTTTCAATATCGAAGATAGTAGATATAGCTTCTCCTCACATCCATCGGTCTAAAATATTCGACCTACACGCGGTAACCTTTTGGGCTTCGAAGGCACTTTCAGTTTTGTTTTTTCGGGTATTTACAACAATTATACATATATCTGGGATAAGTACTGTAGCTATTCCTCTCTCCTCACAGTTAAAAAATATAAGTAGCCCCTAATTGTACAGACAGCAAGCTGCCACAATCTGTCATTCTTCAATAGATTCTAAACCTTTAAGTGTTTAATTTTCGGTAGGTAAAGTTTCACAGATTAATGCTTCCAACTAAACTAAATTCTAAACTAAACTAATTCTTTACTGGATTCCAACGCCAAACCTTCAAACACAGGCTGACACATTTTGATCTTCAAAGTCTTATTATTTCCTTATATAGTACCTTATAATACAATTTTACCATCCAGCATACTCCAAGCTACTCCTCAACCCTCAGTCCTCAGTCCTCAGCGTGCCAGTAGAAACAGTGACGTAACAGCGCGGGTGTCACCCAGACAATGTTATCGATCGGGCGCGACAACGCGACTCGCGAGGCCTCACGCGTGTAGTTTCAGTAGCTTGCTTATATGAGCTGTTTTATTTCAGTTATTGTTGTAATTGAGGTAGTTCTAGCATATTTTAATTATTAGATTGTTGTGCTTTTTAAATGTATTGGAGTTTAAGTAAATTATTACATTATTTAAGAGGAGCTCGCTAGGTAACAAGTTGGCAGTCGGGCAAAAATTAAATGGTATTGAATTCAAGAAAAGACTTTATGAAATTAATGATTAAAGGCCTATAATAGGTACCGGTTTCTTTAAAAAAATTAACAAACTTACCTCGAAAAGACAGTAAAAGTAGAGCTTATAGTTACAATTAACTGAATAATACATGCTACCTACCATGCTTTAAGGTGCCTAAAAACGACAGTCCAACTTACACATTACTATGAATACGGAAAATTTTAATTGAATCAAATAAAAGAAATTCTATTTGTTCATCATTTCCGAAAAGTTACCTCTAAACCAATCCTTTTTAAATCAATCGCTGCATTCACACTTACTCAACTGGAGAGGTACAAAATATTAATAATGCAAGCCCACACGCTTCGCCGTTTATGGGGTAACGGGGTTCTATGGGGCTCTATGGGGTATTGTGACACGTTCAATGGGTAATACCCCACGACACTACACCTGTGTTGTGTACGTATTGATTATTTTGAATTTTTGATTCTCTATTATGGTGTGTTTGATAATTTTAGTTGCCAAACTGTCAGTGTTCCTAATTTTGGAGGTTGGTTGTTTAATTGATTGTTTTTATTTTCTTTTTTGCGTTATGTGTTTGCTGCAACTTTACACGTCTGACAAACGATATAGATAATTAAGCAGTAAGATATGTTAATAAGTTTTACAAGATGCCCCTTAAAATTACAATATTTTTAAAACTAGACAAGGCTACGGTCCCCTATATACATAAACAAGAACAGAATGTTAAAACACTCTTTAAAATAAAACTAATGTTTTGTGTGATCATAGCTGCCAGCAACAGAACAGCAGTGATCGAAACAAGGAAAATATTGTAGTTAAAGAAAACCTATACTGACCTTCAAACTGTTTACCCTCCAAGGGTAGTTGACGACAAACCTAGGTATATATACCTACATTAAAAACATAGGAAACCGGTCTACCTATTTATTTTTTCACATTTCCATATTAAATTCAACGGTCAACATTTGTGTGATGAGCATGTATGTTGGCTGTGTCTGGGTGTTATAATATGTAGCTATTTATAAAAATATAAGTATACGTAATTATATGTAGTTTATCAGTTGTGTTATCACCCGTAACACAAACTAATTAATAGCTTACCATGGGGCTAACTAACTGTGTGAAAAGGTGTCCCGATATGTTATGTCCTAATATTATAACTAGCTTCCGCCAGCGATTTCACCCGCGTCCATAGGAACGTCTCCGCGCCTCCCTCGATAAATGGGCTATCTAACACTGAAAGAATTTTTCAAATCGGGCTAACAGTTCCTGAGATAAGCGCGTTCAACCAAAGAAACAAATTCTTCAGCTTCATAATATTAGTATCTATAGATTGATGTTCAGCTTATCTTTTACTGAATTAAACTACGATAAAACTTTTGTGGAGGTTAAGTTAGTTAGATTCTCCGCGACTCAACATAACCTACATAGAACAGTCCTGCTATACATCTAGTGTCCAGTTTTCTGAGCCGCAGCCTCCCGGGAGTACCTCACTACATTGAATGGCCGGCCGCGACGGGATTACTTTCCAATGTCAATACACATGTTATTATAGCTGTATAGAACTTGTCTTTTTGTGAAATACGAAAAGAGTAATTTTGTTTTGATCTTAGAGAATAATGTGTAATTGATATAGTCGGAGTTTGTGCAGACCTGCTTATGATACCAAGAATTAGTTAGTACCTAGGTATAGAAGTGTAAGTCTCTGTAATGTTCTCACTACTAAACGGCTGTATTGATTTTGATGAAAAAATTTAATATTAATTTAACTACGGTTCTCAAAATTAGATCTAACCTAGGCATAAGCAGCACATTAGGAATAATTTCACACCAGAATTAAAATTAAAAAAAAATCGTTTACAAAAATAATAAATAAAAGGTTCCTATTGTCGCTTTTGGATATACGCTATAAGGCACATACTATATCTCTGACTTGTTAGTAGGAAAGTTCGTAAATATATACTAACGTGATCGATAGTTGGAACTGTTTAGCGTTAACTCAACGCTGTAGAGTTTAGCGTGAGAAAAGTCATGGGTCAACACTACCATCAATTACGAAGTTAACTCTTACAAGTCTTCACATGCTGTATTTAGTAATGCTTACAGATAATGTATGACATGTACAGTCAGCAAATAAAGTGTATGAACACAATTGAAAAATACCTGAACACTACAACTTGCACTAAGTATGTACTACTGAATGTTACGTGACTTCATAACTACTTATTCTTGCATAAAGCAATTGTATAACCATTATTTTAAGATATAATAGCTAGCCAACTACCCCGGTACCTACGACAGGTATGTGTATAAGTACTTACCCAAACTTCTGTTTGGTGTAGGTATACCTACATGAGGTTTAAACAGATACGAAAGACATTTTATAATATCTATCTAATAATAATGGAAACCTAGCCAACTGTCGGCCATGACGGCTGTTCTTATGTAAGGAGATCAGCCAGCAGCGCAGGACATAAATAGTGCACAAGCATTTGCACAGACACAGGTGCACTCTATTCCTTCACTCTCATACAATATCTATTGATAAGCAAATAGGTACCTATGTATTTGGAATATTCTAGATAGAAGCACTAATACAGATGCAGTATTACCGCGTGATATCACTTATCAGCGGTATTAATTTAGCCGAGCTGGTACCTACAAGCTTGGCTCGGATTTGCTCAACAATGCGACGCCTAACGCGTCTCGGGTGGGGGCGAGTGCTGTGGCCATGATGTAGAGAAAAAGTGGGAATTGTCTGAAAGAATATTAAAGGTTACGTAATTTTTTTTTTAATAATAGCTTTACTAGTTGTTTAATATATAGCTTTACTAGGTTATAAATTTTTCATTATTTTATAATTCATGAGCTTAGAAAATTCTAGTCTAGAATTAGATATAAATTTAGCTTAGTGTCGTGCAGTCTTCACCTCGTTGCATTCAATTTCAGTCTGCAGGCTCCATATTGACAGCAATTTTCTCACACAATATTTTGTCTAACTTTGCCGTGGTCCGTTAACACCATGGATACAAACTTACCTATGCAATATTGTTGGTACTTAAAACATAACCGAATATGCACGCTTTTAGAAAATGACTTCCTTAAATTATAATAAGTCCTATCAGCCATACATTGGATAACTTATCACTCGTGCTTCTCGTTCTTAAAGCTAAATAAAATCTGTGAAAATTGTATTTCGACACAAGCTTTCTCCAGCGGTTTTACCTGCACCTCGTGGAAACTACTCTGCACACCTGGTTAAAAAGTAGCCATAGCCTTCCTCGTGAAACGGGCTACCCAACACTGAAAGAATTTCTCAAATAGAACCAGCCAAACAAACAAACGAACGAACTCTTCAGCTGTACAATATTAATATAGATTTTCGCAAGTACGTAGACTGTCTTACCAAAGTGCAGCTTCATAGCCACCGTATCGGGGAGACCGGGCCCGTCTGGCACACAATGGGTGCGCGTAATAATATAATCGTCTGTCGCCACTTGCCATTAATTAAATTTAAAATTTTCATTGCTACGCCATTGCTGTTTCAACGTCTTTAGCCAGTCTTAGCTGTTTGTGAATGTGATCTATGTTTTGTTATAATGAATGGAATTTACGTTTATAATAAAATAATTTATTGAGGTGTATTATTAGAACTGATGATGATGATGATGGCGTCCTAGCCGACTATCGGCCACGGCGGCTGTTCTCGTGTAAGGAGATCAGCCAGCTGCGCAGGACATAATATTATAGTGCACAAGTATTTGCGCAGACACAGGTGCACCCCCTATTCCCTCACTCTCATAGCCCGATTATTAGAACTATGGTTATAATGTCATGCTTCATTATTCCTGCATATGAAGACAGAGATGTATGTACTTACGTTGGAAAGTGGCCTTTTACGCAATAATGTAGTTACCTACGTAGGTATATTTAATTCCCATGAGATAGGATGTTCTGTTGTTATCTTCTCAATAGGAATTGTCTCAGAATTACCGCTAAAGGCCATGAAGATCAGAAAGGCAGTCGCACCATGTAAAATACTGGTCCTACTTACTTACCTGCATCCAGTTCGTCTGGAAGCCGATATCAGCCATATGAAAAAGGCTAGGGAGATGATGATGTTGCTAAGGAATGTAGGAATAAATAAAAGTTTAAAGTAAAATAGTACCTACTGCTCAACTCGGTTATCGAACTCCAAAGCTCTCAGCAGTAGGTATGTTTGGGATCAATACACCACCACATGTTTTGGGATATTGAATAGGTACAGCCATATCTTATTTACTTCGACAAGTTGTATGTAAGTTTACCTTGGTAACCTCAAATCGTGAGAGTATAAATGAAACACGTTTTTCAGCTACATTCTACATAATTGTCATTTTCGAAGTTACACTTCGACCCCTAATCAATAAGCATACACAGGTTTAATTTTTAAATTCTTTCATGTTTTTTTTAATTTATACATAAGTTTAGAATAAATAAAATAAAAACCAAATCTCTAACTCCACAAAAACCACTGTAATCAATCTTGTGTAAAAAAGTAAAAAAATATAAAAATACAACCGATCATTTACATCAATGGCGGAGTTTATAGGTTAGAAAAAAACATGGCGGTTAACCTAAAGAGGTGCATTGACAAACAGCCAACCGTTTGGCTAATCATTGGGTGTAAGGGTGCAACTTTATAAGTTAGCACCTGCGTCTTTATACCCACTATAAATATCAAAAAAACACCCTCCTTTGAAAAGAAAGGAAGTGATAAAAAACCCTTACAAACTGACACTATAAACCTTCTTGGACTTGACTTTATTTTTTTTAATTTTCATTCATAAAGTTCTGGTGTGTTTGGAATTCGCGTTCGATATTTTGAATTTGGAATTTTGATGGAATAGGACACTGTAAACCATTATAGTATAGGATGAATGGAATTGTTTGGGTTTGTTTCGTATCTTAGGTTAGGAACATTACGCCTATGTGATTGGTCATCCAAACGGCTAAGACACAGCAGATTTTGCCATATCAAAATACAGAGAAAACTCGCTATGACAAATTATAAATCAACATTTTTTTTTTGAAAATATATTTTTAAAAAGAAATTCACAAATGCATTTTCTTTCTTTTACTAAACTTGAGCCTTCATTATACCAAACGATACCATCTTTCAACAAGTACTCAATAAAAAAAAATACATAACACCTAGTTTGCTGAGTCACAGATGCACAAGGACATTTAGTTACGGCCGAGAACACCATAAAAACTCCATGGGAGCCGGGAATTCCTCACCACTATCCCATCAATGACCCTTTTTTATTGACAACCGCCATAGTTTCGTAGCCTCCTGATTCTGTAGTAAGATCGATTAGTCAAAAACTTAAAAAAATATAACAAAGAATTTTCCTTATGAGATTTTCAAAGTAAAGTTTAAGGAAATTGAAAATGCTGACGAAGAAGTTTTTTAATATGGTGTCTGTTTCCTCATTTTCCACGTGCGATCCAAGGTGATGAATCAAAGAAAGCGGTCTAGTTCCATTAGTATTTATGAGTCTCAGTAAAATAGTCAAAACTCGGTGTAAATGTTTCAGCTTCAGTTCAATACTTATAGCCAGCAAGAGAACCATACTTATAACAACAACGAAAGTGAGTAAAAATGAGATCCAGGGATGACGTGTGTATATTTTCCTAACTGTTAGATATTGTAGCTGTTAAGCACTCGTTTCATTTCATTCATTATCATTTTTTGTACAACTGTTTACCACGTCATGAGGCTGTATAGCAGTACTTAACTTAGCCTTATTCATCTAGCAGAAATCCCCCTTAAAAATCCAACGCTAAACTCCCAAGCCTTCCGATTTTCAGCAAGAAAAACACTGAATACAGGCCACCTATATAGTACTAGCTTCTGCCCGCGACTTCGTACGCGGAACATGTCGCTTATGCCAGCGATAACGGGTCGTCAAAATGAAAGATCTTAAACGTCTGATGTCGAATTCTAAGAGCCCGGGGAAACGACGGGTTGCGCGAGACGATTCGAGATGTTTCAGACTTATCATACCATACCATTGCATTGCATTGACTGCCTTTTTAGAATGTATGGACAACGCCATCTATCGGTAAAAGTGAACACTTATCGGAGCTAGTTACGCGCGAGAAAGCTACATAAAGCTGTCCGTTTGAAAAACAGCGACAACGTCACAAAACGAAGGGCAGAAACAGTCGATTTAGCTTAAAAACTGACGGAGTTTCATAGACAC
>NWSH02000505.1:14525579-14547522 GCA_002382865.2 Heliothis virescens
GACTCAGAAAATGCGTGGCAAGGATTCGTGGCGCGGTGGCGCTCGCAGTGCTGAAGAAGACAATTTAGAGTATCGTCTTTGCAAGTCATCTTAAGGCCGGATGTGCGAGAAGCGGGGAGGAACCGGAGACGATGATCGCGATGGGGAGCAACTAGGGTGTGTTGGGAGAGACGATACCACGGAGTTCGAAGAGGGGATCGTTGACCATGCGATAAATGAGAATGTGTAATAGCAAGGAGATCGACGCGCAGAGGGGCAAAGCGGAGCTGCGAGAGATTCATCACTCGGCGTGAATGCGTAACAGATGATGTGATCGCACGCAACCGGACTGGTCTCGTCGCGTCGAGATGTAAGTGGACCAGTACCAATGTACTGACGGCGCAGATAGGAACTGCAGTGCATACGGCTCAATCCTGAGCCTCAGCGCTTAATGTCTAGCGATTGCACGCCTACAGAGCATGTAACGTCAGGGAAGCGCGCGGATTGGGGTGGATATTGCGGATGAAGCCCTATCAGGGGGCGACCGGATTTGTGATGGCAAGGACACGGTGGTGAGGCGAATGCCTCCACCCGCGGGTCGCTCGTTAGAGGCTATGGGTGGCCAGGGCACCGACCGGAAAAGTGTGCGGAGTTACTCCGAAACCGCCGGTTTTCGCGCTGCAGGATGCGAGCGCGCTCGGCGCTCGCGTGGCGAGCGTCGGGACAGAGCTCCGTGGGCATAATCGTCGACCGGCGACGAGCTTATATAGCCAGGGCGCCTTGAGCTATCAGGTGTGTGGTGGCGACTCCTGTGAAAGAGCGTTCCGTGACCTTGGATATAGGACTTCCGCACTGACGAGGGCAAACAAGCTCTGAGCCAGCAGCCTTAACTACTGTGTGAGATCTCTGAACAACCTATCATGGTTCAGTGGAATCTGTCGAACTTGTTACGCCGTATGCCCCACCGAAGTTGATTCTGCGCTAGGTGAGAGTACGGACACAAGAAGTGGGCATCCCGTGCTGTATCACGTATTAGCATCACGGCTGCGAAGCAGACAGCACTCTTGTGGCCGTCGCTCGCAGACGGCCTTTTTGGGGGGCGGCAGGCTTTCCTCAATCTGAGGAAAAGCTACGAACCCAGCTCCCTCCTTAGGAATGGGCGTGCGTGGGCGTTTGCCCGACGGGACAGCCGCCCTCCCACGTCCGCTCTTGTGTTTTGCTGCCAGTAGCATTGACGCGAGCAGCAGGGGCCTGGTCGCCTACCCCTGCGCGTCCCTTCGGTTAACTAACTTAACACTCGCTAGGCCCGATTACCTGCGAAGCGCCAGGGGTCAGCCGGATGCATCGAAAAATTCGCACTCACTAATATTCGGACAATTCATAATTTTACGAGTGGGATAGTACTCGCAGGGCACTTATTCACGCTCCGAACGGGTTAAAGAGTGGCGGCACACGGGCAGTTCTGTTGGAGGAGAGTGAGGAGGTGTTTAAGTGTGGAAAGGTCCGGTCGGATGGGTGGGCCAGAACGGAATGCCGTCTCGTGGCATGGTGTAAAGGTATAAAAGCGCCCCGCTGGTTCGGGGGTATAAGCCTAAAGGTGGAGAGGTGTTAGAACATGACTCGAAAGTAAATAATGGTGTTTTGTTTTGTGTTGAGAGAGTTTAAGGATGTTGATAGGTTTGTTTGTATTTACATATTGTTGTGTGTTGTTTTTAGTAAGTGTAATTGTGTGTTGGTGTGTGTTTTTTTTTTTTTTGATTAGAGTGTTGGAGAGGGGGGGGGGGGTTGGGGGAGGGCCAAGGGGAAGGGGTTGGG
The DNA here is from genome assembly GCA_002382865.2 of Heliothis virescens. Taxonomy (NCBI): domain Eukaryota; kingdom Metazoa; phylum Arthropoda; class Insecta; order Lepidoptera; family Noctuidae; genus Heliothis; species Heliothis virescens. The sequence goes on from NWSH02000505.1 coordinate 14,527,374, forward strand.
GGGAGTTTAAAGGGGGGAGGAAAAGGTGAAGTGTGTGGGGTCAGGGGAGGGTGGAAAGTGGAAAGAGAGGTTAGGGTTTTTTAGGAAAAAGAGTAAGGAGGGAGTAAGGAAGTTAAGTGTTAAGGTGGGAGGGGGAAAAGGAAAGGGGGGAAGGTAAAAAAAAAGGGGAAGGGGGGAGGGAAGGGGGAAGGGTAAAGGTGAGGAGGGGAAAGAAGGGGGAAGAGAAAAGGGGGTTTAAGATAAGAGGGGAGTTAAAGTTAGTGTTTATTTTTTGTTATATAATGGTTAGTGTTTGGTTTTCCCAAGAATGAAAAAAAGGAAGAGCAGAGGAAACGCAAAAAAGGCAAAATCTAAGGATCAAATTCTTATAAGAGTGAGAAACTAATACTCTAAAGAGAGTGGAGGGGAGTAAAAGGGAAGAAGAAGTTAATTTAGAGAAAAGGAAATAGACAAGGTGTACGGGTATTGAATGGATAAAGGTGGGGGAGTGGGTAAGAAAAGGGAGGAGTAAAAGGGAGGGGGAGGGGGTAGGAAGACTGGAATAACTGGTTTACCTACCACCACCGCAACAATTACCCTGATGGGCTAAAAGCAATAAGCTAAGGGGTGCCCGCGCCAAGACTGGAAGAAGGAAAAGTGTTGCCACGCTAAAGGGAGCAAAGGTCAGAGATATTTAGTGGGGAGGAGCAAAGCGGCGAGGGGTGGCTGCGGCGAAACTGGGTCCTCCGGGGGGTTTCAGTGCCGGGGGTGTGCGCGAAGTATGACAACAGTGACACGTTAGTAAACTAGTGGGCGGTCGACTGTAAAGCGGCCCGCGGTCCTACCCACCTTCGCCCACTATTTCTCGATAAAGAGGCAGGCGTCTGAGACATGCTGAGGAAAGGGAGCGCAGGGGAGGGAGGGGGGAAAAAAGAGTCAGCTGTTCGGGAGCGAGCTTCAGAATGCCGCACGAGTAAGCCGGTTTACAGAAAGAATTTAAAGGGAAGTCACAGAAAGGGAGACGGAAGGGAGAGCGAGAGGGTAGGGTGATGGCTGCCTCAATTTCCCCACAAATCTCAAATAAGTAAAAGGAAGAGATAAGTATTGTATTGATAAAGGCGGCGTAGAAAGGGGGGAGATCATTCCAGAAGGGTGGGGTCGGAGACCGAGGGAGCGAGCATGAGATAAAAGTAAGCAAGGTCGGTATCTCCTCTTAGTAAGGAAGTGATCAAGTGGGTTCGAGGTGGGGAAGCGGCCAAGGGGAGGGGTAGAGTGGGTAGGAGTTGGGAAGGGAGGAAAAGGGAAGCCTAAGTGTTAGCAGTCCCAGCCTGAAGGGGAGTTCGATGGTTGAATGTGAAAAGGAGGTTTATAGGAATGTTAGAGTGGTCAGCGGAAACGCGGGAAAGGACAGCGGGAAGAGGGGAAATAAGTTAGCCTAAACGCGGAGTAGAGGAGGTCCTGTAACGCTAGGATGACCTGAAGTTAGGAAAGAGGCCGAGGTGAGAGACCCTAGGGTAAAGTCTTATGAGGGGGAGGAATAAAAATTTAAGAGGAAATATCAGAGCTAGGAAAACTAGGAGAACATAGAAGGACCGTGAACCGTAAAGGGACTATATAACCAGTGGAATACCTATAAGGCGGTAGGACTAATAACGCGGGAGAGGGACGTAAGACCTAACGCTATAAAGGGTGGTTAGAGGGGGGTAAAGTAAAGGGGTTAAGTGGGAAAGGGGAATAAGTTAGGAGTAAAGTAAAGAAAGAAGGAGCTAATATTAGGTAAAGGGGAGAGCCTTTTAATAAAAAAGGGGGGGTAAAGAGGGGAGGTAAGGGGAGGGAGTTGTAAAGGGAGAGGGGAGAGGTAAGGGAAGTACCTCATGTATTAAAGGAAAAGGTGGAAGGAGTAAGGGGGTGGAAGGGGAGGGGTATTAAAGAGGGGAAGGGGGGGGTGAGGGGGGGGGGGAGAGGAGTAGTGACTAACATAGTAACCTAACCTAACTAACCTAACTAAATTAACCTAACCTAACCTAACCTAAAAATATTTAAGAGGAGAGGGGGAGTAAAGGGGAAGAGGTAGAGGAGGTGGAGAGGGAGGGAAGGGTGATAGTTGGGGGGGTAAAGGATGAGATATAGAAAAGAGAGAGAGGGAGAGGAGGGGAGAAAGAGATAGGAGGGAGAAGTAATAAGTGAGGGGAGAGAGGTGAGAGAGAGAGAGAGAAAGGGAGAGGAGAAGGGGGGTTTGGAAGGGTAAAAAGGAGGGTGTTAAGGGGGGGGAGGGTGAAAAAGGTAAGGTAAGAGGTTAAGGAAAGTGTAAGTGGGGTGGGAAGGGGGTTAGTTAAGGAGGAAGGGAGGAAAAGGGTGTTTAGGATAGAGGTTAAGGAGGAAGGGGGGAAGGAGGGTGAAAGGGTGGGGGGTAGTAGTGGGAGGGAGGGTAAGAGGTAAGGGGAAGAAGGGAATAAAGGGGGGTGAGAAAGGGTTAAAAAAAAGGAAGAAGGGGGGAGGGTAGTAAAGTGTAAGATAAGGTGAGGGCGGATAAGGTGAATGGAGTAAGGGTAAAGAAAAGAAAGGTTAAGAAGGGGGGCGGTAGAGGGGGAAGTGGGGGAAGAGGAGTTGTTGAAGGGGTAGGGGAGGGGTGGGGAGGGTATAAGGAGGGAAAAGGAGGAAGAGGAGGGGGAGGGGGGGGTAAGGAGTAATATTAATTAAGAGTAAATTAAGGAAAGAGGTAAGGAGGGAAAGGGGGAGGGGTGTGGAGTAAGGGTAAGGGGTAGGGGAAGGAAAAGTGGAGGGATAAAGGGGGGGAGGGGGATAAAAAGGTGTGGTGAGGGGAAGGTTAGAGTGGAGGGGGAAGTGAGTAAGGGAGGGAGAGGGAGGAGGGGGGGATAAGAGAGAAGTAAGAAAAAATTTTAAGGGGGTGGGAAAGAAGGTAAGAAAGTAAAGGGTGGGAAGGGGGAGGGTTGGAGGTAAAGGGAGGGAGGGGGGGGGGAGGAAGAAAAGGGGGGAAAAAGGGAGGGGGGTCTGGGGGAGAGGTAAGGGGAGAGGGAAAGGGTTGTGAGTGAAAGGAAGGTGGAGGTAGATAAGTAAAAGGGAAGTAGGGGGGAAGGAGGGGTGTTAGGGTGTAGGGGGAATAAGAAAGGAAGTGGGAGAGGGGGGGGGAGGGGGTGAAAGTATAAGGAGTTTTTAGGGTTTAAGTGAGGTTGAGGAAGTGTTAGGTGAAAAGGGGGGGGGGAAGTGGGTTTAGTAAGGGAAAGGGAAGAAGGGATGTGGGGGGGGGGGGAAGGAGTGGAAAGGGTAGGGGGGGTTTAAGGGTGTGTGGGGGGGGGAAAGGGGAAAACGTGTATGTTGTTTTTTAGGTTTAATTAAAAATAAGGAGAGAGGGGGTAAAGTAAGAAAGAGGGGTTGGATGGGAGGGGGTTGAAGGGTGGAAGTGGGGTTAAGGAAGGGGGGAATAGAAGTAAAGTTAAGGTTTAAGGGGTTGAAGCGTATAAAGGGTGGGGAGGTTTAGAGGAGAGAAGGGGGGAAAGGGGAAAAGAAGTTGGAAGGAAGTTAGAGGGTTGAAGGGGGTGGGTAGTGTGGGTGGGGAGTTTGGAAGGGGATAAGGTGGGGGGGTAAGGGTAAAAAGGGGGGAGGGGAGGAGGTAAAAGGTAAGTAAGGTTTAAGAAGAGGGGAAGGGGGTGAGGTAGGGGAAGTGGAGGAGTAGGGGGGGGAGAGTGTTCTTAAAGGGAGAATAGGGAGTGGTGGGGGGGTGTGAAGGTGAGTGTAAGTAGGGGTGGAGGGGGGGGGAGGAGGGGGAGGAAGTGGTGAGAATTAAGATAGGGAAAAAGGTAGAAGGTAAAGGAGGGGGGGAAAGGGGTAGTTTCCGCTGGGAGGCGCCGAGAAATGGCCTCCACGCGAGCATTGACCATGCTCCCGCACTGAAGCATGCAGAGCCGGACAATGCGCTCGACCTCCTCGTCGGTATGCGCATTTGCCGGTCTGGGTGCGGGAGCCGGGGCCACTGCCGGAGCGGCATCGGTGGGCGTGCGTCGCTGCTGCTGTTCGCTCAGCGCAGCGACTTGACGCCGGAGGTCCTCCAAGTCATTTCGGAGACGGCCGTTCTCCTCCTGCAGCTTCGCGACCTCATCTGAGGCCGTCCTGTTGAGGAGGACGCCAACCGCCTCCTTAATGTCAGCGGCAGCCTCCTTCAGACCGCGGGTGAACGTGCCCTTCAGGCTGCCGGATTTGGTGGCAACCTTCAGGACTAAGTCCACCCCGTCCAACGCAAGCTGGCTTAGGGCCACCGCCGATGGATCGCCCCCTTCCGCAGCTAGAGCAGCGCGTCGCTCGCGTGCGCGTCGGGCCATCTCCGACACTTCGTCGGCCGCGACGACCTTTCGCTGCTTTCGCAGGCCCGGGTACCTGCGAGCGCCGGGGGTCAGCCGGGTCGCATGACAAAACCATATTCTCATTGTCCGACATTTTCATTTTTTACGATTTTGGGTAATACTCACATCACTTCCCCAAGGTGATGCGGCCGTTCTTTTTGGGAGGGTATTTAGTCCTCCCGAGGCCAGCGGGTACCTCTGGTGCAGGTTATACCGCCCGCTGTTCGGTAAATCCTAAACCTAACTTAACCTAGAAGATTTTTTTTGTTAGGATTTTTTTGATTTGTTTTATAATTTTTTGGTAGTTTTTAAATATTTTGTGTATATATATATATTTTTTTTTTCTCTCTCCTCCGCTCCGACAGAAATTAGCCACGGACAACAATCTCCTCTTTCCCACCCCCCGCGAAGAGATTATTGTCCGTGCCCAGGGTGCACCGACCCAGCGACTGCTCTTCCCCACGGACGTGTCCAAAGGGACCAGCAGCCACCAAGTACAGTGAGGTTTTCTGTCTCGCACCCCAAGTTCTGCCGTCCTGAACAAACATCGACGAGTGATGATAAGTTTTTGTTGCGGTGTCCATTCGAATATCTGGGCATTGTCGTCGACATCTTGTAACCATTTTACAGACGAGTATGTCATGTCTTCGCTTGTTAACTTTGGGACGGAATAGTGTGCCACGTTAGCTGTGGAGGTTCCCTCGTTCTGCTTGCTGCTCTCCGCCATTGTATTTGTTTTTAGAATTCGTAGATAGGTATAATACCGCCAAAACTGTGGGTGATATCACGAGGGAGTGTCAGACTTTTACTGACTAAAACCCACCGTCTGCCTTCTAGAGCCCTTTGTATGCCAGGGCGGTAACTCTTTCGAACAATCCCGCAGCCCTGGCAAGCTGTGGCCGTAGTGGTCCCTAATCTATTGCTCAATTCGAAATGGTATCCATAAAGGGCTCTGGTAACTAAATAGTGCACAGTACGTGCCAGCATTGAACTCAATATTGCTAAACACGTTATCTATTTGTGTATAATCCGTTGTTGTAGCAACATGAGAAAGTTTTGACTTTAGATTTGTATGGTCAAATTTATTTTTTTAAAGGTGCGTTCTAATTAGGTTCTAGTAAATCGACATTGAAATCCCCCCACACTATTGTTGGAAGTAACGTCTACGAAAAATACACGTTTATTGTATGTTTATTGTATAATAAGTTTTTTTTTTCATTTCCGTGTTTCGGAAGGCACGTTAAATCATGGGTCCCGGCTGTCATTTCAACTTATTTGGCAGTCGTTACGGGTAGTCAGAAACCTAGAAAGCCTGACAGCTAGCCGTACCGAGGGGTTTGCTCGTTTCTTACGCGAACTCATAATTTCGTGCATTTGTTTGCTATCCATTGTCTCTGGTTTATTTTCTTTACGTTGCTAGTTAAAAGATTTTTTAACTAATCATAAAGTTTTTTTCTGTATTCGGTTCAATACGGAATGCATTTTTAGCGATGCTTATCCGAACCTCAATCACAGACCGCCGTACATGGCAGGGTCGCCATTTAAGGTTGGGCGTTTAGAGAAACATGGCTCCTTACGAGTAACTATTTATTACTGAACTTATGTTATGTTTTCAAGACTTTTCGAGTCAATAAGTCGTATACTCAACTTGAGAATTATGAGTTTGCAGCGAGCACTTGTAAATGACTGATGAATAATTATTTATTAGATTTCAACATGCTATATAATATTTGACATACATAAAGTTCACTGACTGCCTATGCTCCACAAGAGTAAGGGAGTAGGGAGTGCACCTGTGTCACAGCTAATGTGCGTGCACTATAATATGTCCACAGCAGCTGGCTGATCTCCTTATATGAGAACAGCCGCCATGGTCGACAATCGGCTAGGACGCCATCACGTGCTCCTGACGCCAATCTATATATTTCAAATCTAGTCATGAATTTCTTGTATTCCTCCATACTTGAAACTCTTTAGGCCCAAGCGGCTGGCAGCATTGCCCCATTGGATAGCAATGCTGCTTTGGTTTATTTGATCCATTTAGATCAGTGGGTTCCTTTGTTTCATTTTGATCCTTTGGATGAGTAAGATCTTTTGGATCAGTAGTATCCTTTGGATCATGTGGTACCTTTGGATAGCCACGTTATCTGATATTGGTGTGATATATTTTTTTTTTCATTTCCGTGTTTCGGAAGGCACGTTAAATCATGGGTCCCGGCTGTCATTTCAACATATTTGGCAGTCGTTATTTTCTGTCAGTGGGATTTCAATTCTTGAACCGATGCGTTGTTCGAATCCAGCGCATTCTGGATTATAAAAACGTTCTCTTTTTCCACTCTTGACCGACACATGGTTCTTTAAACTTTATTTAAAGTTCGTATGAGGAGTGTCCCATCTAGGGAATGTAATTCAGGCCCTTTTTTCCAATCCCGGGATTACGGGGCTCAATAAAGACAAGCCCGGGATCCTGGGATCCTGAAGTGCTGGAAAGCTGAAATTTTAATTGTAAGCTATGTTAATTTGTAAGTCTAAATCTGCTACTGTCCATAGAAGCAGATTTAGACATAATTTCTTTAGCAGTTTCACAATTTTCAATTAATGTTATTTGACTTAAATCCATTGAAGAGGTTATGATAAACATCGCCATGCCATCGTTTTTCCACTGGTAGAGAGAGCTATGGTTTGCTGTTTTTTGGTATTTCAGCGCTACTGTGATTCTACCTCTTGTTGTTCTTTCAATGAAATCCTTCGTGGGCGTTGTGCTACAGGGTCATCTTATTTCACAATTATCTTCATTTCTATAGACGATTCCCTATTTTGCTGAGGTTTATAACTTTGAACTAACTGTTGAACTTTGTTTCGTATCTTTGTATTATTAATATAATCTGTGGAAGGAACATCAGAGCACACAAGCTCACTCAACATGCAGTGCAACCTCTCGTCATCTTTAGTACCAAACCACACAGAATTACCACTGAGAGTCAGCGCAGACCGAACTGCAACATGCTCGCGCATGGTCGACCAAAATTTAAACTGCTCGAGCATGCAGGCGGCATGCTCGACAATGCGCCAGCCATCACTATCTGTCTCTGTGTGGGTTACCCGGCGGCGGGTGTGCTTGATCAGTTTGCTGCTGCTCGCATGCAGGCGGCATGCTCGACAATGCGCGAGCCATCTCNCCGCTTCCTCGCGCCATGTATAGAGTGACGCGAGGACTTTTCCCTCCAAGTCCCATGGCGGGGATCCGGCTAGGAGGCATGCCGCTTCAAAAGAGATCGTGCGGTATCCCCTTATGACCCTATGCTTGAATAACTTGAGTTAAGCGAGATTCATCAACACGATCACGGTTCTAAGATAACTACAATAAATAAATCCCTTCAAACCCTACTATAGAAACGATATATTTTTGCATACAAATTCTAATTGACACCACTATAATAAGAAACCAAAATAATTATCGCACCCTTATAACTATTCAAAATATAACCACGCTTTGACAGGATGCTGTCAAAATCCGATAAAAGTTTAAAGCGCACGCGTCGGCACGTGGCGTTTTGACATTTGACATGTCGGGAACTGTCAAAATGGATAAAAGCGCGCGAACGGTCAAGTTATTGTTCTTTAAATTGACTTTTGACCACAGGGGTTAGTGGTGACCAGAAAATTGTTACTTTGATAGCGGTGGGACTTTTATTTGTCGTTAAAATTCAAGGCTTTACAGAACTATTTCTGACTTCCCCTGAATACCTTGCTTGGAGATGGGCAGCAGCGTTTCTGAAGCTAAAATAATATAAAAATATCCCTCACTACGCTGGTATGCCTGCCCAGCGCGGTGAGTATGCCCCTAGCTTGGGGCCAGTAGTGAACGTTTTCTTAATAGTTAGATACTTAGTTATACCTACTGCGTAACTTTTGAGCTGCGACGACGACGACAATACATTTTTCCAGAAAAGAAAATTCCAAGGTGTTTCCATCACCTGTGCAGGTTTCCACACATTATGAAATCAGTTTCAACGCAAGCAACGGTTATCTAATAACCGTTATTAGAAATAATAACTGTTTTCATTTCAATGGCGTAACTATTTTAATTGCAGCGTATAATAACTGAAAATTATAGTCGTTTTGTGCAGTTTGATGGAAAATGTCTGGTATCAAGTGTTTTAAGAAAATATTTGTATTTATGAAAAGGTATGTTTGCGTAGGAGTTATAGAGGTTTATATCATTCATCAATAATAGTGAAGAATACATCTTTTGTTGAAGGTTTTATGATTGCCATTTCCCGATAGTTGTTTTCAATATCGTCGTCTTAGAGTCAGAACATCGGAATTGCGATTTTTGCTCGTTTCTCTGTTGCGTTTCTAGGAAACGTGGCAAAGCATATCCTACTTCTTCACTTCTTCCTCCTGAAAAGTTATACTATTCACTTACGAGGTGTTTACTCGGTGTCGATATCTGGGTGTGGCTAAAATAATATAATCATTTATTTTACATTAATTTTAATACACACAATTAAACAACCATCGGGCCGTTTCACTGCTTTCTGATAAAGTTTTAATTTGCTATGTGACAGATAAGGCAATAAAAAAGTAGTCGAAATAAAACATTTCTATGGCATTCTTATCCGTCAGATAGCTTGAAACCTCGGAAACTGGCCCTATGTCTCATGTTTTAAACTGAAAAGCCACATTAATGCAGACCAAAAAAAACATTTTATGAAGAATTATCAATTAGGTATCATCGTCCAAATCCCGACAGTTGAAAAATTTGTTCTATATTATGGCATGGTTTTATAGGCTGATGTTTTTTTTACTCTGCAAAAATGTTGCTCTCATAACAAAACAGTTTTTTTTTGTGATCCCTTTAAAACCACACCTTTTTAACCTCTTACACATTTGAAGTAGCACAGCAGCACTAAAGGCGACAGGATTATATTTTATATGCCAAAATAATAATTTATATTTATTTCAGGCCTGATTTTGTTTATATTGAAAACAATTGTTGAACTGCATCCGACGCGTTGATTGTTTATTTTCCTTCGTTTTGTCGTAATGGTAGGTAGGGGTGTACGTGTTTTGTGCACAGGGTGTGTCAATATAGGAGTCATTTTAATTTTAATTGAATAATTAATAAATTGTTTGATATGTAACTGAAAAAATAAATTTTGACTGTAGGTTTAAGACTTTAGCTTGTAAATATAATAATAAAATATACATTAATTAACAAAAATATATAATAGTCTACTTTATATTAAAATAATAATCAACCAATGAATATTTAAATCAAATAAAACACAAGGATTATCCTCGTTTTAAGTAAACAACTGTAATATTAACATAAAAACCGGTCGTAATGCGGTAGAAATAATATAAAAATGATAACATATAAGGTCTACCAATCGGATAGCTCGTAGAAACACATTTATTGACTACTTCCCACGTAGCACCGACTCGGGGGAATGGGCGAGGCAATATACACAACTGTCTCTGCTTCCATATAGAAGTAACGTCCACAGAAATATATTATTTAAAGGTATTTATAATGTAAGTAAAAAAAAATACTAAGGTTTTTCGTTTGAATAAAAGCATAGTATACAAGTGGATTACCTATATTTTTTTTTTGTAATTTATAACAATAAAAAAACAAATTTTCACCATATTTTTTTTTTGTGACTCATTTTTTCAATGTTCATAACAAATATACCTATAGTCGCTTAATTAATTACCGTAGAACCGTCCAATTGTTCAGAACAGGTGCTTAGTTCAAAATTACATAATTACTTTCTTGCGAACGAATTGGGTCTGGCTGGCTGACTGTACCACGCATGCAATTACATTCGTAATCTTGCAATACTCGTAGAGTTTACATATAATAACGATAAGGACATTACTGTAATGACTCCATTGCAACTAGTCAAGGATTTTATTATCAGAAATACAAGCTCTTATCGTATTCTTTTCACTTTACTTTTGAAGTCGTTATTTTTTTACTCATACACCGACTTTCACGCCATGACTGACTGAAAGCAATCGGAAAATTCTTACCATAATTTTTGTGTGTGCGTGTACCATAAGCTGTAGGTAATATAATTGTTTATGTATGCTTTACCGGTACCTCAGTTACAATTCGTCAAATGACTCGTTTTTATGCTGATTTTTACCTTGAACATTTTACACCACCCTGTATTTCCTACCTTCATATTACGGGGGTACCCATTGTTTATGTTATTCCATCGTATTTGCCGCACAAAAGACAGCAGTTGTTTATTTTATGCCAAATCACTACCCTTACGCCTGCAATGATATCTATCAAGAGCGAATATTTTATTAAAAAACATAGGGGAAGCACGCCTTAACGAATTTCATACTTCATGACTACTCGAAATTGATTTCATTAAAGCAAAAATATACGTTATTTTGATGGAGTTAAGGTTCATTTTGATTTGATGATTGTAAACCAATTTGGTAGCTCGGAGGGTCGGTTTATTATTTTAATATTTTTCTTAATTGTTCACTGAGAGGTGATAATGACTGAATAAATAGTCTGTTTTGATATAAAAATGGATATGTTTATTTTGTGTGCAGTTTTTTGTAAGACACTTCAGTGAATATGAGTTGGGCAGAGACCATCGTTAGTTGTGTGTGCAAGTGGAAAATAGGTTTTATAAAAAGGGTGCCTTTAAAATTATGAAAAGGACCTACTAGAGATTTGAAACCTGGCTCTCACTCAAAAATCTGTATTATCCAGCTGCTCGTTCATAAAAAGGGTTACAAATAAAATGATAAATTAAAAACAAAGATAAAATTTCTAATTATTTTAATTACGTATAATATTTTTTAATCGAGATAATAGTCCCATCATTACAATCGACTTTAATTTACAACATATTTTTACAAATACGCTTATTTTTCCATAAATTACAATATATATTCCTAAATATAAAGATTAAAACGTTAATTTGTATTTAACTTACAGGATATATTCAAAACTGGGTTGCAATAATACAAAATGAAAATTATTATTTTATATGGCAACTTATAAATGCAAATTGAAGTACAATGGCGAACCGTTTTCTCAGTTATAAATTGGATTAAAAATAATTGAATTAAAAAATCAATAATATTTAAAAAGATGTGATTCATGTCTGAACTTCGTGATGAAACAGTAAACAAAATAAAAAATAATTGATATAAAAACTTCGAAAAAGCTTTGGACCCCCATGGTTGCAAATGACAGATTAATTTAAAATTATAATCATCAAGAAATGTTACACAGAAATATTATTATTTCAACAAGAAACTATTTAAAATAATCTGCCCTAAAAACTACGGGTAAACAACATCTATTTAAGTTTAAGTTTTTTATAACAATTATTAGTTGAATAAAAAAATCCTGGTTTATTGTAAGCAAAATAAAAAAGTGGTTTTATCAATGCGAATAAAATCCAATAATTATTGAGAATAATAAAAAGCAGAACAAGCTCATTTTCAAAAACGTCAGTTAAAATTCACGATATTCTAAAGCAGTTTTGACATTTAAACATTTTTATTTTACAAAAATGACACGTACGAATCTAGAGACAAAAATATAACAATTATTATTTAACTATATTTACAAATAATATCAAAAGTCGTTGTAGTTAATTTTCGGACTTTTAAATCCAATAAATTATTGTAATAATAATAGATTTCGGAATAACTTTTATGAACTTGTATTATTATCACAATAATTTTGGTTCAAAATATTTCTTTATCGATAAACAAGTTTTTGGCGTAGTTTAAGCATCAAATTACATTTACAAATTAGATATCTACGTGTTTTCTCACTTGGCTACTAAAAACGTGATCTGAGACGAGAAAATTGCTATTCATTGGTATTTTTATAGAACTGCCTTCAAACTAATTCATGAGATTCTATCAATTTTAATTTGACCTGTTTTTCTAAGATCTAAAGGATGAGGTTACTTTTTGTCAGTGAAGATATTTTACAAAACTTCTTATCGATATAGAAACAGCTCCTATTTATAAACAACTAACTATATATACAATGTACAGATAAGTACGTATTCCTATACACATAATAATATCTAATAACTTTAATTTATTTCCGAAGAAATCAAGAAGGAACTTTGGAGCACAAAATAAAAATAAAATATAGTCCAACACTCGTTTAAAAAGACTAAAACAACCAAATGAAATTAATAGTCCGTGAAAACTCGCATTGAATTATAAAAAATAAAAACATTTATCTTTTGAATTGAATAATAGTCTTTTTATTATAATAATAATAGAATCAATTTATAATTTTAAATTCACATCGAATAATAATATCGAATTTCGTCACCACTATAATATCTACGTTCCAAGAATTGGAAACAAAACTAACCTCCAAATAATTCGCAGTCGAAAAACTATAAAAATAAACGAATAAATAAAACTCAACAACAACAAACTAGGTTTCAGGTCAAAATATGACGGTGAGCGGTCGCCGGAACTCCGGTCCTCCCTGGGTACTTTGAGGGTATTGGCCGGGGTATTGCGGCATGTGGATACTTGAGGAACCTTGGTAGTAGGGGAGGGACGGGGAGGGATTTGAGCCTGAAGATGAGGAGCCTTCAGTCCTGTCTTGCGCTTTGGGGGTCATGTCTGGGGACTCAGCAGGGGATCGGGGTGAGAGGCTTGAGGGGGCTGAGTTGACGGAGCTGAGTCCAGCCATAGCCGCGGCTGATGCTTCAGAGTACATCTTGCTGATGTCGACAGGGTATGACCGCTGTTGCTGCTGATCCATGTACATGTATGCCTTGGAGAGGGCGGCTGAGTCCATGAGGTAGCCACGCGAGGGGTCGGGGTACATACCGTAGCTGCGGTACTTCTCAGCCTCGATGGAGTACTTTGACATGTCCATTGAAGAACCGACCTGGAACAAGCAGAGAGAATTGTTAAAACTATTATTTTTAAAATTTAAATTATTATTTTTAAAGTTCAATATTGAAATTGAAAATAATTGGCAACTGCAACTGTCATTGCCAATTAAATAAAAATCAATATTATTCATACGATAAACGAATAAAATAAACAAAATAAATAAGAACTCAAGTGACCTTTCAACGAGTCAAGAATTCAAGAAACGCATCTTAATGAATAAAGACTTAATTTCAATAAGTTTATCATAAATATCATGTGACTTCTGAATACGGAATGGATGGTGCAAACAAATCATAAATCGACGCATTGCCCAACATTTACAAGTCAACGGCATAAAGATTATTTCACACAATCTCATTGTAAGAAAACTATAATCTATCTTAACAAGGATTACTCACACACACCATAATTCAACTGAAAATTAAATACTATTTTTCGTTAACAATTTACATGTTATTTATTGACAATCGATATTCTACTTTATGTTCAGGAGATAAGGTTTGAATTTGTTGAGGAATGTATTTGAACGTAATGTAGTACTGTATTTTACACGCTCAGACACACAAATCATGTGTAACAATGGAATCGAATAAAGCTTCGAATTTTAAATTTTTTAATGAAGTGAGCCCTACACAATATTGTGAGGAAAATATCGTTTGGACGTAACACACACGAACACTTTGTTCGGCGAACAATGCCTGTATACAGGTTGAAGTTAAGTGGACTATAACTTACGGATGGTGATATATTTTGTAGTGTTAATGCTTTTTGTGGCTTTAACATTTTGCTGAAATATGTTAAGCGTTTATATTAGCATGCGAATCCGGAAACTGTAAGTCAACTTCGATACTTAAATAAAGTGTTCGATATTACACTCATTCTTTAACCAATCGAGAGGTTTCTTGGACAAAACTGAAACTATGTGTAAGTAGTGACATAGATTAGGAATATAATCAGGGTAGATGAAGAAAATCGCCACGCCAATGGCAAATATTTTGCAAATATCACCCAGACTATTAAAACACCTGACCCACGGACACTTAAGAAATCCTTTAAAATTTTCCCAGCTTGTCTAACTGAGCGGCAGTGTGTATCGTGCGTTTGCGCATAACATACGACGGCCGGTCACAGCTAGAGCGCTAAATCAGGATTAGTCGGACGCCCAGGCATCATGTACGGAGTTTACTGCCCGCCCTTACGGCTATTTTATTGCAAGCCTGTTATATACGAGCTAAGACTTTTTGTTTTGGAAAACTATTCGGCGTTTATCAATGTTCAAATAGGGTGCCTTTGTGTGGGTGTTTGTGGCTTTTGAAGGAATTTGTTTGGAATGGCTTGAAGTTAGACAAGAGAATTTGTTATACTAGGAGTATATTTGAATGTTGGTATGCAGGTAAAAATTATGTTTTTGAGAGATGTTGTTAAGATACCTTCAATTGTTTTTTCAAGAGCCGTCAAAAGTTCGACAAAAGCCAGAACGGTCTAACTATGGTAAGCGGATTTTCCGCTTTATGCAAAACACTGGTACTGAACTGCATTTCGTTGTACCTACTGGAAGCCAACCCAACACAATTGGGAAAACGCTAGGAGGATTATGAGTTCTGATCTAAGAATATTTTTATCCACTAACATTGCAAAGCGGCAGATAAATACTCTACGATAAAAACTACGAATATTTTTCCAAAAAAAGACTACCGATGTACCAAATGACTAAAACCGATTTCACACCGAATAAAGATCGCTAATGAGTCCAAGGGCGACCGGCAGCACCCGGGAAAGTAACCCATATCACCGGCCGATAGCCGTGGATAAATCATCTATCAACATAATCGAATATCGAAATCACAATGGTTCGTTAAAGAACTACACATTTGGCGGTAGATTGTAAAAAGTAGGGTTGCTACCGAACTTTTGTTATGCTGTGCCTACATTATTTTTTTCAGAGGTAACTTCTCAGTTTTGTGAAGTTCTAAGACACTTTTAATGAGATTGAGAATGAAATTTGGGGTTGTTTAAACGCTATCGTGTCTCTTGTGCATGTTAACTTTGGTGAAGTTAAGAAAATGATGTGATTAAGATTACAAATTCGTCATCATCATCATATCCACTAGCCAATTGCCGTCCACTGCTGCCTCCCTCAACGAATTAACTCCAACTAACATGAAACAAACCCTTGCTCAAATTAGTAGAATAAGTCTAATAGGTATTTATTCTTAAGCTATGAGTATCTAATTAACTACTGTTTAAAAGTCCAAATAAAACTGCCAACCCTACTAACCCGAAAACGCCCAATCACTATTTTTAATACAACACAGGTAAACTTGCAGTTGTTGATATGAATAGTGACTGATTATATTGTTTCCTACCGTACACCGGTACCGTGGTTTCGTCACGGTAATCGGGAAACCGCGGTATCATCCAATAGGCGGTCTATTAGTGAGGGTGCGAAAGACCGACGGTTGCAGGGTTAATAATTAAATGTTTTGGTCACACCTCGAAAGTTTAAGTTGGGCATTTTTTGTTTAAAGTGAGTTATGATGTTGAATTTTTTTTTAGAAGATTTTTAGTTAATTTTGATGCAGAAGCTGATCGGCGGTATAAACGTTTAACTTTCTAAANCATAAATATCATGTGACTTCTGAATACGGAATGGATGGTGCAAACAAATCATAAATCGACGCATTGCCCAACATTTACAAGTCAACGGCATAAAGATTATTTCACACAATCTCATTGTAAGAAAACTATAATCTATCTTAACAAGGATTACTCACACACACCATAATTCAACTGAAAATTAAATACTATTTTTCGTTAACAATTTACATGTTATTTATTGACAATCGATATTCTACTTTATGTTCAGGAGATAAGGTTTGAATTTGTTGAGGAATGTATTTGAACGTAATGTAGTACTGTATTTTACACGCTCAGACACACAAATCATGTGTAACAATGGAATCGAATAAAGCTTCGAATTTTAAATTTTTTAATGAAGTGAGCCCTACACAATATTGTGAGGAAAATATCGTTTGGACGTAACACACACGAACACTTTGTTCGGCGAACAATGCCTGTATACAGGTTGAAGTTAAGTGGACTATAACTTACGGATGGTGATATATTTTGTAGTGTTAATGCTTTTTGTGGCTTTAACATTTTGCTGAAATATGTTAAGCGTTTATATTAGCATGCGAATCCGGAAACTGTAAGTCAACTTCGATACTTAAATAAAGTGTTCGATATTACACTCATTCTTTAACCAATCGAGAGGTTTCTTGGACAAAACTGAAACTATGTGTAAGTAGTGACATAGATTAGGAATATAATCAGGGTAGATGAAGAAAATCGCCACGCCAATGGCAAATATTTTGCAAATATCACCCAGACTATTAAAACACCTGACCCACGGACACTTAAGAAATCCTTTAAAATTTTCCCAGCTTGTCTAACTGAGCGGCAGTGTGTATCGTGCGTTTGCGCATAACATACGACGGCCGGTCACAGCTAGAGCGCTAAATCAGGATTAGTCGGACGCCCAGGCATCATGTACGGAGTTTACTGCCCGCCCTTACGGCTATTTTATTGCAAGCCTGTTATATACGAGCTAAGACTTTTTGTTTTGGAAAACTATTCGGCGTTTATCAATGTTCAAATAGGGTGCCTTTGTGTGGGTGTTTGTGGCTTTTGAAGGAATTTGTTTGGAATGGCTTGAAGTTAGACAAGAGAATTTGTTATACTAGGAGTATATTTGAATGTTGGTATGCAGGTAAAAATTATGTTTTTGAGAGATGTTGTTAAGATACCTTCAATTGTTTTTTCAAGAGCCGTCAAAAGTTCGACAAAAGCCAGAACGGTCTAACTATGGTAAGCGGATTTTCCGCTTTATGCAAAACACTGGTACTGAACTGCATTTCGTTGTACCTACTGGAAGCCAACCCAACACAATTGGGAAAACGCTAGGAGGATTATGAGTTCTGATCTAAGAATATTTTTATCCACTAACATTGCAAAGCGGCAGATAAATACTCTACGATAAAAACTACGAATATTTTTCCAAAAAAAGACTACCGATGTACCAAATGACTAAAACCGATTTCACACCGAATAAAGATCGCTAATGAGTCCAAGGGCGACCGGCAGCACCCGGGAAAGTAACCCATATCACCGGCCGATAGCCGTGGATAAATCATCTATCAACATAATCGAATATCGAAATCACAATGGTTCGTTAAAGAACTACACATTTGGCGGTAGATTGTAAAAAGTAGGGTTGCTACCGAACTTTTGTTATGCTGTGCCTACATTATTTTTTTCAGAGGTAACTTCTCAGTTTTGTGAAGTTCTAAGACACTTTTAATGAGATTGAGAATGAAATTTGGGGTTGTTTAAACGCTATCGTGTCTCTTGTGCATGTTAACTTTGGTGAAGTTAAGAAAATGATGTGATTAAGATTACAAATTCGTCATCATCATCATATCCACTAGCCAATTGCCGTCCACTGCTGCCTCCCTCAACGAATTAACTCCAACTAACATGAAACAAACCCTTGCTCAAATTAGTAGAATAAGTCTAATAGGTATTTATTCTTAAGCTATGAGTATCTAATTAACTACTGTTTAAAAGTCCAAATAAAACTGCCAACCCTACTAACCCGAAAACGCCCAATCACTATTTTTAATACAACACAGGTAAACTTGCAGTTGTTGATATGAATAGTGACTGATTATATTGTTTCCTACCGTACACCGGTACCGTGGTTTCGTCACGGTAATCGGGAAACCGCGGTATCATCCAATAGGCGGTCTATTAGTGAGGGTGCGAAAGACCGACGGTTGCAGGGTTAATAATTAAATGTTTTGGTCACACCTCGAAAGTTTAAGTTGGGCATTTTTTGTTTAAAGTGAGTTATGATGTTGAATTTTTTTTTAGAAGATTTTTAGTTAATTTTGATGCAGAAGCTGATCGGCGGTATAAACGTTTAACTTTCTAAAATTGTACAGACGACAGCACATAAGTTACCACAATCTGTCAAATTTCTGCAATAGATTTTCAACCTTATCGCAATCGCAATCGGTAGGTTAATGTTTGCATGGTAAAATTTGACAGATTCGTATACGTTGACCTGCTGTCGTCTGTACTTTACGTATAACGTTATCCATGTTTTTTTTATATGATAAGGAAAGACCTCGAGAAAGCCAAATTGCCCCAGCTAACAACCCAGGACAGACTGTCCTGGCGCAGAAGAGTTAAGAGACTCAACCGCAAATGGGACCAGGGACAGAAGAAGAGCTAGGTATCCATGTGTTTTCTATGCATGCTTCAATGTCATAATATTGGGACATAAAGCCTTGCTCAACAGTCTACAATTTACGTAATTCCCAAAAAAATACACAAAGCTCAATAATCGGAATAGCATAATATTGTTAAAAAATAAATAACAAAAGCATCAACAAACAAAAGACTGTTTGCAAATAAAATTGTTTTCATTACATTGAATGCTTCATTTAATTTATTTTTGTTAAGAATCCGTGTCAATGCCGGCTGACAATCAGTGTTGATTCTGTATTGTCTTCCATTATTACGGAAACTTGTCATTTTTGCAATGACAGCTACTCGTTATGCCAATCTTTTATTGTGACACCTTTGTTAATGTTAATTCATCTGCTATTTTTGTGTAATTTTAAAGGATTTCGCCATACGAGCAGATTGATAAATGATTTTCTTATGTAATTCCAAATTCTACAATCTAATTCCATCCAAAGGTTGTCTGGAAGAGATTGCTTTTAGCGATAAGATCGCCTTTTGTCATCATCATATTTGTTTGTATTGTCCTGTATTGTTTTGTCCTTATGGTGTACAAATAAAGAATATTCTATTCTATAATTCTACTATCCCAACTATTATAAACGCGAAAGTTTGTCAGGACATATGCAAGTTTGTTACTCTTTTATCAAAAACTACTGAATGGTTTTAGATGAAACTTTCAGCATATGATATAGGCTGCTCTTTATCCCTGTCCGGGAAGTAGTTCCGTCGGGATGGGGATGAAACAGGGGGTGAAAGCTAGTCATCATCATCAGCCTTTATATCGTCCCACTGCTAGGCATAAACCTCCTCTCACACAGAGTAGGATTAAAGCTAGTATTGACATACAATCTGTAATACAATTAATTCTCAAGCAAGGAACACATTACATGAAGCTTCAAAGAAATTAACTTTAGTATTTGGTAATACTTGTGAAGTTGCAAATAAGAGTCGGTACAAAATTTTAATAGATCATCCATTACTTGTGTGCAACTGATACCTTGACCTAATAACATGAAAAGAATTCAAACAAAAAACAAAAGAATCAGAGAAAGTCTAAGTACCAGTTAAAAGCATTTACCCAAACACGGGTTATCAGTTAATGTAATCAACTAATTGAATGCGATATCTTTACCATCTGTAGTTACTTTCACTTGACCGTGCTTTATAGTGGTCAATTAAAAAACACTATTAAAACAATTACTGCGAATGATTCGGGTTATGCGCATTTGGTACACTTCGCACTTGGTACACCATGCTCAAATGGTACACTTCGCAAATGGTACACTTCTCAAATGGTACATTTCGCAACTGGTACACTTCTCAATTTGTACATTTCGCAAAAGGAGCACTTTTTAAGATGAGTGGAGATTTGGAAGGAATTGACTAAAAATGAGAAAATTTTTGGTTTGGGTGGACAAAATAATTTTAATTAAACTTTACATAATCGCTATAACATTTTTTTAATAAAGAAAAAGTCACTGGAAAATAGTTAAAGTATAATTATGTATTTTTTTCTTACATAATTATACTTTAACTAAATTATTTTGTCCACCCAAACCAAAAATTTTCTCATTTTTAGT
>NWSH02000505.1:14563527-14600019 GCA_002382865.2 Heliothis virescens
ATGGCGACTTTCGGCCACGACTAGGGGCGCGGCTTAGGTATGACAAACTCCTGGCCGTCCTTGTCGTCCGACCAGCAGCTGGGCCTCGGAGGCGGCCCGTCCCTCGAGTGGATCCTGCGGCTTGGGTGCCGGGGCCCGCTAAGCATCTATCGGCGGCCAATTACCGATCCGGGGGATAGGGAGCAATGCTTCAGCGATTACCCGACACCAAAACAGGGCCACATCTCAAGATACTGTATGTCGGTATTATTTATCAATTTTGTTCCATCATTTTGTTTATCCAGGTTTGTGTTGCTTCCAAGAAATGGGAAGCACCGTCCGTCTATAATAAGTTAATTTAGGGCCAAAAACAACAGTAAAACAATTCGGCTTCTAGTGGTTTATAACACCCAAGTGCGGCCGCGTTAGATTTTTTGCTACCTAGTGGCCCTTGGCCTGCCAAAAGGTTGCCGACCAGCTGCGCTCTAATCAGTTTGGTTGGCTTTGTGTTTTCTAATCAGGACGTTCACCCAGGTAACTCCAGCATCTTCGATTATCCTAGTTTTTTATAGTTTTCCTTATATTGTGGTCATTAAATTCCTAAACTCTGTTCCAAAATTTCAGCTCTCTCTGACTTTATTGGAATACTAGTTCTTATTTTGCATGATCATTGATGTGAGTGAGTGTCGAAAGATACGACAAACTTTGCTTTTCGCTAATTCGAAACTTCAATGACCTACAGACTTTAAATTCTGGGTTTTACGTATGTGATTATAGCTATTCTGGGTGAATTGAAAAATTTCGGAGATAGGGCGCGGCCTGTGGTTGACAAACTCTTGGCGTCTTGTCGTCCGACCAGCAGCTGGCCTCGAGGCGGCGTCCTCGAGTGGAGTCCTGCGGCTTGGGTGACGGGGCCCGCCTAACCATCTACCGGGCCAATAGCCGTCGGGGGATAGGACGAATGCTTCAGCGATACCCGACACCAAAAAACAGGCCACATTCAAGATACTGTATGTCGGATTATTTTATCAATTTTGTCCATCAATTTTGTTTATCAGGTTTGTGTGCTTCCATAAAAGGGAAGTACGTACGTTATAATAAGTTAATTTAGGGCCAAAACAACAGTAAAATTCGGCTTCTAGGGTTTATAACACAAGTGCGGCCCGCCGTTAGATTTTTTTGCTACCTAGTGGCCCTTGCCTGCCAAAAGGTTGCCGACCGCTGGCTTAGAGGAAAGGCTGTATCTTTTTGATTTTGTGAATTATTGCATCAAAAAGGGTTTATGCTGAAGACTTACTTGACTTGTGTCAAATGTTTCGGCAGAGGATATTGCATCAACCGAAGTTGAGATAAAGTTAATAATTAAACAGTTTTACACAGATTTCTGCAATACCCAGTAACTTCAGCAAAAACACATTTACTTACTTACATTTCATATTAATACTATTTACCTCAAAGAAAACAAAGGCATTAAAACAAATAGAAAAACAATTGAATATCTGCGTCAATTATTATTAGCATTATTAATATCTGCGTAAAACAAAACGAAAACACACACCAATATGCAAACATATGTATATTGTATGAAAAGATGGCATTGTATATCCTAATTTGCATCACAATTAAAAATATAGTTTAACTTGTAGATATAATATAAGGTTTATATATGAGCGTTGCGACATAAAAGACTAATTTATTGAAAAACGTTGTACGTGACAATAAGCCTGTTACACACAGTTGTTATAATACAAGGAATGGTTGTCACTAATTATTTTCTATTCTATTTCGTCATTCAATTGTTTCGTCACAAAAGCTTGGCTCTATTTTTTTATTTCATTCTAATTTAGCAATGGTTTGACAATGGATATAATTATTAACAGACCGATCCTCAGTCTGAAAATAAAACTGTATATTTTATATTTTCGTG
This sequence comes from Heliothis virescens, assembly GCA_002382865.2. NCBI lineage: Eukaryota > Metazoa > Arthropoda > Insecta > Lepidoptera > Noctuidae > Heliothis > Heliothis virescens. The sequence goes on from NWSH02000505.1 coordinate 14,565,434, forward strand.
GTTAGTCGCCTTTTACTTTTAATTTATATTTTTTACCATAAACATGATTAAATTGAATCGAAGTTATTTTAAGTTCTATTAAATACATGTACGAAAGACATGGAACTGTAATTTATTAAGGCGATCAAAATAGGCGCTAACAATGGCCACTACTCTTTATTTTGCGTGTACCAATAGCAATAACAAACTTGATATAATAGCAGCAATATCTATAGACATTGTTCCATATGGGTAATTAGATGCAACTGTGTCAATTCAAGCATATGGAAGTTCATACACTTCAAAACGAATTAGCCAGGACTGTTTTTAAGGTGGTTCTTGTTTATTTTGCATTAGCCTATTTCTACAAGAAATGACAGATTTTATGACAGTTTCTGTGTGTTGCAGTGGGACATTAAAATGGCTGATAATGATATACCAACTTCGATCGATATCGAGGATATTTAGTTATTTTATTTGGCTATAAATAATTTGAAGTAGGGGTAGCCCCTCTCAACATCAAGGTCTAATGTCAGAAGAGTCCTGAAGCCACTGCCAACCTCGAGAACCCAAGGCAGACTGTCTGGGAGCAGAAAAATGAGGAGACGGGAAAAAAAGGGGGAAGTTTTTTTTTTAATTTAAATTAAATATTAATTTGAAATTAACTAATTCTGAAAAACATTAACTATGACATAGACACAGTTCAAACCACCTTAGGTCAAAATTAAACCACAGTTTGGGGCAATTGCGACAATTTGTGACCAAATCACCGACATTGCCATAACAAGTTTTGGTCAAATTGCCCGTAATGGGCGGGTCGACACGTGCGCAAGTTCTTAGCTCGAAGTGCTGTGACGTCACGTGTTAGCCACGTGGCGCACGAGTTTAAGGGCTTTTAGTTTGCGAATAGTTTTTGTTTATCGATTTTATTTTTGTTTTTTTTGTAGCTTATGTAGACTGTGGTTGATGGAAAGCAAATCAGCCTACCTCAATCCGTCAAATTTCATCAATAGATTTTCAACTTTATGACAATGATGGAAAATTAATGATCGATTAGTCAATCTTTACAGATTCTGGTAGGTTGACCTGCTGTCGTCTGTACCTGGTTTATTTTAAACGGCATGAAGAGGTATATTAGTTTTAATTGTAGTACACACCCTCTTTAGTTACAAATAACGGATCCTAAAGAGACATTGATAAGTTTTAACTAGTTTGTTAAATACTATTTTAAAAATATTTAAAAATGTGTGCCAATTTGTAGCTGTCACATTATCGTGCTTACACCTTATTTGTTAGAATATTACTTGTTTGTATGTCTTTGAACAAAACACTGACTAATCACCGCCCAGAATTAATGCTCATATTACTTTTATCAAACTTAATATTAAATTAGTTAAACTAGCAAAAAGAAAAAAATATCCCCGTAGTACTAACGCGACAACAAAAAATATTACTAATTAAAACATCCGCGGCCATATTAAAAATGATTTCGAACTCGCGAAGTAATTATTCACCCCTAGTTTTATTTCTGAACATAAATTCACTGCTGCAATTAACTTAAAAGCCATGTTAGTGCAAAGTATGGCGCGACCCTTAAATAAGGGTCACGACACACGTGCCGACTCCGCCCACGTTTAGTTCGGCGACCGCAATGTTGCCGCCGAGTGAAAAATTGTTTGAATTGGGTAATTTACGAATGGTTGAAAAACCGCTGTTTGTTTATGTCAAAATGTATGTAGTGTGAGCCCGTTAATAAGCTACGAGTACGTTGACAGGCTACATGTCTGGCAATGTACCCAATAAGGTACATTTGCAACTAGCCAGTTGAAACAGAAAAGTTTAAGTCTCAATGTTTATTTTTTGATGCCGCTAAGCATTATTACAATTTGCTTTTCAAACAAAAATAAAGTCTTTTTGTCACCTGTATCCGTCTGTAACAATCGTACACTTTTGAGTTTTCCATTCTAATTTTGAACACAAGAAACCGTACAACTCTTTAAAAGTAAAAGTAAACCACAAACAACCTTTTAAAATTCAATAACAACCCACGCTATCGCTTAAAAAGCGAAATCTTTCAATAATTTTAATCGCATGTCAATGGGGTAACCCCAAACGGACGAGGCTTGACACACCCCAACTAACCCTATTGTCACTTTCACATTGACAGTGAAAACTGTCAACTGTCAAAAGCAGCCAAGACGGTTTAAACTATGCGTTCCATTTTCGCTTTTCATATTTGGAAATCTTTTGTTGAACGCGCGGCGGGCGCTCTTATGTGACGATGTAAGCGCTTTTTCGATTATGTGTACAGAGCTTTATTTAAGTGTGGCGTATATTTAAATGTTTTGCTTGCGAAATAGTTTTTCTTGAAGTCCATTGTAATGATTCAGGGTATAGCTGCGATAGAAAAGCGTTGAGGGTTTGGTATACTATTTTTAAGTAGGCGTAGTTATAGTAGCAAATGTATGAACTAGATGTGCATTTCAATCAATTCATATTTACACTACAATTTATTACTCATAGGTATAAATATTAACATAAATGACTAAGGCCGCAAAACTTCAAAGTAATCAAACCTCACAGACGACAGTTACAACTTTACAGATTTGATATGTGGACATTTTGATGACAACAGATAAACATTCTCCCAAAACGTATTTTAAAAGGACGTCCCCAAACTTTCTAAAACGACACATCTTTGAAACGACGTCGAATCAAAAACTATTGCGAGTGGTCATAAATTACAATATTTATGTGTCGGTATCGACATTATTTCAGTAAATAGCGCATCAAATATATACGATTTTGATATAAAAAGCTTTTTATATAGTATACGTGTAAAATTTTTACGTCTTTTAGTTTTATTTTAGGAGTCACGAGATATGATCGTGACTGTAGGCGTTTTTTGTTAGGAGTAGGCGACTGACCCGTTTGCCGCGTTTAGTGGCTAGTTTGTTACTGGATTCAGTTGATAGGTGGCTACTGGAAGATAGTAAAAATTATGTGTTTTGATATGTCATTAGTCATTAGTTATGGTATTTATAATTCAATAATTCGTTGAATACAACCAATAGATACTAGCCTAGAAGTCACACCAAACGTACAATATAATTAAGGCTATCATCTGACCTATATCATTTTCCTCATCAAGCTAAAAAAACCTGTTACAGATAAGACAGTTACAGAAATTTCTTTACACACCGGCAAACAAAAAGCGAGCACAATCTACTATCTCTTCGAGTGCGTCACAACGAGGCACAGCAATTGTGTAATCCCAATTCGGCTAGCGGATTCGATGACATCCAATGAATAGGCTGATAACGTCAGTACAACCGACCCTTTTGTGCCCAGCTCTATGTAGCTATTTGTACAGAAAGTTTTACAACATTCACTACATAACGGAATTGTTTCGGTTTGAAAAAATGTATTGGAATACGATATTGGATTGTGGAATCGCGCGGAACGACTGTTTTGACTGATTTCGTTTTTTTGTGGTGTTTAGGCCTTTTGGAGATGTAATTAAGAAAGTGTTTTGATGGCACGTTGCACTTGGCTTTTTAGGTAAGCTTCTAATTTGATAAGACTTCAAAAAGTGGATATTGTTCTCTAATCAACAACAGTTTTTCAGAGATTTGCACTTTACCGATTCAGTTATAAACAAAACTTGATATCATAATATTTTCATACAGATCTATCCTTATAAACATACAGACAGCTTTACTTCTACGTACTACGGAACTCCAAAACAATTTAAGCACAGCTTTTGAAATAAAACTTGGGAATTGGCACCACAATCGCGTTATCCTTACATCAGCCACACAACACCATAATAAAGACATAAACAATGGTTTTACAACGCATAATGACAGCTTACAACAAAATATTACTTTTTGTAACACAATGGTCATTAGGCGCAATTAGCGACAATGTTATTGGCAGTGTGGAGAGCTTTTTGAATTGTACTTTTTGGGCCTTAACAGTTTTGTTTCAAATGGAGAGTGGAGACGTGCATAGTAAAAACGACGAACTGGGTTCTTAAGGGGCAAAGTTAACATCTATTTTAGTGTTAAGGGATTTCTATTATCAGATTACAGAGATGTATTGATATTATATCAGTCTTCCTAATGATAAAGACACATTCCGTAGATACCCCTTCAAACATAAACACAAGCGATGCTTTACAACACGATAACACATAGTACTTAGCGATACTGCCAACAAAATGGTCCTTCACGAAAACAATTACTTCCAGGAATTGAACGTCTGTAGTTTTTTGAATCGTAATGTGCTGCAGCACATTACGATTCAAATGCACAGACACGGGCTGCAGCCAGTCAGCATTCAAGCTGAAGCAAGTCTGGCACAACACGTATCTGACCGCTCGTTATAAACCCATCAAAAAGAATAAAAAAAAAACTCACCAGCTCTCAACGCATCCATAGGCACGCTGGGATAGGGTATGGAGTAGGGGTACCCCTCCTTCCTCAGGGTCTTGGGCTTCCTCCGTGGCCTGTACTTGTAGTCCGGATGCTCCTTCATGTGCATCGCTCTAATGCGCTTCGCTTCGTCTATGAACGGACGTTTCTCATCTTCCGAGAGGAGCTTCCATTCAGCACCTGAGAAACAAAAGAATATGGATTAAGTAAGGGATATTTTCCGCAGTCAAGGCAGTCAGCAGCTTGAAAGNGCGGCCATATTAAAAATGATTTCGAACTCGCGAAGTAATTATTCACCCCTAGTTTTATTTCTGAACATAAATTCACTGCTGCAATTAACTTAAAAGCCATGTTAGTGCAAAGTATGGCGCGACCCTTAAATAAGGGTCACGACACACGTGCCGACTCCGCCCACGTTTAGTTCGGCGACCGCAATGTTGCCGCCGAGTGAAAAATTGTTTGAATTGGGTAATTTACGAATGGTTGAAAAACCGCTGTTTGTTTATGTCAAAATGTATGTAGTGTGAGCCCGTTAATAAGCTACGAGTACGTTGACAGGCTACATGTCTGGCAATGTACCCAATAAGGTACATTTGCAACTAGCCAGTTGAAACAGAAAAGTTTAAGTCTCAATGTTTATTTTTTGATGCCGCTAAGCATTATTACAATTTGCTTTTCAAACAAAAATAAAGTCTTTTTGTCACCTGTATCCGTCTGTAACAATCGTACACTTTTGAGTTTTCCATTCTAATTTTGAACACAAGAAACCGTACAACTCTTTAAAAGTAAAAGTAAACCACAAACAACCTTTTAAAATTCAATAACAACCCACGCTATCGCTTAAAAAGCGAAATCTTTCAATAATTTTAATCGCATGTCAATGGGGTAACCCCAAACGGACGAGGCTTGACACACCCCAACTAACCCTATTGTCACTTTCACATTGACAGTGAAAACTGTCAACTGTCAAAAGCAGCCAAGACGGTTTAAACTATGCGTTCCATTTTCGCTTTTCATATTTGGAAATCTTTTGTTGAACGCGCGGCGGGCGCTCTTATGTGACGATGTAAGCGCTTTTTCGATTATGTGTACAGAGCTTTATTTAAGTGTGGCGTATATTTAAATGTTTTGCTTGCGAAATAGTTTTTCTTGAAGTCCATTGTAATGATTCAGGGTATAGCTGCGATAGAAAAGCGTTGAGGGTTTGGTATACTATTTTTAAGTAGGCGTAGTTATAGTAGCAAATGTATGAACTAGATGTGCATTTCAATCAATTCATATTTACACTACAATTTATTACTCATAGGTATAAATATTAACATAAATGACTAAGGCCGCAAAACTTCAAAGTAATCAAACCTCACAGACGACAGTTACAACTTTACAGATTTGATATGTGGACATTTTGATGACAACAGATAAACATTCTCCCAAAACGTATTTTAAAAGGACGTCCCCAAACTTTCTAAAACGACACATCTTTGAAACGACGTCGAATCAAAAACTATTGCGAGTGGTCATAAATTACAATATTTATGTGTCGGTATCGACATTATTTCAGTAAATAGCGCATCAAATATATACGATTTTGATATAAAAAGCTTTTTATATAGTATACGTGTAAAATTTTTACGTCTTTTAGTTTTATTTTAGGAGTCACGAGATATGATCGTGACTGTAGGCGTTTTTTGTTAGGAGTAGGCGACTGACCCGTTTGCCGCGTTTAGTGGCTAGTTTGTTACTGGATTCAGTTGATAGGTGGCTACTGGAAGATAGTAAAAATTATGTGTTTTGATATGTCATTAGTCATTAGTTATGGTATTTATAATTCAATAATTCGTTGAATACAACCAATAGATACTAGCCTAGAAGTCACACCAAACGTACAATATAATTAAGGCTATCATCTGACCTATATCATTTTCCTCATCAAGCTAAAAAAACCTGTTACAGATAAGACAGTTACAGAAATTTCTTTACACACCGGCAAACAAAAAGCGAGCACAATCTACTATCTCTTCGAGTGCGTCACAACGAGGCACAGCAATTGTGTAATCCCAATTCGGCTAGCGGATTCGATGACATCCAATGAATAGGCTGATAACGTCAGTACAACCGACCCTTTTGTGCCCAGCTCTATGTAGCTATTTGTACAGAAAGTTTTACAACATTCACTACATAACGGAATTGTTTCGGTTTGAAAAAATGTATTGGAATACGATATTGGATTGTGGAATCGCGCGGAACGACTGTTTTGACTGATTTCGTTTTTTTGTGGTGTTTAGGCCTTTTGGAGATGTAATTAAGAAAGTGTTTTGATGGCACGTTGCACTTGGCTTTTTAGGTAAGCTTCTAATTTGATAAGACTTCAAAAAGTGGATATTGTTCTCTAATCAACAACAGTTTTTCAGAGATTTGCACTTTACCGATTCAGTTATAAACAAAACTTGATATCATAATATTTTCATACAGATCTATCCTTATAAACATACAGACAGCTTTACTTCTACGTACTACGGAACTCCAAAACAATTTAAGCACAGCTTTTGAAATAAAACTTGGGAATTGGCACCACAATCGCGTTATCCTTACATCAGCCACACAACACCATAATAAAGACATAAACAATGGTTTTACAACGCATAATGACAGCTTACAACAAAATATTACTTTTTGTAACACAATGGTCATTAGGCGCAATTAGCGACAATGTTATTGGCAGTGTGGAGAGCTTTTTGAATTGTACTTTTTGGGCCTTAACAGTTTTGTTTCAAATGGAGAGTGGAGACGTGCATAGTAAAAACGACGAACTGGGTTCTTAAGGGGCAAAGTTAACATCTATTTTAGTGTTAAGGGATTTCTATTATCAGATTACAGAGATGTATTGATATTATATCAGTCTTCCTAATGATAAAGACACATTCCGTAGATACCCCTTCAAACATAAACACAAGCGATGCTTTACAACACGATAACACATAGTACTTAGCGATACTGCCAACAAAATGGTCCTTCACGAAAACAATTACTTCCAGGAATTGAACGTCTGTAGTTTTTTGAATCGTAATGTGCTGCAGCACATTACGATTCAAATGCACAGACACGGGCTGCAGCCAGTCAGCATTCAAGCTGAAGCAAGTCTGGCACAACACGTATCTGACCGCTCGTTATAAACCCATCAAAAAGAATAAAAAAAAAACTCACCAGCTCTCAACGCATCCATAGGCACGCTGGGATAGGGTATGGAGTAGGGGTACCCCTCCTTCCTCAGGGTCTTGGGCTTCCTCCGTGGCCTGTACTTGTAGTCCGGATGCTCCTTCATGTGCATCGCTCTAATGCGCTTCGCTTCGTCTATGAACGGACGTTTCTCATCTTCCGAGAGGAGCTTCCATTCAGCACCTGAGAAACAAAAGAATATGGATTAAGTAAGGGATATTTTCCGCAGTCAAGGCAGTCAGCAGCTTGAAAGCCTGACAACCAGTCTTACCAAGGGGTGCCAGGTTGCCCGGGTAACTAGGTTGTGGAGGTCAAACAGGCAGTCGCTCCAAGTAAAACACTGGTTCTCAGCTGCATCCGGTTAGACTAGAAGCCGATCCCAACGTAGTTGGGAAAAGGCTAGGCAGTTGACGATTTACCACAAAGGTTGTGAAGTACTCGTAATAACGAGCTTAAAGACGATATGACTAGTGTAAGTTACAGTTGACCCTAGTGACACCATCAGGTTCAAATCACCGTATTACATTGTCACTAGGGTTGCGTAAGACTGCCGAACAGCCTAATTGGGCTGCGGGAAGCGCTTCAAAATGGAGTTGCATGATTTAATTACAGACACACAAATATCGGTGAAGGTAAATAATAGCTTGTAAAAAATCCAGGAATATTCTTACATGAAAAATATCGAAATTCTATTGCAATATTCAAAAGAAATAACATCATTATTCTGCCTACAGCTAAACTGAAACTATTCACACTACGCTAACAAAAAGTTTCACACCCACGTAAAAATTGTGAACTTCTGAATTTGAAATTTTGTAACTTTTCGCACTGACATAACTGACAGTCGCTAACGGTTCTCCAAACGACTGAAACTTAGTTTTATTTTTTATTGCCCAATTCACAATACCATGTTTAGTATTGGTATTAGCACTTATTTTCCTATACAGTTCATAAATAAGCAAGAAACTTACATTTTACGACATTTTAACAAGTCTATTATGTTTTATGGGTATAAAATCGAGTGAATTAACATCGTATTGATATTGTATAGAACATCAAAGGCTTCAGCCATGTCACATCGATGTTTCATGCCAATATTTTAAGCGTGTCGAGCGTAGTCCAAATCGTTTATCTCTGCATTTCAGAATTGGCGTATTACCAAATCTAAGAACGTGACCACATCTAATTAACAAAGCAACTGCTGCTTACAATCTTGGTATTATTTATAGAATCTTTTATATCATTATAATCGTTAATAACAGCCATAAACTATAAAAAGAGAACAAAAACAGAAAAGTAATTTGCCCTAACCATCCTTCATTGCTGAAACAATGGCATTGAATCGATACAATATAATCGAAGGCACCAACGACCTGTCTCCCAGCGCGATTCAAGAGACTAACCCTTTGTCTCCCCCCATTTATAGAAGGTTGTATTCATCCACCGTGGAGGGGCGCCATCGTCCATTCAAACAGACAAGACAATCCCAATTCAGGCGGGTATAAAAGCGAAAACAATGTCGCTAACATAGAAAGGAACAATCCGGCTCCGAGGACCAGCGGTAGTCTCGCTCGCGCACTGCTCAATGTTGCCAAGAGAGAAAGAGATAGGAACAACAATGGCGGAAAGCGCCGCCTAATGACGAATTTGCGCTTTTCATTCCACAACAGAAGTTTTTCCCGGTTCCTCATTATTATGTCGATACTTTGGGGTGGGTTCGTATCTTTTGTCGGCGCGGATGATAGGATCGTGTGCTTAGTAACGACAATGGTATAAAGACTAATGTTCTATTAAAATTACGTTGACGGTTTTGCGATTGTTGGGGAAAATCGGCTTTATTTTTTCTCTTGGGCAGAAGAAAAGCGGGAGACATTAGCTTGATGAGGCTAACTAAAAAAAGATTGATATGAAACGCTTGATGAAAAATGTAACATTACATAATTTGTATGACTAATGTGATGTATTCGTCTTTGAAATTAGCAGCCCACTTAAATTGTGGGACAAAACATTTAATGAATAACCTTTATACAACCAGATTGTGCTATTTCAGATCGCTAATCTAAATATAAATTTAATTCGAAAAGGTAGATTAACTGGCTCTCAAACAAAGCGTCGAGAACAATGATTGATACTATTCGATTGTGACCGGGCATTGCAGCTTTTGTTCCCGTTCGAATCGAATAGGTTTTCACAAGTTCAATACATAGTTGGAAAAGTTCGTCTGGTGGGCGTTTGTAATTACGCGACCTGTTATGTAATTTAATTAATTAATGAATTAACCATTCATTTATGAATGGTGTATTGTTTATTGTGTTTTAAATTGATATGCTTCTTTCAGAAGCGTGTAAATATAAAATACTTTTTGTTGCATAATTTAATTATAATTTATTCGTAATTTGGCATGTTTTATTCATTTAAACAGTCTTGTTTTTTTTCAGTAATTAATTAGAACGATTTTTGTCCAATAGTATCAAAACTAAACCACTATTCATTCGTATGTAACCCCAAATTCGGTCGAACAAGCTTTGAACAGCAACTAAAATTCCATGGTATATTTATTCAATTGCCTACCAACTCTGAACGCAAACCACACATTCAATATTAGCTAATTACAACTGCATCATTCATTTACATACGACAAAACGAAAAACAAACCTTTCAACACTGTAGAACAAATACTTTTGTAAATATAGTAGCTTTCCAACAAACCACTGTGCACGGCTGTCACCTCCATTTTGTGCGCACAAGTGTCACAATTTCTTTACAAGTGTAACACAGTGTATTATTGTGTTTGAGAGCCGAGGAGTGAAGATATTTTTTTTTTCTTAGTTATTGTTTGTGAAACAATGCAAATTATAATTTAAATGGCTAGTGCATGTTTATGTTGTTCGACATGTAATTCTGAATTCGTGAAAGTTTTCTTGACGAGCTTACAATGTTATTTTAGTGGTGCTGTATCGGCAACATTATACAACCTATTTTTATTCAAATACCAAATAACATTTATGAATAATGTTGACTAGACACTCCAACTAATTAATTATTTAGTGTTCAGCTCCACATTACATTGTTAAGTAAAAATAGGTACATCGATTTTCTTTTTTTTTAGAAAATGACATAAACCTATAGCCAAACTTTACAATAAAACTGTTAATAATATTTTATGTCAATTCCAAAATCCTTGATAGACAATGCATCCCCACCCTTTTTCACTCTGCTAACCCTAGAGGTATTTATTTATTCTTAATTAACGGCAACACTAACAATCGCAGCAACAATACGCACGTGTCGATACTACTAAAGTGTTGCCACTACACAATAATTATTTCCTACAGCGCTCGTTCGTTACGGGGAGACAATGGCAATGGGATGGCAACACTGAACAATGATTGTCCGGTATTCAGTTGTGGAATTAGGTATAAATGGTTATTAGTTATTTGCTTCTAATTGGAATAGAGAAATTGAAAATGAGTTTAATTAAAAAGCGTTATGGCTTCAATGCAATAACTCATTAGTTAGACAATAATTAGTTTTACAAAGAGAACAACTTGTATGTAAGAATTAAACGGTAATGTGCAATTGTGAATTTTCAACTATTTCGAATATTTTGCGTAGTACCTTGTATAATGGAAATAGTTGTTAAAAGCGAAATGCCTTTATAATTTATACAATTTGTTCATAAAGAAAATATATTTTTCCTTCTAAGACATTATTGTAGTATTTTGTTGTTGTAATAAAATTATTCTTATTCTGCCTTCCACAATACATTGTCATTTCATCATGTGACAGATATATTGATTTCCTTTCCGATATTTTCATTTCTATTGAGAGAAACACGATTGTGTTCGTCTCTCTTCATTGTACGGAAAATATGAGATTTTCTGAAATCGAATCGTATGTGGAAGATATTACTAGAATATTCTATAAGACCAAGGTAGCTTATTGTCGTCGGTGTTATTATCCGTACTTATTGTAGTGTTGGTCTGTTTTCTTATAAAGATTCTGCAGCGAAGCCAATTAAAGGAAATTATTTTCCAAGAAAAAGTACGCTTTCCCGAATTATTCAGTACCTCAACTCATATTGATACAGTCTTATCAAGATCCGACAATAAACAGCTATATTTCGGCCACTGACAATATCAAACACCTACATTAGACGTACATAAGAGCATTGTCAGCAACAATCACGCGAACAAACATAACAAAAAACAAAGCATACACCAAACACACACGGTAGGTACAATACTCTCGTCAACAAAGAAGTTTCCTCTCTACCTAGTATTAAAGAGGCTATTGTGTTCAGAATCGGACGAAAATGCTCTTCATTACTCTGAAAGCTTGTGTGCCATGCGACAATGGTGAAACGGGGAGGAAAGGGGAGAGGGGGGAGGGCGGCCAGGAGTAGGGGGTGGTTTACAAAGACGCATGGCGAAGGAGCACCCACCACCCTTTCGTCCGTAAAATTGAAATGGTAAGAAACGTTATTTAGGTCATGATTTTATTAAATGTTAATAGATTTTTTTTTCGAGGGGTGTCGGGTTTGGTTGGGTAGTTGTACTTTTGTGGGGGATTAGAGTTGAAACTGATAGCTGTGTGCAAGATATTGCCTTAGTTCTTGTTAGTTTCAGTGGTTTGTGTTGAAGATAATGACGCAAGTTTATGCAGTTGGTAAAGGGTTGCATCGCGATCCCCTACATGTAACTTGGTCCTTACAAAGCGTATTTATAGAAGCAAACAAGGTAACTTACTAGTTTCAAGAGCCCTTCATATCATCAGACATAGGATTCCAACAGCCAGACACTAAGGCTTTGCATATTAAAATTAAGCCTTCAAAAAGAATAACCCACTAGACCGGGAGCTCGACAACAAAAATATGACATCGTTTACACAGCGTCACAAAAACGCTAGTAATTAAACAACGGCAAACAACGGGGGCCCTTGCCGGCAACAACGACAACAGTCAGCAACAAGCGACAACAGACTGCAACAATAAGGAAACAACAGTATTTTTGTTGCGAACACCCCCGGTAGGGCGTCGTGCCTGCGACGGAGCGATAAGCGGGCCCCGTTTCAAGTACATAACTATGTATTACGTGTGTACTAGACAGCGTTTTTAAACTAACATCAATCTCTGGTTACCGACATATGTATTTTTAACCCTCAGCTTTTTACTGTCTATTTCCTCATTCCTTATACACAAGGGACTTCTTAAAGGTTTCCAATTTGGTGTGGCCGTCATTCAACGTTGTGTCCAAATGTGAGCGTAATTATTAATGTGGCGGCTGTGTATTTTATACAAGATTTACTTAATGAAAACAAGTACATTATTTTCCTTGTCTAGACAAGTCTTTAGAACTGTTGTAATGTTGACTGCCGAGTTTACTCGTTATTAATCCAGTAACATGCTCAGGCCCAGCGCTGACAGAAATTATTAAATACCAAATGCTAAATGTTTCCTCTACAATAAATAGTATTGTTCCTTTGATCACAAAACTTGATTTCCGTATTTTAAAGCTGCGGCTAGAATTATTTTAGAAAACAATGAAGAAATCCCAGAACAGTAACCAGATTATCTATATTAAGTTCCTCAAGTGCGAGAAGTGATAAAATATTTTCTAATCTTCCTCGAACTACAAAAGTGATCGTTTACCTTGATATCACAATATAATTTATAAGAAACCAATGCATCCTGAATACCCTCGAGGCGTCATAAAGCTAGATTAACATCCAAATCTCGATTTGAACAAAAAATCTCGTAGTTAATTAGTAAAAAACATGGCATCTCCTATCAGATGTAAAGACGGCATCAATACCGGACATCAAAAGTACAATAACCTTTTAAATCAATTTAAACACAAAACCAGTCGAGACATGAATAACTCATCCTTTTGGACAGAATAAAAAAGTATTATGCAATTTGTATCAGTTACTTATAATAGACGAGCTCCCGAACTACAAACGGAAGAGTCATTCTCACAAAATTTACTATAGTATCGCTTTAATAGATTCCTTACAAAGAGTATAGGTTATTTGTGCGGACTATACACTATTTTGTAAGTAAAAAACTTCAACTTTTATATGAGAAGAGAATTCTTTGTGGAGATTGGTCACGGTCCTACTATTGGCCGGGCCCGTTGTAGTCGCTCCAAAATATCCAATAGCGTTTTGTACGCCAGTAATTACTTGCATCTAACAAAAAACGGTTAGAAAACAAAAAAGTGAAGAAAAAACTGCCGATACGCCTACGATAGCTGAAGCGAGGAAAATCGACGTAAATTAGGTATTAGCTATGTGTTGTTGTTATGTAATACAATGGTACATCTGTCGTTGTGTTAATTTTTAAACGATGGGGGAATAGGGTGTCGATTTGTTTCTTTAATTATGTTGAGGTGTAACGGAACGGTCCAAAAATCCATGCAGCAGATGAAGTGAAACATTCCTTTATAGGTAGTAGAGATATTTGAATATTGGATAATGCTGAGTCAACGATATACCGGTTGAAAGTCCATAATTATCATTTAATCAACATTTTCCCATTAACAGATAAGTAGCGTTTTTTAGTATCCCATTATTTTCCCCAAGCATTTTAGAAGATGTGCCACATTTAAACACTGATCTAATACGTTGTTTCAAGCTACCAAATGCCACCAAGCTATACTGATATCTTTTTCATTATAGCACTGAACAAACCAATACAAGTGACTTAAACTTACAATTAATATGCATTACATAGTCATCAGGTTGTACACGACACCCAACGATAGTTGGTCCCCCATTACACATCACACAATGGCCCACTCCCTACCTTAATTAATATTAACTGGGTTGCAACGCCCCTACGTGTAAACTATTAAGGGTATGCATCAGACACTGATGAAAACAAACATATGTGATGTACGGGGGTGTTGGATGGTGATCTAGTCATCGAACATGTACGGAAAATGTTTACAAAAAATATTCGCTTCTCTCAGGAACTCAGTTGAGGTAGGAAGGTCTTATAAGATATCAGCTCTTAGACTACGTCAATGTTAATCTATTGCATTCTTGTCGCGACAAAGAAAGAATCAATAACCAAACCAACAAATATATAAAAAAATAACAAAACCGACTTCACAAAAAAACACTGAAAGGGACCATGGCTCTAGAAGTCGGTGTCTGCAGGTCTGTTGACTGTGTTTATTTTGCCACCGACTTCTAGAGCCATATGAAAAGTTTTATTTTATCCCTTTCAGTGTTTTTTTGGTGAAGTCGGTTTTGTTTTTTTGTAAAAAGTTTTATTTTTATTTTATGCTCTTCAGTTTTCGGTAATATCTTTAATACCCATACCCACCCACAGTGACAGTCGGTCCCGTAATAGTATCATCGACGTAAAAAAGCGTACAAAATTTGAAGAGTTCTCTCAATTTCTCCAAGATCCCATCATCAGATCCTGGTCTCCTTACCATGGGACCACACTGACATCGTACTCTTTCAAACATAAAAAGAATTTCTCAAATCGATCTATAACTGCCGGAGATACGGATTAACATACATAAAAAAAATAAAAAAATACGGTCGACTTGAGAACCTCCTCCTTTTTGGGAAGTCGGTTAATAAATACGTACCTACTTGAAAATAGCAGGCCAGACGATGTTCTAAGTTTACCAAGAGATGATTGTTATCAAAAAAGTAGTATCTTAGTAACTTCACCGAAGCGTAAAGCGGTCGTTCACTTGCACGTGGTTTGAAAACCAGTTCATTTATATTATATCATCAACTGTAGTAGCTTTAACTCAATCCTTTAGACCTCAGCAATAAATGGAATAATTTGGCTAGCTTCAACTAAATTACAGGTCCACCAGCCTGATACAAACTGACCAAATGCAAATAGATATAACCAAACTATCGAAAACAGCAATCAGTCAGTCCGAACAAGTTCGCCGTCCTCTCGACCAGTGAATCACGCAAAACTTTCGCGCTATTGTACACTATACCTTTGTGCCGATCGACATTACGATTGATTTGACGCACAAAACACGCATTTATTTGTGCGATCGTTAAACAATGCGCGTTTTGTCGACAGGTTGTGCGTTTTGTCGACAGGTTGCGCAGATGCGTTTACACATGTTTGGGGAATACGATATCTGGTATTTTGTGTTTGCGTCTAATTAAGGGGATCTTTGATTAGAGGTTGACTGGATGTCGAAGCGTACAATTTGGCCTTTATTTATTTTAATTTATTAAACCAAGGATATGTCATTTAATAGAAATTATTCATTAAAAATATATTAATTAATTATTTATATTATGCCTCTGATTTATAATCTTATTTTCCATAATGGCCTTTGCAGCTACTCGCGCCGAATAAAAATATCAAATATGCACAAAGAAAATATAAGCACACTTTTAATCCCTACTTTCCCCCAATAATTCAAACAGACGACTAAATGCAAGACGAAAACGTGCCACTATGAATAATGCATGCCCTGTATGTGAACAGGACAATACCAGTTTTACGTGAAGTCTTGTCGCCCTCGCTTCACTTGCAAAAGGAAAAACTAATATTGAACGTGTTGTTTTCTTTCGACAATAGATGGCGTTGGTTGTTCCATGAATTTTGAGGGGCCATTTGTCACGGCTGATTGAGTGAATTGCAAAAGTAATTTAGTACTCAATTGCATAATGCTATACATATCTACTCAGTTATTATTCTGTAATGTTTCGCATGTTTGTAACATCGTCTGGTACAGCTAAGTTATTGAGTGGACTACACACTTGGCTTGACAATGCCTCTATTCAATTGCAAGTTCAATACCGTTTATTTAATTGAAATCAGTGAATTTTTGTCAAGAAATTGTATTGTTCCATCTTAATCACACGAAAACTCCATTCTTCTATTAAAAATATATTCAATTGAAAACCCGAACACCGTTTCGTATAAAAAACCCCATCTTCAATATTTACAAATAGGTGTCTAAAACCGAGTACACACCGCATCGCACGGGCCGAGTTGAAAAAAGCCGAGGGGGGAAAAAATAGAAAATGTCGTTTCCTCTCGCCGTCACCGCCAGAATGGCCGTGGCCGGTTTTGCTCGTATTTCCATACTCTTCCGCTCGTGTCCTCCCATCCCTATTTCTGGGCGTTTTTAAATTTCGAATACGAAACTGTGCTTACATTTGAGCTGTTGATTATTTTCGAGAATACCCCCGCTGTGTTAGCTTCTGTTGGCTGATTGCGGCGATTTTTTTCTTCCGTCTTTAGGTTGCGGTTTATTTTTAATTTGAGCAGAGTTTTGGGCTCATTTCTGTGGAAGGGCGATGGACTGTTCGCGAGTGGTTTTAGGCGTAACTTGTTTTCAAGCTGTTTATTTTTTTATGTGCTCCGAACTTTATCATTACGGCGATAGTGTGGGTTTAAATTTGTGCACGTTTTGCACGTTGATTTTTTATAGTCCTTGTTGTTGGTTGCATTGAAACAGCCGTCATGCGCTTGTCATCTTAACATAGCTCAAAGCCCACAATAACGAAAATGATCTAGACAATGCTGTCAAACAATCCACCTACAGAACCGCTTCTCACTTCATAAATTAATATAAATTGATTCAATAAATCATAATTCAGACGAGATCCGAATGATCAATTTGCAATCAAAATGAGCCCTTTAGAAACTGGAGAGTGGGATCCATCGCTTACCATAATAGTAATTTACTTGTGCCGAATTCAATGGATTGTGCGAAACAAAGCCGTCTTAGAGTAGTGACGTAATCGTATATTACTATAGTTATAACATAAAGGTGTTTTGTTACTCACAACGTTAATTTAGAAACAGTAAATAGTACTCAGTGTACGGTTTTGTTTGCCTTGATTGAATTTTCTTCAAGTATGATACAATTTGGAAGATAGATGATGTGAGAATACAAAGATTAGACTGGTAATGTTAGTACAAAGGGGAGGAGGCATTATACCATACAGTAAGTGGCACAAAGTATGAAAGTGTTGATTAAGACAAAGGTGTCCGATAGTGGTCTCTCTCTGAGGAGGGATCAAAATATTTCTGGAGGATATACCAATTGAAGTTCTGTGCCGCTTAATTTTATTAAGTCTTAAGTTCTTTCTTTTGCGTCACTAACAGTTTTTAAAGTACCTAAGTATTTATGTGTAAATATAATTTAAACAAGCCTTCTGAAATAACCGTCATCCATTACGATCCACATACAAATCAGATTAGTACACAATGACTGTTTCGCGCGCATTGAAACACGGCCATATTGATTTAACATTTTATCACATAATGTTTAACAAAAATACAGCATCGTGCTCTAGGCATGTGTCTATGATTTTGATGTAACAAAGGAATAGGCACGTTCTCCATCAGTGAAAAGCTGATCAATTACTTTGAGGAGATTTTGGACGAAGTCACAAGCCTAGACACTTACCATGACACCAAAAGCTGATGCTCAAATAAAATGCTTAAAGATCAAGCTACAAATTAAAGTTTAAAATATGACTAGTTGATAGCTTGCTGTAATTAAAATGCAGCTTGACAAATTTCTAGATCTTTGATTAAGGTCTAAGGAATTTAAAAAGTCCACCTTGGCCAACCGCTAGGTTAGGTAGAGATTCCCAAAAACAAAACAAATATATAAAAACTCACCTAATCTCTTAGAAATCTCTGAGTTATGCATCTTAGGGTTGTCCTGGGCAATCTTCCGCCTCTGTAGCCTGGACCACACCATAAAGGCGTTCATGGGTCTTTTTATGTGTTCCTCCTGGACTTTCTTTTGCTGGGGCCCGTTCATGGCGGAGATGGAGCCCATGGTCCCGATGGCTCCCATAGCAGACATGGGGCCCATTGGGAAGTGTCCCATGGAGCTTCCGAAGCCGGTCCGATCGCACATCGCACCAGCGGCACTGGAAAAGTAAAGATTGGTGTTTTAATTTGTCAATAGAAATCCAACATTGGTAGAATTAGTAATTTGTCGCAGTTTTAAGGGCTTTTATGATCGACCACGAGGCAGAGGAGATTTTTTTTTTCAGGAACAGTGGTAGTGGGAAATGGGAAAACGTGTTTCTTAGGCATACATATTTCTTGAGCATAACGTTTACATATAAGTTTTCCGTTACTTTAAACCTTTGCATATTATTAATTCTACCGCAAAACTTTTAGAGAAACTAGTTATCAGCTTAAATATATATGACACCACCCAATTCATGCCTGCATCAGTTTAAAGTGATACTTAACTCCCTAGCAACTACCCAATCAATAAAACTGCAAAATCATCCAGTTATTAATATCCTAAAAAGTAACACCCTTAAAAAATTAATAAACGCATCTACGTAACAAGAGCATTAGTACCCCAATATACGGACCACGTGCAGATTGTAACTTTTAATATGGATGACAATTATCGTGCCCAAAAATGTGGAAAATATTAATATGGAGGGTGCTATAATAGCTTATGACGCGGGGATGGTTTTAAAGAGCTCGTTCCTGATTGGCTCTCCCCTCGAAGCGGTGTTTCCTTAAGTAAGACGGTAAGAAGTGAAATGCGCAGTGGAAGTAATGAAAAGCTTGTGTTAGAAAAGGAAGAAAGGGATTTGAAGGTTTCATTTAAGATTTTAATTCAAGTGTCTCAGTATAGCTATTTTTGTTTGTTGAGTGCACATTTCTTTGGTGATAGATAGAGGTTGATTGACATACCACGTATTCCAACACTATATTATTTTACGAGCCCTAATAATTACGCATTTATTCCTCAAATAAACATACTAAAATATCCTCAAATATTAAATGATAATGAAGCATCTGCACATCATGCTTAATAACAGTGACAAACAAAACAACAAAACGATATTAAATCAGTGAACTGTGTAGAACTTTGAACCGCAAACCGTAGGGTGGTGCCATGATTATAACGAGCGCACAAGACAAAATGTTTGAAAGCATATGTCCGACATTATTGATGGTCACCCTAGTGGTAGGGTTGGGGGCATAGATATGTTTATTTTCCTTGTTTTAGATTGCTAGTGGATGAAGTGTATTTGTATCGTGTGTCTATTGTGCTAGACGCAGCCAATAGTAGTTATAATATTTTTGTGATTAAAATACTTTTTAATTTATTAATATTTTTGTTGAACAAGGAAAGTCTATAAATCCAGGACGACTCAATCTTGTTAAAAGTGTATTAGACTAATAAAATCAGCCTTACCGCACTTTCCGTTACTAGAAAAACCAGTAACCATTTCTGACATCATTAAAAACGAAGGCACTAAAAATATGACAGAAGACTGACATACGTTTCCGTTAAGACATTGACAATGTATCAAAACAGTGTCACAGTCAGGAAAACACTATTAACAACTCCCTAATTAGTGTGGGTGTAAATACATGAGTGTGCGTAACTAGGGTGACCCACATAATGAAATTCAAATCCCGGATTACAAACCGATCATATTTAAAAATGGAACGTTTTTCTTTTAAAACTCGGCGTTTCATGTTCTTGGAAGGATGTATTTGGGTCAAAAAGGGAGTGTTTGGCCACGGAATGTGTCAATATTTGTCACCGTGCAACCGAGCTAGCGGCTGTTATTTGGTTTATGTTATTCTTAAATCCGGACGCTCTGTTAGAACGCTTTATGAGGTTTTAACAGCAATTAACGTAAGTTGAATTGTTTTTCTAGTTAAAAAACGACTCATAGCTTGCCTGTGTGACTTGAAGACTTCTTGTTTTCAAGTTCTGTACAGTATTCTTTTATACCGAATACCGACCGAACAGCATCGATTTTAACAATAGAATTACTTACAACAGCCTAAATAGTAGAATCAATGAAAAAATCTTGACCTTTGCAGCCATTTTATCATCGTCAATGACAAAAACTTGTACTAAGCTGAGAAAAGTACAACCAGTGAACCATGAATCCTGTGACACTTTAGTAATATTAGCTAACAATTACTTAATGTTACTACAGAAAACGTAAAAACTGCCTTCGTTACGTATTTGCAGTGATTTTTGTAGAAAATCTATAACACTCCAGTAGCTTATTCGTTTCGCGTCGAACCAAGTGAGCTGTAGCCTCCATGGTCAACACAGTTTCTTTTTCGAAACAAAAACACTATTTTTATTCTACTTTCCGGCAAGACTATTTGACAGGTCCACGTGAATTTGTCACCAAACATTGACAATGGATATGGGTTGCTACTGTTTGTGTCTGGGACGCGTAGGTTAAAAACATTATAAGATCTAACATCTCCAGGGTTGCATACTGACAGTTCAAAATGTATTCCCTGCAAAAACCTGTACCTCTAAAACAGTTATTTTTCATCTGTTTGCTTTCAAGTGCAAATTGAAGGGCCAAATGAGATGTGATTCTGACACCCAACCTGTCATTACGGCTCATTAGCGTAGGAGATTCTTTTTGACGTCTTACAACTTCAGAAGAGATCATTAAAATTTTTTTCTTCAGATAAAACCTAGAATAAGAGTAGCATCTGAGTTTGACTGACATCCACATGTAGGTTCTTATTATTTTATGATGTGATAGGCTAGAATTTGGCCACTGTTTCTCCTACTATAATACAACAATGTGATCGAAGATCGAGAAGATTATTATTTTCAAAAATAGACTCGTTATGTGATAGTTTTAAAACAAATATTCAGAACTTCTGTCTGTGGAGACCAAACTAAACCACGGTAGTGAACAAATAAGCTACTGTAAACTACTTACGACTCGTAAGACATCGCCGATGCAAACAACGGGAGAATTTGTCTTAACAATTAACGACCTGACGTTGAACCTTTGAGATTTCGCTTGTGGTATCGAAAAATGCGCTTACATTCTTTGTGAGGTGGTTCCGTCGGTTTATTGGAGTATTTTGAGAGCATGAGTCATTGTTCAGTATGATCAAGATTGATAATAAAGTACATTGTGTACTTTGAACGACAAAATAGAATGACTTTTCATGCAGATGACATAGGCCAATACAACCATCCGGAGACAACTGAAGATTGGAAAACGTCTTTGTCCAAATGAGGAGTCAAGTATTCTCATGTCGCAATGTAGACAACGACGGTTCTTGAAAAAAGCTTTTATGCAGTATGAAATGCAAGGTCCGCGATTTTCATCCATAACAAAGGCAACCTTAAAAGAAAAACGACCTTTTGTCTCCCAAAAAAAAACAGCCGTCTGTCAGTGGGTACCTAAGTGAAATCGGCGCTCGTTGAGAGGTTCTAATTCGATGCGCAAACGCACGCATGATCTACTGTTTGCTGGCGGCGAGAACACAAGCCCGTGTTAAAATGTAACCGATTCCGAAGAGGTTGAATGTAATGAAGTGGTAATCAGA
Source organism: Heliothis virescens (assembly GCA_002382865.2). Taxonomy (NCBI): domain Eukaryota; kingdom Metazoa; phylum Arthropoda; class Insecta; order Lepidoptera; family Noctuidae; genus Heliothis; species Heliothis virescens. The sequence goes on from NWSH02000505.1 coordinate 14,587,388, forward strand.
GTTGGTGGGTACTGGCTATTGATTCAAATGATGGTCTTTGTGTCACTAATAAGGTTCTAAGTAATTTTGGGTGCTAATAAGTGATAAAAAGCTTGATGTTTTCCGATGTGTAGAATCAAATCATCCCAACATTAGATGCTGTAACGCTATATTAGGGATTATTTTAATTTATGATGTTTTTCTCGTAATTATCGTATCTTTAACGTTATTCTATGGTCACTTAATTCTAGCCAGATTTTTTAAGACAGTTGAGTTTCATAGGAAATAGCTGTCAGTAGAAAGTGGCTAAAGCCATGCGTACAACGACATCAAGCATATTAATACTTCCCCGACATCAACTCGGTACAAGTCAAATAAAACAAGACCTACTCCGCATTCTTTCACAAATGACACGAACATATTAATCCGAATAACTCATATCAGAATAAAAAGAGTTGTCGGCCCACTACAAAGGCTAATCACCATTGTAAACGTGTAAATACAGAGGTTTTACGAGCCCTGCTGTAAAGGAGGAGCGATTGTAGGCTCATTAGAACCATCATTTCAAGCACTAATTGGTTTTATAAAACATTGCCGATTCGGAAGGGGTCCTTAAATGTGCCATGGGTATTTTTGTCTGCGGAGCTACAAATGATTTCTTTTTCAACGTATTTGATATTTTTTTCATAGTTATGAATTGTATGTAACATAAAAATGTCTAATACATTTCCACTTTAAAGTTGCTACTAGTGTTTTGTTAATACAATTGTCTGTGCGGTCAACACAGACAATTGTATTAACAAAACACTATTGTGAAAGCGCGAGGCTCAGATAAATGGCCAACTTCAGAGTGGCAAAGTTATTTGATGAGAGCTGCTTCGGCGAGTTTACTTGTGCATGAAGAAAGCTGAAGTCGTTTCAAAATATAACGCTTACGACACGGTTTGCAAATATTTTTAAGGCTAAGGTACTGGATATACCTACAAGCAATTACTTAATTGTTAATCTTAAATAGTATATTTTTATCGATGTTTTACTCTTCATTTATTGACGGTATTAATTTAAATAAGATTTTTTTTTATAATATTTCATGTTAATCGCATTCTGGATTATCCTTAGAAAAAAATACTCAATCTTGGTTACCCTACTAAAATTTGTTAGCATTTGCCTACTATTTCTAGTTAGAGATGACTTTAAATTGGAGGATAGGTACATATTCCAATAAGTAGATTTCCCGTTGGAATTAAAATTTTCAAACTAGATATAAATACTATAATATTACTCTGTTAGGTATTAATTTAAAAGATCTTTTAGTTATTAAAAAGTAAGTGATAAATAGGCTATAGGTATAATAATTATTGAAAATTATTATATTTATGAGTAGTAGCTCACTCATTACTTTATTTTCTTTTTATGTACCTACAGTAACACCTGTCAAACCATTATAATAATTACATGTAGGTAGGTTATTAAGTTAGGTTACCTACACTTGTTCACAATGGTCAATAAAAATAGGTACTATATCATGTTCATGTAAGAATTACATCAACACTGTTATCTTATTATTTCCATTGTTTTTTTATGGACAGACTTGTAACTAAGTTAATTTATAAACTAGGTATATTTATGTACGAAGATATCTACCTAGTAGGTACCTACTACAACGAATGTAAATCTACCTAAGTATAGGTGAATCGTAAAATTAAGTAGGTAGGTATTCAGTACAGGTGTACAGGCTACTAAATGATGGACTTACTTTTAAAACCTTACTGAGACAAATAGGAGTTAGGTACCTATACCTACATACATCTCTTTCGAAACCGTTCTCTGGTTCCTGCGTAAGTACCTATAGAAAGGTAGGGAAAAGTCAAAGATATCAGATAGAGAAGGACCTACAAATCTAAGAAGGTACTTAGGTAGGTACCTAGGTAGGTATACCTTCGTTCCTGTCTGAAGAAGTAGCGACGGCCGACGCGACACCCGTCGTCATTATTACATCAGCAACTATTAAAAGTCTTCCTACCAAAACCTGGCTAAATCAGAAACGAATTCTTATTGGATTTCAAAAATTCTGCCTAATCCACAAGCTGAGTTTCACGGAACTTTTACAGATTTAGAAGATCTCCCTTTGATAAAACAGGATCAACTCAGCTTTAGCAATTCTAGGTACCAACCTAGATAGGTACCTACATAGGTATAAAGATAAGCCAGAAATCAATAAAAATCTAGTAGGTAGGTACCTAGGTCGATCTAGCTAGTTACCTATGACTTAGTTTACTCAACTGTTAACTTAGTTATGATTACGTTTACTTATTGTAATGTAATGAAGTAGGTACCTGCCTAATTCACCTTTAAATAGACTTAAGGATCAGTAATAGGGCCTCCCTCAACTTTGGATGACCTTAGCGGCAAAGGGTCACCTTAGCGGCAGGGGCTGATGATCCCTGACCTCTTTACGGGATTGTGGGATTGTTTCGAGTAGATGATTAACGAAATTAACACTCAGGTACTTATTATAAACAGTAGATAGGTGAGTGCCTATCTATTTATATGGTTTTACATATTTTTATTGTTATTTAGGTTTTTCTTGGTAATTGGTTATAAGTATTTAATTCTTATTGTACCTACCTAGGTATGTAGGTATATCTTCCAGTTATTTAATTGCCGTCTTGAGTGGTTTTGGTACCTACTTTAAAAAACTTTTTTTCCAAATCATGGTGAACCTAGGTACCTACAACGATAAGATATAAAATAAGACACGCCCTCTAATGTTATGCCAATGTGTGTAGGGGTGGTAGGTGGACAAGTGAATGTCAGCTAGAAAGTAGGAGGTAGGTAAGTACTCTTGAATATTATTCAGTTTATTTACAATTAAATACAATCACATAATACCTAAATAACTTTAGTCACCAACTACGTAACTACTTACCCTCCTCGTGAACTCTTCGTTGCCCTTGACATTCTTTACCAAGAAAACTCATTGAAGCTATTTCTACCAGCTAAACAAAAAAAACAGGAAACTACAATCGTGGAACAAACAGCAAAACAAATCGATTTGTCACAAGTTCATCGACCATCGCCAGTGTTACGACCTGCGGTCTGACGCCATCATTAAAACCACCAGTTTTTTAACTAAATAAAAAATTACAAGTAATGTTTACCTCATGAAGTGCCCGCTGGCACGTTGATGTAATTCCAGATCCACGATGAGGCCTTTCAATCACGTGTAAAAAACAAAGTCCCGCCGGCACTGCACACACAAATCTTAATCGCAAAAATAAACAAATCCTCAATAATTACGAACAATTGTTGTCATTGTGTAAGTAACTGTTATTACACGATCGATTTACTCGGTTTGCGTTATCGTATCGCGTGTTGCAAATCAAACGAGCGCGAGCTCCGCGCGTCCGTCGCTCGCTCGACACAATGGCGACAATCGACAATCGCGCGCCGCGACTGCGGTGACGCCGCTACCGACAAATCGAGTGATAAACCCGAGCGCGCGGGCCAATAGGCGTGCTCCACTACGCCCACGAGTGCGCGCCGCGCCTCCCCATTGGCCAAGCAACTGCCATTGCCTTACGGATGTTATTATGCAGAACGAGACCAACAGTTCGAAATAAGAATTTTAAACGTTTACTAGCCGGGCGTACAATGCAAATTGGTTGCGCGCGTTCTGCGCCGCGGTCTCACTCTGATGCGTCGTCTTTTTGTTTATGATGAGTTAGTGTATGAAACAAGAATAAATTCGTATGACAGCGGTCGTCTCACCTGAACCATTCAATAGCCACTTAGCGTTGCTTATTGAGAAAACAATGCGACTATCCAACATTTGGTTTCTTAACCAACCCTTTTTCCGTATGTGCTTTAAGCAGTAATCTTATAGATTTTTTATAGTGAAATTGCTCTATTTTAAGTAGTTATTAGTGTTGAATAACACTAACAGAATAACTTCTTAGCCTAAAATGTCGAGGCACGAGTACCTATTTCATAAAATATTAAAACATCATCCAAAAAGACATAGGTGGGTATCCTACTTATTGCTCAGAGGGGGGGGGGGGCAAAATCAAGACACTGTAAATTATGTTAAAAATTAAAAGGGTGATACGGTTAATCGGAAATTCTGTGGGCCCTTTACTTAATCCAAGTTTTCAACTAAAATGTTGTTTATTACTTACCTACATGGAATCTATGTTGGACATAAAACGTCACTATAGAAGGGTGTAAATACTAAGTATCAATTCCATTTCCTGTGCACTGAGAAAAAGAAATTAATTAGTTATCTTATGGATCTGTTATTTGAAATACTTATATAAAATCAATCTATGAATCTTTACGCGTAGAAAATAATAAAAAAAGTTTTCTCCTAGCAAAAACCACCGTAATTTCGCTAATTTTCCAAATTAAAATATTTTATCTTATAAGAATCGTGATCTGTATTCCACTTTGGACCGGTTTCATTAAATCCACTTAACTCTATTTTTAATGGGTGGGTACTTACGTACGTATAAGATTTTGGTTTAGTTTCACAAATATAGGTAAGTACTTATATCTACTTACCGAACTTCCCATAGGAACCATGATAAAATAAACCATTGAGATGAGTAACAAAAAACTATGTTCTTCGTGTCTTTTATTTCATACCTAGTAGTTAAAAGCTAAATCTTCATGGAAATTGTTTGTCCTACCATCTTAATAGTCTGTGTTCTGATGACGCATTGGACTATGAGTTTTTGACACCACGAAGGTAATGATTGGTATCCCATAGTGGGAAGGCACCTATAGATGTCAAAATTGAAAACGAAAGAATGCTTATTTTAAATATATTCATTTATTAGGAAAACTTACAACTAGTACGCATTTTAGATATAGTTATTGGTAGAATAAGGCCAATTACAAGGTTCCACTGATACTTTATACAATGACTAGTAGTTTAAAACAATTCTTTCTATCTAAGTATTGGGTCCCATCTTAAACTAAGAAATTCACAATTAATTTTTAATAACTTTATTCTAATGTACATTATAAATATGGGATGTAATTTTATTATAAGAACACTATTGAAATTACGTACCTAACACATACCTCATGTGAGACTTTAACTAAATATAATACAGCAGTTTTCTATCGGAAGAAGATAATGTCATCATTTTAACGTTGACTCCTTAAAGCAAATGCTATTCAAAACATTTCCAGTATCTTCTTGAATCAGGAAATACGTTAACGTTTCAAGTGAAACCAGTATTTTGTTCACATGATTCCACAATCTTAATACAAAACTTAAAGATACAATAACGTATCGATTTCTAAGCAAGAAGACCGTTGGAATATTTTAAGGTCAAGAATCGATACACAATAATGCAATTTTAACATCAATAGAAATCATAACGGAAGCTAGATTGAAGAATAACATTCTGTCGTGCCAAAGGAGGCAATAACTACAACGAATAGGGATCAATATAATTTCTATAAGGATTAGCATATGTCTATCAAGTATGATATGATCCAATAAAAATACAATACAAAGTTAAATGCAAATTTGTAAGTGATACAAGATGTTCTACATAGGAATCGCAAAAAAATTCAAAAATGTCATATGTTTGCTTCAAATTCAAATGAGGGTTTGTCGAGAAATCGACATGGCCACCGAAAAATAGAAGGCCATTTAAAATTATGAATATGACACAATGAAAGCGTTCGATAATTGAATTGTAACGTTGTGTGAAATGTTGGCGACACGAGGGCAGCGGGTCGCGCCCTAAGGGCGGCGGAGTGACGTGTACGCACAATGTGCGGTCTACAATGCAACATACGCAAATTACCTACGTACACATTTTATTGGCAATAAAAAATCTATTGAGACATTCGCGTCGCAGTGTACATGTGCCGTTGATAAAAGAATTTAAAATGTCGATAAATGATTTTTACATATGACTGGGGCACCCAAATATGTATGCAGATTTGTAACATGTGTAAATGCAGGTAGCTTTGTTATTTTTATTGCTCGGCTACTGTGATTTAAATTGCATGATACATTCACAACGGAACTCAACCGACCGTTACCAATTTGTTTATTGGCAAAGTGATATAAATACTTAATTTGGCAATAGGCAAATGGCCCATTAATAGGAGCTCTGAATAATACATTCCTATTTAATCGAATAATACTTTTATAGATAGTGTATTCAACCATGTAATTTATGTAAACTTGACTTAATAACGCCTAATTTGAGTAATTATTACTTACTTTCAGAAAAATCGATCGGCATCAAAAGTACATACTTATATCATGAAAAAAAAACAAATTACCTATGCATTCTAATATTGGATGTTAGTGAATGCTAGAAAAATTTGGTACAATTGGTCGTTGTACCTACATTCCTTGTCTGTTATTAAAACCAAATTAAAATACATGGCATTTTTTTAGAATCAAAGTTTTTCTGGTATAAGTATGAAACAATTACCCATGTTTTATTTACCAGGCATTATATTGAACACATTACTTATATATAAGCTACAAACGCTAGAAAACAGACAGAGTAATGAAGCTTGGATTTTGAAAGTATTAGCATTCTGATCCAAAAACAAACCAGCTATGTAAGTTTTGTCAAGAACAACATAATTCTTCTTAAGTTAACAAGAATAGCTCTCGCAAACCTATGCAAAATACTCATCAAGTTAAATGTCCCTGTATATTCTTTGTATATAAAAGTATCACATTCCTATTCAAGACATTCTTCGTACGTCAGCTATAAAGCTATCAGATTTTCCATGAAATCGCGTAACAACAAATAATTTCGGTGCCTAAGCGATTCACCACACCGATCACAATAAAATATCATTAGCATATCGTACAGTGCCTATGCACATGACACAATGTCATATGTTAATACATTTTGCTCACAAAGGGATACAATTTCGCGTATTTGTCACACATTGTACCTACTACGAACAAATCCGTTATATCGATATTTTCATGCTAATACATACAATTTTTTACAAACTTAAAATCAATTCGATGGTTCCTTTGTGCATGATCGGGCGTGAACGGATCGCTCTATATTTAAAATTTGAATTTAGAAACGTTTATTCTGAATTCCAATTTTTGATTGATTGAAGCTTTCTTATGCAAAATTTTGAGGATCGAAGGTATGCAAATGTCGAAGTGACTGATCAGTTATTGTAGGTGATTAATTGATATTTAAATAAGTGCGTGATACGGTTTCATGGGATTATCACGGTTGGTATCAATTGGCGAATGAAGACGCTTGTCACAATCACAATTCGATAAAGGAATTTAGAATGCTCTTCGTTTCTAAATTCAAAACATGTGGGGAGAACACAATGACTTTATCATAGATATTAATTTCATTTTTTAATCCGCGAACAACTATTATTGGATCTTTCACTTATTTCTGCAAGCGTATTTCAATATACGAGTTGTAATTAGGTAAGTAGGCAGCTTCAAGAGGACCTCTAAGTAAATAAAAATTCAATAAAGCGTAACACTTTTCGCTTATCAACAAACACACGCATCACATACAGACTACGATTCTGACAAGCACACAACTCAAGCATACCTACCAACTTACCAACATACAACAGACAATAAAAATTACCCCCAAAAAGACGAGTCGATAAGCATCATCAATCGACTCAATCAGACGCACGTCCACTCGGCCGCCATTATAATCGATAGCTAGCCGATATCGGTATCGAGTCGAATTGAGATGCCGAAATTGAGTGGTAGCGTTTGATTGTGATCTGCACCGCCAAGTGTTTTGGACTACGTTCCTGTATGTCCTAATGAGTAGGTAGCTAAAGTACTAGCTATTTTATCATGCATTTTCTTTGGGTTTGTTTTCAACACAGAAATGTAAATACCAGATATTCTTCTTCAACTAGTTTTCAACTAGTTATGGGTTTAGTAGGAGGGAGTGTGAGACTTTTACCATTTTACTACGTAATTATTATTAAGTAATCTGTGCTTTTAGTGACTAAAACCCACCCATCTTTTGGAGCTCGTTGTGTAGGTACCAGGGCTGCGGTAGTTTTTTTGGACAATCCCTGCCCTGGCAGGACTTAGGTAGGTAGGTATTTTGTGCCAAGGTTCTGTTATTGGCTATTGGGACATATTTTTCATATTATAATGCCCAAGTTCACCAATAACATAAATTACTGTTTTTTACATAAAGTAATATATAGTCTTTGGTTTTTTAAAACAACTGTTTTCAAAGTTAAGAAAAAGTACGATTATGAAGTCGGTGGAAACGGTTGTAGTAGATTGTATCAATCAACACATTAAGCAGTCTCAGCACTGAAAACCTTATCCATGCTATCAGCAATTTAAGAACTAAAATACCCACCTATTTTACTTCACATTAAATAGAGTACAATCACGTCTCCCATAATCCAACATGTCTCAACAGAACCCAAACAAATGACAATCAAAACCATTGAATAAAACGCTCGAATAATCAGTGCAAATAAAACGACGTTGACGTAATCCTCTGCGAACTTGGATAATTTAACCAACTGGAGATGCCAATGCTGTGCTTCGTGCTTTCCCTTCTGCCAAAAGTACAAGCGCCTCGCTAATACTCATAGGTATGTCAAGTTGCTGTGTTTGTCCGTTTAGTGCGTAACAATGAGACCGAAAACGAATTTGTGCACTATTATACGTAAATTCATCAACATCAGCTTTTTTTTACCGTCGCACTGCTGGGCCTAACCTAAATTTGCAGAGTTTTTTTTGCAATAACTACACATGGCGGTTCCGTTTACTTCAACGCTCCAAGTCCCCGAAAGCCCACAGCGGCACATCACTAATTCGATAAGGACAAACAATACATTCGCAGACTGCAGCGTTTTTACCTCACTACAATGGGTATGAGAGTTCGATCGAGTGGCTATTCGCACTCGGCCGACCGAAAGACCTGAGCCTTAATCTGTTCTGAATGTGATGATCATTTCGATGTGCGAAACTGTGGTTTGGTTTAAGTGATGAGAGATTTGAGTTTTGGATCGTAGCGGGTTAGGATAATAAAGGGATAATTATTAACTAATGGTAATGAAGTATTTCTTGAACTAAAGTGTCTAAGAAGTAAGTAGGCATTTCTAAACCTCTGTGGAATGGCTATAGTATTCAGGAGTGTTAGGTACATGTTTACTAAGTTGTGGTATAGGTACCAACTTACTTGACGTACCATTGGGTACCTGCATAAAAGCAAATTGTTCTTAAAATTACTTGTCAATAATCAAAAATTACAAAATATAAACTTGCAGTACTTGCTGTTGTTTGCAACACTTACGGCCAGTTTCTCAGTTCCTCAGATAACTATCTAGAACTTTATTTGAAACCTGTGAGACGGCTCTTACGCATTTCTTTCAAAATCGCTGTAACTTATAGTTTGCACCAACACTACAATGAAGCCATGAACTAATAAAAGGACATAATGAGACGTATTTTTTTCATCATCCCTTTACGCCTTGCCAAATCAAACCTTATTACTACTAAAATAAAGTCCAAATTTCTTAAAGGCAGGTCCTCTATTAGCTTAGGTGCAAAGATAAAAATCAAATACTCCTATGAATTAATTGCAGGGTTTAATCCAGTGGAATACGGTGGCAATATAAACCTGTATCATTTGAGGGTTAAAGAAACCATATAATTGACTGCTTTATTTCTTTGAGATGGATGTCAACAGTAGCAAAAAATAAGGTACTTTCTGCTTTTTATTTTCAGTTGCATTTTTTTAAATTTCTCCGGAATAATCTTAACATTAGTTAAATAAATATGTCCTTATACCTATTAATTTATATGGGAAATAAAAAATATAATAGATAGAAAAAATGCTTGTGGGTGAATATTCAAAGTATAACAAATTCACATGTTCTAGTGCGTAAAAAAAATGATTTTAGTTTTAAGCCCGATTTAATGTATCTATATCATTTAAACCTACGATTATTATCAGGTGCTGTACTTTTTCTTTGAATGTCTATATTAATTATGCATAAATTTTAATATTAATGACCCAAAAACTCATTACAGGGACCTGTTCCATTACTAGATTTGATATATTTATTAGTATCACAGGAAATCTAGTGCGAATATCGTTAAATTGAGGAGTGTATCGAATAACATAGTCTTTGTTCCTTTCATAATAATAAACTAACCCGTTGATTGATAAATAAATTAAAGGCTAATGTGTTGTTACAATTTTGTAACGGCGCAAAACTCATTACCAGAACCATGACGGTACATCGAATTTTACACGACAAAACCTTTTGATCGTACCGCCTTTAAGCGAACTGCCGCTCCCCCGCTCTTCAGTCGGCCGGCAAACGTAGCAGTGGAAGGACGTAGCCAAGATTTCGCGCCATAAATTACGATCGACGTGAGTATTGACAGTATTTAGTCCATTTTGTTGTTCATTACAAGTCCGATTACATCTTGATACGTATATAAACTTGGTATCTTTTTGTTACACCAATTCATTAGGTTCTGTTTCGTTTTCATTGTTTAATATGTTGCTGGCATGTACTGGTCATAGACAAATATAAAATAACCTAAAAGTGCATAATTTTCATAACCGTGTCCTTCATTACCGTCGTTTACCGTAACCTTTTTGAGGTTACGGTAATGAATGAAAAATACGGTAATGACTCTGCTTGTATTTAATACTTTTTTAAATAAATAAAATTGAAGGCGGTTAAGAAATTAATATTAATATTTTTGCTAAATAATAATCTTCATATTTCAGTTAAAAATGGCACGGCCTAAGAAGACAAAAGAGGAAATTTTAGCCCGAAGAAGAATAGCTAAGCGTAAAAGGTACGCTGCTTTAAAACAAAATGAAGAGTTATATAATATTGAAAAAGAGAAGGAAAAAGCAAGATACTTGAAGAGAAAATCTGAAAATAAACTTGTGAGTATTAAAGATTTAACACCTCGTGCTCAAAGAGATAGACGTAGAAGATGGAGAGTCAATAGCAAAAAATATATAAATAAAAAAAAACTAGAGAAGCAAATTGAAAATGTTGTTTTGGACATCGAAAATTCACAAGACGAACCTCCCGGAAATGGTGACAACGATCCCCTTGACTCAGTTCTATCTAATTCTACTATAAAGGAAACTGGGACCATTAATACACAAACCGAAACAGATATGATTTTTAAATTAAGAGCAAAAATAAGACACGTGCGATATCGAAGAGATAGAGACATCAAAAAAATAAAAGTTGAACTTAACAATGTAAAAAAAGAAAATAAGAAATTGAAGAGACTTTTAAACATGTATAAAAAAAAGCTAAAAGATACTAAAATTAATACAGGAAATTATGAAATACACGGCACGACAAGAAAAGTAGCCAAAAAAAGAGTCCAAAAACATTTTAACATAAAAAAAGAAAAGGAAGTTGTAAAAAAAATTGAGTGCTTTTTCAATGAAGACGAGAATACTAGAGTGGTACCAGGAAGAAAGGAGTTTATAACAAGACAAAAGAACAGAAAACAAAAAAGGTACCTAAATGATACTCTTAAAAATTTGTACAAAAAATTCTGCACTGAAAACCAAAATTTTACTGTGTCTTACGCTTTTTTTTGTAAATTAAGACCATTCTGGGTGTTATTTCCCAAGCCAAATAGAAACACGTGTGAATGTATTTATCACTGTAATGCAGAGCTCCTAATTAAGGCTCTAAATAAGGCAGAAATCATAAATATCAAATCGAATCATGACCTTTTAAACACCCTTTGTTGTGATAGATATAATGAGAAGTGTCTGGACCGTAAATGTCCGATATGTAAACAAAACGTTATTAAATATTTAACATTTAGCAATGAAATAGGAATAAAATATTTTGAATGGCGTAAGACTTACACATATGAGCAGGATGGAAAAGTTAGCACAAAGAATAACATTCTTTGGGCTAAAACTGAAAATTATGCACCACCTTTAGATGTTATTCATAAGTTAGAAAAGGTTATCACACAATTTTTGCCTCATTGTGCTACCGTGGCTGTACAAAATAAAACCCTTAAAGAACTAAAACCAGAGCCGGATTAACCCTAAGGCAGATTAGGCAACTGCCTAGGGGCCCAGCACCGACAGGGGCCCCGTCCACAAAATGCAGTCCGCAAAAAAAGTTTTATGGATCGAACGAAAATGATAATCAACAAAACTATTCTTTCTTTTCAAGGCATGTACCTAACACAATACATACAAAACCATCTAATATTAGAATTAATAAAATCCTTCGGAACGCAACTGGACTTCATTCACGTTGGGGGAATTCCCGATTCGTTGGGTGCTTTCTGTAAGCTTTCGTAGCGTTATAATAATTTGTAGCCTAATAGTTCACAAACTTTTGAAATACCTGCGTAATCGTTAATTACAATATTGCGATTACAGACGATTACAGAGTTTTGCGATTGTAAGGTAAATTAAAAAAAGTTTTAGTGTGCTCGGTGTTTGAAGACTTACGATTTTCACATACACCCAGTGGCGTAGCTACAAAGGGGCTAGCCGGGGCAGTGCCCCGGGACCCCTGAATCATTATTACCAGAAAATTACAATCGCACTGAACTTTTCAAAGTTACTCTCATTTTTAACCGACTTCCCAAAAAGGAGGAGGTTCTCAATTCGACCGTA